>CM053028.1:428387936-428987936 GCA_028564925.1 Lithobates sylvaticus | reverse complement strand
GGGGTCCCCCCTAAATATCCATACCAGACCCTTCAGGTCTGGGATGGATTTTAAGGGGAACCCCACACCAAAAAAAATGACGTGGGGCCCCCTCAAAATCCATACCAGACCCTTATCCAAGCACGCAACCTGGAAGGCCGCAGGAAAATAGGGCGGCCCCCCTCCCTCCTGAACCGTACCAGGCCACATGCCATCAACATTGGGAGGATGATTTGGGGGTCTGTGACCCCTCAAACCACCATGTCCCCATGTTGATGGGGACAAGGGCCTCTTCCCCACAACCCTGGCCATTGGTTGTGGGGGTCTGCGGGTGGGGGGCTTATCGGAATCTGGAAGCCCCCTTTAACAAGGGGACCCCCAGATCCCGGCCTCCCCCCTGTGTGAAATGGTAAGGGGGTACAAAAGTACCCCTACTATTTCACCAAAAAAGTGACAAAAATGTTAAAAATTACAGGAGACGGTCTTTGACAATTCCTTTATTAAAATCTTCTTTCATCTTCTTTCTTCTGGTCTTCTTCCTTTCTTCATCCTTCGGTTTCTTCATCTTCTTCTTCCATCTTCTTCTTCCATCTTCTTTAGGGATGAGCCGAACACCCCCCTGTTCGGTTCGCACCAGAACCTGCGAACAGACCTAAAGCTCGTGTGAACTTTAGAACCCTATTAAAGTCTATGGGACTCGAACGTTCAAAATCAAAAGTGCTAATTTTAAAGGCTTATATGCAAGTTATTGTCATAAAAAGTGTTTGGGGACCTGGCCCAGGGGACATGTATCAATGCAAAAATTTTTTTTTTTAAAACGGCCGTTTTTTCAGGAGCAGTGATTTTTATAATGCTTAATGTGAAACAATAAAAGTGTAATATTCCTTTAAATTTCGTACCTGGGGGGTGTGTATAGTATGCCTGTGAAGGGGCGCATGTTTCCCGTGCTTAGAACTGTCCCTGCACAAAGTGTCATTTTTGCAGGAAAAAAAGCTATTTAAAATCACTCGCGGCTAATGAATTGTCAGCTCTCGTAATACAGAGAACAGTCATTCATTGAAAGTCATTGATAAAAAAATAAATAAAAAATAAAGCGTAAAAAATGGTAAAAATGACAGGAGACGGTCTTTGACAATTCCTTTATTAAAATCTTCTTTCATCTTCTTTCTTCTGGTCTTCCTTCTTACTTTCTTCATCCTTCTTCCATCTTCTTCCATCTTCTTCTTCCTCTGATCCGCTTCTTCTTGCTCTGGTCTTCTCGTCCGGCACCTTCTTCCACTGCGTCGGGCCGCTCCGCACAATGGGAGGCTCCCGCTGTGCAAGGCTTCGCTCCGTCTGACATAACGGAGGGCGGGGCCACTTGGGACGTCATGGGACTTCCCTATGGCTTTCCCCATGCGTCAGAGGGGGGCGCCGTCTTGCCCCCTCTGACGATTTTAATAAATGAATTGTCAAAGACCGTCTCTTGTCATTTTTACAATTTTTGTCACTTTTTTGGTGAAATGGTAGGGGTACTTTTGTACCCCCTTACCATTTCACACAGGGGGGGTGGGATCTGGGGGTCCCCTTGTTAAAGGGGGCTTCCAGATTCCGATGAGCCCTCCGCCCGCAGACCCCCACAACCAATGGCCAGGGTTGTGGGGATGAGGCCCTTGTCCTCATCAACATGGGGACAAGGTGCTTTGGGGGGTCACAGACCACCAAAGCACCCTCCCAATGTTGAGGGCATGTGGCCTGGAACGGTTCAGGAGGGGGGGGCGCTCTTGCCCCCCCCCCTCTTTTCCAGTGGCCTGCCAGTTTGCGTGCTCGGATAAGGGTCTGGTATGGATTTTGAGGGGGAACCCACGCCATTTTTTTTTGGCTGGGGTTCCCCTTAAAATTCATCCCAGACCTGAAGGGTCTGGTATGGATATTTAGGGGGACCCCCACCAAATTTTTTGGTTAAATTTGAAGCGGGGTTCCTCTTAATATCCATAGCAGACCTGAAGGGCCTGGTAATTGAATTTGGGGGACCCCCACGCTTTTTTTTATTATTATTATTTTTTTTTATCAATGACTTTCAATGAATGACTGTTCTCTGTGTTATGGGAGCCGGCAATTCATTAGCTGCGAGTGATTTTAAATAGCTTTTTTCCTGCAAAAATGACACTTTGTGCAGGGACAGTTCTAAGCACGGGAAACATGCGCCCCTTCACAGGCATACTATACACACCCCCCAGGTACGAAATTTAAAAGGAATATTACACTTTTATTGTTTCACTTTAAGCATTATTAAAATCACTGCTCCTGAAAAAAACGTCAGTTTTTTTTTTAAAAAATTTGCATTGATACATGTCCCCTGGGGCAGGACCCAGGTCCCCAAACACTTTTTATGACAATAACTTGCATATAGGCTTTTAAAATTAGCACTTGAGATTTCTCCCATAGACTTTTACAGGGTGCTCGCGGCTTTTCGAGTTTGCCGCGAATACCCCAAATTGTTTGCTGTTCGCTGAACAGGCAATGTTCGAGTCGAACATGAGTTCGACTCGAACTCGAAGCTCATCCCTAATCTTCTTCCTCCGATCTGCTTCTTGCTCTGTTCTTCTCGTCCGGCATCTTCTTCCACAGCGTTGGCGTCTTTTCTTCTGTGTAGGGCCGCTCCACGCAATGGGAGGCTCCCGCTGTGTGAGGCTTTGCTCCGTCTGACAGTTCTTTTATAACGGAGGGCCACCTGGTGACCCCGCCCCCTCTGACGCACGGGGACGTCATGGGGATTTCCTATGGCTTTCCCCATGACGTCAGAGGGGGGCGGGGGATGTCATGGGGAAAATTAAAATTAGCACTTTAGATTTCCCCCATAGACTTTTACAGGGTGCTCTCAGCATTTCGAATTTGCCGCGAACACCCCAAATTGTTCGCTGTTCGCTGAACAGGCGAACAGGCAATGTTCGAGTCGAACATGAGTTCGACTCGAACTCGAAGCTCATCCCTAATCTTCTTCCTCCGATCTGCTTCTTGCTCTGTTCTTCTCGTCCGGCATCTTCTTCCACAGCGTTGGCGTCTTTTCTTCTGTGTAGGGCCGCTCCACGCAATGGGAGGCTCCCGCTGTGTGAGGCTTTGCTCCGTCTGACAGTTCTTTTATAACGGAGGGCCACCTGGTGACCCCGCCCCCTCTGACGCACGGGGACGTCATGGGGATTTCCTATGGCTTTCCCCATGACGTCAGAGGGGGGCGGGGGATGTCATGGGGAAAATTAAAATTAGCACTTTAGATTTCCCCCATAGACTTTTACAGGGTGCTCTCAGCATTTCGAATTTGCCGCGAACACCCCAAATTGTTCGCTGTTCGCTGAACAGGCGAACAGGCAATGTTCGAGTCGAACATGAGTTCGACTCGAACTCGAAGCTCATCCCTAATCTTCTTCCTCCGATCTGCTTCTTGCTCTGTTCTTCTCGTCCGGCATCTTCTTCCACAGCGTTGGCGTCTTTTCTTCTGTGTAGGGCCGCTCCACGCAATGGGAGGCTCCCGCTGTGTGAGGCTTTGCTCCGTCTGACAGTTCTTTTATAACGGAGGGCCACCTGGTGACCCCGCCCCCTCTGACGCACGGGGACGTCATGGGGATTTCCTATGGCTTTCCCCATGACGTCAGAGGGGGGCGGGGGATGTCATGGGGAAAATTAAAATTAGCACTTTAGATTTCTCCCATAGACTTTTACAGGGTGCTCTCAGCATTTCGAATTTGCCGCGAACACCCCAAATTGTTCGCTGTTCGCTGAACAGGCGAACAGGCAATGTTCGAGTCGAACATGAGTTAGACTCGAAGCTAATCCTTACTGGTGACCCTACAATAGGGATAAAACTTTTTTGCAGAAGGGAGTTTAACAAAAAAACTTGGCCACTCATTAAAATGAGAAGAAAATAGGTTCTGCGATACCCAGCAATACCATGCAATACCCTGCGATACTCTGTAATACCCTTCAATACTCTGCAATACCCTGCAATACCATGCAATACCCTCCGATACCCTGCGATACCCAGCCATACCCAGCCATACTCAGCCATACTCAGCCATACCCTGAAATACCCAGCCATACTCAGCCATACCCTGCAATACCCAGCCATACTCAGCCATACCCTGAAATTCCCAGCCATACCCTGCAATACCCAGCCATACAAAGCCGTACTCGGCTGTACTCGGTCTCTGTATGTGGCCAGGCTGTGGAAGTCTCACACATGTGGTATCGCCGTACTCAGGAGGAGTAGGAGAATCTATTTTGGGGTGTCATTTTTGGTATGTACATGGTATGTGTTAGAAATATTGTATAAATGGACAACTTTGTGTTAAAAAAAAAAAATGCGTTTTAACCACTGGTCGCCATATGACATCCTTGAATTTGTGCAGGGATATCTGAATGATGGGTGCAGCTACATGCATCATTCAGATATCAGCTTTTTCAGCCGGCGATTCACTACACCATAAGAATGATCATAAAGACTGTTCCACTGCTTTATCTTTCTTACGGGAGGCGAGAGGGGACGTCCCCCCCCCGCCGCCCTCCGGTGCTTATAATGACTCACCGCTACAATCAAAGCCAGGATTGTTTTTTTTTTTTTTATTTCAGGCTTTCCAGCCTAGAGGTGAGATGTGGGGTCTTATTGACCCCATATCTCACTTTAAAGAGGACCTGTCATGCCATATTCCTATTACAAGGGATGCTTACATTGCTTGTAATAGGAATAAAAGTGATCAAAACATTTTTTTTGGGGGGGGGGAGTGTCAAACTAAAATAAATAAAGTAAAATTAACAATAATTTTAATTTTTCTTTTTAAAGCGCCCCTGTCCCCGTGTGCTTGCATGCAGAAGCAAATGCATATGTGAGTCCCGCCCACATATGAAAATGGTGTTCAGACCATACATGTGAGGTATCGCTGCGAACGTTAGAGCGAGAAAAATAATTTTGGCCCTAGACCTCCTCTGTAACTCAAAAAATGTAACCAGTAAAAAAATGTTAAAGCGTCGCCTATGGGGATTTTTAAGTAGCAAAGTTTGGCGCCATTCCACGAGTGTGTGCAATTTTCAAGGGTGACATGTTAGGTATCTATTTACTCAGTGTAACTTCATCTTTCACATTATGCAAAAACATTGTGCTAAGTTTACTGTTTAAAAAAAAAAAACAACAGTTGTGTGCTTTACAAAAAGTAAAGCACACAACTGTTATTTTTTTTTTTAAACGCGTTCGAAAAATTGCTGCGCAAGTACTGTGCGAGATAAAAAGTTTCAACGACTGCCATTGTATTCTCTAGGATCTTTGTTAAAAAACATATATAATGTTTTGGGGTTCTATGTAATTTTATAGCAAATAAATTATGATTTTTAGATGTAGAAGAGAAATGTCAGAATTGGCCTGGGTGCTCCAGAACACCTGATGGTGCTCCCTGCATGTTGGGCCTCTGTATGTGGCCACGCTGTGTAAATGTCTCACACATGCGGTATCGCCGTACTCGGGAGGAATAGTAGAATGTGTTTTGGGGTGTAATTTGTGGTATACATATGCTGTGTGTGAGAAATAACCTGCTAATATGACAATTTTGTGAAAAAAGAAAAAGAAAAAAAAAATCTTGATATGGCAAAGAATTGTGGGAAAAAATGACAACTTCAAAAAAAAAAACTCACCATGCCTCTTTCTAAATACCTTGGAATGTCTTCTTTCCAAAAAGGGGTAATTTGGGGGGTATTTGTACTTTTCTAGCATGTTAGGGTCTCAAGAAATGAGAGCCGTCAGTACTTCAGGTGTGATCAATTTTCAGATATTGGCACCATAGCTTGCGGACTTTTCACAAAGGCCAAATAATATACCCCAATTTGTACTTATTTTTACCAAGGATATGTAGCAGTATAAATTTTGGCCAAAATGTATTAAGAAAAATTACAAATTTGCTAAATTTTAAAACAGAAACAAACAAAAATTCATTTTTTTACAGAATTTCCAGTCTTTTTTCTTTTATAACACAAAAAATAAAAAACCCAATGGTGATTAAATACCAACAAAAGAAAGCTCTATTTGTGTGAAAAAAAGGACAAAAATGTCATATGGGTACAGTGTTGTATGACTTGTCATTCAAAATGTGAGAGCACCAAAAGCTGAAAATTGGTCTGGTTAATGGTTATTAACCACTTCAGCCCCGGACCAATTTGCAGCCAAAGGACCAGGCCCCTTTTTGCGATTCAGCACTGCGTCGCTTTAACTGACAATTGCGTGGTTGTGCGATGTGGCTCCCAAACAAACTTGGCTTCCTTTTTTTCCCACAAATAGAGCTTTCTTTTGGTGGTATTTGTGCGCCCCTGCAGTTTTTATTTTTTGCGCTATAAACAAAAATAGAGCGACAATTTTGAAAAAAATGCTATATTTTTTACTTTTTGCTATAATAAATATCCCCAAAAAATATATAAAAAAACATTTTTTTCTTCAGTTTTGGCCGATACGTATTCTTCTACATATTTTTTGGTAAAAAAAAAAATCACACTTAGCGATTATTTATTGGTTTGCGCAAAAGTTATAGCATTTACAAAATAGGGGATAGTTTTTTTTTTTTACTAGTAATGGCAGCGATCAGCGATTTTTATTGTGACTGCGACATTATGGCGGACACATCGGACATTTTTGGGACTAGCACAGTGCACAGCATAGTACAGTACATGCCCAGCACAGTGCACAGAGTAGTACAGTACATCCCCAGCACAGTACACACAGAGTACAGTACATCCCCAGCACAGTACACAGAGTAGTAGTACATCCCCAGCACAGTACACAGAGCAGTACAGTACACCCCCAGCACAGTACACAGAGCAGTACAGTACACCCCCAGCACAGTACACAGAGTAGTAGTACATCCCCAGCACAGACAAGTTTAATCTGCTGTCAGTATGACCCTCACTGACAGCGATGTGCTTCCACCTGCTGTAGGGTGGTCACAGTTAGAACAGCAATAGAACACTGCCAATTTGCACACAGGGCCGGACAGGGAATAAAAAACAGCCCTGGAAAAAATGTCATACCAGCCCAACAGCATAACGCCATTATTTCCTTGTTCATAAAAGGGAAAACCATGCATTTTAAAACACATTTGAAGAGCGTATTATATATAGATAAGACACAATTGCAGCCTTACCGTGCCCATAATTGCAGCCTTACCATGCCCATTGCAGCCTTACTGTGCCCATAATTGCAGCCTTACCATGCCAATAATTGCAGCCTTAACATGCCCATTGCAGCCTTACCATGCCCATTGCAGCCTTACCGTGCCCACAATTGCAGCCTTACTGTGCCCACAATTGCAGCCTTAATGTGCTCATCATTGTAGCCTCAACGTGCCCACAATTGCAGCCTTACCGTGCCCATAATTGCAGCCTTACTATGCCCATTGCAGCCTTACCGTGTCCACAATTGCAGCCCTACCGTGCCCATAATTGCAGCCTTGCCGTTCCCATTGCAGCCTTACTGTGCCCACAATTGCAGCCTCACCATGCCCATAATTGCAGCCTTACCGTGCCAATTGCAGCCTTACCGTGCTCATCATTGCAGCCTCACCGTGCCCACAATTGCAGCCTTATGCCCCGTACATGTTGTCGGAAATTCCGACCGTGTGTGGGCTCCATCGGACTTTTTCCATCGGAATTTCCGACGGAAAAAGTTTGAGATCCTGCTCTCAAATTTTCCGACAACAAAGTCCTATCTGACTTTTTCCGTTCGTGTGTAGCGAATTCCGACGGACAAAGTGCCACGCATGCTCAGATCCCATTACAAGACCAAAGCTATTGGCTACTAGCCTCTACGTAGTCCCGTCGTACGCAACGAATGTCACCACATTCAGGAAGATCCGATTTTCCGACAACTTTGTCCGACCGCGTGTATGCAACACCAGTGTCGGACAAAATCCGTCTGAAAAAATCCAACGGATTTTGTGGTCGGAATTTCCGACCGTGTGTACGGAGCATTACCGTGCCCATAATTGCAGCCTTACCATGCCCATTGCAACGTTACCGTGCCCACAATTGCAGCCTTACCTTGCCCATTGCAGCCTTACCGTGCCCATAATTTCAGCCTTACCATGCCCATAGATTGTTATTATGTTTAAAATTGCAAGTGCATCTAAAGCCTCATACACACGATCGGACCGTGGACCAACTTTCCTGTGGATTTTTGTCCAAAGGGCGTTGGCCCCAAGTTGGTATTGCATACACACGGCAGGACTTTTTCAGCCAACTTTCACCAAATCACTTGGTTTTTCTGATCTTTACCGCCACCTTTGGTCAACTTCTGTATTGTTGTCTGATCTTTTGCATTGGTTCTGCATCTGTTTGTACAAAAGTTCGTTGGTTTTGTGTACACACACGGTCGGACTTTGGTCCATCGGACTTTTGTTGGCAGAAAGTTGGTCCGTTCGCACAGCCAACAAAAGTCAGATGAAACCTGGAAAAAGTTGGTCCGATGGAGCGTACACACAGTGTGGTCCAAAACAACTAATTTGCATGTTGGTTGTCAAAAAGTCTGATCGTGTGTACGGGCCTTAACACTCCCCTCCCCCCAGATTAACAATGCTGCTGTCCAAAGGTGTATCTGTTGGTGCCTGCCCCTGTTGTAGTGGCACTCTAATACAGAAGAGATGTTACTTGCCAAATCACCAGATGAAAACAGAGGGAAAAAGCCTTAAAAAAAGATTGGTAAGCTGCAAAATATTACATTTTTAGTTTTGGGTTTAATACCACTTGAATTATGTAATTTAGTGCCTTGTTGTTCCTGGCCTTTAATCATAGTTGTTGAGGGTCCACAAAGATACAAAATTGCATTAAAGTGGAACTACATTGCATCTAAACGCCACAAACCAAAAACGCTATTTAATAATTTTTAATATTCAAAGCAAACATACGCATCTACAGACATTCTATGCTTTATTTTGCAGAGAAGTCACTTTGTAAAATACACCCTAGCATTTTTGGCCAGGGCCATCTTGAGTAAGGGCAGATGATTCATGTGAAATTTACTTTCCTGGAATCAATCTGCCCTTAGCCTAGGCATGCAGGCAGGAGAGTGTGCTTAGCTGAGAAAGCCCCTCCTGAAGACTCCTGGAATGTATGACATCATTTGTCTAGGCCTGGAAATTAGGAAGTAACTGAAGAAATATAAAAAAAAAAAGTAAATATGATGTACTTTGCTATTTTTTTACTAAGTGCAGTTTGCCTCTTTGCAGCCAGTAGGGATGAGCCGAACACCCCCCTGTTCGGTTCGCACCAGAACCTGCGAACCGACCTAAAGCTCGTGTGAACTTTAGAACTCTATTAAAGTCTATGGGACTCGAACGTTCAAAATCAAAAGTGCTTATTTTAAAGGGTAATATGCAAGTTATTGTCATAAAAAGTGTTTGGGGACCTGGGTCCTGCCAAAATGCAAAAAAAAGTTTTAAAAATGGTCGTTTTTTCAGGAGCAGTGATTTTTATAATGCTTAAAGTGAAACAATAAAAGTGTAATATTCCTTTAAATTTCATACCTGGGGGGGTGTGTATAGTATGCCTGTAAAAAGGGCGCATGTTTCCCGTGCTTAGAACTGTCCCTGCACAAAGTGTCATTTTTGCAGGAAAAAAAAGCTATTAAAAATCACTCGCGGCTATAATGAATTGCCAACTCCCGTAATACAGAGAACAGTCATTTATTGAAAGTCATTGATAAAAAAATAAAAATAAAATAAAAAAGTGTGGGGGTTCCCCCAAATTCAATTACCAGGCCCTTCAGGTCTGCTATGGATATTAAGAGGAACCCTGCGTCAAATTAAAAAAATGACGTGGGGTTCCCCCTAAATATCCATACCAGACCCTTCAGGTCTGGGATGGATTTTAAGAGGAACCCCACACCAAAAAAAAAAAATGGCGTGGGGTCCCCCTCAAAATCCATACCAGACCCTTATCCTAGCACGCAACCTGGCAGGCCGCAGGAAAAGAGGGGGGACGAGAGCGCCCCCCCCCTCCCTTCTGAACCTTACCAGGCCACATGCCCTCAACATTAGGAGGATGCTTTGGGGGTCTGTGACCCCTTAAAGCACCATGTCCCCATGTTGATGGGGACAAGGGCCTCGTCCCCACAACCCTGGACGTTGGTTGTGGGGGTCTGCGGGCGGGGGGCTTATCGGAATCTGGAAGCCCCTTTTAACAAGGGGACCCCCAGATCCCGGCCTCCCCCCTGTGTGAAATGGTAAGGGGGTACTTTTGTACCCCTACCATTTCACCAAAAAAGTGACAAAAATGTTAAAAATTACAGGAGACGGTCTTTGACAATTCCTTTATTAGTCTTCTATTATCTTCTTTCTTCTGGTCTTCTTCCTTTCTTCATCCTTCGGTTTCTTCATCTTCTTCTTCCATCTTCGCCAGGGGTTTCGCTCTCGTCCCCCCTCTTTTCCTGCGGCCTGCCAGGTTGTGTGCTCAGATAAGGGTCAAAAAAAAAAAATGGCGTGGGGTTCCCCTTAAAATCCATCCCAGACCTGAAGGGTCTGGTATGGATATTTAGGGGGAACTCCATGTCGTTTTTTTAATTTGACACAGGGTTCCCTTAATATCCATAGCAGACCTGAAGGGCCTGGTAATTGAATTTGGGGGAACCCCCACGCTTTTTTATTTTTTATTTTTTATTTTTTTATCAATGACTTTCAATGAATGACTGTTCTCTGTGTTACGGGATCCGGCAATTCATTATAGCCGCGAGTGATTTTAAATAGCTTTTTTTCCTGCAAAAAATGACACTTTGTGCAGGGACAGTTCTAAGCACGGCAAGCATGTACCCTTTTACAGGCATACTATACACACCCCCCAGGTACGAAATTTAAAGGAATATTACACTTTTATTGTTTCACTTTAAGCATTATTAAAATCACTGCTCCTGAAAAAATGGCCGTTATTAAAACTTTTTTTTGCATTGATACATGTCCCCTGGGGCAGGACCTGGGTCCCCAAACACTTTTTTGACAATAACTTGCATATAGGCTTTTAAAATTAGCACTTGAGATTTCTCCCATAGACTTTTACAGGGTGCTCGCGGCTTTTTGAATTTGCCGCGAACACCCCAAATTGTGTTCAGCTGTTCGCTGAACAGGCGAACAGGCAATGTTCGAGTCGAACATGCGTTCGACTCGAACTCGAAGCTCATTCCTAGCAGCCAGCTTCTATATACATGCTCACACTGCAGAAATCTCTGCAGCTCATTGCTCAAGGTAGGCTTTACTGTCTAAAAACACCCATAACAGGATGCTGTTACCTTATTCCTGAAATCACCTATTGCTTGCATTTGATTACACACTAAGTTTCTGGCAAAAAAATACAAAATCCTTAAAAACCTCTAGGATTCTTCTAGGCAGTAAAATCGACAACATGTAGTCAAAAGATAAAAGTATAAAGTTAATATACATTAAAGTTCATGTATCACAGAGGCAAGACTTTTGCCATGCCAAGTGTGTTCAGACAATTTGAAGTGCGACAGGTTTCTGGCCCTACAGCTGTAAAGGGGCTGACAGATGCATCAATGTGTTTTCGCTAATTTACCCAGGGGAAAATTAATCTTGGTGACTGCTTGCTGTGGGAAAAAATAGCACTTAGTGCATTATACTAATTAGTTCCATTTAGTTTTTAATGACAACAATCATGCTAATTCCTTTGAACAAAGGTGTGGAGAAATGAGCATGTTCTACAACAGCTAATATATTATATTTCTGTATCTTTAAGATCTCTATTTCCATGTTCATTCCAGGTTAAAATGTAAGACATACAGGCACAATGTAATAACTAATGCACTGAGTACATTTACTTTATTTATTGATTAATTGTCATTTCATTCAGATATTAACTTATATTGTCTGTTTTGTGAGTTATACCTCTAATTACCTTTACTGATTTATGTAATTTATGTCAGTGCTGTAAAACTTCAAAAAGTCGAGTATTTCTGACTGCACTCTTAACTACTGTACTCTATGCAGAAAAATGTATGATGTATATAGAAAGTTTAGGTGATATTATAGACTTTTTAAAATAGGTATGTGATGGACCACCTGGCACCCAGCCTGGGTGCCTCCACCAAGATACAGCTTCCTCCACTCTGGAACCAGGAACAAGGTATTATAGCTGAGAATTGCACCCAAGAACTAGACGACCCTAGCTTAGGCGCAAACTGGAACTAAATTCACACAAAATATATACCACACAAAATCGTATAAGAGCTGCAAAACAATGCAAACTGTAAACAGTAATCTCATCAGCACATCTAAGGAACAGCCAACAGCTAACCGTGATCTAACATTAAGCTAATTAACAGCTAATCACTTAGACAAGCCTAAGTGACTCAGGTCAGTGCCCACCCAGACAGTTTGGCACCAGTCGCACAGATACACAATGCACATTACACCAAGGACGTGCAGTCAGGGGAGGCTGGTGAGGCAGAGCGGCTCGTAGCTCGGCGACCTCAAATTTGAAGGGTATGTAGCCAAAGTCCTACCCCATCACTGGTTAAAATTTGGGGCTTCTGGCACCTATGGTTACAGAGATACGGGGCTCCTTGTGCAGCCTGTCAGAAGCTACTTACAGTTTAACCCATCCATGCCTTACTAAACCAATGAAGACAGCGCCAGCAATATTGATAATAATAACCTAACAAACAAATGATAAACCCATGTCAGTGACCACAAAGAATGACTATCATCATAAATGTGTCCAACATATAAGTGTTCAACAAGTAGGTGTCCAACATATATAGCATATGCAAAATTATAAAGCATAAAAGAAAACCCATTCACCACCTTACAAAATGCATAATATAGTGTCTGATTAGTGTCCAAACAATTTGCAAACAAATTACTCTTCCTTGGACTGAACTCACCAAGCAGGCAGGCAGGCAAAGCTAAAAGCAAGCAGAGCTATATAAGCAGGCTGGTATGCTGATGGTATGCTGATGGTGACTGAGGGGGTCCAAGAGGTGATGAATGCACACTGGATCACAGGGGTATTCTCGTAAGGTTTTTCCACCGATGAGAGAAGAAAAACTAAATACGGTGATAGTACTGTGAGGCTATTGTTTAAAAATGCGCGCTAATCGCTACTTACTAGATGCAAAGGCAAACGTTCAGAGAACACTTCCGCGATCGCCGCTGGATCAGTGTGTGCTTCACGAAGGCAGGAAATGGTGTCAGTGGTTAGATCCTCGGCCGGAAATTACGTCCTCCAGGGCGTCATCAAAATGTGTCGATTCATTCCGCATTGACTTCTATTGCATTCAATATCGCATGTGGCCAGAGGTGAGGGGGCTCAGAAATACTCGGGGACAGCTCAGCTGAACTCGTAAACCCTCGGAAAGGCTCGGAAACACTCAGGAATGGAGTATTTGAGTATTTACGAACGGCTCTGAACCGTTCTGCGTGTCACCGATGCCTCCGCACCTCTGGCCAAATGTCGTACTGCTCACCCCATTGGCTTGAATCCTGCTCGTTTTGCGAGAACACTCGAAAACCGAGTCAGGATTTAAAAAAAAAAAAGTTGCTCGTATTTCAAAACGCTCCTAAACCAAGGTTCCACTGTATATATATTTAGAGGTCGATACATTTGCAGAGGTGAGGACCCGAGCCTGTGACATTTTGTTTTTATATCTAGTAAGTGTCCACTTTTAGCAGGGTTTTAAGTAAAAGTTTTATAGCAGAGAGCACTATGTTGGCTGTGTTTTTGATTACATGATACATGAGTCCCTTGAAGTGGAGGAACAGCTGAATAATCTCTGAGATCAACCCCCTATCTGTGAGGGACACATTGGGTGGAGTGGAGATCGTGAAAGGGAGAAATTGAACAGCTGAGTTCTGAGAGAAAGAAAAGATGTTTGGGGAGTGAAAATAAAGAGTTAATTTGAGTCTTCCTGACTCATCCTTGGGGTGAGCAGATTAAATAGCTGGTCGCGGTGTGCACAAGCAATAAGAATTATTGAGAAGCACGGTGATATACTAATAACACTGGAGCACTACTATCAAGATTGATATTGATTTATGGGACATTTATTATGAATTTTTAATGAATTTGAATTTCATTGCATGTATATATAGCACTAAATATAGCATTGAAATTATCACTGTAGTAGCGCTGCACTGTGTGCATGTGTGTGTCTTTTAGTACACATATATATATATATATATATATATATATATATATATATATATATATATATATATATATATATAACAGTAAAGTTAGCCCAATTGTTTTGTAAAATGTAAAAATCTCCATAGGCGACGGTTTAAAAAAAAATAACGGTTACCAGGTTAGAGTTTCAGAGGAGGTCTTTTGCTAGAATTATTGCTCTCACTCTGACAATCGGCGATACCTCACATGTGTGATTCGAACACCGTTTACATTTGCCGGCACGACTTATGGATGCATTTTCTTTGTTGCGTGAGCACGCAGAGACGGGGGCGCTTTACATTTTTTTATTATTTATACCTCACATGTGTGGTTTGAACGCCATTAACATATCCTAAAACAAGTCCTTATGCTGGTTAAATTAGTAAACAATGAGAACTAATGAAGGTGCCATATATAATCTACTGTATATAATCAGAGAATGGTTCAGGTTCTATTATTTTATTATATAGACTATATATGGCACTTTCATTCGTTCTCAGAGTTTACCAATTTAACCAACACAAGGACTTGTTTTAATAAAATCAAGAATGTTGGTAGGTATATAGAGCACAGTGTAATTTTTTTTATTTTTTATTTCTGCATTCTGTAACAGCCCTGTACTTGACCAGTGAAATCTCAGCATTTACAGGGCTGTTACAGAATGCAGAAATGAAAAATAAAAATCTGCTGTCCGATAGATTCCTTTCACCAGATGCTTATTTGTCTGGGGGAATCCGATTGACTGCCTGCGTCCTGACGCACAGGTTTTTAAGCGTAAGCCAATTGCCTGTAGATGAAGATGACATTTTTCATCTCACAGCGCTCGGCTACGCTGTGGGTATTTGTTCACTAAATGGTGATGTGGGGGGTTTATTCACTAAATGGTGATGTGGGGGTTTATTCACTAAATGGTGATGTGGGGGTTTATTCACTAAATGGTGATGTGGGGTTTATTCACTAAATGGTGATGTGGCAGGGTCATCTTAAGAGCATTATAGGCCCCCGGGCAATACAGTGCACTGGGGCCCTGTCTACACAATCACAAACGAGAATAAAAATGCAAATTATCAATAAGGATATATTTATTGGTACTTCCAACAAAATCAGTGTTTAAACATTAACACAACGTTTGGACAATATAACACGAGTTTGATGGGCACAGCGGCAGCGTTTGATGGGCATAGTGGCTGCATTAATGGGCACAGTGGCAGCTTTTGATGGGCACAGTGGCAGCTTTGGGCACAGTGGCTGATTTTAATGGACACAGTGGCTGTTTGATGGGCACAGTGGCAGCTTTTGAGGGGCACAGACAGTTGCTGTGTTTGATGCACAACTTGAACTTACTTAAGTAGACATTGTTAGACTTACTTGAGGCCGCCGGCCTGGTGCAGTATAGTGTGTCACTCACAGCAGCAAGGCAGTGCCAGCTATCAAGGGCCGTCTTTCCGCTCCCTCTCCATGTTGTCTGAAGAACATGGCAGAGGTGGGCTGAGCCTGTTCACTAGCCACTGGGGCAGCTGCGGTGCGCTATGAATGCTGGGGCAGCCGCGGCCTCTGATTGACGTCACTGGTTGCTAGCTAGATGCCGGCTGGCGAAGAAAGCAACCAGTGTAGTCAGTAATTTTAAGCAGCAGATTGCAGCGCTGAGGATCAGCCCTGGAAGGGGCCCTCCAGACAAGTGGGGCCCCGTGGCAACTGCCCAGCATGCCCAGTGGAAAAAACGGCCCTGTGATGTGGGGGTTTATTCACTAAATGGTGATGTGGGGGTTTATTCACTAAATGGTGATGTGGGGTTTATTCACTAAATAACTGTATCTGGCTCTGATACTAGCCAGTGCCTCACCAGCCACTGACCTCCTCGCACGTCCCTGCATTACACATGCTGTCTGACTGGTGTTTGGCTTTCACCAGTGAAATCTGTCCACTACAAAAGTCACCATAAGATAAAATGTTCCAGCAGTCTGAAAAAGTGGAATTTATTGATCTTCATAGAGTTCTTGAGGGAGATGGTTGATAAATATTTCTGTCCCAAGTGGAGGAGCTTCTCCATCCAGAAGAGAAGCTTTTTGTCCCTATTCAGAGAATTAATCCAAGCCTCGCTCTAGCGTTCATCACGCTGTTGTCAATCATTAGAGAATGATCTGCTCCCTCCATGGGATCGGGGGCTGAACCGAGCTCTTCACCATGCTTTGAACTGGAGAAACAGACAAAATCCCGGTCTCCTCCATGGGAGGGTAATAATAATCAGTGGGTAGAAGGATAGCCCCTAGTCCCCTGCAAAAGCCCATGTCCCGGTTGGGTTTGTCACAAGGTATAGGAAATAAATTACAGCCAGCATGGAGCAGTGTTCACTGGCCTTTTCTCCATATTTTAGGGATGAGCAGAGTGATTTCAACTTCCGTATTTATCGGCGTATAACACACACATTTTCCCCCTTAAAATCGGGGGAAAGTCGTGGGTGCGTGTTATACGCAGATACCCCCCAAAAAAATGACAAAAATTGGTTGTGGCGCTGAAAAATAGCGACCGCGGCCGAAAAAGACCGAACCGCGGCCGAAAAAGGCCAAAGCGCAGCCGAAAAAGACCGAAGCCGACTGTTCAGCTGCGCTCGTAGTCCCGCCTCCCTGCGCTCGCTCCCGAAACAGCAGGGAGGCGGGACTACTTTTTCGGCCGCGCTTCGGCCTTTTTCGGCCGCGCTTCGGCCTTTTTCGGCCGCGCTTCGGTCTTTTTCGGCGGCGCATGTGCGGTCTGTCTCGGCGGCGGGAAATTTAAACGTCGGCAAGGCTGCAAATGATGCTGGCAAACTGCAAATGACACTGGGCAAGCTACAAATGACGCTGGCAAGCTGCAAATGACACTGGGAAAGCTACAAATGACACTGGGCAAGTTACAAATGACACTGGGCAAGCTGCAAATGACGCTGGGCAGGCTGCAAATGATGCTGGGCAAGGCTGCAAATGACGCTGGGCAAGGCTGTAAATGACGCTGGGCAAGCTGCAAATGACGCTGGGCAAGCTGCAAATGACGCTGGGCAGGCTGCAAATGACGCTGGGCAAGCTGCAAATGATGCTTAAATGTAAGTTTTTTTTTTCCCTAAACTTCTCTCCTAAAACTTTTTTTCCTTAAAATTCCCTCCTAAACTTGGGGTGCACGTTATACGCCGGTGCGTGTTATACGCCGATAAATACGGTAAATTGATTTACAAAACAATCAAACACTCTTGCGAGCAACCTATAGCTAATGAATGCTTTATCACCTGATATTATCAGCAGCAGGCACTTCTTACACTCCCATTCTCTGTTCAAAGTAATTACAATTCAATCATTGTGCTGCACTTTCAAACCAACCTTAAATCCTCACATCTAAACAGATACTATGTATCACTCTATAATTCACATATAACATCAAGTGCTTATTTAATAACTCTGTGTGTGCAAAAAAAAAAAAATAATAATAATAAAAAAATATATGCAATATTGTCAACTTCTTATCTCACAATAAATCACAACAATCCTAATATCAGTGTTCATAAATAAAGTGACAAATGAGTATATATGAACCATACAGTCTTTGTTACATGGTATATAATCAAAAGAAAAAATATATTAAAAAACAAAAAATTGAAAAAATGGTCCAATTTAAATTGTTGTGTACAGTATGTGGACACCAATCCTGCTGTGCAATCCTTAAAAGTGCTCATCTACTACAACAAGTGATAACACCCCACTCGTGTTCCCCTCCTGGGTCTTCTCTCACCTATATGCCAGTAACCCCACAATTAAGTTTGGTCAGTGCTCGCTTTTTAGTCACCAGCCGACTAATGAGTAAGGATGTTCTGTCTCCCTTAAATCCTCTTTGGCTGTGGCAATCTCTCTTACCATAGGATTCAGGTATGCAAGAAAAAACACTCCTATAGTGCTTATATTATTTAAAACCAACACTTTATTAAAATGTCAACAAATCACTACTCACATATTCAGGGTGCTTGTAGTGCACCATTCTGACCTTGTTTGATAAATCATTGCAGTATGTTGCCTCCATGACACCAGCCGCTCATTTGCAATTCCTCCCGCTGGGTGCGTCCACAGTTCCACCCACCTTCTCCCTACCCTACACGTTATGCCACAGGGTCACGTGGCTTTCTCAGATGGATTCTATTGGATGGTAGTTGAGGTCCCTTTATATAGTGTGAATCACCTCTGTTTTCACGGAGCCCATTATAACATTATTTCCATTATTATGGAAGTCGCCATTTTCTTGAAGCCCACTGGCTCCTTATTGATGCACTGGGGCTAATTCTTAAGGCTACTTTCACACTGGGGCGTTGGGGGTGCTGGCGGTAAAGCGGCGCTATATTTAGCGCCGCTTTACCGTCGTTTTAGCGCCGCATTTCGGCCGCTAGCGGGGTGGTTTTACCCCCGGCGAGCGGCCGAAAAAGGGTTAATACTGCCCGCAAACCGCCGCTGCAGCGGCGTTTTGCGGGCGGGTGCGGAGCGCTGCCCCATTGTTTTCAATGGGAACGGGCGCTATAGGAGCGGTAAATATACAGCTCCTACAGCGAGGCAAAGATGCGGCTTGCAGGACATTTTCCAGCGTCCTGCAAGCGCACCGCTTCAGTGTGAAAGCCCTCGGGCTTTCACACTGAAGACACAGCAACAGCTGTTTCGGGTCGGTTTGCAGGCGCTATTTTTAGCGCAATAGCACCTGCAAACCGCCCCAGTGTGAAAGGGGCCTTACTGACTGACAAAATATCGCAGCTTCATACCAATGGGCCTGAAGTTCTTAGATGTCTCATGCCCCAAAATGTCCCGATGTCTACAGCGATCCCTTTATGTTTAACCATTATATGATTTATGTCACAGAAGCAGCATTAACCTGCATAAAACACATACATGTGTGTGTAAAACCTCTCTATCCACCTATCAAGTAGGATATAAATATCTCTATATAAAATTATACAAAAAATATATCAAATATAAAATACATATTATAAATGCAATAAAACTATATGTTATAATATCTGAAGACCTCCTACTAAGTACATAAAAATTGCACCCTTTCTACTGTAGCGCCGGGCTCCTAACGAGCATGCGCTATATGTTTTAAATTTAATGTTCCTAAAACCACAGTTGGGTTTTGGGGTTAATTGTGCCAAATTATGGTCTCAGTATCAGTCTGGCTGGAATTGCACTGAGTTCTCCTTGGCCACAGGTGTCACTGTCACCTCTGGCAAGTGTGAGAACGCAGTTTGGCTGGGCGCATTGAGTGCCAATCTCTCTCGGAACCAGCCCAGTGGGAGTTTCGTCTTGCTTTGATTTCTGGGAGAGGGTACTTAAGGTACTGACATCAGGTGTTTCTGGGTTCCGGTCCAGAAGCCATCTTCTGTCTGTTTGGTCATGGTCATGGTCCTCCTGACCAGCCCCCGTGGCCCTCCTGGCCTAGATAGCCCGAGGCGAAGCAACTGCAGGGACAGGCCTGAATGGATGTCAGGGTTGAATTATCCAAAAGTGGTCTGGTGCCGCCTCAGCTAGGAGAGGCCCAGCAACTGGAGAAGCATCCAGGGGAGGACTCTTCGGGAGGAATCCATGCGCTAAGGCTGGCTTTCAAGAAGAAGCCTGGAGGCTCAGTTGAAGGACACTAAATGGATCTACACTCTTACGATATCGCAGGACCAGCTGCAAGATACTGGTACCGTATGATAGCTCTCTAAATTGATCTAGTCCCTCAGTTACAAGCAAGTCTGTGGCAGAGACTTTATTCTCAAGTGTTCTACAACCAAGTCTGTGGCAGAGACTTTGCTTTATATAACACTTCACCGGTTGCTAGGCCTAGTGTGAGGAGGTCTATCCGGGTTGTGATAATCCAGTTGTGAGACAGTTGCTCTCTGGATTTCTACAATGAGAGACTTTCTAACTAAGCAGTTCCAAAGGTACCTGAACTTCCACCCTAACCCTCTATCCTACTTTTAAGAGACTGTTTTATCTTTTTCCAATAAATAACCATAAAAAGGAAGATAAAGTGTCAATTTCTACATTTTTCTGGGCCATCTACCACGGAGAAGAGGTGAAGAAGGTAACGGTGAGCCCAATAAAACCAGCAGCTCCTTGGGGGGTTAGTGCTACACTACCAATTACTGTAACTATATATTTTAAATTTTAAAACCAAAACTTCTAGTTTTTATATACCCCCCTTAAGAAAACACGTCAGTGGATATCCACCAATGAATATATATTTTGGAATCTACAAAATATTAGGGATGTGTGCCTATATATGAAAGCACGGGACCACCTTGCTACGAGGTACTTAAATATATACAACTGCACATGCATATACAACCAAATAGATCTCCCTAGACCCTCAGTGCTACCCCAGATGTCAACAGGCATACCCCACTTTTAAGTACACAATGGGGTTTATTTACTAAAGCTGGAAAGTGAAAAATCAGGCTCACTTCTGCATAGAAATCAATGAGCTTCCAGGTTTTATTACCAAAGCTTAATTGAACAAGCTGAGGTTAGAAGCTCATTGGTGTCTATGCAGAAGTGAGCCTGATTTTTCACTTTCCAGCTTTAGTAAATAAAACCCATTGTGTACCTAAAAGTGGGGTATGCCTGTATACTTCATATCCCCCTTGAAAAAATAATATTACTAGTACACTTTAGAGCATACACCACTTCTAACGTATCACACGAGATAAAATCACGGATGTCGTATGATCTATGGGCTACCGGGATATCGAATGATTTTCTTCTCCTCATATTTCTGGGAACTCTACTACAGCTATAGCACCTCCCACAGCTGTAGAACCCCTTCATATCCCAACAGGTTAAAGTGAGGACCTTGTGTGACATTTAATTCACATTTACTCTACACTTACTGTCACAGTATCTACCATACCTGGCTGCAGGTTTGCCAACCTCCCGCAGCATTTTTTACTGACAAAACTTGGGGAATTTCCTGGCGGAGCACATTTTTTACTGACAACCTGAGAAATGACAGAACTCCTATTGAAAACTAACACAGTGAATATTTAAACAGTATAAACATGATTTGGAAACACTGACAATACCTAGAACAAAGTAATTTGCTTGATTTATGCCCTGTACACACGATAGGATTTTCCGACAAAGTTTTCCGACGGATGTTGGCTCAAACTTGTCTTGCATACACATGGTCACACAACGTTGGTCGGAAATTCTGAACGTCAAGAACACGGTGACGTACGACCAGCCAAGAAAAATTAAGTTCAATAGCCAGTGCTGCTCTTCTGCTTGATTCTGAGCATGCGTGGCACTTTGTGCATCGGAATTGTGTACACGTGATCGGAATTTCCGACAACGGATTTTGTTGTCGGAAGATTTCAGAACCAGATCTCAAATTTTGTGCGACAGAAATTCCTATTGAAAATGTGTGATGGAGCCTACACACGGTCGTAATTTCCGACAACAAGGTCCTATCACACATTTTTCATTGGAAAACCCTATTGTGTGTACGGGGCTTTACGCTTAAAAAGTCAACACAGCATGAAATTATCAGATTTTTACAACTGTCAGTAAATTTACTGGCCGTTGGCAACCCTGCCTGGCTGATGTCCCAAAGCTGGAAATCACTACTGAAGACAAACTTGGACTACAATAATAATGAAATAAAAAGTTTAAAATGCTTTTAAAACCCTCTCAAAACTAAATATATTTAAGCTGGAATTCCACTTTAACTGGCTAAAAGAATGTTTTCGGAATATAAAATAAGTGTATACAGAAAAGTGCACCATAAATATTAATAAGCACTTCATTTAATGTAATTTAGGGTTTTTACTCTAATTAGAGAAAGAAAACAATACAAAATAGATTATCCATGAAATATTTTGCTCCTTGACCCCATTAGTCTATTTTTAAAAGCCATAGCAGAGTTACTTGCATTCTAATATGAATGATCAAACCAGTAACATAGTTGAAGTTCAAAAGTACTGAAACATGTATTTAATATATATAAAGATATCATTTGTTAAAAGAATGGTTGTAGAGGCCAATAAAAATTAAAGGGAAACTCCAGTCAATAATTGAAAAATCATTTATTCTTGTTTCTAATAAAAATCCTGAAATGGATGCCAGACACCTGTAACCCTCTATACACCTGAGATGAGGGGAAGCACTGAGCCTCTCACAATGCTTGTCAGCTTAACATTGAGAACACATTACAGGAGCCCTTCATTGTTCAATCCCACAGATAAATAGGCAAACAGGTCTTTAGCATGTGGATCGTACTGTGTTGGGAAACAATGTGGAAGTGTCTTTCCTTGTCTGTTATAGTACATAGGCAGACTATTCAAATGAATACAATGGGTGTTAATCCACTGGGCCAGAAAGGTCTAAATGGGGCCTTAAAGTTCACCTTTTAAAAAAATATAATAAATTCACATATTTTTGCAGGTAAAAATATATTTTATTTCTCAAGAACCTACAGAGCATCCCACCCATGATCAACAGATCGCGGGTGCAATGTCATGTTCCTGCAAGCACTACCTACAGATTTCTGTTTGTAAGCTGTAGGAAGTGTCAATGAACTACGAGAGTGTTCACCAGTACCCTTGCAGTTCCTTGAGACACTCTCCATCATTCCTACTTGCAGTTACCACCCGCCACTTCTTGTTTGTCAGAGGTCCTCTCATTAGACATTAAACAGGAGAAGACCAGCCTCCCTTTGCTCCTAACTCTAAAAACATGAAGGTGATTGTTTGCTAATGACAACAACTCCAATTTAGTAAACTACACAAACAGAATTCTGGGGTACCCTAAAAGTGTTAACTATGTCCCAATCCAGCTGCTGTGTAAATATCAAATAGGTACTGAAGAATGTAATACTAAAAATAGCGCTAATCACAAATAAATTGAAAAAATACAAATTATAAGCCTGATCAAACCCTCTACAAAGTGCTCCAGTGATCCACAAAATGCGTATTTAGATGATATGTTATATCAGTTAAATCAACTAAAATTCACCATCACCCTTTGGTGCTTGACATCCAGCACTATGAAACAATCGCTCAGTCTAATATGAGAGATCCGCACCACTTTCTGGTCATGTGCATGCAACCTTGTCGTGTGTATGGTCAACAAATGACCAACCATACCAAGTGAGTGCACCACCATTTGGATATGCATAGGGCAGTAACAACATGTAAGTACAGGAGTTAAGACATTTCTCCTTAAATTGGCATCTGCATTAAACGACTTTGCGCTTTAAGAATACATATATGCGCTTTATGGACTTTGCACTTTTGGGATATACATATGCACTTTCTGGATCACTAGAGAACTTTGTATAGGATGTGGGTTACTTGTGTTTATGAAATGATTTATTTATTTGTGATTAGCCCTGTTAGTATTACAACTCCAGTTTAGAACTCCTTTTTACTATTTGCTAATTTACAGTAAAATAGTGTTCCTTTAAATGCAGTTAGCTATGCAGAATACAGTTTTTGCACACCAATCTTTTTCCTCTCCAGCCATACAGTGTTATCATAAAACTATACGTATTTAAATACCACTACAAATTACATTTTTATGTAAGGGATGATTTAATCACTGCATGCATTTTTTTTTTTATACTGTCATGATACCAGTGACTCATTTTCAACAGTCTACTGCTTCATAACGCTAAGATCACTATGGTTAATTAAGCATCTAATTGGAATCCTTAAGGTTTGCTGATGTGTTTTCATGCTAAACATAATTATAGCATAACTATAAACATGATCTTCAAATCTCTGCTCTGCTGCACATAGTGCACGCTGTAAACCAGAGAATTTTTCAAGGCTTCACTCATTTTTTTAATGCCTCCTTTACTGTACATAGGCATCAAAATAAGAGACTTGCATGCATCTCCAACATCTGCAGTGCATCAGGATCACAAAGAGTCAATGCATGCGATGGGGTTGATTTATTAAAGGCAAGTAGATGGTTTACTTGCACTCTGCAAGGCACATTTTCTCCAGAGTTTAGTGATTGTGGTGAAACTTCAATTTTGTAAAGAAAACCCAATAACATGCAAGAAAAATTAAAAATAATTACAAAAAACAGCATTTTTGCTTGCACATGATTGGATGATGGTAGACAGCAGGGCTTTTCCTCATTCACTAAGCTTTGGGGATAATTCCTTTACAGAGTGAACAGTCTATTTGCCTTTAGTAATTTAAAGCGGAGCTCCACCCTAAAGTGGAACTTCCACTTATCGGATTCCTCCCCCCCTCCGGTGCCACAATTGGCACCTTTCAGGGGGGAGGGGGGTGCAGATACCTGTATAATACAGGTATCTGCACCCACTTCCGTGACAAATTATCTGGAGCTGCCCTGCCCCTATCAGGAGATGCCCCATTGTGTCTTGGGAAACACAGTTCCCAGGACACAGCGGGGACCAATAGAGACACGCAGCGCGACTCCCGCATGCGCAGTAGGGAAGCGGGCAGTGAAGACGGTGCGTCTTCACTTCCTGATTCCCTGACAGAGGATGACGGCGGGGCAGGTGAGAGACGAGCGGTCGCTCGTCACATTCTGCCGACACCGCTGGAACCTGGAACAGGTAAGCGTCCATTTATTAAAAGTCAGCAACTGCAGTATTTGCAGCTGCTGACTTTTAATATTTTTGGTGCGGGTGCAGCTCCGCTTTAACCACTTGCCTTTACTGGGCACTTAAACCCCCTTCCTGACCAGGCCAATTTTTAGCTTTCAGCTTTGTTGCACTTTGAATGACAATTGCGCGGTGATGCTATGCTGTACCTATATGACATTTTTATAATTTTTTTCACACAGATAGAGCTTTCGTTTGGTGGTATTTAATCCCTATTGGGATTTTTATTTTTTGCTAAACAAACAAAAAAAGACCAACAATTTTGTATAAAAAAAAAAAGTTTCATAGTTTAAAAGTTATAAAATCTTGCAAATTTTTCTCCTTCATTGATATGGGCTGATGAGGCTGCACTGATGGGCACTGATAGGCTGCACTGATGGGCACTTATGAGGCAAGACTGGTGGTCACTGATAGGTGGCACTGAAGCGCACTGATAGATGGCACTGAAGGGCACTGATAGGTGGCACTGATGGGCCCTGATAGGTGGCACTGATGGGCACTGATAGGGACTGGTAGGTGACACTGATAGGCAGAACTGATAATGAGGCACTGATGGGCACTGTTTGGCAGCACTGATCGGCATTAATAGGTGGCACTGGTAGGTGGCACTGGTGTGCACAGATGAGGTGGTGGCTCTCCGTCTTCGGGACCAGTGTCCCTCTGTCAGAAGCCGGTGATCGGGTTTTTCTTTCTCCTCACGTTATCAGCATGAGGAAAAAACTGTCGATTACTGGCTCTGTTTACATCATGTGATCGGCTGTCATTGGCTGACAGCTTATCATGTGGTAAGGGGTCAGGATCGGCCCCTTACTCTGATTTGTGATCAGCTTTGTCTCATTGACTTGCTGATCACAGAGTGCGTACATGGGCACCTTCCCGGCAATTTAGGCCCACACAGGAGCCGTCTTTCGGCTACAGCACAGGCGTGAAGGGGTTAACTCCGATAAACAAAATGTTCAATTTTTATGGGATTTATTGAACTAAATGTGGGTCATATATTCCCTTGATGTTGCCAGTCTTTGTTCTCTAGAATGCCTCCACTTGATTTGGAAATATTTACAAGGCTTTTAAAAAAATAGTTATTTCACTGTTGAGTAGTGACCTGCTAACTGAGAAAAAGCTACTGAATTTTTCTTTAAGGCAATTCTAAATCTTGCAAATTCGCCCTGGCTCATTTGGCTCAATTTGACCCAATGTGAAATATAAGTGATACTAAAAAATTTTTTTTCTTTAAAAGTAATAAATATGTCGTACTTACCTGCTCTGTGCAATGGATTTGCACAGAGCAGCCTGGATCCTCCTCTTCTCGGGTCGTGTGCGGCACTCCTGGCCCCTCCCTGCTTTCGAGTGCACCAAGCCAAGCCTCTGCTCTGTGTGTCCATTCAGACATGGAGCCACGGTTTGGCCCCATCCCCTCTCTCTCCTCATTGGCTAACTGACTTGGATTGACAGCAGCAGGAGCCAATGGCGCCACTGCTGTGTCTCAGCCAATCAGGAGTGAAAGTCCCAGATTGCTGAGGCACTTGTGAACATTGCTGGATCGAGATGGGGCTCAGGTAAGTATTAGGGGGGCTGAGGGGGGCTGATGAGAACAAAATCCTTTGATTTGTGTGGTTTTAGAATGATCTACAAATGAGATTGCTGCAGATAAACAGGTACAACATATGTAGGAGGATTTGTTTCATCTATGTGTTTTATCTGTGTATCACTGAGTATATGTTAGGGTTTACAACCACTTTAAATGTAAGTGTAATGGTATTCTATGCCATAATTCTGGGTAGAATCAAATAATATGATGTTTGTTAAATCCTTCTGCTCTTACCCATCAATAGTTGCATTGATTGCTTGCTGTATTCACTTCATACTGTTATATTATAATAAATTAGTGAGTTTGAAAAACAGAATGTAAATACTGATGAATGTCTATCCATTCCATCAATATTCATTCATATAACACCAACATCTTCTGCAACACTATACAAAGGAATTATGATAATGGCCTGAACATGTACATAAATGCATTAAATATTTAACACAATAGGAATTATAACCCTTCCCAAACAAGCTTATGGCCTAAGGGATAAGATACAGGGGTTGATTTACTAAAGTAAAATAGACTGCTTGAAGAATGCGATGAAGCTCTGATGTCTTCCATTATCCAATCATGTGCTAGCAAAAATGTTTTATTTATTTTTCATTTTCCTTGCACGTGATTGGGTATTCTTTGCAAAGTGAAATTTCTTCACATTCACTAAGCGCTAAGGAAAATATATTCTTGAAAACTTCCTTTGTAAAGTGAACAGCCTATTACCCTTTAGTAAATCAACTTCACTGTGCATCAAGGTTGTATGCCTTTAGGAATTATGCATTTTGGGTTTAAAGACTGCAAGAGACGTTGAACATCTGATGTCATAACAAAGCAAAGTACCAGGAAGAGGAAACTGTATTACTGTAGTAAACCCAGAATCTATTTTCAGTGTGTGTGACATCATGCCTTACTGTATACAGTTTTCTTAAGCACATTTTTTTGTGAACCTGTTGCAATGTTCCTTGCCTGGAGATCCTGCCAATAATAGTATTTTTTGTTGCGGCCTGACATAGGCGACAACCCAGAGGTGAAAATAAAGTAACAGGGACAAGTGTTCTTACCTTATACAGGTGGTGCCTGAACAAGGACCTTCATAATAGGATCACCACTTATTATTTTAATAAAAGCTGCAGATTTAAAAATATTGAAAATTACGTTAGAATCGTGATTTTTAACTGGAACTTCTAAAAGTGAATCCTGCATCATTTAACTTTTAGGAATTCATGTGGATCCATGATTCCCAAACGCGTATTCCTTATTAATCACCACACCTACTGCATGTATAGTATACATTTTCTGTTTTCTGTTGGGTGTTGACTTCCAGGCACAAGAACTTCAGGTTTGTCTTTGTTCAAATTTAGCTGGATACTATTCATTTGTTCTTGTAGCCTGGTTACACGGGGATGTATGGTTTATGGTGAGGAGTCTTTAATATCAATCCTAAAGACTAAATATGGACAGTTATCTGCATATAAGTGATAAGGCAGACCATTGCTCAGGAGTATCCTACTAAGTGGCAGAAAACATTGAAAAACAGCCTCAGGGCCAGAGTCAAGGAAACCTTGGGTATTGGTTTACATGTCAGGCTAAGCACTGGGACAAAGTTTTATTTAATGTACAGTACACCCCTCACATTTTTGTAAATATTTTATTATATTTTTTCATGTGACAACACTGAAGAAATGACACTTTGCTACACTGTAAAGTAGTGAGTGTACAGCTTGTATAACAGTGTAAATTTGCTGTCCCCTCTAAATAACTCAACACACAGCCATTAATGTCTAAGCCGCTGGCAACATAAGTGAGTACACCCTTAAGTGAAAATGGCAAAATTTGGCCCAAAGTGTCAATTTTTTGTGTGGCCACCATTATTTTCCAGCACTGCCTTAACCCTTTTGGGCATGGAGTTCACCAGAGCTTCATAGGTTGCCACTGGAGTCCTCTTCCACTTCTCCATGACGACATCACAGAGCTGGTGGATGTTAGAAAACTTGCGCTCCTCCACCTTCCATTTGATGATGCCCCACAGATGTTCAATAGGGTTTAGGTATGGAGACATGCTTGGTCAGTTCATCACCTTTACCCTCAGCTTCTTTAGCAAGGCAGTGGTCGTCTTGGAGGTGTGTTTGGGGTCATTATCATGTTGGAATACTGCCCTGCAGCCCAGTCTCTGTAGGGAGGGGATCATGCTCTGCTTCAGTATGTCACAGTACATGTTGGCATTCATGGTTCCCTCAATGAACTTTAGCTCCCCAGTGCCAGTAGCACTCATGCAGCCCCAGACCATGACACTCCCACCACCATGCTTGACTGTAGGCAAGACACATTTGTCTTTGTACTCCTCACCTGGTTGCCGCCACACAGGCTTGACACCATCTGAACCAAATAAGTTTATCTTGGTCTTATCAGACCACAGGACATGGTTCCAGTAATCCGTGTCATTAGTCTGCTTGTCTTCAGCAAACTGTTTGCAGGCTTTCTTGTGCATCATCTTTAGAAGAGGCTTCCCTCTGGGACAACAGCTATACAGACCAATTTGATGCAGTGTGTGGCGTATGGTCTGAGCACTGACAGACTGACCCCCGCCCAGTGGCATAACTAGAACCTTCAGGGCCCCGGTGCAAGAAACCATTAAGGGCCCCCCTGAACCCCATCCGTGGCCCTTCCCTCTGAGTCATGTGGTGGAACTCCAGGGCCCGATCACAGGTACGACCTTTGTGAGCCCTGTAGTTACGCCACTGGTATTAGTATTTTTTTATAATTTTTTTACCATTTTTTAGAAGCCCTGTTGTGGGGGCTATGGTGACATTTCAGAGGTCTAAACAGACCTATGATGTTCAACCTTTGAGACAAAGAGGAAGACTGAGGACACAGCCCCCAATCTCCTTCTCTGCAGTCTCAGCTACATAGAATGAGTGGACAGGAATAGCTCTGTACAGAGCTTCCTGCCCATTCATAAACTGAAGTATAGTAAATGCTGTTTACTATATGAATATATATATGTATATATATGTTTACTTATGAATGGACAGAGTCAGTGATCGGTACAGATCACCGATTCTCAATTCAGAAAAAGTAGGGACCGATAAATTACACATTTACCCGTCCATTTCCCACTCTCCGTCCTGACAGGTCCCCAGTAGCAGCCAGCAGTAGAGAGGATGGGGGAACCTGGTAGAACCGACGAGAAGGTCCGGGAAAGAGCACAGGGGGGCTGGAGTGCACACCTCGCTGGTACTGCTGTACCCATCCCCATCTCCAGTGTCCGCACGCTGGTACTGCTGTACCCATCCCCATCTCCAGTGACCGCAAGCTGGTACTGCTGTATCTCCCCGGTGTCCAGTGACCCCTGCTGGTACACCCCCCAAATGGCTGGGGATTCAGATTTCCTCTGTGTGTTCTGCCCTCTCCTCCATCCTGACACCCTAGGCAGGATGGGGTCCCAGTCCCCAGGAGAGATGCAGTCCTTCTCCCCAGGGCAGATGGAGTTCCTGACCCCAGGTGAGATGGGTTCCCTGTGCCCAGGTGAGAAGAGGGCCCTGTCCCTGGATGAGAAGGGGTCCCTGTCCTCTGGGGAGAAGTGGGCCCTGTCCCCAGAGGAGATAGGGTCCCTTTCCCCGGGTGACATGGGGTCCCTTTCCCCAGGTGACATGGGGTCCCTTTCCCCAGGTGACATGGGGTCCCTTTCCCCAGGTGACATGGGGTCCCTGTCCCCAGGTGAGAAGGGGATCCCTGTCCCCAGATCAGAAGGGGTCCCTGTCCCCAGATCAGAAGGGGTCCCTGTCCTCTGGGGAGAAGTGAGCCCTGTACCTAGGGGAGATGGGGTCCCTTTCCCCAGAGGAGATGTGGTCCCGGTCCCCAGGGGTGATGGGGTCCCTGTCTCAGGGGTGATGGGGTCCCTGTCCTTAGGGGTGATGGGGTCCCTGTCTTAGAGGTGATGGGGTCCCTGTCCTTAGGGGAGATGGTGTTCCTTTCCCCAGGGGTGATAGGGTCCCTGTCCATAGGGGAGATGGGGTCCCTGTCCATAGGGGAGATGGGGTCCCTGTCAATAGGGGAGATGGGGTCCCTGTCTAAGCTGTGATGGGGTCCCTGTCCATAGGGGAGATGGGGTCCCTGTCACAGAGGTGATGAGGTCCCTGTCCCCAGATGAGAAGGTGTCCCTGTCCCCAGATGAGAAGGGGTCACTGTCCTCTGGGGAGAAGTGAGCCCTGTCCCCAGGAGAGATGGGGTCCCTTTCCCCAGGGGAGATGGGGTCTCTTTCCCCAGGGGAGATGGGGTCCCTGTCCTTAGGGGAGATGGGGTCCCTGTCCTTAGGGGAGATGGGGTCCCTGTCTCAGAGGTAATGGTGTACCTTTCCCCAGGAGAGATGGAGTCCCTTTCCCCAGGGGTGATGGGGTCCCTGTCCATAGGGGAGATGGGGTCCCTGTCTCAGGGGTGATGGGGTCCCTGTACATAGGGGAGATGGGGTCCCTGTCTCAGGGGTGATAGGGTCCCTGTCCATAGGGGAGATGGGGTCCCTGTCCATAGGGGAGATGGGTCCCTGTCCATAGGGGAGATGGGTCCCTGTCCATAGGGGAGATGGGGTCCCTGTCCATAGGGGAGATGGGTCCCTGTCTCAGGGGAGATGAGGTCCCTGTCCATAGGGGAGATGGGGTCCCTGTCACAGGGGTGATGCGGTCTCTGTCCATAGGGGTGATGGGGTCCCTGTCCATAGGGGAGATGGGGTCCCTGTCTCAGGGGGTGATAGGGTCCCTGTCCATAGGGGAGATGGGGTCCCTGTCTCAGAGGTGATGGAGAGGGGTATGTGATGGTATGTGTGGGGGATGGGGTCATCTCACTAACCATGACCAAGCTGCAGGCCGGGCACTCATCCATGGTGGCCTGGGCTCCCTTCAGCGTGCTGGACAGACCTGTCATCTGTGTATGACAGGGGAGGAGGGGGGCTGGCAGACAAGCCTGCGGTGTCCTCCGAGGACCCAGCTCTCACAGGGCTGCACTGCATCTGGGTGCTTAGTTTGTTTGCCCGGGAGAAGCATGCAGTGCAGTGTGAGCCGACTCAGGGGGCGGGACTGACATCGGACTGAGCAGCACTGCATGGAGCAGGAGAGGGGGACCCAGAGGAGCCCGCTGTGGACACAAATCCTGCGGGGAATGCAGAACTAAAGAGCAGCCAGTGCGGTACAGAGCACGGAGCCTTGCTAGTCACACCCCACCTCCAGCCAGCAGCCACTCATGTGCACGGTGCACACACTGGTATGCCTAGCCTATGATGCCGCCATCCATGTGTAAAGGGGGGCCGCATGGGCCCCCTGCAGCACAGGGCCCGGTCGCGGTTGCGACTCTTGCGCCCCCTATAGTTACGCCCCTGCCCCCGCCCCTTCAACCTCTGCAGCAATGCTGGCAGCACTCATACATCTATTTCCCAAAGATAACCTCTGGATATGACACTGAGCATGTGCACTCAACTTCTTTGGTCGACCATGGTGAGGACGCCGTGAAGCATCAGGAGGAGGAGGCACCGCCCACCGCCCGGAGGAAGCGATGCCCGTGATCTAGTTGGGGCAAGTGGGCAAGTGGGGCTGGTGACCGACTGACCAGGGTAGTGGTGGTAGCGGGTGGATTGTTTGCTGCCCCCCACTTAAAAAATATACCACCAGACACCACTGGTTTACATGCACCAAGTATCCCTCCAACCCCCCACAACCCCCCCACACATAACAGCCATTTACTACAATATCCACAGTATAATGGAAAGTGTAGTTAATCATAATGTGAGAAGGATAAATGTGATGCATTAGCCAAAAATATACGTCCTTTGAGTGCATGGCCGACAACGCATTTTACATATTTCATTACTGTTTTTTGCAGTGTTATTATTAGCTAAATGTTCTGGTTTTAGGATAAATTCAGCTTTAAAGATCTGTCCTATCTATGCCACAAAATACCCTTAAAGCGGAGCTCCAGGCTCCTTCAAAAATACAAATAGTGTAGTTGTTGACTTTTAATATTAGGACACTTACCTGTCCAGGAATCCAGCGGTGTCTTCACTGGAGCCAATTTTTCAATCAGCTATCGGGTGTTGCCACTGCCATCTCCACTAAGGGAAACCAGCAGTAAGGCCTTGCACCTTCACAGCCGGTTCCCTCCTGCTCATGCATGAAGCGCTCTGCCCTTTGTGAATGGCCTGGCGACAGGGGAAGGAAGAGGGGGACCGAAATTCCTGCTGACTTTGCCACAGTGGGATCAGCCCTAAGTAGGAGCGGGTACCTGTCAAAAACAGGAACCCGCTCCCCCCCGAAAGGTGCCAAATGGGAGCAAATAAGCGGAGCTTCTCCTTTCTGGTGGAGCTCCACTTTAGCCTATCTATTAGGATTTAACAGATAATTTTGTCAAACACTGCTAAAGGGTCTAGGACATTTTACCATCCCCCCATCTCCCGTTCCTACACAGGTTATTAAGTAACTGAATAAGAGCAGTTTCAGTGCTTTGCTTTTTCTTGAAGCCAGACTGAAGAAGATCATACATGATATTTTTGCATGTAGATTAAACTTAAAAAAAAATATATATATTTACTCAAGCACCTCCTTCTGATACAATTTGGCAGTGGTAGACATTCAGTGAGCATAATATCTTACAAGAACCTGCCAAGTGTGTGGTATTTGTAAACCTTATATAAATAAGACTTTGTACAAGCATTAAAAAGTGTCCAGATATTCAGGATAAACCACATGTCAGATGTTTTCAATTCACCCATACAATAAACCTTCCAACGCACACAGAGCTCAAGCAATAGAGACAGCTGATCCAAAATAAATTACATGAATCTTACTACTGAATATAAACCAAAGTAACTACCACCACCATTCAAATCCACTGGGGAAACACAATCTAAAGTGGTAACTGGCTTCAAAAGTGAGATAGAATGTAGTGAAGGGTCACATGTGGTGTTCATTCCTCTGGTCAGTAGATGTCACTGTTTACAGATGTTACATATAATACTTTCTATACTCAGGGCAAGTTTGTTTCAGATCATGTTATGCCATAATCAGAAGCCTGCACATCTATTATGAAAGCCTGAACTTGTTAATAAAGCATTCTATAATTATTCTGCCTCCTAGACTACAAGACACAACATGACTGGCGACAGGGACATCTTTCCCACCTCTACAAAAGCCTGTACCTTTCTTTGCACATGCTGGTGTGTCTGCAATACCTTTTACTGCTTGGATTCATATGTTTGAGAATTACATACTTGCTGTTAATCAGGAGGACATACCTATTGTAAAAAAAATGCTTTATAAACCCTGCAGCTGCAGGCATCACCCTGGTACTGTTTTATAGAGCTAATGGTTGGCTTTTTAGTGATAACAACTGATGCGGCTAAAAGCCTTTGGCTGTTATTCTAAAGGAGCTGGAGGGGATGTCCCCCCTCCTGCCACCTTCTGCCGCTCTTCCCGGGCCCACCGGGAGACTCGATCCACGATCCGGAACTTCCACCGGCTAGAGTGAGACTGAAACAAAGTCAGAAATGACGTCACCCGGTGATCCAGCCCAATGCCAATATAAGTGGCGTTCCCCTTCAAGATCATCAAAGCACAACTCGCATGCCAAAGTTGGATCAGTTAAACAGTGATCCGACTTTGATCCAACTTCAGTGATGTTCAATGGGCTGAAGTAGGATCAAAGTCGGACCAAAGTAGTGCAGGGACTACTTTAAAGTTGGCATGACTTGAAGTCGTACTAATAGGAATGATTGTCATTGGAAATCATGGGGAAAAACTTGTCATGCGACTCTGCAGTCATCTTGAATCACAGAAAGATTGCTCTTGGAACATGATTTACCTAGCAAAGGGAATTATAATTTTAATCCAAAATTTAACTGCTGTGGCTGAAGCAAAAACATTCAGTCAGGGTACTACTGGCAGCATACAAGCTGGGAATTCATAATCTGACTCTAAGGCACATACTCAGGCCCAATGTAAAGGTACAACCTGAAAAACGTCAATGTATGTGTCAGAAACCATGAATCAAACTGAGACAGAAGTACAGTTAAATCTCACTTGTTTAATAATAATACAAAAGGTAAACAGTGTAAACTTAGTCAAAACATAGCCAGAGTTCAGGAGCCGGAACGGATAGTCAGACAAGCCAAGATGTCAGGGAGCCAGAGATGAGCATAGTAGAACAGCAAGCAGGATCTGGAGCCAGAAGGAATGTATGCCAAGCAAGTCTTTAACAGGAACAGAGGAGAGTGTCTCTAGAGATGTGACCAAGGCGAAGGCAGAGATAATCTGGGCTGGAGGGCTTAAGTAGGCAGGACTGACGAGCAGGATATCATCAACCGGTGAATCACTGTGGAGAGATAGGAGCTGGCAATTAGCTGACAGCTGAGCGGCCAGCTCAGAGAAGCAAGGGCTGAGCCCAGCCCTGACAGTATGACAAAAATGCGTTGGGTGGACCATTGACGTCACTGTATCCCTTGAGTCCCAAAAGGCCCTCGTTGGTTGTATGTGTGCTGGCCGACGCATACGATTTTAAGGCGTTTATATGCATCATTGATGTAAGTGCAATTTTTAGCAGATGTAGCAACCTGTAGCTTAGGCAGGGAGCTCCTCACAAATTTATTTTCCAGGAGTAGTTATCCTGGTTGATTGATAGAGATCCATTGATTTCTCCCTAAGTTTGGCCTTGTTGCACTTTTTTGTTCTACCACTAGTTGGCCGGGTACTTGATGGTATTAGATATGAGACGGGCAACCCAAGGTCAGGTTATGGGTTATGGGGTATCTCAGCCAATGGGCATGGGTTTTGTTGAATCCCTTGGCCTGCTGGGAGCACCTATATATTTGGTTGGAGTCAGGTAATCTATGTTCTGTGCCACCTGGACGGCTATCTGGGTGGATGTCTGTTGTACGCCCCAGGCTGCTAGGCCCGGAGATTGGGCCTATCCTGGGGGCATCTTGCTGCTTGTCTGAGGACCTATCCAGAAGCAAGAAAGCAGCACAGGGTTGGGACTGCGGCTTGCAGTCCAACCAGAAGTGACGGTTCTGCCGGCCAGGGAATATGTCAGTGGTCGGAGGTAGAAGGGAAGATGTCACCACAAAGGGACCCGGCCAGCAGATGTAACGCTCACAGAGCAGCCTTGTGTGCCAAGCCAGGGACCGAGACGGTTAGCAGGGGTGAAGCTTGAGAAGTATCTGGAGTGCCATGCTAGGGACTTCAGAGTCAGTGAATCAGAGGGTCTAGTGAAAAACTGGGAGCTCATTGTTGAAGAACTACAAGATGCAGTTGTAGTTAAGCTGAAGGACCTGTTATGTTCGCGTTAGGAACTGTTAAAGATTGTTGTCATAGGAGACAAAATTCCTGCATGTGCAGGCACCTTGCTGGGGCCTTTCCCTGCACGGCTGTCCTCCTGTTGAAGTCTCGGAGTCTGCCAATTGAATTTACACTACTTAAGGGTATCCTGGCCCTAACCCTTTTTCCCCCCCAAAATACAAAAAGGACTGTTAAGAGAAATAAAACCTCTTTTACATCCAAGAAGTGTCCAAATGACTTTCACCATCTTTGCACCCACTATGCCTCACAACCAACTACATATTGAAGGATGTCAGCTATCTCTGGCTTCGAAGGTTCTCATTAGACTGGACAAGGCCAGAGACCTTGCTACACATATGTAGAATAAAGTGTTACAATGTTACACTATGTGGAGCCTTTTTAATTTTGGGTTACTCCCATGACAACTGTGTCAGGAAGATCGATATGTCAATGTGGGAAGACCCTCTGAAGTCATAAAAGGCCCTGGGTATAGAGCCACAAGCGTTATTGACCTCTTATGGTGAGAGGTGAGATGTCCATGTGAGCTGGTAAGTGAGTCTTTCAGCCTCTGGTGGTGGTGTTGATGCACCCAGAATTTTCAGTAATTAGCGCAACTCTGAAAATGTATACAACAAAAGTTTAATTCAAACCTGAATGCAAAGGTGCACATGCACAGAACAAACATTGCTACAGGTGTGGCTCAACACGACATATTGTAAACTATTCGGCATGCTCTGCAAAATCTGCATGGTGCTGTAAATGCAAAAAAATTGGACCTATTCTGACACTGGTAACATCTTGGAAACCCTATTCCTATGCTTGATTACCTGCAATTGAGTGCAATTGAGTGTAAATTTTCAACAAACTGGTGAGAAAGTCGAATTCTACACTGTAAAGAAAGGCACTGCTATACTGCACAGGTTTTTTTTTTTTTTTGGCTCCTCTAAATCTACAATCTACAATCTAGATTGTACTGTACACTGAGCTGTGCAACTAATTTGTGCACAAATATGAAGTGCAATCAAACATGGAACCAGTATGTCCAAAACGTACCCACCCCTGTAAGAGAAGCAGTTTCCTAATGACTAGGGATGAGCCGAACACCCCCGGGTTCGGTTCGCACCAGAACCTTCGAACCGACCGAAAGTTTGCGCGAATTTTCGAACCCTATACGTTATAATGGACGCGAACGTTCGAAATCAAAAGTGCTAATTACAACGGCCAATATGCATGTTAATGTCATAAAACAGGTTTGGGGACCCGGGTCCTGCCCCAGGGGACATATATCAATGCAAAAAGAACTTTTAAAAACTAACGTTTTTTCGGGAGCAGTCATTTTAATGATGCATAAAGTGAAAAAAAAAAAAGTGAAATTTTCCTTTAAATATGGTACCTGGGGGGTGTCTAAAGTATGCCTGTGAAGTGGCATGTGTTTCCCGTGTTTAGAACTGTCCTTGCACAAAATGACATTTGTAAAGGAAAAAAAGAAGCCATTTAAAACCACTTGCGGCTTTAGGTTTGTTCTTAAGTAGAATCTGAACAGGTACATTATGAAGTGTAGCTCCATCCCAAAAAAATCTATTTTTAAGCTTTTTGGAGAACATAGGGAGGGGTTATCACCCCTGTAACATTTGCTGTCTTTGCACATCTGTTCAGAACATGTCACCTCACTTTCCGTCCCAATGACAAATGTTTTTGGAAAAGTGGGGTTTTAATTGAAACAAGGATTGGTGATAAAGTATCAGTAGAGAGGAGATACCTTTTTCCCAAATTAAATCTAACAGGATAGAATTTCCCTTCCTAGGGGTAGATTTCCTCTCACTTCCTGTTTTCTCTTTCCATTTGCAAGTAGGAGTCGTTTGTAAGTTGGATGTTTGAAAGTAGGGCCCTGGCGTATATACTCTGCAGAAATTTGCCCTATTAGATGTTGGTGTAGCCACAAGACTGGTGGGCACAGGAATGGGCCCTGCTATGAGTTAATAGATCAAGATTTGTAATTGCATGCACCTGTTGAACAGGGCAGAAAAATTGGGGGTGGTGGTGGTGGTGGACGGTGTTGCCACAAGACTGTAAGCTCTCACAGTTACTCTTGGTGGGCGCAGGAATGGGCCCTGCTGTGAGTTATTAGATCAAGATTTGTAATTGCAAGCACCTGATGAACAGGGCAGAAAAATTGGGCCTTTGGCGGTGGTGGTGGACGGTGTTGCCACAAGACTGCAGGCCCTCATAGTTACTCTTGGTGGGCGCAGGAATGGGCCCTGCTGTGAGTTATTAGATCAAGATTTGTAATTGCAAGCACCTGATGAACAGGGCAGAAAAATTGGGCCTTTGGCGGTGGTGGTGGACGGTGTTGCCACAAGACTGCAGGCCCTCATAGTTACTCTTGGTGGGCGCAGGAATGGGCCCTGCTGTGAACTATTAGATCAAGATTTGTAATTACCCGCCCCTGTTAAACAGGGGCTGAAAAATTGTGCCTTAGGCACTGGTGCTGGTGCCACAACACTGCAACCCCTCACAGAGACTGTACTTGGAGCACAGCAGTCACACGTGTTGCGAAGCATTTTTTTAAAAAATTTGTAAGTACACGCCCCTGTTAAACAGGGGCTGAAAAATTGTGCCTTAGGCGCTGGTGCCACAACACTGCAACCCGGCCCTCACAGATACTGTACTTGGAGCACAGCAGTCACACGTGTTGCGAAGCATTTTTTTAAAAAATTGTAAGTACACGCCCCTGTTAAACAGGGGCTGAAAAATTGTGCCTTAGGCACTGGTGCTGGTGCCACAACACTGCAACCCCTCACAGATACTGTACTTGGAGCACAGCAGTCACATGTGTTGCGAAGCATTTTTTTAAAAAATTGTAAGTACCCGCCCCTGTTAAACAGGGGCTGAAAAATTGTGCCTTAGGCACTGGTGCTGGTGCCACAACACTGCAACCCGGCCCTCACAGATACTGTACTTGGAGCACAGCAGTCACACGTGTTGCGAAGCATTTTTTTTAAAAATTGTAAGTACCCGCCCCTGTTAAACAGGGGCTGAAAAATTGTGCCTTAGGCACTGGTGCTGGTGCCACAACACTGCAACCCGGCCCTCACAGATACTGTACTTGGAGCACAGCAGTCACACGTGTTGCGAAGCATTTTTTTATAAAAATTGTATGTACACGCCCCTGTTAAACAGGGGCTGAAAAATTGTGCCTTAGGCACTGGTGTGGTGGCATGGATCATTGAGGAGGAGGAAGAGGATAGTCAGTGAACATAAGAGGACAGTCACTCAGCATCAGCATAGGCAGTCTTGAAGGGATGTGACATTAAAAATTATTCGGTTATATCCGCCTCAGGTGCCTGGTAGCTGGTGGTGATCCAAGACTGATTCATTTTGATGAAGGTCAGTCGATCAACCGAGGCGGTGGACAGGCGCACCCTATGATCAGTCACAAATCCTCCAGCAGCACTGAATGTGCGTTCGGAAAGAACGCTGGAGGCAGGACAGGCCAGTAGCTCAATTGCATACTGTGCAAGCTCTGGCCAGTGATCCATCCTCAGGACCCAGTAAGCCAGAGGATTTTCGGTGGGAAAGGTGTCCAAGTCTGACCTTGCCCCAAGGTATTCCTGCACCATGTATATCAGATGCTGGCGATGGTTGCTGGAACCGATCATACCTTGGGGCTGCGGACTAAAAAATTGTCTGAACGCATCGGTCAGACGTCCACCTTCCCCACCGCTCCTTCTGCCACTGACCGAAGCCTCAGCAACTCGTCGCCCAGGACCAGGAGTTTGTAGCCTCCCAGTTTCTGGGAACGCGTTGCACAGACCTTTCTGCAAGGCCTCCCTGAGATGTCTCATCCTCTGCTCCCTCTGCGACGGCAAGATAAGGTCCGCAACCTTACCCTTGTACCGCGGATCAAGGAGAGTGGCCAGCCAGTAATGGTCCCTCTCCTTGATCCGAAGAACACGAGGATCCTTCCGCAGGCTTTGCAGGATCAGGGAGGCCATGCAGCGTAGGTTAGCTGAGGCATTCGGTCCGGAGTCTTCTGGGTCACTGAGGATGACATGATCGCCAGCCACCTCCTCCCAGCCACGTACAAGTCCACTGGTTTGTTGGGACTGTACATCATCCCTAAAAGACTGCTGCTGCTGATGCTGAGTGCCAGGCTCCACCTCCATGCTCACACAATCCTCCTCCTCCTCCTCCTCCTCCTCTCATCCTCTTCCTGTGTGATGGGTGGGACAGAAGGAACACTGTCCGGATAAAGGGGGCCTTGAGAGGCAAGGAAGTCCTCCTCTTCCTGCCTCTGTTCTGCCTCAAGTGCCCTGTCCATTATCCCACGCAGCGTATGCTCCAACAGGTGGACAATAGGGACAGTGTCACTGATGCATGCACTGTCACTGCTCACCATCCTCGTGGCCTCCTCAAATGGTGAGAGGACAGTGCATGCATCCCTGATCATGCTCCACTGACGTGGGGAAAAAAAACCAAGCTCCCCTGAGCCTGTCCTGGTGCCGTAGTCGCAAAGGTACTCATTGATGGCCCTCTGCTGCGTGTGCAGTCGCTGCAGCATGGCCAACGTTGAGTTCCACCTGGTGGGCATGTCACATATTAGGCGGTTCTTGGGCAGGTTCAGCTCCTTTTGCAGCTCAGTCAGCCGAGCACTGGCATTATAAGATCGGCGGAAATGCACACAGACTTTCCTGGCCTGCCTCAGGACATCCTGTAAGCCTGGGAACCTGCCCAAGAACCGCTGCACCACCAGGTTGAGGACGTGAGCCATGCAGGGCACATGGGTGAGCTGCCCCTGTCGCAGGGCGGAGAGGAGGTTGGTGCCATTGTCAGAAACGACCATTCCTGGCTTAAGCTGACGTGGCGTCAACCACCTCTCGGCCTGCCCCTGCAGAGCTGCCAGAACCTCTGGCCCAGTGTGGCTCCTGTCCCCCAAACACACCAGCGCAAGCACGGCATGGCATCTTTTTGCCTGCGTACTTGCGTAGCCCCTTGTACGCCTACGGAGCACCGCTGGTTCCAAGGACAGAGCACTGGAGGAAGAAGAAGAGGAGGGGGTGGAGGAGAGAGGTGTGTTACAACCAGTAGCAGTAGTAGCGTTTTGGAGGCGTGGTGGCGGAACAACCTCCAACACTACTGCACCTTGTCCTGCATCCCTCCCAGCTGCCAATAGAGTGACCCAATGGGCCGTGAAAGAAAGGTACCGTCCCTGTCCATGCCTGCTGGACCATGAGTCAGCGGTAATATGCACCTTACCGCTGACCGCCCTGTCCAGCGAGGCATGGACATTGCCCTCCACATGCCGGTAGAGAGACGGAATCGCCTTCCGTGAGAAAAAGTGGCGTTTGGGAACCTGCCACTGAGGAACCGCACATTGAACAAAACTCACGGAAGGGGGCCGAGTCTACCAACTGAAAAGGCAGCAGTTGAAGTGCTAGCAATTTAGCCAGGCTAGCATTCAACCGCTGGGCATGTGGATGGCTGGGAGTGTACTTCTTTCTACGGTCCAGCAGCTGGGGCAGGGAAATTTGCCTGCTGCAATCGGACGTCGGTGTACTGCAAGTACTTGGTTGTGACACACCTAATTCTACACCTTCAGTCCTCTCAGAGCAGCTTTCAGAGAGGACTGAAGGTGTAGTGGGGATGGAGATCCCAGCTGAGGAGGAGCAAGGAGAGGTCCGCTTAGTTCTTTGGTGTGGGTCTTTTATGTGTGCCTGCCAACGAGCTGCATGGCAGGTCGCCATATGTCTGGTCATGCTTGTGGTGCCCAAGCGGCTGATGTTTTGGCCACGCGAGATACGCTTGAGACAAATATTGCAAATAGCAGTGGTGCGATCTGCTGCACTCGTCTCAAAAAAGGCCCACACCAAAGAACTTTTCTGATAACGTGCAGAGGCAGCGCCCTGCACAGGCGGAGCTCTGCGGTGTTGTACAGTTGCTGTGCTGGCCTCTACCTGGCCTCCAGGGGGCATCCTGCCTCGTTGGACATGTGACGCCGCATCCTCCTCCTCCTCGTCCTCCTCCTCATCCTCTCTCCCTTCAGGCACCCACGTGGAGTCAGTGACCTCATCATCCCCTCCCTCTTCACCACTAGAGCAAACCTGGCAGTAAGCTGCAGCTGGTGGAACAGTACTGCCAGATTCCTCAAGCTGGGTATCATCATCCGAGCCTTCGAATCGTTGGGCATCCTCCTGGAGCATGTACCCAACACTGTGCTCAAAGAGTTCGGGGGACTCCTCAGGAGGACATGGTGGGTCTAGGGAAGGGGTGGCTGATGATGCTCTGTCAGTACCCTGAGCCTGGGTGAGAGAGGATGAGGAGGATGAGGAGGGCTTGGTCATCCATTCTACCAAGCCTTCAGCATGATGCGGCTCCACATGTCCAGCTGCCGAAAACAAAGACGCGCGTGTCCCATGGCCACGTGCTGATGACGATGCACGACCACGTCCACGTCCACGGCCACGTCCACTAGAAACAGAGCCTGCCTGCCCTGTGTTCTTGGCTCTGCACGCTCTGCCTCCCCTTGGCGGTCTTCCAGCCATTGTAGTCGGTAGTCCTGTGGGTGCTGCTGAGAAGAATATATAGGAGCTCTGTGTGATGCCACTAACACACTAGAAGTCCTATGGGTGCTTCTGCAAAGAAAATAGAGGAGCTCTGTGTGATGCCACTAACACACTAGAAGTCCTGTGGGTGCTGCTGAGAAGAAAATATAGGAGCTCTGTGTGATGCCACTAACACACTAGGAGTCCTATGGGTGCTTCTGCAAATAAAATAGAGGAGCTCTGTGTGATGCCACTAACACACTAGAAGTCCTGTGGGTGCTTCTGCAAAGAAAATAGAGGAGCTCTGTGTGATGCCACTAACACACTAGAAGTCCTGTGGGTGCTTCTGCAAAGAAAATAGAGGAGCTCTGTGTGATGCCACTAACACACTAGAAGTCCTATGGGTGCTTCTGCAAAGAAAATAGAGGAGCTCTGTGTGATGCCACTAACACACTAGAAGTCCTGTGGGTGCTTCTGCAAAGAAAATAGAGGAGCTCTGTGTGATGCCACTAACACACTAGAAGTCCTGTGGGTGCTGCTGAGAAGAAAATATAGGAGCTCTGTGTGATGCCACTAACACACTAGAAGTCCTATGGGTGCTTCTGCAAAGAAAATAGAGGAGCTCTGTGTGATGCCACTAACACACTAGAAGTTCTGTGGGTGCTGCTGAGAAGAAAATATAGGAGCTCTGTGTGATGCCACTAACACACTAGAAGTCCTGTGGGTGCTTCTGCAAAGAAAATAGAGGAGCTCTGTGTGATGCCACTAACACACTAGAAGTCCTGTGGGTGCTTCTGAGAAGAAAATAGAGGAGCTCTGTGTGATGCCACTAACACACTAGAAGTCCTGTGGGTGCTTCTGCAAAGAAAATAGAGGAGCTCTGTGTGATGCCACTAACACACTAGAAGTCCTATGGGTGCTTCTGCAAAGAAAATAGAGGAGCTCTGTGTGATGCCACTAACACACTAGAAGTCCTGTGGGTGCTTCTGCAAAGAAAATAGAGGAGCTCTGTGTGATGCCACTAACACACTAGAAGTCCTGTGGGTGCTTCTGCAAAGAAAATAGAGGAGCTCTGTGTGATGCCACTAACACACTAGAAGTCCTGTGGGTGCTGCTGAGAAGAAAATATAGGAGCTCTGTGTGATGCCACTAACACACTAGAAGTCCTATGGGTGCTTCTGCAAAGAAAATAGAGGAGCTCTGTGTGATGCCACTAACACACTAGAAGTCCTGTGGGTGCTTCTGCAAAGAAAATAGAGGAGCTCTGTGTGATGCCACTAACACACTAGAAGTCCTGTGGGTGCTTCTGCAAAGAAAATAGAGGAGCTCTGTGTGATGCCACTAACACACTAGAAGTCCTGTGGGTGCTTCTGAGAAGAAAATATAGGAGCTCTGTGTGATGCCACTAACACACTAGAAGTCCTGTGGGTGCTGCTGAGAAGAAAATATAGGATCTCTGTGTGATGCCACTAACACACTAGAAGTCCTATGGGTGCTTCTGCAAAGAAAATAGAGGAGCTCTGTGTGATGCCACTAACACACTAGAAGTCCTATGGGTGCTTCTGCAAAGAAAATAGAGGAGCTCTGTGTGATGCCACTAACACACTAGAAGTCCTGTGGGTGCTTCTGAGAAGAAAATATAGGAGCTCTGTGTGATGCCACTAACACACTAGAAGTCCTATGGGTGCTTCTGCAAAGAAAATAGAGGAGCTCTGTGTGATGCCACTAACACACTAGAAGTCCTGTGGGTGCTTCTGAGAAGAAAATAGAGGAGCTCTGTGTGATGCCACTAACACACTAGAAGTCCTGTGGGTGCTGCTGAGAAGAAAATATAGGAGCTCTGTGTGATGCCACTAACACACACTAGAAGTCCTATGGGTGCTTCTGCAAAGAAATAGAGGAGCTCTGTGTGATGCCACTAACACACTAGAAGTCCTATGGGTGCTTCTGCAAAGAAAAATAGAGGAGCTCTGTGTGATGGGACTAACACACTTCAAGTCCTATGGGTGCTTCTGGGAAGAAAATGTAGGTCTGTGTGATGGGACTAACACACTTCAAGTCATATAGGTGCTTCTGGGAAGAAAATGTAGGTCTGTGTGATGGGACTAACACACTTCAAGTCCTATAGGTGCTTCTGGGAACAAAATATATGATCTCTGTGTGATGGGACTAACACACTTCAAGTCCTATAGGTGCTTCTGGGAAGAAAATGTAGGTCTGTGTGATGGGACTAACACACTTCAAGTCCTATAGGTGCTTCTGGGAACAAAATATATGATCTCTGTGTGATGGGACTAACACACTTCAAGTCCTATAGGTGCTTCTGGGAAGGAAATATAGGTCTGTGTGATGGGACTAACACACTTCAAGTCCTATAGGGGCTTCTGGGAACAAAATATATGATCTCTGTGTGATGGGACTAACACACTTCAAGTCCTATAGGTGCTTCTGCAAAGAAAATAGAGGATCTCTGTGTGATGGGACTAACACACTTCAAGTCCTATAGGTGCTTCTGGGAACAAAACATATGATCTCTGTGTGATGGGACTAACACACTTCAAGTCCTGTAGGTGCTTCTGGGAAGAAAATGTAGGTCTGTGTGATGGGACTAACACACTTCAAGTCCTATAGGTGCTTCTGGGAACAAAATATATGATCTCTGTGTGATGGGACTAACACACTTCAAGTCCTATAGGTGCTTCTGGGAAGGAAATATAGGTCTGTGTGATGGGACTAACACACTTCAAGTCCTATAGGTGCTTCTGGGAACAAAATATATGATCTCTGTGTGATGGGACTAACACACTTCAAGTCCTATAGGTGCTTCTGGGAACAAAATATATGATCTCTGTGTGATGGGACTAACACACTTCAAGTCCTATAGGTGCTTCTGGGAACAAAATATATGATCTCTGTGTGATGGGACTAACACACTTCAAGTCCTATAGGTGCTTCTGGGAAGAAAATGTAGGTCTGTGTGATGGGACTAACACACTTCAAGTCCTATAGGTGCTTCTGGGAACAAAATATATGATCTCTGTGTGATGGGACTAACACACTTCAAGTCCTATAGGTGCTTCTTGGGAAGGAAATATAGGTCTGTGTGATGGGACTAACACACTTCAAGTCCTATAGGTGCTTCTGGGAACAAAATATATGATCTCTGTGTGATGGGACTAACACACTTCAAGTCCTATAGGTGCTTCTGGGAAGGAAATATAGGTCTGTGTGATGGGACTAACACACTTCAAGTCCTATAGGTGCTTCTGGGAACAAAAATATATGATCTCTGTCTGATGGGACTAACACACTTCAAGTCCTATAGGTGCTTCTGGGAAGAAAATATAGGTCTGTGTGATGGGACTAACACACTTCAAGTCCTATAGGTGCTTCTGGGAACAAAATATATGATCTCTGTGTGATGGGACTAACACACTCAAGTCCTATAGGTGCTTCTGGGAAGGAAATATAGGTCTGTGTGTGGGACTAACACACTTCAAGTCCTATAGGTGCTTCTGGGAACAAAATATATGATCTCTGTGTGATGGGACTAACACACTTCAAGTCCTATAGGTGCTTCTGGGAACAAAATATATGATCTCTGTGTGATGGGACTAACACACTTCAAGTCCTATAGGTGCTTCTGGGAAGAAAATGTAGGTCTGTGTGATGGGACTAACACACTTCAAGTCCTATAGGTGCTTCTGGGAACAAAATATATGATCTCTGTGTGATGGGACTAACACACTTCAAGTCCTATAGGTGCTTCTGGGAACAAAATATATGATCTCTGTGTGATGGGACTAACACACTTCAAGTCCTATAGGTGCTTCTGGGAAGAAAATGTAGGTCTGTGTGATGGGACTAACACACTTCAAGTCCTATAGGTGCTTCTGGGAACAAAATATATGATCTCTGTGTGATGGGACTAACACACTTCAAGTCCTATAGGTGCTTCTGGGAACAAAATATAGATCTCTGTGTGATGGGACTAACACACTTCAAGTCCTATAGGGGCTTCTGGGAACAAAATATATGATCTCTGTGTGATGGGACTAACACACTTCAAGTCCTATAGGTGCTTCTGGGAAGAAAATAGAGGTCTGTGTGATGGGACTAACACACTTCAAGTCCTATAGGTGCTTCTGGGAACAAAATATATGATCTCTGTGTGATGGGACTAACACACTTCAAGTCCTATAGGTGCTTCTGGGAAGGAAATATAGGTCTGTGTGATGGGACTAACACACTTCAAGTCCTATAGGTGCTTCTGGGAACAAAATATATCTCTGTGTGATGGGACTAACACACTTCAAGTCCTATAGGTGCTTCTGGGAAGAAAATGTAGGTCTGTGTGATGGGACTAACACACTTCAAGTCCTATAGGTGCTTCTGGGAACAAAATATAGGAGCTCTGCCTGCCTGCCACGAACACACTACAAGTCCTATAGGTGCTTCTGGGAACAAAATATAGGAGCTCTGCCTGCCTGCCACGAACACACTACAAGTCCTATAGGTGCTTCTGGGAACAAAATATAGGAGCTCTGCCTGCCTGCCACGAACACACTACAAGTCCTATAGGTGCTTCTGGGAACAAAATATAGGAGCTCTGCCTGCCTGCCACGAACACACTACAAGTCCTATAGGTGCTTCTGGGAACAAAATATAGGAGCTCTGCCTGCCTGCCACGAACACACTACAAGTCCTATAGGTGCTTCTGGGAACAAAATATAGGAGCTCTGCCTGCCTGCCACGAGCACACTACAAGCCCCTCTTTCTAAATCAATCTAAATGAATGAATCTATCTAACTCGATCTCTCTAAGTAAATCTCTCTAACTAACTAAATCCAGCAGAGTGTCACAGATCTAGCCTGCTCTATCTGCGCCGGAACAGCATGTGACCGGCGCAGACGGCGTGGCGGCCTTTTATAGGGGGGGGGGGGCGTGTACTACAGCCCCTGAGCTGTAATTGGCTACAGGCGTCCTGCCTGTAGCCAATTATGGCTCTTCGAGTTTCCGGGGCTGTGATTGGCCAAGCATGCGGGGTCACAGTGCATGCTTGGCCAATCATCAGCCAGCAATGCACTGCGCCGGCCGCGCCGGCCGCAATGCATTGCGGGGCCGCTCGCATCACACGAACGTGATGCGAGCGGCCAAAATAGTTCTGGGCTCGCCGAGCGAGCGAACGCCCGGTGCTCGATGCGAACGTGGGTTCGCATCGAGCACCGGGCCCATCCCTACTAATGACTGAAGAAACTACTAGTACAATATGTGATTGAAAAAAATGCATCTAATGGGCAGTGGCGGCCCATCCATTAAGAGCGCATGGGCACCACCCCACCATCAATGCGTCTGGCCTCCTAATCTACATGCAAGGTGCCAGACGCTTGCATTCCAATGGGGGATTTTTTATATTTATGAAGCACGTGATTAGAGCCAGAGGTATTTTGAGCCCACCCAGTTGTGTTGCTGGTGTTTCCCGTCCATCTCCCGGGGGGGGGGGGCTTGGTTTGCCGCCACCCCCCCCCCAAATTATTGAGCACCAGTCGCCACTGCTAATGGGTCTCTCATTGTGATGACAATGAAGAAAATGGGATACAACCAGCCTGTCGAATTTTGGAAGGAAAGAAAATTGAGTCATCTATGGGCTGCCTTCATGTCTTACAGTAGACCACAACTTTAGGTTGAATCCTATTTGAGAGAGAGAGAAAGATTGTGAATAACAAAACTTCAGCTTATTGCCCCCAAGCAAATAGAGAGATTGAAAGATTCAACAGGAGTTTTAAAGAAACTATTTTGCGGCGTACACCCGGTCGGAATTTCCAATGGAAACAGTCTGATGGGAGCTTTTCATCGGATTTTCCGACCGTGTGTATGCCCAACGGTCTTTTTCTGTCGGAATTTCCGACGGACTTTGAATTGAGAACCTGTTCTTAATTTTTCCGACAGAAAACCTTTCTATCGGATTTTCCGATCGTGTGTATGCAATTCCGACACGCAAAATTCCGACGCATGCTCGGAAACAATTTGACGCATGCTCGGAAGCATTAAACTTTCCTTCTATAGTGCTGTCGAACGTGTTTTATGCCGCTGTGTTATTGATCGTCGGAATTTGGTGTGATCGTGTGTAGGCAACACAGCTTGAGCGGAATTCCGTCGGAAAAACCGTCAGAGTTTTTTCCGACGAGAATTCCGATCGTGTGTACGCGGCATTAGATTTGCAAATCTTACTACAGAGTTCTTACATGTTTGTAGAGTGACCAGACATGCAAATACACAAGTATCACCAGCTGAACTACTTAATCTGAGATACATGTTGCAGACATACAACTTCTAAAAAGTGCAAAGCCTCTGAAACCATCAGGTGCTAAAACTGTTAAAAATCAACAAGACAAAAATAGGGTATATACCGATTGGGAATGTGGTTCCAAGTATTTCAATTTCCTTATGCCCCGTACACACGATCGCACTTTCCGACAACAAAACCGTGGAATTTTGTTCAAAGGTTGTTGGCTCCAAATTGTCTTGCATACACACAGTCACACAAATGTTGGCCAACAATTACGAACGTGGGAACGTGGTGACGTACAAGACGTACGACGAGCCGAGAAAAAGGAAGTTCAATAGACAGTGCAGCTCCTTCTGCTTGATTCTGAACATGCATGAAGTTTTCTGCGTCGGACTTGTGTACACACTATCGGAAAGTTTTGTTGGCAGAAAATTTGAGAACCTGCTAGCCAACATTTGTTGGCGGAAAGTCCGACAACAAATGTTCGATGGAACATACACACAGTCGGACTTTCAGCCAACAAGCTCACATCCAACATTTGTTGTCGGAAAATCCGATCGTGTGTACGGGACATTAGAGTGACAAGTGAGCAAACACCTAACACCAATGAACTGTCTATTGGTTGCGCTGTTAGACAAAAGACTTTTCAGAAATTTCAAGTGACTACAGACATTTTCTTATTCGTACTGGTACCAACTGAATTAGAGACCTGGAACCTGAACCGCCTAGACATATTCAAAGAATCAAAAGGCCTCCTGTGTGGACAAAATATTACGTGACGTTTTTAAACTGCAAAATACTGTTATGCGATATATAATCCTTTATATTGTTGTTGTCTATATTTTCAAATAAAAAAACTCTTGTGTGCTGGGAACTGATCAGAATATGTGGTGTTCATTCAAATGACAACTGATCATGATGTGAACACAAGCTGGTTATTCGCTTTCCTTTCCTCACGTTGACAGCGTGAGGAGGGGAGAAGAGAGTTGATAACCAGCTTGTGTTAAGGAGACAGCTACACTGATAATCAAGGCACTGATTATCAGGGTCCTGATTATCAGTACAGTCCCAACAGTGCCCACCAATGCTGCCTATCTGTGACCACCAGTGCTGCCACTCAGTACCCACCAGTGCCCATCAGTGTTGCCAATCAGTGCCCATCAGTGCCTCCTCATAAGTGTCACCTATCAGTGCTGCCTACCAGTGCATATCAGTGCTGCCTATCAGTGCCCTTCAGTGTTTCTTATCAGTGCCACCTATAAGTGCTGCCTATCAGTTCCCCTCAGTTCCACCTATTAGTGCAGCTTCATCAGTGCCTTCTCATCAGTGCCCACCAGTGCCGCCTCATCAGAGCCCATTGGGGCCGCCTATCAGTGCCCATCAGTGCCACCTATCAGTTCCCATCAGTGCAGCCTCATCAGCGCACATCATTTGTTTATCAAAACATAAAAAAAAACAGTGGTGATTAAATACCAAAAGAAAGCTGTGCGTGAAAAAAATTATAACAATTTCATTTGGGTACAGTGTTGCATGAACGCTCAATTGTCATTCAAAGTGTGACAGCGCTGAAACTGAAAGTTGCCCAGGGCAGGAAGGGGGTAAAAATGTCCAGTAGGCAAGTGGTTAATATAGCACTCTATAACGTCCTTGTCATACAGACTACAGGACACAGCACTTCAGCAATGGTAGAAAGCTCCTAGATCATTTTGTTTTGCAGGTCCCTTGGGCTGCTTCAGAAAAGGTTTCAATATGCACCCAAAAATGCATGCTGATCAGTTACCCTAAGTACAAGGCAAATACAAATTTATTTTGAGTGTTCACTTCTGTGGTTACACATAGTTGCACCACCACTGTAAGCTTGGTTAAAATTGTAAAGCATTTCTAACCTGGCCCCATTCACACCTGAGCGTTTTCTAGCTTGAAGCCTCAAGCTACAAAATGCTGGAGGGGGAAAAAAATCAATTATTCTCTATTGAGATGGTTCACATCTTCACTCCAAAACGCTTGCAGCTAGAAGCTCCAAAACGCCTGAAGTTCCAACAAGTTCTGGAGCTTCTTTTTAGGCAGATTACAGGCATTTTTCTTCTTTTTACATTGGTGACCATTTGACCTGTACAAAATCGTGGCAAAAACGCGTAAAAGTTGCTGCAAAATCGTGGCAAAAAATGTGGTAAAAATGTGGTAAAAACGCACGACTTTCTGCCTGAAAACGAAATGCTCAGGTGTGAATGCAGACTGATATGATAGCATTTTGTTTTCTAAAGAGCTGTGTATCATAAGCAATTGCCATTTTTGTTTATGGAATACTGGTTTTCGACCTTTTTTTATTATTTTTTACATCTCAGGGCTTTTGATTTCCCCTGACATTTTTGCGCCACTTCCTATCTAAATGAACTTGCATGGCTTCACATTACTGTCCTGGACTAGCTTCCAAAAAGAGGTAATAGTGGACCATGACTGTTCAATATGTGTCACCTCAAGCATGTGTATTTTCTACGATTGAAAATAAATTTTGCAACTACTTTAAAACCTGTGTGATTGGGTTTAGCTCTACTTTAACTGGTAGTTTTACTGGTTTCATTGTTTTAGCAATGTTTCATTTTAAAACCAAATCCTGATTTTCAATGGCACCACTTAACCTGATGAAGAGATTATTTTATAATTATTTCTGAACTACAATGTTATAAAAAAAAAAAACCACTGCCATATACATTGTTCTTAATAATATTTTATTTTATGATGGCCTCTTAGCCGATATGGAGGTGGCCTGTTGTTCAATATGGAAAAACCTGAATTATAGGTTAGCGACTTCATAGCAGTAAAGCAGGAAGGCTGACTTGTCTGTAGAACATATTTCAGTCAACTTTCACTCAGCAGCATGATCTAAAATAAAATCATTCTGAGTCAGTAGGAGCAGCAATTACTTTGAAATCTGTCTCTGAAGAATAATAGATGATTGAATGCCAAATAAGGATACTGCACATAAAAGTTCTTTGTGTTTTGGAATACGTGTTTTCAAAAGGAGAACTGATGCAGAGAGTTTTCTTTAATCTATGCAATTCTTTAGGTGCTATAAAAGTCAGTGTGAGTTTTTACAGTCTTTTATTGTTCTTCTTGACAGATGGCATTGCAGTAAAATAGTAAAAACCACTGTAGTTGATCCCAGTTCCTTTTTCTTCAAAATATTCCTAGATTTGTGGCAGAATCATTCATGAGGTTGATCTTGTGCTCTGATATCAAGAAAGCAGCCAAATACAATACAATACAACTGTGTACAGTGTACTAGTTTTTCGAGTACTAGCATGCTGTACTACCAGATGCTTCCAAATAGTGGGCATGCTAATTACATTTTTTAATAAAACCTTTTTATTTTAATTGCATACATATTTTAGACCCAGGGAAGTCATAAATGGGTCTCTGTGCAACTTCTTGCAATGCAGTCAGAAAACAGCAGCGGTGTGGTACTTAGCTTCTTAAATTCATGACAGCACTCTGCCTCAGTATTCCTTTCAAAAGCACCCAGCATTGATTCAATCTGTGGGCTGGTTCTTGGGAGGAGTTAAATAAGCACAGGTATATACTGTAGTGCAGACATAACCTAATATGACAGACCCATTTACTCCAAACTGTATATAACTGTTTTGGGCTTTTTGGCCATCTTCAATGTAGTGTATGGAAACCATGGCATCTGTGGAGCATGGCTTGGGAGCCAACAAGACAGTATAACTATGCAGATTATAGGTAGAATGGATTAAAGCAAACAAAAAAGCCTTCATCCTAATTAGTGCACAGCACAGTAAGGGCTCTTTCACACGGACGGTCCGTATGTCCGTTTATCATCCTTCCGTTTTCGGATGAAAAACAGACATACATGTATCCCTATGGGATAGTGGGTGTCAGCGGATGAGCATCCGCTGACACCCGATCTCGTCCGTGTCCGCTATGCTCCGTTTCTGCAGACGGAGGAAAACCCTATTTTTTCATCCGTCTGCAGAGCGGATCGGATGACGACGGACTCTACAGTCCGTCGTCACCCGATCTCCCATAGTGGAGAGCGGCGCTCTGACAGGTCCGTCCCTGCGCTGTGTGCAGAGACGGACCTGTCATCTTCCTGCTCAGCAGAGATCGCTCCGGCGATCCCCGCTGAGCAAGCGGATATCCACGGGGCGGATCAGCACTGATCCGCCCCATGTGAAAGAGCCCTTAAGCATCTTAAGATTGCTTTAGTGCCTTCACACCATAACCTGTAATACTGTCCCATTGGGTCCCAAGACCTTCTGCATAGAAGCCTTTGTTTCCAGTGGTTCTGGATGTGCATTTGGCCAATGGGGCATAACGCTCTGATTTGCATGGCTCCACCCACTGTCCTAAAGTACCCCATCCAAGTTGAATTCCCCCAATAAAATAACAAAAACAAAGCAACAGACTGTTCATTGTCTTGGAGTGTCTGGGAAGTGAATGCTGGGCCTGGCAGGGTGATAGGCTGGCCACATCACTCAGCAGACCCTACCGGGGTACCGCTACATTTGGGGGCTCATCTGGGATCACCTGTCCACAGTAAATCTGCCAGTCGTTGCCCCTAGAAACTGAAGTCAAAGAATTCCATGTGATGAAATGAGACATGTTCATGCATTCTGTTTTAAAAAAAAAAGTCTTTACTATGCTGTGCACTAATTAGAGCGAGGGATTTTTGAATGCTTTAGTCCAGCGGTCCCCAACGTTCGCGGTACCAGGGACCGGCCTCGCCAACAACAAAACCTCCATGGATCGGGGGGGGTGTTGTCGAGGGAGATAGGTCTGTCACCTCCCTTGTAGCTCAAATGTCCAGTGCTATATCTAAAAAAACGAAATTAATATGTGCAATTTATTATTAACATCACCATCAATTGCCAAATAGTGAAAAACCAAGATATAAAAATTAATATAAATAAATACAAATATAAAGTGTCCATATGCACCAAGAACAATAATAGTGTTCAAGCAAATGTCCAACTTCACCTCTGTGCACACAAAAATCTCTGACCAAAATGATGTGACCATCAGATTATAAATGACCAAATGCGCATGAAGGGTTAATGATCCAGTTCACTGTTACATCTGCCAACAATCGCCATGGAAAAGTGCACTGGCTGTCACCTCTGGAGGGGGGATTAGGGGTGTGCAGCCTGTCAACCAGTGGTCTATGACCTTGGCCTGGCCCTGCTCTCGCCCCTTCTTTTTCTTCTCCCCCTTCCTCTCCATAGGTAAGGTGACCACAGAGAGGGAAGCGAGTAGCGGTGCTTGCAGAAAGGGAGCGGGCGTCCTCTGGTGGCGGAAGGGTGCATGTTGTTCTAGCTACTCTGATGCTGCCCACCATTTTTCGCATTTGGCCCAGCCTTCAACAGGTCAGTTAGGAACCCCCGCTTTTAGTCCATTCCCAATATAACCTATATGTCTCATTGCCCAAGCCCCAATCTGTAGAAGCCATGATTTCCACACAATGCACTGATGATGGCCAAAAAACAAGAAACAGCTCTATGCAGATTGATAAACATGGCTATATAATATTGGGCTATTGTTGCAATGTTCACCAGTGCTTCTGGAAGTGTATCTAGCCAGTGGGATAAAGCACAGATGTGCATGGCTTCATCCACTGTCCTGAAGTGAGGAGTATTCTTCTTATTTGGGGATATATGATGGAATAATATGATATGAATACCTTCCGTTTTAAAAAGGTTTTCTGATTGCGTTAGTCTCTTCCCACCATAATCTGCATGGTTTAACAGAATCTATGACAAGTGTTAATGCAGACCATTATAACAAAACCATATAGGTGCAAGTTGCCATTGCTCGAAGTTAAAGGTAGGTACAAGTTGCACTTCGTGGTCTGACTGAATTTGCATGACTAAATGGTCTAGACTGGACATATTTCTTGGAACTACAGTCTAGAAATCCTTTGCTATAATCATACTTATACCACTGTGCAAATCAGCTCCATTTTATTTTGAAAGTGCTACTCTGCTGACTGATATAAGTATGGTAATGCATTAAAAAATGTAATAAGTTCAGGTTATGCTATGCAAATTATTTTTGGGTCTGGTTTTGTAAATTTAGTATTCTGTAAACAATCTCACAGAGTCATTGTCATCTGAGAAAAGATGAAAGTTCAAGATTAATGTTTCTATTTTTTGCTTTAATGGCTGCTCAATATTTTAATGTAATTTTCATAATTGCTGTTCCTCTTCTGCAAGGGTTTGCAGCATTGTCATACAATATAGAAGAGCTGCATAAAGCCAAAAGCAAATACGCAATGCACAGTTTTGTTCTTGAGAAGTAGGGAAGGAAAGTGACTCTTGAAGGTCAGTGGATAATTTAAAATTCCTGCATTGTCTTTGGTGTTTCAAAGAAATATAAAATAGCCTAAGCATTTACTTTTATGTGACTTAATGCGAAATATCTCTTCTGCATACCATGGCCCTAAAAAAAAAAAAAAGCATACACTACCATTGTCACAGTTTATCATATGCATGCAAATAGTTACAGGCAAAGTCAAATCAGTACCGATAAAAGCCAATGTTTTCCCTCCCCACCTGCCCCAATCATTGTAAAATGCCTCAGTCTCAACCCAGGATGCTTATTATTTTTATAGTTACATAGTGAACTGTTTTGCACACTGGAGAAGGAAGAAAGAGGAACAAGGCATTTTTTTTTTCATTTCTCAATAGTCAAGGAGTAAGTGTGGGATTGAAGTAGAACCAAGAATATGATAGGTGTAGGACTATCCCCGAAGAAGCCGCTTGGTAGTTTGGGTCCTCTGTTCTTTGTCTCGACTCTATGAATGACCTTGGCCCCTTTGACGCGCCAGGTTAAGCAGATAGCAGCTGTTGTACCACAGAGATCAGGGCTGGTTAGGAGTAAAAAAGTAAGTTGTTTTGTATTGTATTGAATTGAAGAAAGTGACATTATACACATAAAGAGACAGGTATAATGTATATCTAATACAACTCTCAAGACAGCAAAGTTACCTTGCAGTAGTAGTTTAAAGTAATGACAGTTAAATTACTCTATATCTGATGACTTGCAAATCAGTGTTAAGTGAAGGTACAACCCACAAAAACAGTAATGACAATCAATATTGGCAAACCTTTCCTGCTAACAGTATGCTATATTACTGGAGTGCACCCTAGGGGGGGGGCAGACTATAGCCCAGATCTACTGCAGCAGTGCCCCTACATTTATTATGGCTGAAGTCCTTTTAGAGTGGCTTATATAATCAGACAGTCTCATGCCCTAGAACTAAGCCAATGTTGGGTCCATCTTGACGACGGTGCACATTAATATAGTTCCAGTGGAAATCTACATGCAGTGGTATACATTAATCGCTAGAAGTTTAGTCTCTAAAGGCAACAAACAGGTTATGGCTAGGGATGAGCCGAACACCCCCGGGTTCGGTTCGCACCAGAACCTTCGAACCGACCGAAAGTTCGCGCGAATTTTCGAGTCCTATACGTTATAATGGACGCGAACGTTCGAAATCAAAAGTGCTAATTACAACGGCCAATATGCATGTTAATGTCATAAAACAGGTTTGGGGACCCGGGTCCTGCCCCAGGGGACATATATCAATGCAAAAAGAACTTTTAAAAACTAACGTTTTTTCGGGAGCAGTCATTTTAATGATGCATAAAGTGAAAAAAAAAAAAGTGAAATTTTCCTTTAAATATGGTACCTGGGGGGTGTCTAAAGTATGCCTGTGAAGTGGCATGTGTTTCCCGTGTTTAGAACTGTCCTTGCACAAAATGACATTTTTAAAGGAAAAAAAGAAGCCATTTAAAACCACTTGCGGCTTTAGGTTTGTTCTTAAGTAGAATCTGAACAGGTATATTATGAAGTGTAGCTCCATCCCAAAAAAATCTATTTTTAAGCTTTTTGGAGAACATAGGGAGGGGTTATCACCCCTGTAACATTTGCTGTCTTTGCACATCTGTTCAGAACATGTCACCTCACTTTCCGTCCCAATGACAAATGTTTTTGGAAAAAGTGGGGTTTTAATTGAAACAAGGATTGGTGATAAAGTATCAGTAGAGAGGAGATACCTTTTTCCCAAATTAAATCTAACAGGATAGAATTTCCCTTCCTAGGGGTAGATTTCCTCTCACTTCCTGTTTTCTCTTTCCATTTGCAAGTAGGAGTCGTTTGTAAGTTGGATGTTTGAAAGTAGGGGCCTGGCGTATATACTCTGCAGAAATTTGCCCTATTAGATGTTGGTGTAGCCACAAGACTGGTGGGCACAGGAATGGGCCCTGCTGTGAGTTAATAGATCAAGATTTGTAATTGCATGCACCTGTTGAACAGGGGACAGAAAAATTGGGGGTGGTGGTGGTGGTGGACGGTGTTGCCACAAGACTGTAAGCTCTCACAGTTACTCTTGGTGGGCGCAGGAATGGGCCCTACTGTGAGTTATTAGATCAAGATTTGTAATTGCAAGCACCTGATGAACAGGGCAGAAAAATTGGGCCTTTGGCGGTGGTGGTGGACGGTGTTGCCACAAGACTGTAAGCTCTCACAGTTACTCTTGGTGGGCGCAAGAATGGGCCCTGCTGTGAGTTATTAGATCAAGATTTGTAATTGCAAGCACCTGATGAACAGGGCAGAAAAATTGGGCCTTTGGCGGTGGTGGTGGACGGTGTTGCCACAAGACTGTAAGCTCTCACAGTTACTCTTGGTGGGCGCAAGAATGGGCCCTGCTGTGAGTTATTAGATCAAGATTTGTAATTGCAAGCACCTGATGAACAGGGCAGAAAAATTGGGCCTTTGGCGGTGGTGGTGGACGGTGTTGCCACAAGACTGTAGGCCCTCATAGTTACTCTTGGTGGGCGCAGGAATGGGCCCTGCTGTGAACTATTAGATCAAGATTTGTAATTACCCGCCCCTGTTAAACAGGGGCTGAAAAATTGTGCCTTAGGCACTGGTGCTGGTGCCACAACACTGCAACCCCTCACAGATACTGTACTTGGAGCACAGCAGTCACACGTGTTGCAAAGCATTTTTTTAAAAAATTGTAATTACCCGCCCCTGTTAAACAGGGGCTGAAAAATTGTGCCTTAGGCACTGGTGCTGGTGCCACAACACTGCAACCCCTCACAGATACTGTACTTGGAGCACAGCAGTCACACGTGTTGCGAAGCATTTTTTTAAAAAATTGTAATTACCCGCCCCTGTTAAACAGGGGCTGAAAAATTGTGCCTTAGGCACTGGTGCTGGTGCCACAACACTGCAACCCCTCACAGATACTGTACTTGGAGCACAGCAGTCACACGTGTTGCGAAGCATTTTTTTTAAAAATTGTAATTACCCGCCCCTGTTAAACAGGGGCTGAAAAATTGTGCCTTAGGCACTGGTGCTGGTGCCACAACACTGCAACCCCTCACAGATACTGTACTTGGAGCACAGCAGTCACACGTGTTGCGAAGCATTTTTTTAAAAAATTGTAAGTACACGCCCCTGTTAAACAGGGGCTGAAAAATTTGCCTTAGGCACTGGTGCTGGTGCCACAACACTGCAACCCCTCACAGATACTGTACTTGGAGCACAGCAGTCACACGTGTTGCGAAGCATTTTTTTATAAAAATTGTATGTACACGCCCCTGTTAAACAGGGGCTGAAAAATTGTGCCTTAGGCACTGGTGTGGTGGCATGGATCATTGAGGAGGAGGAAGAGGATAGTCAGTGAACATAAGAGGACAGTCACTCAGCATCAGCATAGGCAGTCTTGAAGGGATGTGATATTAAAAATTATTCGGTTATATCCGCCTCAGGTGCCTGGTAGCTGGTGGTGATCCAAGACTGATTCATTTTGATGAAGGTCAGTCGATCAACCGAGGCGGTGGACAGGCGCACCCTATGATCGGTGACAAATCCTCCAGCAGCACTGAATGTGCGTTCGGAAAGAACGCTGGAGGCAGGACAGGCCAGTAGCTCAATTGCATACTGTGCAAGCTCTGGCCAGTGATCCATCCTCAGGACCCAGTAAGCCAGAGGATTTTCGGTGGGAAAGGTGTCCAAGTCTGACCTTGCCCCAAGGTATTCCTGCACCATGTATATCAGACGCTGGCGATGGTTGCTGGAACCGATCATACCTTGGGGCTGCGGACTAAAAAATTGTCTGAACGCATCGGTCAGACGTCCACCTTCCCCACCGCTCCTTCTGCTACTGACCGAAGCCTCAGCAACTCGTCGCCCAGGACCAGGAGTTTGTAGCCTCCCAGTTTCTGGGAACGCATTGCACAGACCTTTCTGCAAGGCCTCCCTGAGATGTCTCATCCTCTGCTCCCTCTGCGATGGCAAGATAAGGTCCGCAACCTTACCCTTGTACCGCGGATCAAGGAGAGTGGCCAGCCAGTAATGGTCCCTCTCCTTGATCCGAAGAACACGAGGATCCTTCCGCAGGCTTTGCAGGATCAGGGAGGCCATGCAGCATAGGTTAGCTGAGGCATTCGGTCCGGAGTCTTCTGGGTCACTGAGGATGACATGATCGCCAGCCACCTCCTCCCAGCCACGTACAAGTCCACTGGTTTGTTGGGACTGTACATCATCCCTAAAAGACTGCTGCTGCTGATGCTGAGTGCCAGGCTCCACCTCCATGCTCACACAATCCTCCTCCTCCTCCTCCTCCTCCTCATCCTCTTCCTGTGTGATGGGTGGGACAGAAGGAACACTGTCCGGATAAAGGGGGCCTTGAGAGGCAAGGAAGTCCTCCTCTTCCTGCCTCTGTTCTGCCTCAAGTGCCCTGTCCATTATCCCACGCAGCGTATGCTCCAACAGGTGGACAAGAGGGACAGTGTCACTGATGCATGCACTGTCACTGCTCACCATCCTCGTGGCCTCCTCAAATGGTGAGAGGACAGTGCATGCATTCCTGATCATGCTCCACTGACGTGGGGAAAAAAAAACAAGCTCCCCTGACCCTGTCCTGGTGCCATAGTCGCAAAGGTACTCATTGATGGCCCTCTGCTGCGTGTGCAGTCGCTGCAGCATGGCCAACGTTGAGTTCCACCTGGTGGGCATGTCACATATTAGGCGGTTCTTGGGCAGGTTCAGCTCCTTTTGCAGCTCAGTCAGCCGAGCACTGGCATTATAAGATCGGCGGAAATGCACACAGACTTTCCTGGCCTGCCTCAGGACATCCTGTAAGCCTGGGAACCTGCCCAAGAACCGCTGCACCACCAGGTTGAGGACGTGAGCCATGCAGGGCACATGGGTGAGCTGCCCCTGTCGCAGGGCGGAGAGGAGGTTGGTGCCATTGTCAGAAACGACCATTCCTGGCTTAAGCTGACGTGGCGTCAACCACCTCTCGGCCTGCCCCTGCAGAGCTGGCCCAGTGTGGCTCCTGTCCCCCAAACACACCAGCGCAAGCACGGCATGGCATCTTTTTGCCTGCGTACTTGCGTAGCCCCTTGTACGCCTACGGAGCACCGCTGGTTCCAAGGACAGAGCACTGGAGGAAGAAGAAGAGGAGGGGGTGGAGGAGAGAGGTGTGTCACAACCAGTAGCAGTAGTAGCGTTTTGGAGGCGTTGTGGCGGAACAACCTCCAACACTACTGCACCTTGTCCTGCATCCCTCCCAGCTGCCAATAGAGTGACCCAATGGGCCGTGAAAGAAAGGTACCGTCCCTGTCCATGCCTGGTGGACCATGAGTCAGCGGTAATATGCACCTTACCGCTGACCGCCCTGTCCAGCGAGGCATGGACATTGCCCTCCACATGCCGGTAGAGAGACGGAATCGCCTTCCGTGAGAAAAAGTGGCGTTTGGGAACCTGCCACTGAGGAACCGCACATTGAACAAACTCACGGAAGGGGGCCGAGTCTACCAACTGAAAAGGCAGCAGTTGAAGTGCTAGCAATTTAGCCAGGCTAGCATTCAACCGCTGGGCATGTGGATGGCTGGGAGTGTACTTCTTTCTACGGTCCAGCAGCTGGGGCAGGGAAATTTGCCTGCTGCAATCGGACGTCGGTGTACTGCAAGTACTTGGTTGTGACACACCTAATTCTACACCTTCAGTCCTCTCAGAGCAGCTTTCAGAGAGGACTGAAGGTGTAGTGGGGATGGAGATCCCAGCTGAGGAGGAGCAAGGAGAGGTCCGCTTAGTTCTTTGGTGTGGGTCTTTTATGTGTGCCTGCCAACGAGCTGCATGGCAGGTCGCCATATGTCTGGTCATGCTTGTGGTGCCCAAGCGGCTGATGTTTTGGCCACGCGAGATACGCTTGAGACAAATATTGCAAATAGCAGTGGTGCGATCTGATGCACTCGTCTCAAAAAAGGCCCACACCAAAGAACTTTTCTGATAACGTGCAGAGGCAGCGCCCTGCACAGGCGGAGCTCTGCGGTGTTGTACAGTTGCTGTGCTGGCCTCTACCTGGCCTCCAGGGGGCACCCTGCCTCGTTGGACATGTGACGCCGCATCCTCCTCCTCCTCGTCCTCCTCCTTATCCTCTCTCCCTTCAGGCACCCACGTGGAGTCAGTGACCTCATCATCCCCTCCCTCTTCACCACTAGAGCAAACCTGGCAGTAAGCTGCAGCTGGTGGAACAGTACTGCCAGATTCCTCAAGCTGGGTATCATCATCCGAGCCTTCGAATCGTTGGGCATCCTCCTGGAGCATGTACCCAACACTGTGCTCAAAGAGTTCGGGGGACTCCTCAGGAGGACATGGTGGGTCTAGGGAAGGGGTGGCTGATGATGCTCTGCCAGTACCCTGAGCCTGGGTGAGAGAGGATGAGGAGGATGAGGAGGGCTTGGTCATCCATTCTACCAAGCCTTCAGCATGATGCGGCTCCACATGTCCAGCTGCCGAAAACAAAGACGCGCGTGTCCCATGGCCACGTGCTGATGACGATGCACGACCACGTCCACGTCCACGGCCACGTCCACTAGAAACAGAGCCTGCCTGCCCTGTGTTCTTGGCTCTGCACGCTCTGCCTCCCCTTGGCGGTCTTCCAGCCATTGTAGTCGGTAGTCCTGTGGGTGCTGCTGAGAAGAATATATAGGAGCTCTGTGTGATGCCACTAACACACTAGAAGTCCTATGGGTGCTTCTGCAAAGAAAATAGAGGAGCTCTGTGTGATGCCACTAACACACTAGAAGTCCTGTGGGTGCTGCTGAGAAGAAAATATAGGAGCTCTGTGTGATGCCACTAACACACTAGAAGTCCTATGGGTGCTTCTGCAAAGAAAATAGAGGAGCTCTGTGTGATGCCACTAACACACTAGAAGTCCTGTGGGTGCTTCTGCAAAGAAAATAGAGGAGCTCTGTGTGATGCCACTAACACACTAGAAGTCCTGTGGGTGCTTCTGCAAAGAAAATAGAGGAGCTCTGTGTGATGCCACTAACACACTAGAAGTCCTGTGGGTGCTGCTGAGAAGAAAATATAGGAGCTCTGTGTGATGCCACTAACACACTAGAAGTCCTATGGGTGCTTCTGCAAAGAAAATAGAGGAGCTCTGTGTGATGCCACTAACACACTAGAAGTCCTGTGGGTGCTTCTGCAAAGAAAATAGAGGAGCTCTGTGTGATGCCACTAACACACTAGAAGTCCTGTGGGTGCTTCTGCAAAGAAAATAGAGGAGCTCTGTGTGATGCCACAAACACACTAGAAGTCCTGTGGGTGCTGCTGAGAAGAAAATATAGGAGCTCTGTGTGATGCCACTAACACACTAGAAGTCCTATGGGTGCTTCTGCAACGAAAATAGAGGAGCTCTGTGTGATGCCACTAACACACTAGAAGTCCTGTGGGTGCTGCTGAGAAGAAAATAGAGGAGCTCTGTGTGATGCCACTAACACACTAGAAGTCCTGTGGGTGCTGCTGAGAAGAAAATAGAGGAGCTCTGTGTGATGCCACTAACACACTAGAAGTCCTATGGGTGCTTCTGCAAAGAAAATAGAGGAGCTCTGTGTGATGCCACTAACACACTAGAAGTCCTGTGGGTGCTTCTGCAAAGAAAATAGAGGAGCTCTGTGTGATGCCACTAACACACTAGAAGTCCTGTGGGTGCTGCTGAGAAGAAAATATAGGAGCTCTGTGTGATGCCACTAACACACTAGAAGTCCTATGGGTGCTTCTGCAAAGAAAATAGAGGAGCTCTGTGTGATGCCACTAACACACTAGAAGTCCTGTGGGTGCTGCTGAGAAGAAAATATAGGAGCTCTGTGTGATGCCACTAACACACTAGAAGTCCTGTGGGTGCTTCTGAGAAGAAAATATAGGAGCTCTGTGTGATGCCACTAACACACTAGAAGTCCTATGGGTGCTTCTGCAAAGAAAATAGAGGAGCTCTGTGTGATGCCACTAACACACTAGAAGTCCTGTGGGTGCTGCTGAGAAGAAAATATAGGAGCTCTGTGTGATGCCACTAACACACTAGAAGTCCTATGGGTGCTTCTGCAAAGAGAATAGAGGAGCTCTGTGTGATGCCACTAACACACTAGAAGTCCTGTGGGTGCTTCTGCAAAGAAAATAGAGGAGCTCTGTGTGATGCCACTAACACACTAGAAGTCCTGTGGGTGCTGCTGAGAAGAAAATATAGGAGCTCTGTGTGATGCCACTAACACACTAGAAGTCCTATGGGTGCTTCTGCAAAGAAAATAGAGGAGCTCTGTGTGATGCCACTAACACACTAGAAGTCCTGTGGGTGCTGCTGAGAAGAAAATAGAGGAGCTCTGTGTGATGCCACTAACACACTAGAAGTCCTATAGGTGCTTCTGGGAAGAAAATATAGGTCTGTGTGATGGGACTAACACACTTCAAGTCCTATAGGTGCTTCTGGGAACAAAATATAGGATCTCTGTGTGATGGGACTAACACACTTCAAGTCCTATGGGTGCTTCTGGGAAGAAAATATAGGTCTGTGTGATGGGACTAACACACTTCAAGTCCTATAGGTGCTTCTGGGAACAAAATATAGGATCTCTGTGTGATGGGACTAACACACTTCAAGTCCTATGGGTGCTTCTGGAAGAAAATATAGGTCTGTGTGATGGGACTAACACACTTCAAGTCCTATAGGTGCTTCTGGGAACAAAATATAGGATCTCTGTGTGATGGGACTAACACACTTCAAGTCCTATAGGTGCTTCTGGGAACAAAATATATGATCTCTGTGTGATGGGACTAACACACTTCAAGTCCTATAGGTGCTTCTGGGAACAAAATATATGATCTCTGTGTGATGGGACTAACACACTTCAAGTCCTATAGGTGCTCTGGGAAGAAAATATAGGTCTGTGTGATGGACTAACACACTTCAAGTCCTATAGGTGCTTCTGGGAACAAAATATAGGATCTCTGTGTGATGGGACTAACACACTTCAAGTCCTATAGGTGCTTCTGGGAACAAAATATATGATCTCTGTGTGATGGGACTAACACACTTCAAGTCCTATAGGTGCTTCTGGGAACAAAATATATGATCTCTGTGTGAGGGGACTAACACACTTCAAGTCCTATAGGTGCCTCTGGGAAGAAAATATAGGTCTGTGTGATGGGCCTAACACACTTCAAGTCATATAGGTGCTTCTGGGAACAAAATATATGATCTCTGTGTGATGGGACTAACACACTTCAAGTCCTATAGGTGCTTCTGGGAACAAAATATATGATCTTTGTGTGATGGGACTAACACACTTCAAGTCCTATAGGTGCTTCTGGGATCAAAATATATGATCTCTGTGTGATGGGACTAACACACTTCAAGTCCTATAGGTGCTTCTGGGAACAAAATATATGATCTCTGTGTGATGGGACTAACACACTTCAAGTCCTATAGGTGCCTCTGGGAAGAAAATATAGGTCTGTGTGATGGGACTAACACACTTCAAGTCCTATAGGTGCTTCTGGGAACAAAATATATGATCTCTGTGTGATGGGACTAACACACTTCAAGTCCTATAGGTGCTTCTGGGAACAAAAATATATGATCTCTGTGTGATGGGACTAACACACTTCAAGTCCTATAGGTGCTTCTGGGAACAAAATATATGATCTCTGTGTGATGGGACTAACACACTTCAAGTCCTATAGGTGCTTCTGGGAACAAAATATATGATCTCTGTGTGATGGGACTAACACACTTCAAGTCCTATAGGTGCTTCTGGGAAGAAAAATATATGATCTCTGTGTGATGGGACTAACACACTTCAAGTCCTATAGGTGCTTCTGGGAACAAAATATATGATCTCTGTGTGATGGGACTAACACACTTCAAGTCCTATAGGTGCTTCTGGGAACAAAATATATGATCTCTGTGTGATTGGACTAACACACTTCAAGTCCTATAGGTGCTTCTGGGAACAAAATATATGATCTCTGTGTGATGGGACTAACACACTTCAAGTCCTATAGGTGCTTCTGGGATCAAAATATATGATCTCTGTGTGATGGGACTAACACACTTCAAGTCCTATAGGTGCTTCTGGGAAGAAAATATAGGTCTGTGTGATGGGACTAACACACTTCAAGTCCTATAGGTGCTTCTGGGAAGAAAATATATGATCTCTGTGTGATGGGACTAACACACTTCAAGTCCTATAGGTGCTTCTGGGAACAAAATATATGATCTCTGTGTGATGGGACTAACACACTTCAAGTCCTATAGGTGCTTCTGGGAACAAAATATATGATCTCTGTGTGATTGAACTAACACACTTCAAGTCCTATAGGTGCTTCTGGGAACAAAATATATGATCTCTGTGTGATGGGACTAACACACTTCAAGTCCTATAGGTGCTTCTGGGATAAAAATATATGATCTCTGTGTGATAGGACTAACACACTTCAAGTCCTATAGGTGCTTCTGGGAAGAAAATATAGGTCTGTGTGATGGGACTAACACACTTCAAGTCCTATAGGTGCTTCTGGGAACAAAATATATGATCTCTGTGTGATGGGACTAACACACTTCAAGTCCTATAGGTGCTTCTGGGAACAAAATATATGATCTCTGTGTGATGGGACTAACACACTTCAAGTCCTATAGGTCCTTCTGGGAACAATATATATGATCTCTGTGTGATGGGACTAACACACTTCAAGTCCTATAGGTGCTTCTGGGAACAAAATATATGATCTCTGTGTGATGGGACTAACACACTTCAAGTCCTATAGGTGCTTCTGGGAACAAAATATATGATCTCTGTGTGATGGGACTAACACACTTCAAGTCCTATAGGTGCTTCTGGGAACAAAATATATGATCTCTGTGTGATGGGACTAACACACTTCAAGTCATAGGTGCTTCTGGGAACTATAGGTGCTTCTGGGAACAAAATATATGATCTCTGTGTGATTGGACTAACACACTTCAAGTCCTATAGGTGCTTCTGGGAACAAAATATATGATCTCTGTGTGATGGGACTAACACACTTCAAGTCCTATAGGTGCTTCTGGGATCAAAATATATGATCTCTGTGTGATGGGACTAACACACTTCAAGTCCTATAGGTGCTTCTGGGAAGAAAATATAGGTCTGTGTGATGGGACTAACACACTTCAAGTCCTATAGGTGCTTCTGGGAACAAAATATATGATCTCTGTGTGATGGGACTAACACACTTCATGTCCTATAGGTGCTTCTGGGAAGAAAAATATAGGAGCTCTGCCTGCCTGCCACGAACACACTACAAGTCCTATAGGTGCTTCTGGGAACAAAATATAGGAGCTCTGCCTGCCTGCCAGGAACACACTACAAGTCCTATAGGTGCTTCTGGGAACAAAATATAGGAGCTCTGCCTGCCTGCCACGAACACACTACAAGTCCTATAGGTGCTTCTGGGAACAAAATATAGGAGCTCTGCCTGCCTGCCACGAACACACTACAAGTCCTATAGGTGCTTCTGGGAACAAAATATAGGAGCTCTGCCTGCCTGCCACGAACACACTACAAGTCCTATAGGTGCTTCTGGGAACAAAATATAGGAGCTCTGCCTGCCTGCCACGAACACACTACAAGCCCCTCTTTCTAAATCAATCTTTGTAAATGAATCTATCTAACTCAATCTCTCTAAGTAAATCTCTCTAACTAACTAAATCCAGCAGAGTGTCACAGATCTATCCTGCTCTATCTGCGCCGGAACAGCATGTGACCGGCGCAGACGGCGTGGCGGCCTTTTATAGGGGGGGGCGTGTACTAAAGCCCCTGAGCTGTAATTGGCTACAGGCGTCCTGCCTGTAGCCAATTATGGGTCTTCGAGTTTCCGGGGCTGTGATTGGCCAAGCATGCTTGGCCAATCATCAGCCAGCAATGCACTGCGCCGGCCGCGCCGGCCGCATGCATTGCGGGGCCGCTCGCATCACACGAACGTGATGCGAGCGGCCAAAATAGTTCTGGGCTCGCCGAGCGAGCGAACGCCCGGTGCTCGATGCGAACGTGGGTTCGCATCGAGCACCGGGCCCATCCCTAGTTATGGCCACATGGCCCTCTCACCAATCCAGCGATACAGCTGTGAAAGTCCAGCTATGTAGGTGCCCTCTGTTTTGACCCAGTGTGATTCCAGTCCTCAGTTTACCAAACTACAATGCTTCAGCACCTGTGCAGCAAGAGACTGTGTCCAGCAGTCACTCAGTCTCTGTGCACCCCAATTTGTTCTCCCTTTCACTCTCCTGCTTTCATCAGCGTAAGGCCTCGATTGCCAAAAGTCCAGCCAAGGAGACGTGCTTGCTCCAGCTCCCCACAGCAAAAGGCTGCGTTATTCAAACTGCAGCCCAAGAACTTAGCTGCGTTCCCCTCCCCACACTGTCTCATTGTGGGTCCTGTAGTTCAATGTATATAATTCCAAAGCATGGCTCCCATTCTGGACTTTAAAGCGGTTATATAATTGCACAGAATTTTTTATTTATTTTAAAAAAATGAAAAAGCAAAGACATAATGAGCTAGTATGCAGCGCATACTAGCTCATTATGAAATACTCACCTTAGAACAAAACGCCGGCATCTGATCCCGGTCCACGCCGAGGGAGCTGACATTTTGCCCTCAGCGTTTCATTCCGGGTTCGCGGCTCCGGGGCTGTGAGTGGTCAGAGTTGTGATTACGTCACTCCTGCGCATACGCGTGGGACTCTTCCTATCGGCAGGGTCCGGCAGCGAGAAGCAAAGAGAAGTCCTGGATGGCTGCACACTGATACAACACCTTTATTGATAATTTAAAATCCAAATTCAGTCCATATGGTACAGAGGCAGAGCTTCTGCTGGACCTTCAACAGGGCCTTCATAGTGCAGTTCTCCTAAACCCTAGAATAAGGCTTACCTGTAGGTAAAAATAAAAAAAAAAAGGGTATACAACCGCTTTAATTCCCACAGTCCAGTGCAGAACAATACAAGTCTGTGGAGCTCCTTCAGCTAGTCTGTCCTCCATGCAGGCGGGTCCTAACGTGCACTACAAAAACCTGGCTGCACAGGGAACACCTCTAGGGTCCCAAGAGGGTATAGGAAGTCAGGGATCCATGTTACTTGCATCCATGCTAAAATAATTCTCAGTGAACTTAGCTTTTAAATGAACAATACACTGCATAATATAGACTCCTTTATAAGCGCCTATGTGTATTGGTGCATCATACTGGATACACTAACATATTTTCATGATGTCACTCATTTTGATTTAATCTCTTTTTATTCAAAAAATCTGGAAGTGAACATATACACCATTTTAAGTGTTTAAAAATAAAAGTCCTGCCTAATGCTGCGTACACACGGTTGGACATTCCGACAGAAAAAGTCCGATGGGAGCTTTTCATCGTATATTCCGACCATGTGTATGCCCCATCTGACTATTTCTGTCAAAAATTCAGATGGACTTAGATAGAGAACATGTTCTATATTTTTCAGATGGAATAAATTTCTAGCGGAAAAAACGCTCGTCTGTATGCTGTTCCGTTTTGTACATTGCTGTCTAGATGTGTTTGTAACTAGAATGAAATGCAAGCTTGATTCCATGTAAAGGAGAGGACACTCATCAGCTGTTTACACATCTTAACTTGAAACTTTTTAGGGTGTCCCACGCAGGTGCTCCAGTGGATACTTGGGGTGTCTCCATGTGTGAAAATTGTCCAAAAAAGGTAAGTATTCCAGCTTTGGTAAGGTAAAAAATCATGTCTTCAGCTTTGAACTCTGCCAAAACAGACAATTGTACCCCACTTCCAAGCAATGTTTCATATTCCTATTTCTGGACTCAAATATCTGTGTGCTAAGTATACCTTTTGTTTCATTCTCATAGGGGAGAAAAGACTCGGAGGACACCAGGAACCCCCCACCTCAGAAAGAAGTGGAACTCAGCACAACACCACACGAGGATCTGGAGGAAGAAGAGGTGGAGGAAGTGGGTGAAATTGTCACCACAACAGGTTAGTGTCTGACACGCCAGCTTCAGGTAATATATGTAGGCCTGCATATTTATAATACATGTTTTTACTCAATTTTTTAGGTGATGTGCTGGTTGTGGAAGAGCAAGCTCAACATTTCACAAGTGCAAGTGCACAAATCCTGGAATTGTGAAATAGACATCATAAGGAATAAACTCAATGTTCTTGAACAACAAATGAAGAACATGATTGATGTGTTGGGGAGAATCTAAATATCTTCAAAATGCCGCCATTTTGCCTTTTTTTTTGGACTAAAAATAAATAAATTTTGTACATTTTCAAAGCCAAATTTTGAAGATGCCCACAGTGTGTCAACATGTGCTATCTGCCATCAGGGGATATCAATGTACGCGTTTTGTGGGTGCAACCCCTTCCTCGCAAGTATAGTAGGTGAGAGGAAGGAGTTGCACCCCCTAAAACACGTCCATTGATCCCCCATGATGGGAGATAGCACATGTTGACATTAGGCATGGGATCAGAAGTGAAATACCCATTTTGACTCCCAAATTGTGTGCATCTTCAAAATTTGGTTTTTACAGGGGTGACATCACCCCATCTGATGAAGGCAAGATCAACACATTTTGGACACACTATAATGTCTGATATTGCCTTCAGTTTATCTGCGTTGAACTTTGTAAGTTCCAGAGTTGTGTATGTTATGTTTTGAAACATGCCTGTTTATACCAAAAAAAATAAGAAATATTGTAAAAAAGTTGAAAAAAAAAACATGTTTTATTTTACACAAACATTTTAGAAAGCCAATGTGAATGTGCACAGGGTATAAAAAGTTTGCTAATCAACAATGTGTCATAAATAACAAAATATACCGCGTTGTCTACACAATAGCAGCCAGCAAAAAAGTGTAAAATAAACAGAAATGTATATGGAAAATGTGCAGTGCTAAACAAATAATGATCAATATCAAAAATAATATTGACATATGAAAAAATGCAATATAAATAGTGACACGTGTTCCATGAGAAATTAATGTCCAAGGTGTAAACAAAAAAAGGGGGGACACAGACAAGTCCCAAATGTATTCCAAAAGGGTGAAGTTTAAAACATAAATGGGTAACAGTCACAGAAATCCTGAGTGAACATCCAAAATGTGACAGAGGTAACATAGAAGATCCGCCATCAAAAGCACCAGTCGCTTACCAGAAAGGATAGACTCATACAGGTGTACACCTGATGGGTCAAACAGGTTTTACAGGATGACCAGGGAATTCAGGCTCAATCATGTGGATACAGTCTTCAGGCAAACACTCCAAAACGATGGATAAAGCATGTAAAGCAAATGGGCAAAAAAGCCCAACCATAAAGAGAGGAAGAACAGGACACATAGCGTAAATCCGTAAGGAATATTTATTGTTGTAAACATAAGAGTTGCACTTACATTTTCCAGTGTAAAAACAGGCGCTTCAAAATAGACAGTAACCAGGGGATCAGCTTAGCAATCCGACGCGTTTCGTCTTAATAGGCATCATCTGGGGTGCTGTTCCATGGAGGTTACTGCCTTTATATAGATATATGAGCCCCCCATAATGAACAGCAGCGCTGACACCAATTGCTGACACTTCTGAGGTCACTTCCTGTTTTGGGCAAGATGGTGCAGCCGCTTGTGTTTCAAGCCTCATTCTGAAACACAGGAAGTAGATCCAGATGGTTAACAGGTCATTTCCGGTTAGAAAATGGCTCTGACATGTGTGTTGCAAGCCTCATTCTGAAATGATGAAACAGGAAGTGGCCCAATATCACAAAGAAAACTGATCTGAATATACCACATAGATGGTAATATACCGTATTTATCGGCGTATAACACACACTTTTTCCCCCTTAAAATCGGTGGAAAGTCGTGGGTGCGTGTTATACGCCGATACCCCCAAAAAAATGACAAAAATCGGTTGCGGCGCCGAAAAATGGCGACCGCGGCCGAAAAAGGCCGAACCGCGGACGAAAAAGGCCGGAAAAAGCCGAAGCGCGGCCGAAAAAGACCGAAGCCGGCTGTTCAGAGCCGCTCGTAGTCCCGCCTCCCTGCGCTCGCTCCCGAAACAGCAGGGAGGCGGGACTCCGAGGGGAGCCAAACAGTCGGCTCGGTCTTTTTCGGCCGCGGTTCGGTCTTTTTCGGCCGCGCATGCGCGGTTTGTCTCGCGGCGGGAAATTTAAACGTCGGCAAGGCTGCAAATGACACCGGCAAACTGCAAATGACACTAGCAAGCTGCAAATTACACTGGGCAAGCTACAAATGACGCTGGGCTAGCTACAAATGATGCTGGGCAAGCTACAAATGACGCTGGGCAAGCTACAAATGACGCTGGGCAGGTTGCAAATGACACTGGGAAAGGCTGCAAATGATGCTGGGAAAGGCTGCAAATGACGCTGGGAAAGGCTGCAAATGACGCTGGGCAAGCTGCAAATGATGCTGGGCAAGCTACAAATGACGCTGGGCAAGCTACAAATGACGCTGGGCAGGTTGCAAATGACGCTGGGAAAGGCTGCAAATGATGCTGGGAAAGGCTGCAAATGACGCTGGGCAAGCTGCAAATGACGCTGGGCAAGCTGCAAATGACGCTGGGCAGGCTGCAAATGACGCTGGGCAAGCTGCAAATGACGCTTAAATGTAAGTTTTTTTTTTTCCCCTAAACTTCTCTCCTAAAACTTTTTTCCTTAAAATTCCCTCCTAAACTTGGGGTGCGTGTTATACGCCGGTGCGTGTTATACGCCGATAAATACGGTAAGCGCTGACACCAACACATAACCGTATAAGCATCCAGGTGGACTGACAGCTAAAATAAAAAACAATCTTAATTAGTGAACATATTGTGAGATAAAAAATAAATTAAAAAAAGAACCAAATTGCAGTATAGTAATAACCAAAACAATGGCATCCATTTTAAAAGGGATGCAAATAGTTCAATATGTGAATTGAGTGATTTAAACAAAAATAAAGAATATTAATGAACAATATTCTATAGAAATGACTTCTATTAAAAAATATAAACAGTTAAATGGAAATAATATATCTCAGAGCTGATGTGCAGAATGGTGGTCCATATTAATTTATAAACAGTACAATAATATTTATTAAGTTGTATAAAAATACTGTAAATATGAGCAAAACCTAAAAAATTATTAAGAATTATTTTACAAAAACATAATAAAATTAGGGATTATAAACTCAACTGAATAAAAAATGAGAAAAATAAAAAATGGAAAAATAAAGTAATGGAAAAATATCGATTGCACTTAGGTATGCCAACCCAACAAAATGTGTGTTAGCCTTGCTAAATAAAAGCATTAATATCCCACTCTACATTTAAACCAAGAGGGGAATGAGTCTATAGCTGTTATATCCAATAAGTTTCTAGACGCGAGACACTCCTGGTCATAGCACCCCTTCTCCACGGGGGGGGGGGGGGGGTATATTTGTCAATAATGACAACTTGGGAACCACTGGGGTCTCGGTTGTGATGTCTTTGATAGTGCCTAGGCAAATTGTGTTTAATATCGCTAGAAACAGGCCATTATCCCAAAAGGTATTCTCAACGACTCTTCTCACCCTGGCCAGCCGGTAGTTAAAAACCCTCCTCCCCGGGTTGGGGGTCCTCTGGGGGAATGGCCTCATCAGGTGCTCGCCCAGACCGAACGCTTCATCAGCAACAAAGATGAACAGGAGTCCTTCAACGTTATCCGCATCAGGTGGCAATGCCAGGCCACCAGTCTGGAGACATTGGTAAAACTCCGTCTGGGCGAAGACTCCTCCATCCAACATTCTCCCAGTGGGCAAGTACCGCAACATGGCGACTAGCCTCTGCTCCGGAGTGATGGCTTGCCTCATGCAGGTATCCTGCCTGCTAATATAAGGGGTCAGCAAAGCCAACATATGGTGAAAAACGGGGTCTGTCATCCTGAGAAAGTTCCTGAAATCATCAGGATTATTCTCCTGGATCTCACGCAGCAAAGGCATATGAGAAAATTGGTCACGCTGGAGTAACCAATTCTTGGTCCATGAACTCCTCATCACATTGTTCATGGACTGGGCTTGGGTCCAAATAAAAACCCCAACACCAAGCCCCCACACAGCACAAACTCTACGACAAGTACGTACCCGCAACATGGCTTCAAAACGGAAGGAGCCCAAAGGGTGGCGCACTTGGTATTGAACTTCCCTTTTATAGTCCCGTCGTACATGTTGTACGTCACCGCGTTCTTGGCGGTCGGAATTTGGTGTGACCGTGTGTATGCAAGACAGCTTAAACGGAATTCCATCAGAAAAAAATGGTCGTGGTTACGCAGCATAAGAGAAGACAGCCTACTATTACTTTTATTAACCAAAGAATAAACTCTTAGACCCCTTTCACACTGGGGCCGTTCCGTGTTAGTTTTAGTGACGCTTTGCCGTCATTTTAGCCGTGCTATTTAGCCGCTACCGGGGTGCTTTTAACCCCCGCTAGCGGCCGAATAAAGGGTTAAAAGCGCCCGAAAAGCACTTTTCAGGCAATTCAGCAGCCGGCCCATTCATTTCAATGGGCAGGGGCGGTGGAGGAGTGGTGTATACACTGCTCTTCCACTGCCCTAAAGATGCTGCTTGCAGGACTTTGTCTAAAGTCCTGCAAGCGCACCGCGCCAGTGTGAAAGCACTCGGGCTTTTACACTGGGGCTGCAGGGGAGGCGTTTTTCAGGCGCTTTACAGGTGCTATTTTTAGCCAAAAAGCACCTGAAAAACGCCTCAGTGTGAAAGGGATCTTAGCCCCTCTAGGATTTAATGTACATTGTGCAGTACTGTCCAGTACTGCACAAACGTTTTAGGCAGGTATAAAAAAAATAATGTCAATTAAAGAGGAGTTCCGCCTGGAAAAAAAAAATGTAAGTCTTTTTTTGACTAAATTTTGACTCATCAGTCTAGAGCACTTTCTGCCATTTTTCTGCAACCCAGTTACTATGTGTTAAGGCATAGTTGAGTCGCTTAGCCTTGTTTCCACATCAGAGGTATGGCTTTTGGCCACACTTCTACCATTAATAGACTGCTTATGGCCAGACTTCTCCAGACAGTAGATGGGTGTACCTGGGTCCTACTGATTTCTGCTGGACATGGTCTGATGTGGAAGGGAAGTAAGCATGATGTACACTATCTTTCATTTGCTACATTAGGTTTCCTTGGCTGACCACTGCATCTAAGGGTCTCTTTGTTGCCCATTGCTTTGTGCTTCTTCAAAAGAGCTTGACCTGTGAAATGAAACTGTCTTCCACAACCTCACCTTAGTAGCAGAGTTTGGTGGTTCCTTTGGTGGTCCTAGTTTTAAGCGTCCTACACAGATTTTCTGTTTCAGTCAATGCTTGGTATAATTGGTTAATCATACACTCTCATCTTACACTCTAATCTTACAAAATCTCTGAGTTTTTGCAAGTGTAAAAATTGATGCTGCCTTGAAGGGTAGTCACACCAAATATTGGTTTGATTTGGCTTTTTATTCTGTTTGCTCACATTGCAGTTTGTAAATTGATCAAAATAAACAATTAAAATATATACCGTATATATTTTTGAAAGCATTCTTATGTTACAGCTGCCTAAAACATTTGCACACGATTTTGCCACATGGCAAAATCTTCATGCAATCACAAATACTCACTTCACCATAGGAAAAGTTAAGGTTTCTCTTTTCAGAATCCTTCTCCTTCCCAGCCAAAAAAGATCATGTGTTGGCCCTGTGACGCCAGAGATCTACCAAACAAATTAATATACAGGCCAATCTTTAAGGAGGCAGCTCAAGAAAAGAAGGCAGATCCTTAAGAAGTGAAAATGTAACTAGTATTAAAGAGGTTGTGGCGAATGGCATCCAGAAACTCTCTAAGAAAGATGCGTCAGATTTTAGGAATCAGAGGAAATACTCTTCATTTAAAGATCATTCATCCTTCTTGTCACCTAGTTACTCTTCTGATGCAGACTCCAGAGACACACTCCTTTGAGTTTTTTTCCAGTTGCTTCCCATGTGAAGGTAGTAAAGGAAGCTGTCAGGGCTCAAGGACCTGTTCCTTTGTATTCCATTACCAACCTGGTAACCTGATACAATTTTGACCTGTCTCCTGCTTGCTTCCTGTGTTTGACCTTCGCTATGCATCTGACCACATCTGCTCTGATACCCACCCGGCTCCTGAGCTTGGTTATCCATCTCACCACGTCTGCTCTGATACCCACCTGGCTCCTGACCTAGGCTTCCTTCTGACTACGCTCCAGTCTTGGAATTATCAGAGTCCTGCAAGGGCACCACCTGTCTGTTAATTTTACGCCAGCACACCAGCTGTACTCTGGAACCTCCTGCACACAGTCCAGCAGGGGACTCGTGCTACTTTGACCTCTCCTGTTTTCACCTACAGGGGGGTCTGGAACTTATCCGCAAGAGAAGCCCTCTCTCTCCATTGGCCTCCAGCACCAGGTATGTGATAGAAGCTAGGGATCTGCTACTCTTTATTGTCTGAAAGTAGCTTCACTGCTTAATGTTCACAGAGATTATTTATGTGCTTCACTTCCTGCCTTTGTGAGAGAGAGACAGAGAACTGAGCCACACGATCTTATACACACAGGGACTGCTACTGCTGCTGTATTTTTTACCAGATCAGAAGCAGAGACTATTAGGCACGTATTCCTATGTTCTATTAGTTTACTGTAGCTGCCCATAGTTTCTTGAATATGTTTCCGAATCCTTATGACAAACTTATCTCTGTTCTATTGTTGTTATCTTAAATGCAAAGTGCCAGATAGCTAGTCCTGTGCTACTGTATGTGTGTAGTGGTCACTTTCCAGCATATTAGTAGGTGAACCTGTTTATATTCAGCTCTTGTTATTTTAGTTAACACTGTCCCTTCTAGTCTTGGATTAGCTAGTTGTATTATCATATTAATATAAAATACTAATAGTTTTAACTCAGGGCTTATTAAACAGCATATGCTAGGGCCAGGTTAGACATCCGACAGCTACTTCTGATAATTAAAGGTCCAGTTGCATGACAGATTAGAAACTACTAAGGACTAAAGTGCATAGTAGATAGGTTAACTCTGAGAACCTGTACCGCACTAGGGTTTCTGTGTGTTAGAGCTTAGACAACAGCTGGAGGGTCTTCCCACAACTGCAAAACTTGCCTTCAGGTCTCCATTACCAAGACCTATGCAACATCACGATCATCCTCAGTGGACCCTGCAACTGAACTTTGCTGTACCAATTATCTTAAGGTATCTCTATTAACCACTTGACAACTGGGCACTTAAACCCCCCTTGTGACCAGACCAATTTTCAGCTTTCAGTGCTCTCACAATTTGAATGACAATTACTCAGTCATGCAATACTGTACCCACATTTTTTTTTGTCCTTTTTTTCATACAAATAGAGCTTTATTTTGGTTGTATTTGATCACCTCTGGGTTTTTTATTTTTTGCGCTATAAATGAAAAAAGACCGACAATTTTGAAAAAAAAAAAAAAAATTCTTAGTTTCTGTGATAAAATTTAGCAAATTATAAATTTTTCTTCATAAATTTTGGCCACAATTTATAGTGCTACATATCTTTGGTAAAAATAACCCAAAATGAGTGGATATTATTTGGTCTGTGTGAAAGTTATAGAGTCTATAATTTGTGGTGCAAATCATAAAAAATGTATCACACCCGATGTACTGGTGGCCTATCTCATTTCTTGCGACCCAAACAAGCCAGGAAAGTACAAATACCCCATAAATGACCCCTTTTTTGAAAGTAGACATTCCAAGGTGTTTAGTAAGATGCATGGTGAGGCCCCTTTCACACTTATACAACTTGTCCCACGATTTGGGACTGCAAAGTAGCATGACAAGTCGTTCCCCATTATTTCCAATGACAGCCATTCATATTAGTACAACTTCAAGTCATTCCGACTTCAAAGTAGTCCCTGCACTACTTTGGTCCAATTTTGATGCCACTTACACAGGCATTCCTTGAAATCGCAGCAGCCGCGGCAAAATCGCTGTAAAATCTTGCGATTGAAGTTGCACAAGTGTGAAAGGGGCCTAAAATGGACTACTCGTCAGCCTCCTATGTTGAGGGAATGGGAGAGCTTAATTAATGCTATTTTGTATAAACTAACCTACATGAGTAGAGGTTGTCCCCAGAAGTACACGCGGGTTTGGCAGCCATGGACCAATCCCATTTGAATGCCCATTTATAACAAACTCTGCTTTTGCTTTGGTTAAATCTAAGGGGCTGTGGTGTGGATGAGGCCTGCCCCCCTCTCTCCATTTCCCCCTCCCTTTTCAGTTTCCATGTTCTTCTATCATTGATGGCCTCTTCCCCCTGTCCTTGTGTAATGTATATATGGGACAATCTGTTGTAATTTCATCTTGTCTATCAATTATTGCATATATGTTGTCCTCCCTCTGTGTATCCAATGTACTGGTTTCGAGAATTGTAATGTGCTACACTTTATTCTATCTCCAATAAAGACCAACATTGCTGTAAAAAAAAAAGGTGTCACTAAAGTGAAAGCTCTGAGTCTGTTGGAGCTGCTGTAGTCATATCCAAGATGGCGAGGTCAAGTAGTAGTCTCAAGGCCTTTTGATGTCTAAGCAACGGAGGCTTGTTGAAGTAAATAACATGCATGAAATACATTGGGATTGAGTTACTAAAACTGGAGAGTGTAAAATCTGGTGCAGCTGTGCATGGTAGCCAATCAGCTGCTAACTTTAGCTTGTTTAATTAAACTTTAAACTGATAAAAAACCTGGAAGCTAATTGGTTTCTATGCAGAGCTATACTCGATTTTGCACTCTCCAGTTTTTGTAAATCAACCCCATTGACTACACATATAATCCTATGGGAAACCTTTTGTTAAAATGGTCTGGTGACAGAGTCTGTTTAACCACTTCCTGTTTTGCCTATTGTCAAATGACAGATGGGTGGGACATTCGACATTTCGGGTAAACATCATATGATGTCTTTCCAGAACACACGCTCCGTGGGCCATGCTGTGGCATGATCTGTCACCAGCTGTGTCCACTGACCCAGATCACAAGACAATTGTAAACAATAGATGGCTTCCTTTCATGCCATTTATTGTGTATAACTGTGTTGCTAGCTGTGATTGTTCACAGTGATCACATGGTACAGACAGGAGCAATCAAAGCCCATTTGTACTATGTGATTAGCTGTGGCCATTCAAAGCTAATAACAACAATACACACTGAATGAATAGGTTTCATTCAGTAAAAATATTTGCTTATATAGTACCAGTGAAATTCATTGGTATAAGCAACCATAATGTGTAAGAAAAAAAAAAATCTTGATCGCTTCCCCTGAGTAGTACCATGTTACCATGATAACACTGTATTGCTCTGGTCACAGTATGTGAAAAAAAAAATCATTATTTTTTTTCTAAAAATTTAATAAAAAAGAAAACAAAATCAAACATTTGAAAAAAAAAGATTACATTTTTTGTTTTCTTTTTACATACTGTCACCAGTCACTGCAGCACCAGTTATATGATGATGATGATGTACTGCTCTGGTGACAGTATATAAAAAGAAAATTGGGGAAAAAAATTGCAAGTCTTTTTTCGTTTATTTAGTAAAAATAAATATTGCTGATTAAATACCACTCAAAAAAGCTCCAGTTGTGTGAAAAAAATTCAAAATATTCTTAAGGTTATTCAGGAAAGTAAAGTATTTGCCTTCCAAAAGCAATCAATGCCTGACGTTGGTCTTGTATACCATGTTTTCTGATAATGAACCCATCTGATTTGAATATTATCTGACATAATGCACTGTGACCAGCACTACCACGGTAATACACAGTCAGGAAATCAGGTAGACAATCAAATTCCAAACACTAGTAAGATTTCAGGCAAGAGGTCAAAACAAAGTTCAACCTTGTTTGGTATTGAAGCTGAAGCTGATAAACAGCCAAAGGCAGCTATTTTTTGCTACAGGCAACAATTAGAGATGATCAAATCATTGTTTGATTTTACTAAAATGCCTGTGTGTAGATCTTTCTGATTTCCAGAGAATGTAAGAGAATTAACGCTGAAATTGTGAGAGAGAATTTTGTAAATTCCTCCCTGTCACCAACTCTTGCACTAGTCCAACCACAGGCCGATTCAGTGAGAAATCATGTACATTGCTGTATTTGTCACTGATAGACCTGCAGAGATCCACTCAGACAATTATGAATTATATGATTCTCTAAAGATTAGTCAAATCGTCATGCATGTATTCAGAAGGGTTTAAAGAATGCAATTCACCAATTAATTTTCAGTTTTATAAACTATTAAAGAGGAAGTAAACCCTCTTAAGTAAAACGAAAAAAAAAAAAAAACCTGCAAGACAAAGGCATATTTAGATAGTATGCATAGCATACTAGCCAATTATGTATCACTTACCTGAGATCGAAGCCTCGGCATCGGTCCTCTTCTCCCCCTCCGACCGCCGACATCTTCTCCCGGAGTGACTTCCGCGTATCGCGGCGACGGCGCTGTGATTTGCCGGAGCCGTGATGACGTCACGCACATGCGCACGAGAGCAGCATAGTAACAACTGAAGCATCGGCATATAGCGCCGTTGCTTCAGTTGTCGCAAGTGCGCATGTGCCGCATGACGTCGGCACATGCAAATACAGGTATATCTTCTAAACCATGCAGGTTTAGGAGATATCCTTGTTAGCTACAGGTAAGCCTTAATATGGGCTTACCTGTAAGCTAAAGTTGTAAAAGAGGGTTTACTTCCTCTTTAACTTAGGACTAGAAACTGTAGTCAGGTACTTGTCTATGGTGATCAAGTTATGACAGTTTACAGCGGCTCTTTACATTATCACTAAACTTATAAGCTGATTCATCTCACTGTCTTCACCCCACCAGCAGGGGGAGCCAGGAAGTCAAGGAAATCCATATACGTCTATTCTGGCTTCAGTGAAATGTGGGAAATTAAAGTGGAGGGCCACCCTAAAAAAAAAAGAGCATTAATATTCTTTAAAAAAAAAAAAAAAAAACATTTGAAAAAAAAAAATTTACCTGTACGGAAATCCCTGTTGCTAGGCAGTCTTCCTAATCTGCATCCTTCCTACTCCGCAGTGATCTTCGTTGATCTTCGGTCTTCTGTCCTCCTCACCGATGTCTTCTGGGTAATGGGGCGCGCTGTGTTCTGCCATTCACAAAGTGCCGCGCAACTTGCGCATGCGCAGTAGGAAATGGGCAGTGAAGCCGTAAATGCTGTACTGCCTGTTTCCCTTATTGAGGATGGCGGCGCTGGAACCGGAGCGCCGAGGGACATGTCGGCCTCGGCGGGCGACATCGCGGGCGCCCTGGGAGGGTAAGTGTACTTATTAAAAGTCAGCAACTACTTTTTTTTAGCTGCTGACTTTTACCTTTTTTTTTTTAAGCTGAAATACCCATTTAAGTTCAGGAAGGGAGCCATATTGTGGACTTCTACTGACCATTGAACTTAATTTCCCAGAGAGAGAATGCAAGGAGGAAGGGAAAGAGCTGCATTTTCTTAGGCTGTACAGGACACAGCTGGGTCTTGTCACAAGGGAGCCCAGAGAGTGCACATTTCTGTCCAGTGTGCAACCCCCACTGCTGCATAAAGGTGGCCTGAGCAGGATCCGGAGTGCTGCATCCAGATGTACTGACAGCCAGAGTCGCCTGGGTGCAATAGCAAAGAGTGAACCAAACACTGTGTGTGACAAGATGGTGGGCTGCTGCTGTGGGGATTTACTATCTGCTGCTAGAGAGACTAAGCCCTTTAAGAACTGACCATACAGCCACCTATTAACCTTTTTTCTGCCTGGAGGGTTGACTGGAACTATTCTCATGTGCACCAATGAAACGCTAGCTGGCTGAAGAATTAGGATTAAATACTGCCCTTTTACAGCTGCTACACAGAGACCTTTACTTATTGTGTATGCTAAGAGATATCTCTCAGGGGACATTGCACCATATACCAGCCATCCTCCTAAAGCACATTTTAAACTAGAAATAGTATTGTACCCGGAGTCAACCTGTGGATAGTGTAGGAAAGAACAAATATAACAGAGAACATTTGACTTGAGGTGTGCCGGGGTCACGTGGTCAGTATGCCTAAAAGGGGGCATACCCAAGTATAAATAAAAATAAAATGAAAAGCAAGAAATGAAAGGTAAAAGAAAAAAGGGAATGGGTGGGTGGGATACAAGAGCCTACGACCACAAGGGAAGGAGGCAGAGGGGGGCAGGCTTTATGCAGTCTGACTCCGCCTACAACAACAGGCTGACCTGCGGTCAGCCTTACATTTGTACCCAGAGTCAACCTGTGGATAGTGTAGGAAAGAACAAATATAACAGAGAACATTTGACCTGAGGTGTGCCGGGGTCACTTGGTCAGTATGCCTAAAAGGGGGCAAAAAATGACAGTAGGGTGAAAGCTTAACCAAAATTTTATTGCACACTAAAATTATATTCAATCAGCCAAATTAACAAAAGCCTGAGACATTTCCAAAAAAGGATCGGAATATACCTAGAAAAACAAGCTGACCTCCACCTGCCTAATTTCTTGATGATATGAGCAGGGACCCCTTGGCGCGAGGCCGCTGAAGCCGCACCTATCCAGAATGAATGGCCCGAGTATGCCTTAGGGTCCAGACCCAGATTGGCCCAGATGGTGCGGCAAAGTAGAATGAATTGAGCTGCAGAAAGGAGAGCACAAGGGAAAGGCAACAGAGGACTGTTCCTGGGTTGATCAGCCGTAGCACTAACCAGCTGGTCTAAAACTGAAACCGGACACCATGCCTTCCCGGTCTCAAAAAAGCTAATGTCCGTGCCGCCTCCCATTTGCTGCGTCTTGCATGCATGTAAATGCAAACAAAAATAGCTGGGATGCCTGACCAACTGATTGGCTAAAAGTAAGCGAGACCCTGTACCTGACTGCGTAAACTCCCCTGGCCTCAGAAAACCGTAAAAGGCCAGATAAATAGCTGCCTTAAGTACCAACCACCCAAAAGGAGAACTTGTGAGAAAGTCGGACATGTCCCAGAAAATGTGACCCGTGATGGGAAGTCTACTGAGCATGGCTGGAGGGCTGCATTTCTGGATTCCTTTGAGGATGGCCTTAATCGGGTGAGAGGACAAAATGGAGGGCCTATAGGGGTCTTTCAAAAACATGAAATGTTGAACGCTGGCTAAATACGCCCTGATGGTACTATGAGCCAGTTTGAGTTCAGAGTGGCAAAAAGCAGAGAAAGCAAGCAGGTACTGAATGTTAAAACAATCAAGGCAAGGAAATCTAGCCCGGAAGGCCTGGAAGACCCTCCAAGCCATGGCGTACGCCTTCCTGGTATTTAACGATAAAGATTTATTGATCAAGACTGTCGTGTCAATACAATGAGAAACTAATCCATCACCAATTGCTGGAACTGAGGAGAAGGCGTGACGCAAGCATCTGCATCTGGAACCTGCTGGAAAAATAATGGGAGGTTAAACCGGGACAAAGCATCAGCTGCTATGTTATCTATGCCATTAATAAACCTACAAAGTATGTGAAAGTTGAACTGGAGGGACAGCCAAACGAGCCTGCGTACAAAACTCATGATCAGCAAGGATCTGGATCTGCCATTGTTGACGATCTCAGAGGTTGCTAAATTATCAGTGGAAAACACTACCGTCTGTTCTGCCCATAGATGTCCCCAAACCTGAGCTGCTGCCACTATGGGATACATTTCGAACAAAGCCGATGTCTCAGTGAACCGGGGAATTGCCAAAACCTCATCTGACCAAGACCCTACCAGCCAGTGTGATCCAAAAATGGCTGCATAGCCTTTGGAGGCCGCTGAGTCTGTGGAGACTTGAGGGGAGGAACTAGACACAGCCGGGATAAACATAGTGACCCCATTCCAATGTTGAAGGAACTTATCCCACATCTGAAGGTCAGACATGGCAGACGGATCCAAAAAAACATGAGAATCTGCGCAGGGGGCTGCTGGTAACAAGGATAATAATCTTAAAATGAAAGCCCTCCCCTGGGGGATGATCCTCATAGCAAAATTTAACATGCCGAGAAGCGATAGTAGTTCAATCCTGATACAGACTCGGGAGACCGTAAACACATGAATGCGATCTCTGATTCTCCCGAGCTTGTCTAAGGGAAGACTGGCCTGCATGGATAGCGTATCTAGCGTGATCCCCAGGAATGTTAGTTTGGTAACTGGACCCTCCATCTTTTTTACTGCAAGAGGAATGTTAAGCACTGAAAAAATTGAAGTGAGCTTCAGAAGGTCGGAGGAGACCTGATCACAACCTTCAATGAGGAGAAAATCATCTAAATAATGGATCACCTTCTGACAACTTTCCCTGTATGTGAGGATCCAGCTAAGAGTCTGAGCAAAAGAGTCGAACAACCAAGGGCTACTTTTGGACCCAAACGTAAGCTTGGTGACGAAATAGTAACCATCCTTCCATCTGATACCATGCCATTGCCAGAGAGACGGTAGAATAGGCAGAAGCTTAAAAGCATCCGCAATGTCTGCTTTGGATAACCAAGCACCTACGCCCTCCCCAATGATAGACTGAATCGATTGATCCACCGAAGCATATTTAACCGCTTCCCGACTGGCCACTGCATATATACGTCAGCAGAATGGCACGGGCAGGCAGAATCATGTACCTGTACGTGATCGTGCATGTGCCTGCCCGTGGGTCGCGCGCGCGCCGCTAGCGGCGCGCTCGCGACCCGGTCGGGAGCTCCGTGACCCCGGCCGCGGGACCAGCGGACCCGATCGCCGCTGGTATCCCGCGATCGGGTTACGGAGCGGAAGAACGGGGAGAGGTCTATGTAAACAAACCTCTCCCCGCGCTTCCTACACTGACTGTCAGTGATCGGCGGTTCCCTGTCATCGGGAACGCCGATCAATGACGTCAGACGTACAGCCACGCCCCCCTACAGTAAACACAACACATCACGTCACACTGACTCCTCCCCGCCCCCTTGTGGTTAACCCCCTAACTACAACTGTCATTTACATAGGAATCAGTGCTATTTAAATAGCACTGATTTCTGTATAAATGACAAATGTCCCAAAAATGTGTCAAAAATGTCCGATGTGTCCGCCAAAATGTCGCAGTCACAATAAAAATCGCTGATCGCCGCCATTACTAATAAAAAAAAAAATATTAATAAAAATGCTATAAAACTATCCCCTATTTTGTAAACGCTATAACTTTTGCGCAAACTAATCAATAATCGCTAATTGCGATTTTTTTTTACCAAAAATATGTAGAAGAATACGTATCGGCCTAAACTGAGGAAAAAAAATGTTTTTTTTATATATTTTTTGGGGATATTTATTATAGCAAAAAGTAAAAAATATTGCATTTTTTTCAAAATTGTCGCTCTATTTTTGTTTATAGCGCAAAAAATAAAAACCGCAGGGGCGATCAAATACCACCAAAAGAAAGCTCTATATTTGTGAGAAAAAAAGGACGCCAATTTTGTTTTGGAGCCACGTCGCATGACCGCGCAATTGTTAGTTAAAGCGACGCAGTGCCGAATTGCAAAAAGGGGCCTGGTCCTTTGGCTGCCAATTGGTCCGGGGCTGAAGTGGTTAAGGGAAAATTCTTCCGAAGGGATCAACAAATTCAGGCTAGCAATATGAGAACAATGAGGGGCAGACAAGTCATAGATTAAACATGGTTTATTAGAAAATTTCCCTCTAACCAGCCCCAAGGGGTTGATCCTCCATACCTGGAAAGGAGGTGACATGAATGGCCCAATGATAAAACCTTTCTCAAGTTCTGACTGTAGTAATAAATCCACAGCTTTTGTGTCAACAGCTGATGACCTAAGGTTCTGACATTCAAAACTAACCGATGGTAAGGCGACAAACCCTGTGTGGAACCCCTCAGTGAAACCCTTTACCAAAAAATTGCTTACAGAGGGTGACGGGTGGGTGGCCAAACATTCCTGCAAAAAAGGCACGTTGATACGGCTTAGTCAAGAAGCTTTGTTCTGCCTAAGAGAACAAGCTGACTTGGGATGGGCCCTGAAACAGCCGGTACAGATATGCAACAACCGGCATTGACTGTAGTTGCATACCCCAAGGTTGTAGTTATTGCAAATCTGGGATTTCCCCATTAAATGGATAGGACGGCCTAACTTATCCATGGGTGCCGGGTGGCCTGAGGAAGGGAGAGCAAGACCTGACCCCCTGGATGTACTAGGTAGTGCCGGGACCTCAGAATTTGGGCACCAGTATGCTGTGTGCGTGGATGACTGACATGTCACACATACTGGAGACCTGAGCCCGGTGAAATGCCGGCAAAACAATTCGGTATCTATACTGCTCCAAAGTGTTACTACTTGGCATTGGGCAAAACAGGCTGCAGCTTTAGCGGAAAAGGACCGATGATAATCGTAAAAGTTGGACCCCCATACTTGTGGCCTAACTCGACCACTGTGTATAGGTAAAGGTCCAACTCTTCTCTTCTGAGTGGATTCACAGAGCACATAATGTCTCTGTACAGACTAAAAGCCAGGACAAACTCAGGGAGGGTCAACTTGCGATTAAGCCTATGATCCCTGGTCTTCGCCACCACAGAAACATCCCCGCAAGCATAGGACCTATTATCTGCGACATCGTGGGCAGCTATTAACAGGGAAGCCAAGTTAACATCCTTCCCCTCCAGGATGTCCTTCTTAATGTTAGCTGGGATAGTGTGCTGGGGTAACAGGGGGAGCACACAAAATATTAACTGGGCCTACTGGAACCTGCCCAGGTACCGCGGGGGTCCCGGAATCTGCCAAGGCCACCGGGCCGGCAGCCGCTGCAGGAGCTGCACTCGGCTGGCTCTCCAAAACCTCCACCCTATTGCGCAACTCTTGGCAGGATGAGGCCAGGGAACTAAGGGTAGTATGGATCTGAGCTAGGGAAGAAGCCACAGTTCGTAGAGTCACTTGCTCCGCCCTTGTATCTGATGCTCGAGGGAAAAGTAACCTAAAAAGCTGGGCTTTCCGGGCCGATGCCGGATATGAAATCCCTCTGCGCTGAAGTTCTGCTATCAGTCTTGGAACAGTCCAGGTTCTGAGCGAGGGTGAGCTACCGCGCTCCGACCCCCTAGCCGAAGAAGGTGGGATAGAAGCGAAGTCCCCAATATCCGCTGCTTCTGACATGACCTGTAAAACCGAAAAATAAACTAAACATAACAAAGAATTTATGATAACCAACCCCATGACTTACCTGTGACCAACCGGCCACCCCCCCAAAAACGAAAATAAACAACGTAAGAAACGGGCCGAATATGCCAGTATGTCCACTAACAGGCCGAGCAACCTGAGACATGAAAGGTTAATTAAAAACGTAATCTGAAGCCTGAAAACGAATCAGGCCAGCGCAGGAAGTGGTAACATGTAACACAAAATTTGGAAAATTAAAGTGTACGTGAGTGATACGGATGAGAAGGCTTGCCACCGCACAAGCCAATTAAAAACGATCAACTCAATCCGTGTAAACCTGAAACGTGACAGGTAACTGCAGTGGGGATGCCAAACTACTGTGAAGATGTGACACAAAACCCCTGGAAACCATGAAAACTGAGAAACTGTACCAGAGAAACACATGCCCGATACCAAGCAGCACCAGGAAAATATGACCCATGTGAAAAACGTAACGCAAGCTGCCTGAGGAAAGAAAGTTTGTGAGAGCGTGAGTAATTTTTTGTTGTTTATATTTATAAAAACGTGAGGAATGAGAGCAGCATGAAACGAGGCTGCAAGAACAATAACTGTATGAAAACGTAACAGCCTACAGAACGTAAATTGCCCCTTAAGAACATAAATAGCTGGAGAAACTTGTTTGCACGAAAAATAAAAGCACGAGAAAACATAAAATGCATGAGAAAAAACGTAACTCGCGTGAGTAACCGTAAATCGCTTATGAAAAATGTGAAATTGTACGAGAACCTGTGAAATTGCACGAGAACCCATGAGATTGCATGAGAATCCGCAAGATTGCACGAGAACCCTTGAACTGCCCGAGAAACCGAGAATTGCACAAGAAACCGTGAAATTGCACGAGAACCTGAAAGTAGCCTGGAAAACTGAGCTACATGGAAAATGTGACTGTAATAAAAAACGAAAAACGCATGAAAAACGTAACCTGTATGAGAAACGTAAATTTACAAAAAAAAAAAATTAAATTGCAAGAAACCATCAATTGCGTGAAAAACGTAAATTGCATGAGAAACGTAAATTGCATGAGAAACGTAAATCTCATGAGAAACGTAAAATCACATGAGAAACGTAAAATTGCCTGAGAACCAACAGGCTGTGTGAGAGACTGATGAGGAGACTTAACATGAAACAAGCTAAAATTAAAAACGAAGCCTCAAATTATAGAAAAACCCATAGACGTTATGGGTAGCCAGCAGTGGAAAGACTTAGTCGGCCTTGCTGCTTGAGAAAACAAGTGTCAAAACCTGAAAAAAATAAAAATACATGCCTGAACGTGCCAGGGAAACAAACAGAATCACTGAGAACCCTGCTGCAATGTAGAAAAACACCACTATGGAAGGAAAAACACACACCTGCTCAGCAACTACCTGAAGCGTCAGATCTGAAAACAAAACAACCCCCTGGACTGGTATATCAGAACAAGAAACCTACCTGAGATGGACCGGAAAAAAAAAAAAAATGCAAAGAATGCAATCTCGCGCCTCCTGTGGATATGTAGAAACAAACAAACTCAAGAAAAAGAAACCAAAACAAATACACTACAGTTTAAAAAGGAAAAGGACCTTTCCCCTTTTTTTTTTTCCAACATGATATGCCCAGAGAAAACTTGTGGCTGACGAGGTTAGAACGTACCTATGCCTGACAGGAGACCCCTCTCCTGTACCGATGTAAAGTGCCACGGAGCTGAGCCCAGAGATAGGGTCCCCGCTAACCTGTCCCCCGACCGACAGAGCTTCCCCCTCCAGCCTATCATGAGTAACAAATGACCCCTCAATAGACACAGCCCCCCCATGTGCAACCCTGAACGCCATGCCTATGTGCAGCCGAACTACGTAAGAACGAATAAGGAAGCCGAGACTCCCCTTACCTGCCTCCCCCGGCATGTCAGATGTTCCTGGGGAAAAAAATGCTGCTGTAGGCCCCGGAGAAGCGAGGCACCGCGCGGCCTCCTCGTCGACCTGGAAGTGACGTCAGAGTCACCCAGAAATTGCGCTCGTTAATACAAGAGCCTACGACCACAAGGGAAGGAGGCAGAGGGGGGCAGGCTTTACGCAGCCTGACTCCGCCTACAACAACAGGCTGACCTGCGTTCAGCCTTACATTTATTATTCTCATTGAAGGTAATGCTTTAATGCACTGTTTATCATTGACTTTGCTGATTTATGTGTTGATTCCAGTCTAGTGGTACAGAACTTTATTCTAAGTGACTTTGGCACAGCGATTATGCTTTTTAGCGGATTGTGTCTGAACCTACCTTCTGTGTGCTCACCTATGCTCAAAGCACCATTTATTCTAACCCTTAACAATACATTGACTTAATTTACCACTAAATTATCTTTTATCTATTTCCTGATACAAATTCACAGCCAAGTTAAAGGTATCTGCGCTTGTAGTCTTATAAGTGCTTGTAGTAACTTTCATTCAACCAGGATTAAAAGGAAATAAGACCACAATGTGCAAAACTAAAACTAAAAAGTGCAAAACCACAACTGCAACTCCCCCCATGTTGAGGGCTTGTGGCCTGGTATGATTAAGGAGGGGGGGTGCTCTCTCGTCCCACCCTTTCCTGGCCTGCCAGGCTTCATGTTCGGATAAGGGTCTGGTATGAATTTAAGGGGGGTTCCCCTTAAAATCTGTACCACACCCCACACCGATTTTTTTCCACAATTTTTTATTGCTAGCAATGTTTTTTTTACATTCAGCTGTCAGCTGATGAGTCATCTGTTGTTAAGGTAAATGTGAATAAATATGATAGTATCCGTGCTCAGAATATAAACAACATACATAAAAATAGCAAGTGGATAGCAGCCAGTATAAAATTTTGTTTCATTGCAATATATAAAAGGAATAAGTCCATATGCAGCGCTAAAGTAGGAAGTAGATGAAGTTCAGGGAGAATGGTGAACGAAAGAAGCAAGATCCTCCCACCAGCTTCAAAGTCTATACACCACCGTGCTCACATCTAATCTTCTTACCAGAAAGCCATAGATTACAAGCATTTGGGTATATAACACATAAACCACTCTCATACAGTGTAATCGACAAGGATAGTCTCCAGCCAGAGTATCCAATGCAGCCTCTACTGTCTAGTCATGTACAGCAGCTCTAATCACATCCAGATGGAAGAAATGTGCCCCATAAAGGAAATATAGTAAAGACCACACAAGATTGCTTTAAGAAATATTTAATAAGGAATACTCACAAAATAAACTTGTAAAATGAGCATCTGACGATGGCCCATAGGCAGAAATGCATCAGGTGATGTAGTGAGGACGTAAGCACGCCATTTCCGTGGTTCCTGTGAAAGCTTTTTTGTTTTCATGCTCGTTTTACACGTTTTATTTTGTGAGTATTCCTTGATAAATATTTCTTAAAGCAATCTTGTGCGGGCTTCACTATGTGCCTCTTTATTTCCTTTATGGGGCACATTTCTTCTATCTGGAAGTGATTGGAGTTGCTGACTGTACATGACTGGGTGTTTTACCTTACGAAGATGTGGTGTAATGTAATCTGGAGTAATGTAATGTGGAGGAGCCAGTTAGGCTCAAGGCAACTCAAGGCATTTCATGATGTATTGTGGACATGTGAGACTAATGCAGATCACAGTCACTAATGTTCACATTATAATCTTGTCCCCCCCTTCTTCCTATAACAGTTATCGTTGAGAAGGTTTGCAAGATACTTTATTTCCTATTTATTCCTCCATGGAAACCTTGCTGCACAGCATGTAACTGTAACGACCCCAAACACACTTCCGAGATGACCACTGCCTTGCTAAAGAAGCTGAGGGTAAAGGTGAAGGACTGGCCAAGCATGTCTCCAGACCTAAACCCTATTGATCATCTGTGGGACATCCTCAAACGGAAGGTGGAGAAGCGCAAGGTCTCTAACATCCACCAGCTCCATAATGTCGTCATGGAGGAGTGGAAGAGGACTCCATTGGCAACCTGTGAAACTCTGGTGAACTCCATGCCCAAGAGGGTTAAGGCAGTGCTGGAAAATAATGGTGGCCACACAAAATATTGACACTTTGGATCCAATTTGGACATTTTCACTTAGGGGCTGTACTCACTTTTGTTGCCAGCTGTTTAGACATTAATGGCTGCGTGTTGAGTTATTTTGAGGGGACAGCAAATTTACACTGTTATACAAGCTGTACACTCACTACTTTACATTGTAACAAAGTGTAATTTCTTCAATGTTGTCACATGAAAAGATATAATAAAATATTTACAAACATGTGAGGGGTGTACTCACTTTTGTGAGATACTGTATGTCATTTTTTTTTATTAAACTGCATAACCTTTTTTTTTCCGGGGTTTTCGGCCCAGTCCAGTTTTGTCACAGCTTGTTTTAGTGCTGCCATGTAGATAGTTCTGAACTAGCACTGAACAGTTTTCACCTACTTCTGTGTACTCTGTCCTAACCAAGAGCAAGCAAGCAGATTTGGAAATTTGCAGAAAAGTCAAAGGTCTTTAAACTGGACCTTTCTATCCTTTCCCTACATTTCAAATCACCATGCATCTCTACATGCTGATGTGTAAATCGCCTAACACATTTTTCATTTTTTTTTGCTTTAGTTACCTTTTATTTTTTTTACATCCTAATTTTCCTGAAGGCATTGGTAATGTTGCTCCATCCGCATAGATGTCCCCTGGGAAGGCAATGTCACCATTGCCTTCAGGGAAATACTGTATCTATACAGCGAGATTTTGCAAGATCTTGCATTATTGTAAAGTATTTCCTTGCAAGATCTCAAGGTAAGTATGAAAAACGTCACAAGGCTATAGGTAAGTTCAATAGTATACCTCCCCTTACCAGTCAGAGAGGACCCTTCTAACTGCATCAATGTTCTAGTACAGTAGTACAGTTACTTAAATTATTGAAGAAAGAAGAAGGTCAACATGACAGCCAAGCAACTAGCATTTTCAAAAGGATAATTCAGTACTAGCAGGCTCTTTGTTTTATTATGCCTTTAAGGCATCCAGGAACTGGAAAAAAATATTCTCGAATATCTCTCATTACTTTGTTTTCCTGCCAACTGACATTTATTCTTTTCTTTTCACATTATTAGCAATGGGAACATTTTTTTGAACACATTTTTGCATGTGGCAAACTAAGTAGACCATCACATACCAAAGTAAAAGTGCTCGACTGTTTATCATACTAGAGAAGAAAAACAGAGGAACAATACAACAAAGAATAAACATATAGCTTATTAAATTCAGCCTTCACTACGGGTCTGGTGCCTGAGGATTCCACCAACACAGCTATCTCACCATCTGATGGAGTCAAACAACTCAAGGCACTTCATGATGTATTGTGGAAATGTGAGATTAATGCAGATCACAGTCACTAATGTTCACATTATAATCTTGTCCCCCGTTCTTCCTATAAAAGAAGACGACACCCAGCGGCATTCCAGCATAAAAATCTAATTTTTAATTTACTTCGACAAGTATTAGATTATCGTTGAGAAGGTTTGCCAGATGCTTTATTTCCTATTTATTCCTCCATGGAAACCTTGCTGCACAGCATATTGTAACTGTATGTTTTCATTATACCTGTCAGAGGGAAGAAGAACAAATTTAATTTGGTGTTAATTGTATGGGTTTCTTATCACTATATTCCAATATTCTGAAAGACTGCTTTGCATACTTAAACTATATACTGTATATATATATATATATATATATATATATATATATATATATATATATACATACAGTTAGGGCCAAAATGATTAGCACCGTTGCATTTCTGTCAGATAATTCACTACTTCTCCCAGAAAATTGTTGCAACTACAAATGTTTAGGTATTATCATGTATATTTCTTTTGTTTGTATTGGTATGACACAAAAAAGTGGAGAAAAAAAAGCCAAATCTGACCAAAAATGGACTGGACAAAATTATTGACACCCTCAACATTTGGTAGCACACTCCTTGAAAAAAATAACAGAAATCAATTGCTTCCTGTAACCATTAATGGGTTTCTTAACCTCTGTACTGGAATTTTGGACCACTCTTCTTTCGCCAACTGCTCCAGGTCTCTCAGATTGGAAGGGTTCCTTTTCCCAACTGCTTTTTTGACATCTCTCCACAGGTGCTCTTTGGGATTTAGATCTGGACTTATTGCTGGCCAGTTCAGTACTCTCCAGTGCATTGTCTTAAACCATTTCTGGGTGCTTTTTGACATTTACTTTCTGGCCATTGTCCTGCTGTAAGACCCATGACCTTTGATGCAGACCTAACTTTCTGACACTGGGTCCTACATTGCAGCCCAGAATTCTTTGGTAGTCTCCAGATTTCCTAATGCCACGCACACGGTCAAGACATCCAGTGCCCGAAGCAGCAAAGCAACCCCAAAACATCAGTGAACCTCCACCATGTTTGACTGTAGTAAATGTATTATTTTCTTTAAAGGCCATTTCTTTTTCTGAAAACAGTAGGATTATGGGCTTTACCAAAAAGCTGTAATTCTGTTTTGTCTGTCCACAGCACATTCTCCCAAAAGGATTTTGGCTTCCTCAGGTAGGTTTTGGCAAACTCCAATCTGGCTTTTATATGTTTTTGTGTCAGCAGTGGGGTCCTCCTGGGTCTCCTACTATAGCATCCCTTTTCATTCAGATGGCGACATATATCGCAAGCTCACTTTTGTGAGATACTGTATATATATATATATATATATACATATATATAAGAGAGAGAGAGTGCTCAGCATGAATAAGTACACCTTTTGAAAAGTAAGCTTTGTGTCAATACCTCAATGAACACAAGAACAATTTCCAAAATTTTGACAAAACTGAGTTTTATAGAACATAACACATTTAATAACAAATCATTACATAAAAGTAAAGTTAATAATATATCTTAGATTACAAAATCTTCAGTTTTACTCAAATTAGTTGATGCAAAAATGAATACACCCCACAACAAAAACTACTACCTAATCTAACTAACTAACTAATATCTAATATTTTGTATGACCTCAGTGATTTGTAAGGACAGCACCAAATCCTCTAGGCATGGAATGAACAAGTTGGAGACATATTGCAACATCTATCTTTTTCAATTCTTCAAAAACAACTTCTTTTAGAGCCTGGCTGCTGGATGGAGAGTAATGCTCAACTTGTCTCTTCAGAATTCCCCATAGGTGTTCGATTGGGTTCAGATCAGGAGACATACTTGGTCACTGAATCACTTTTACCCTGTTCTTCTTCTGAAATGAAACAGTGGCCTTAGATGTGTGTTTTGGATCATTGTTATGTTGGAAAAGTGCACAACGACTAAGGCCACGGAGTGATGGTAGTACCTTCTCTTTTAATATGGAGCAGTACATCTGTGAATTCATGATACCATCAATGAGATGCAGCTCCCCGACACCAGCAGCACTCATGCAGCCCCACAGAAGGAAACTGCCACCAACATGTTTCACTGTAGGCACCATGCATTTTTCTTTGTACCCCTCACCTTTGTGACACCATACAGTTTTGAAGCAAAACATTTAACTTGGTCTCATCACTCCAGAGTACAGAGTCCCAGTAGTATTCTTCTTTCTCAGCATGGGCCTAGGCAAATTCTAGGTGGGCTTTTAAGTGCATGGGCTTTAGGACAGGCTTGCTACATGGACGAAACCCATGCGTGCCATTTCCCTGCAGTGTATTGTGTCGCGGAAACAAATACCCTACTTTTTGACTGACAATTGCGCGGCCATGCGACATTGTACACAAACAAAATTGACGTACTTTTCCCACAAATAGAGCCTTCTTTTTGTGGTATTTGATGACCTCTTTTTTTTTTTTACTAGTAATGGCAGTGATCTGTGATTTTTAGCGGGACTGCGACATAATAATACAGATAATAAACAGATACTTTTTGGGACCATAGACATTTATACAGCAGTCAATGCTATAAACACGCACTTATTACTGTGTAAATGTCACTGGCAGGAAAGGGTTAACACTAGGGGGCGATCAAGGGATTAAATGTGTTCCCTAATGTGTGTTTCTAACTGTGGGGGGATGGGACTGACTAGAGGAGGAGACAGATCACTGTTCCTAATTACTAGGAACAGACAATCTATTTCTCCTCCCCTGTCAGAATGGTGATTTGTGTGTTTACACACACAAATCCCCGTTCTGGCTCTCGTGCCTGTGATCGCAGGTGGCTGGTGGACATCTCTGCCGCCGGCCATGTGCATTGGGTTCTCCATCTGCTATGACTCTAGTACAGTTATGGCGATTCATGGGAACTAGCCGACCTGCCGCCGCAAGTGGTTAACATTTTGTATCACTTTTGCTACAGTATACTGACTGATAAGTAAAGCTTTACTAATCTTCTTGTAGCCTTCACTTTTCTTGTGTAAATAAATGATATTCTTTCTCAGTCCTTGTGACATTTATCCTCCATTTGGTGCCATTGTTGACAGCATGAAATAGGAAGGGGTTTTCTTTATTAAGTAACACCCTTTTATAATCAACTGTCTGCTGGACACCTGCTTCATGAATAATTAGACTCACCTGTAGTTGAATTCTTGTTAATTAGGATTTTGTTGTCTAACATTGAGCTTTGCTCCTAAGACTTTCATTGGGTTGTATTCATTTTTACAACATGGTCTTGAATAAATTTGTTAGGAAAAATTTGTGTGTGCAAATTAACAAATCTTGGTTGGCAAGTATTTTGTAGTATAGTGTTCCATAGAAATGTTGATTCTGAAAGGAAAGTAAAGGTTTTCTTAAAAATCTGTTGGGGTGTACTCATTTATGCTGAGCACTATATATATATATATATATATATATATATATATATATATATATACACATATATATATATATATATATATATATATATATATATATATATATATATATATATACACACAACATATTTTTCGCTCCATAAGATGCACTTTTCCCCCCCAAAAAACGGGGGAAAGTATGGAGCGAATATTGAGCAGCCCCCTGTCGCCACTGCCGTGTTAGAATACCATTACCACATACACCACATTACTGACCTGTCCCCCTGTGTCATCCTCTCCAACCACTCCATCGGCATCTGCTCTGTCCTCTGGCACAGCGAGTGACGTAATCGTGAGTCGCCGCCCCTGCAGAGTGTCACCGTGGTGAGATCCACAGCCCCTGGTTTATCACATACATCTCCAGGACAGCACACGGCTCCCCCACCCTATTTATCCACTCTGTCTCCGGATCTACCGCACCACCACTTACAACGGTTACAGTGACAGGCATAGAGACACATCCAGGACCTTTCCATCTGAGGACAGGCATGGTCACACAACCACTGGGACTTGTGGATACAGACTGGCTCACTGGGTTGGCAGATCCTATGTAAGTTCACCACATTGGTTATGTAATAAACTACCTTTTTTACATGGAATTTTTAGAGGCTGTTATGCAATCTGCAAGGCTGTCATTTTTTCCCATATGTACATTGAGTTCAGAATATTTTTTTTCTTGTTTTCCTCCTCTAAAACCTAGGTGCGTCTTATGATAAGGTGTGTCTTATGGAGCGAAAAATACAGTATTAATGTGTGTAAACACTCAGTTTTAGAAAATAAAAGGTTTGTACCAGGGGAGTATAAATAATAATGGAGCAGTCTAAAATCAGAGCAGTGGTGGGAGGTGAATCAACTGATCCGTAGAGGAGGACCTAAGTCAATTTATTTTCTAGTGCGGGGTAGAATAAGAAGACTGACACTTGCTTTCAGTCTTGGTGGAGATTATCATGGGGACAGTAAGACACATGATAAATTTAAATTTAAATTTTTCATTGGAACAGAAGGTGAGAGAACTCTCCCAATGGAGAACAACTGTTAATCTTTGGGTTTCCCTTTGTTTTAGAGAGATTTCCTCTTATTTCTTGCTGCATCTCCAAGACAAGAACAGAGCAGAAACCTTTCTAGTAAATCAGCCTTAAAAACTGACAGAGGTTCTAAACCTTCCCCACTCAATTCAAACCTAAAACTCTATCCACAAAAGTATTTTTGATTGGCATGCTTCTTTAATTTGCTCAACTGATTTTTAAGAGTCACCAAGAAAAGAATATTTGGGTAGAAAGCAGTTCCTCTATTATAAGATAACTCAATTATGCTGCGTTTGTCTGGATTAATAGTAATACAAAATTCACCATGGGCACAATCTTTTTGAGTAACCATAAGTGCCCAGGTAAAGTGAAGTTTATATGCAGCTTTATGATGTGACTATGACTTCAATAAAAGGCATCTAATTGCTAAGTACCGAATTTTCCGCTAGTACGTGCTCAGCAAAGGCAGCATGAATTTAAAAAGTAAAAGTGATTCTTGATACAGTGGTGTGAAAAAGTGTTTGCCCCCTTCCTCATTTCCTGTTCCTTTGCATGTTTGTCACACTTAAGTGTTTCGGAACATCAAACCAATTTAAACAATAGTCAAGGACAACACAAGTAAACACAAAATGCAATTTGTAAATGAAGGTGTTTATTATTAAAGGTGAAAAAAAATCCAAACCATCATGGCCCTGTGTGAAAAAGTGATTGCCCCCTAAACCTAATAACTGGTTGGGCCACCCTTAGCAGCAACAACTGCAACCAAGCGTTTGCGATAACGTGCAATGAGGCTTTTACAGCGTCCTGGAGGAATTTTGGCCCACTCATCTTTGCAGAATTGTCCTAATTCAGTTACATTAGAGGGTTTTCGAGCATGAACGGCCTTTTTAAGGTCATACCACAACATCTCAATAGGATTCAGGTCAGGACTTTGGCTAGGCCACTCCAAAGTCTTCATTTTGTTTTTCTTCAGCCATTCGGTGGTGGACTTGCTGGTGTGTTTAGGATCATTGTCCTGCTGCAGAACCCAAGTTCGTTTCAGCTTGAGTACACGAACAGATGGTCGGACATTCTCCTTCAGGATCTCTTGGTAGACAGCAGAATTCATAGTTCCTTTTATCACGGCAAGTCTTCCAGGTCCTGAAGCAGCAAAACAGCCCCAGACCATCACACTACCACCACCATATTTTACTGTTGGTATAATGTTCTTTTTCTGAAATGCAGTGTTCCTTCTACGCCAGATATACTTGGACACATACCTTCCAAAGAGTTCCACTTTTGTCTCATCGGTCCACAGAATGTTGTCCCAAAAGTCTTGGGGATCATCAAGATGTGTTGTGGAGAAATTGAGACGAGCTTTGATGTTCTTTTTGCTCAGCAGTGGTTTTCTCCTTGGAACTCTGCCATGCAGGCCATTTTTGCCCAGTCTTTTCCTGATGGTGGAGGCATGAACGCTGACCTTAACTGAGGCAAGTGAGGCCTGCAGTTCCTTGGACGTTGTTGTGGGGTCTTTTGTGACCTCTTGGATGAGTCGTCGCTGCGCTCTTGGGGTAATTTTGGGCGGCCGGCCACTCCTGGGAAGGTTCACCACTGTTCCATGTCTTCGCCATTTGTGGATAATGGCTCTCACTGTGGTTCGCTGGATTCCCAAAGCTTTGGAAATGGCTTTATAACCCTTTCCAGACTGATAGATCTCAATTACTTTCTTTCTCAATTGTTCCTGAATTTCTTTGGGTCTCGGCATGATGTGTAGCTTTTAAGGATCTTCTGGTGGACCTTACTGTGTCAAGCAGCTCCTATTTAAGTGATGCCTTGATTGTGAACAGGTGTGGCAATAATCAGGCCTGGGTGTGGCTAGAGAAATTGAACTCAGGTGTGGACAACCACAGTTATAATATGTTTTAACAAGGGGGGCAATCACTTTTTCACACAGGGCCATGATGGTTTGGATTTTTTTTCACCTTTAATAATAAACACCTTCATTTACAAATTGCATTTTGTGTTTACTTGTGTTGTCCTTGACTATTGTTTAAATTGGTTTGATGTTCCGAAACACTTAAGTGTGACAAACATGCAAAGGAACAGGAAATGAGGAAGGGGGCAAACACTTTTTCACAACACTGTAGATAGATAGATAGATAGGTAGATGGATAAATAGATATAGATAGATATATAGATATATAGATATATAGATAGATAGATATATAGATAGATAGATAGATAGATAGATAGATAGATAGATAGATAGATAGATAGATAGATAGATAGATAGATAGATAGATAGATACTATACTGTGTGCCTTAGTAATTTAATTAATTGCTGATAAGTATATGTGTTAGTGGATGAGTTCATAAAAGTTCTTCACTTGCTGTAAACAGATAAAACTTATACATATTTTGCTTAATGCATATAATATAGATGAGTTACGAACAAACGTAGACAGGAAACAGTGAAGTCCTTAGTCCACCCTGTCTTGTGGTTTGCCAATCAATTCAGCACACTGAACTTGAAGACAGGTAAATCATGAAGTGCTGAAAAAGAGATTTCTGCCCGGTACACAAACCACACCACAACACTTTAACCTGATATAAGAGCAATGGTTTATATTACTTATATGTGATGGTCTCGTCTCCTCAAACTTTTGGCTATATAGTGTATATAACACTTTAACTCCAGGAACCTTTTCCCCCAGATGACAAATTTGGATGCCTTGTTAACAACATACTGTAGTTAAGTGTGATAGACAAAATGGTACATGCTGAAAAACTTTATAAGAAAACTCTATTCTTGGTGACAGTCTATCTATTCTTAGTGACACACTAAGTGGAATTTTTAGAGGATAGGAGAACATAAAAATATATGGTTTTCTTCTTGTTAATAAAATAACTCTAAATGAGTTCTTTGGCACAATGAATATCTCTCAGAGAACAGGCTTGGGAGTAGAAAAATGATTAATTTTAGTACTGAAAAAAAAGCTTTGGCTCACAGTCAGGCTCCATTTTTTTATTTGACTTTTCTTTAAACTTCCCGTCATACAGGTCCTTTAGTCACAATGTAAATTTGTCAATTGGGTGAGTAGAAAACATGGAATTGTAAGGTGAGCACAGAAGGAATCTTTAAATTAGAATTATCCTCCAGGTAGCTGTACAAAATCCACATTAAGAAAACACGTTAAAAGAAGCAGCCGTTTCAGTGTAAATACTGTAATTCCTGCACCATTCCTGCACAAGATTCTCATTACGCAATAATTCTGCTACAGTAGTAAACTTAACTGGCTGTATATTATCTTAGGTGAGTCTACAACACTTCAATTACTTACAGTAATATGGCCTTTATTTAATGACGCTGCAATGGTGTCTTGTAATTAAGTGAAAATGAAAATTACATTAACGGCGCTTGTCTGCTACCAGTTACTGACACAAATTACAACAATGTGCAGATTGCTTTATAATTTCTTTGTCTTTGGAAGTTAAAAGTTACAAAAGTTAGTTTAAACAAAATACACTATGGAAATACAATGGCCATTGCTGAATTTGAGTTCTGAATTCATAAAATAAACTATACAGTATATCCTCTGTGCTCAGAGAATTTTAAACATTTCTTACCTAAGTGTTCACAGGTCATTGCCAGCTTTAGAGTATGTGAAACAACTAAAACCAACCTGCTTAGATGCCCTTTCTTGGCTGTATCACTACAGCACAGGTATTTTTTTTATTATTTACGTAAGCCCTCATTCAAACCATGTGTAATGTTGATTCTCCTAGTTTAAAGCAAAACTGTATTTTGACCATTCACTGCAAAGCAATATGTTAACCCCCATTTTAAGAAAATACTTGTCTTTAATTAGTTCTCTCCTTTGCTCTGTTTAACACCAAGAGCCAAAGGAAATGTACCCCTTTCTAACCAACTATATCATTAAACTACTAATCCACTCACTTGTTTTATCTCGCCTTGACTACTGCAACTCCCTCCTTATTGGCATACCTCCCTTTAGACTTGTCAGGGCCGGGCTCAGCCCTTCCTGCTCAAAGCTGGCCCCTCAGCTGTCTGCTAATTGCCAGCTCCTATCTCTCCACAGTGACTCACCTGTTGATGATATCCTGCTTGTCAGTCCTGCCTACTTAAGCTGTCCAGTCCAGATGATCTCTGCCTTCGCCTTGGTCATATCTCTAGTTATAAAAGGTAAAAAATGCAGCGCTAACCCATAAACATAAATAAATGAATATGAGGAATGATAAATAATAGTGATGAAACAAATCAAAAATAAAAGGGTCCAATATATGTAAAAAACTATATGGGGGAATAACCCAACACCAATGAGCACTGGAAGATATGTAAATCAAACCAGCGCAAACAAATGTATAGAGTATAGTCCAACACAAAATGATCTTCCAACACGGAGTAATGAAAAATCAAAATGTAAAATGCTGTCTGATATGGAGGACATCAAAGATATTGCATCATCAACAATGAAGAGAAGTGCGTGTGCCCTTACTAGACATGTGCACGCTGAAATATTTTGTTTCGGAATTTCATTTTCGTCAGAAAAATACATTTATTTAGTGACTCACGAAATTCGCTTTTATTTATTTTGTTTCATTAAAAAAGCATTCATCCGAAAATCCGAAATAATTAAGGTTGAATCTGTCATTGAAGGCTTATGGTGTCTGTCGAATATTCTAAGAAGATTTGACGGAGCAGCTAAACTGTACGACGCCGCAATCATACATTTCCGGTCCAATGTACCGCTTACAAGTTATAGTAGAATTCTAATGTTGTATGACACTAGTAGTAATAATTATATTTATTAATTATTATTACTAGTCAACCAACATTAGAAATCTTCTATAGCCTATAGGCGGAGAATTCGATCATAAATGTCCTCTTGCGGCGACTGCTTCGTCGAATCTTCATGTTGAATCTTTTCTCTCTTTGTCGAATAATCTTGGACTAATAGAGTTAGGTTAGGCACATTCAACTGCAAACAACCGCGTGATCTTTGCATGCTTCATGAGTATGCAGAGTCAAAGTGGTAGCTTAGCAGTAACATCGAGACCTCAGGCTTAGGACTAAACACTGGGGGTGGGGAGCACTCGCCAAGCAGAGTGTGGCAGAGGCGGGGCTTCGGAATGTGCATGAGGTGGTGTATGGAGCGCGGAGGTCTTCAGGCCACGGCCTCCTGCTCAGCGGGAGTGTGCCCACCAGCACCTCCAGCAGCGCGGCCCGTGCCCTAGGCTAGAGCAGGGGATCGGGGAGCTCTTGCATTGGGCAAACACAGCATTGAACCTGGGGGGGCATAAGGGGTCCTCTATCCGAGGCAGGCAAAGAGGTGATCTCCATGCAGCTGCTCACATCCCAAACCCGGCCCAATGTAGTCTGTCAATATCAACAACAAGCTAGACCCAAGAAATAGCAGTAACAATATACATTACATGGTAGTGCGCACATTAGTGATGCGGTAGCAGCAGCACTATCCCGCTTTGTGGCAGATAACTTTAAAAAAAAAAAAAAAAAGTGTGCGTTGCAAGTGAGGGGGGTAGTCCTTAGTCTCACAGAGCCTCTTCAGTAAATGGCGCGTAAAGCCATAAAATGGCGGGGGGGTCAACAGCAGGGCCGTTGGGCATATTGACCTAAAGGCTTCCCGAGCCTTTGCATATAAATAAAATAAAATAAATAAAAAAAAATAATAAAAAAAATGAAAATTATATGAAGTAACAAAGACATCCTGCGATCGGTTGCTGTGTGGGGTAAGGCAACCGAGGGGAGAGTCAGTAGGTGGCTGGAGGGGTCGAGCTGGGACGTGTATTGTCCCGTCTGGAGTTTCTGGTATGTGGAGGACAGTGCGGGTCAGAGTTCCGCATTGTAGGCAAGTCGTTGGGCCGGCGGTGGTCGGCCATTACGTGAGGGAAGGAAATGGCGGTTTGCTATTGAGAGAGCCTGGAGGGAGGTGGGATGGAGGAGAGGGTGTAAAAGTACCTTATCTGATCCAGGGGTTGAGGTGAGAGTCCCGGCGAGGACGTTTAGTAGTCTCGACGGGTTCTCCTGGAATGCGGAGGGGTAGTCGGGCTTGTGTCCCTGTTCCGACCTGGTGCTTGAGGATGCGCCCGGTGATCAGAGTGGGAACGCCGTCTTCTGGGTCTTGAATCTTGCGTCTCCATGAAGTCGTCTTCGAGGGTCGGTTTCTTGGTGGCGGGTGGACGGAACTCCGCATACCAGTCTGGCGCTTCGGTGTAGGGTATATCCAGGACAGTGCAGAAATGGCGGAGGTCTTCGGGCACTCGGAGGAGTGCCGTGCGGCCAGACGAGGAGGCGGAGAGCCCGAACGGGAACTTCCATCTATACGGGATAGCCTTTGCACGGAGTACCTCCAGGACCGGCCGAAGTTCCCTGCGGCGTTGGAGGGTGATATTGGAAAGGTCCTGGAAGAGGTGTATGGTAGCATCATGGTGGGAGATCCGTTCAGTCGTGCGGGCCCGGCGGAGGATTTCTTCCTTCAGCTGGAAGTCGATGATACAGCAAATTACATCTCTGGGTGGATCTGATTCTTTTCCTCGTGGGCGGAGGGCTCTGTGGATGCGCTCCATGCCAATCTTGGTAGTAAGGGGCCTGTTTAGAATGGAGTTGAAGAGGCTGGAAACTTCTTGTTGTAGGTTGTCCGCATCGATCGCTTCGGGCAGTCCTCGGATGCGGAGATTGTGGCGGCGTCCCCTGTTGTCCAAATCTTCTACGTGACGATTTAAGTCTCTCAGTTGCATGGTGTGTGAATCCAGGACCTGGCATGATCGGCGGAGCACTGTGGTGTGAGTTACCGTTATTTTTTCCACTTCGTGAACCCTCCCTGTAATAGCCTGTAGGTCCACCCTGAGATCTGATATCGCGGCTGTGAGGGCCGCAGTAAGGGTGTCTTTAATATCCGTAGCCACGGAGCGTAGGTCATGCAGGCTGGGTGGTTGTTGGGGGATGAGCACAATCCGCCGTGAGGGCCGCAGGGCCTGAAGATCGTGAGGTACCTCGTGTCGGCGCCATATTGCTTGCCTGGGTCCGGAACATTTCTGGGATATCCCTCGGGGAACGGGAGCGGGAGGCAGAGGAGTCCCGGGAAGAGGTTCCCATCATTCACGGGGTGTTTTTTGTGGTAGGCACATTCAACTTTTTTTGCTATTGTCTCTATAATATCGAATCTTTTCTCTCTATGTCAAATCTTTTCTCTCTATGTAGAATAATCTTGAACTAATAGAGCTAAGGTTAGGCACATTGGACCACAGGTTCGATGGACACAGATCGCTATTGTCAGCGTCATGTCGAATCTCCTATCTATATCGAACTGTTGCAACTGTTGGGATTCTGTACGTTAGTTAAAACAATAACGAAAATACCTGAAATTCGGACAAAAATGCATTCGGATGAAAACGAATGCACATGTCTAGCCCTTACCGGAACTGGTGGACTCCAATGTCAGCGCCATGGAGTCATACAAGCATGGTGACTCAAATGGCCAAAGTATGGAGCTCCACAGGATCCAGGACCTCCGGGGTGGAATCCAGGAAAGAGACGGGAAACCTCCAAATGGACCACCAATCCTGGATGTGTCGAACTTGATCTGGATGGTAAGATCAACAGGACTTCGGAGCCACTCTCAGCAAAGTAGTATGTCAAGAATGAAAATGCACAGCGGTGTAGAAATATCACAAACTAGAAATGTATTAATACAATGGAAATTCCACAACATAATAGCAACCTTCACCACACCATAATAAAAACTATTTGAGACAAAGGAGGACCCGGGCTCACATGCATTACCCACTTGCACACCTCCAGCCAACCAATTACACTAATTGAGATACTTAACCACTTCAGCCCCAGAAGAATTTTCCCCCTTCCTAACCGGGCCATTTTTTGTGATATGACACTGTGTCGCTTTAACTGACAATTGCGCGGCCGTGCGATGCTGTACCCAAACAAAATTTATCTCCTTTTTCCCACAAATTGAGCTTTCTTTTGGTGGTATTTGATCACCTCTGCGGTTTTTATTTTTTGCTCAACAGAGTGGAGTTACTCTTTAAATTAAAAAAGTAGTTGCTACAGTAAATTAATAAAAGTAAAAAGTAAAATGTAAAGTATGTTGTTAAACAGTTGTGATATTTCCGGACAAAAAGTCATTAGTAGCACTACTAAATTCCCAAATAAAAGATAACTTGGTACACATCCATCTTACATTGAGGATTCATTTATCAATAACTGGAACAAATGTAGAAGGCAAAGACCATTCTTTAAATTTAAGCAAATTAACCACTTCAGCCCCGGAAGGATTTACCCCCTTCCTGACCAGAGCACTTTTTGCGATACGGTACTGCGTTGCTTTAACTGACAATTGCGTGGCCGTGCAATGCTGTACCCAAACAAAATTAATCTCCTTTTTCCCACAAATTGAGCTTTCTTTTGGTGGTATTTGATTACCTCTGTGGTTTTTATTTTTTGCTCTATAAACAAAAAAAGAGCCATAATTTTGAAAAAAACACAATATTTTTTACTTTTTGCTATAATAAATATCCCATTTTTTTATATTTTTTTCCTCAGTTTAGGCCAATATGTATTCATCTACATATTTTTGGTAAAAGAATCGCAAAAAGCGTATATTGATTGGTTTGCGCAAAAGTTATAGCACCTACAAAATAGGTTATTGATTTATGGCATTTTAATTATTACATTTTTTTTTACTAGTAGCATTAATCTGTGATTTATATTGGGACTGCAACATTGCGGACACTTTTGACACTTTTTTGAAACCATTGACATTTATACAGCGATCAGTGCCAAAAATTGACAGATTACTGTATAAATGTCACTGGCAGGAAAGGAGTTAACACTAGGGGGGGGGGGATCAAGGGGTTAAATGTGTTCCCTGATTGTGTGTTCTAACTGTGGGGGGATAGGACTGACTGGGGGAGGAGACCAATCAGGGTTCCTATATACTAGGAAGTGGAACACACAATCTGTCTCCTCTCCCCTGACAGGACATGGATTCACGTTCCTGCTCTGTCATGAGCGTTCGCGGGTGCCCGGTGGACATCGCGGCCGCTGGGCAGGTGCATCGGCTCCCCTTTAAGCGATTCACGCAGGGGAGCCATTCTGCCGCTGTCAAAAGACAGCAGATGGTCGGCTAGTGGTTAAATGAAAAACAGTGATGGCCAATGTCAATGCAAAAAATAATTTGGCTAACGGCAATTGAGGGGCACATCAAAAATAGTCCTTTAATAGTCCTTGAAAACAGTAGGGAGAGGACAGAGCCATCCATGCTGTGTGGACTGATGCTGTGTTTTCAGGTACTTGCAGGTGCAGATGAAAGATAAGAGGATAATTTAACCACCATGCAATGTAGGCTAACAGGGGAGTGGAGGAAGGGAAGAATAATTTGTGAACTTCAGCCTGATGTGAATGAGTGTGGAGACTTCCACATGGCGGTGGTAACACTGGTGAAATAAAAGGATGAAAAATCAGGAGCAGCGTCCCTGGAACAGGCTCACCCAGATACTCGCTGATGTTCAGACCTCGCTGACAGGTTGTTTGCAATGGTAGTGGTCCTGCTAGTCTGTTCTCCTTCCAAATTCCATAGGCCTCCAAGGTAGCAGAAAAGCGGATTGGGGAGTCAAGGTGTATATGAGATTGACATCACCTCTACGTCTTCATAGCCTAGAAGGCTTGGTGTGCGCCGTGCAAGTGAATGGCTATGCATGCTGGAAGTTGAGAATATACCGGCACCTGCTGGTGATGTGGAGTGACGTATGAACCCCTTCTTTAAATTCTCTGAAATGTAGACCTTCAGGGCCTCCTGTTCTTTCTCAGAAAGGGGAAAAATACGCCCGAATGGGATCTCGGCCCCTGGCAAAAGTTCAATGGGGCAATCGTAGGGGTGGTGTGGAGGCAGAGAATCCGCCCCTCTTTGCTAAAAACATCCAGGAACTCGTGGTAGGGTTCCGGCACCACTTGGTCAAGGTTCAAATCGGAGTCCAGGCAGAGAAGCGTAGCGGGTTGTGCCAGAATTTCATGCAGGCAGTGTTCCAAGCAGTAGGGGGACTGGAACTTTACCTCCCCGTGGACCAGTTGATGGTAGGGTCGTGGGCCTGCAGCCAGGGGATGCCCAGGATCACAGGAAACAGGGGGGAAGAGATCAAATCCAAGGTTAATAGTTCCTTGTGGTAAAGAGAGGAGACGGGGTGGGGTCTCCTGAGTAACTTGGCCTGATCTAATGCGGGAACCGTCAGCCAGAAAAACAGATAGTCCGTGGGCCTTTTTCTGGAGGGGGATGTTGTGCAGGCAAAGGTGGCATCGATAAAACAGCTGCAAGCTCCCGAATCAAGGATAGCGCTGGTGAGGACCGTCTTTCCCAGGAACTGAAAAGACAGAGAGAGAGCGATGTGGGTGGCGTGGACTGGCAAGGGTATAGAACTGGTTGAAACAGAAGAAAGGCACTTACGTGTCTTCACCGGACATTTGTTAACGAAGTGCCCAGACCCACCGCAGTACAGGCACAAGTTCAACTGCCGACGTCGAGCACGTTCCTCCGGGGACTGGGTAGGTCGCATAAGACCAAGCTGCATTGGCTCACCAGCATCAGGAGGAGGATGAATAGGGCCTACCGGTTGAGCGGGTAGGTAGCGGGTAGCAGGTAATGGAGCTCTTGCGGTCATCCAGGCTGGGCGATGAACTTGGGCAGATCTCTCAAATCTGCGCTCCCGAAGCCGACGGTCGATCAGGATGCTCAGGGTTATTAGGCCCTCCAGGGTGTCTGGGGTACCAAAATGGGCAAGTTCATCCTTTAGTCCATCTGAGAGACCCATATGAAACTGGTGCTTTAGAGCAGAGTCATTCCATTGGGTGTCTGCGCTCCAGCGTCTGAAGTCCGTTACATAGTCCTCGGCCGCTCTGCGACCTTGCTGGAGCGCAGACAGAGCGGATTCGGCTGTGGTGGTCAACTGGGGGTCCTCATAAAGTTGCTCCATAGCTTCAAAGAAGGATGAGAGGGACTGAGTCAGCATACTATTCCCTTCCAGGAGTCGGTGTGCCCAGATCTTGGGCTCGTCCTGTAGTAGCGAGATCACGAACCCCACCTTGGTGGCCTCAAGGGAGAAAGTTCTTGGCTGCAGGGCAAAGTATAACTGGCAGGCGTTACGAAAAACCCGGAACTTGGAACGGTCCCCTGAGAACCTATCAGGAACGGGCACTCTCGTTCAGGTGGTAGCATCACCACTGCAGGTGGAGTAGCAGGCTGTGCAGGGAGCTGAGGAGGTGCAGGAGCCGCAGCGTTGGGACCAGCAAGTTGCTGCACTTGTCCTTCCAGTCTTGTATACCCTTCTTGGAGGGATTGCACCGCCTGGGTGAGGGCTGCAAGGTGTGAGCAGATCTCCTTCATAGCAGAGGCTTCTCCCGCAGGCTCAGTCATGGCTGTTCGTACTGTTAGGTACCTGGGTGGAGAGCCTGACTTTGCTGGGAGGAGGCCTCTCTTACAGCTCTGGTTCAGGGCCCACTGGAGTGGAGACAGTGGTCCCGTGAGCGCAGCGGGGTAGGAGTGCCTGGGCTGGATACTGTGGCAGATGCTGGAAGTAGGCAGGAACGTTCTGATGGCAGGAACAGCAGGGCCTGGCAGGTAGGAGACCAGTGCCCGAACGCAGGGTGGCCCCAAGGTGATGACAGCGGCTCTGGCAACACACGTGTGGGATCAGGCAGGAGAATCGTCAGGCAGGCCGGGTCTGGATACACTTGGCAGGCAGGTAAGTAGGTGCAGGCAGAAGCAGGGTCAAGGCAGGCAGGGGTCAGCGTTCAGGTATCAGTCCAAAGCAGAGTCAAAACAAGCCGGGGTCAGGATTGGAGAAAACAGCAGAGTCAAGGGAAGCCGGGTCAGATTTCAGGAACACACAAGCAAGAAGCAGGTTTAAACAGGGTGACGCTGAAGACCAACAGCACCGATCAGGTGCAACTGTCACTTCTTAAAAAGGGCCACTGGCGCCAAACAGCGCTAGCGCGCTCACGTGTGCGCCCGCGATGTGCGCGCGCGCGTTCGCCATGCATGCACGCGCGCTTGAGGGACACGCTGGCGCGCACACACGCGCTGATGCCTGGGCACTCCAGCGGCGCGTGTGCGCATGCGTGCGCGCCGATTCGCCCGCACAGTGCGAGCGGAACCCTGACAGTGACGTACCAGCATTTCACTCACATCACGTAAGAAGAAATTAAAATGTCCTTTATAACACGTAGTGGTCATTTCCTCTTACCTGTAACTCACTACAGGGACACAGCAGTGATGCTAGAGGATGCGGTCGCAGCATCTGTTAAATACAGATGAGTCTGATGGAGGCTGCAATGCTGGAATGGAGGGACATCAGAAGAGTATACTACCACGTTCTATACAGGAAGCTGCCATTTTTATTTCTTTAGTCTCTCTAATGTGGAGGGGGTTGATGCATGGAAGGTTCACAATTAGAAATCTGAGGTTGCTTGAAAGTCCTCTTTAACTTTTTCCCAAAGTAGATAAAAAACTATAAATTGGCATGTGAACCACTTCCTTGTGATGTGGCCATCTCTACTTTCTGGTTCTGATTGGTCTTTTGATATATCCATTACCATAAAAGTCCCCACAATATGTGCAATCTCCTGTACCTTTTCATTAACATGAAGACTGAAGAGTTCATTTGAAATCCAGAGACAGATAAGACAGTAGATGTAGATATTTCAAGCACATAAACAATTTAGCCTTAAAATCTTTCTCTTTCCTTTTTACTTTCCCATTGCATCTTTTATAAAAGTTTATCTCTGTGATTCTAGAAGCAAAAGAGAAACCCATAGGAAAAAGCAAACAAATATAAAAAGGCTGACCTGAAAACTCTATTGTGTTTCACAGCTGGCTTTGCGAGGCCATCAGTGAACTATTGCAGATGGACACAAAAGAAGCACATGAATATTGTTGGAACCACCTACCTTCAGTAAAGCAGGGAAATGTGATCTTCTCTCTGTCAATGGGATTGAAATTTGGCTGGACTGAAAAAAGGAATTTATTATTTTTCTTTCTTTTTTCTGTCTCTGGGCACGCTGCATGTGGTCTGTTCTGAAGGTTCAAATAAACATGGAGGCATTTAAGTTGGCAAACAGTGTATTCTTCTTGTAGCTAATGTAGTTATTATAGATGGATATCTTTTTAGATTGGTCAATAGCGAATAAAATGTTCTACCATTGATAAAAGGCACTGCATATACCCCCATCGAGCAGCAACAGATCCATCATCAGCCTACTGGGTTCACAGACAGTGTACTGAGCTGACCTGATCCTTGTGTATAAAGTAAACCCCATTCACCTCACCTATTTGGCACATCTGTACAATAATTCCCTCATTCTCCATTCTCCCACTGTATATTAACTATTTCTCCTCCTCCTCCCTCTGTGTATGACCTGTACATTTAATGTATCTAGTGCACCATTACCAAGCTCTGTGTTTTAACCCCCACAACACTAGCTTGTTTCTTTATTTCCAAAAAAATGTGGTATTTTATGGTTTCTATTTTCTAAAATGGTCAATTTGAGGATTTTCATATTTCATATTTTCATATTGTTCTGGCATTTTTATTCAATATATTTTATAATAGAAATCGTTTTTTTTTCTTATGTTTTTGGTTATTTTTTTCCTGGTATAGTAAAAAAAAAAAAAAAAAAAAACAGTGCTTATTAAATAGCACCAAAACAAGGAAAATGAATTTGTATACAGTGTAGCATGACTGACTCTGTCACACTAGCTCAGCACTGGAAACAAAATAATAGTTTGGTAATTTAGAGGTATTGCGTTCTAGTACTGAATCATAAATGGCACCCCAAAGTACAATTACTGTAGCTGACAACACGGGTGGAATGCAACACGTCACGCAATGTGGTGCTCTGCTTAAAAAAGTGTCAGTTGAGTTTTCCAGTGCATTAAGGTGCTCTGCCAACCCATTTAAAATATATTGGCTGCCTTAACACAGTGCAACTTAAAGGCTAAGTTGACCTTTCTTTTTTTTTCCAAATGCCAGCTTCCCTATGTACCAATATTGAATTAATGTACTTTTCTTTTGCAAAAATAAAACAGCTTTCCATTTATTCTACACACGCTTACCTCACTCTCTTCATGGATGTTTAAAAACACCGCTCAATTACTTATGCTTTACTTCCTGGTTAGACTTTAGGTCATGACACATGAAGGAGTTGACCAGCAGATGGTAGACAATGCAGGGTGTGTGCTAAGGAGATCAGCTGGTCAACTCCTTCCTGTGTCATGACCTAAAGTCTGTCCAGAAAGTAAGGCAGAAGTAATTGAGCAGTGTCAATATTGAACCCTATGAACTAAGACTTGGATGCCATTAAAGTTCATGTGCGTGTAAAGGCAGGTGTGCCAATACTTTTGGTAATATAGTGTATGTTACATACTCCAGACTGTTGCACTCTATTCACTGGACTGTACATTACTTTTATTCCTGACCTCCACATTCATATGTTACCCATTAAATGTTATGTATTTGTGTATTTTTTTTTACTGAAAATATGGGTTTGATAAAGCTAATATATTAATTTAAGATATAATAATAATTCAACAGGGTCTCTGCTTTCATAAAATATATACTGCTTGGATAGATTAAAGCAGTATTAAACCTAAAACCAAAATGTATTACTGTATATTGCAACTTACCAATCATTAGATATGGTGGCTGCAGCAGTTTTCTTTTCTTAGGCTTTTTCCCCTCTGTTTTCACCTGGTGATCTGGCCAATAACATACCTCCTGTGTCCTCACTCTGGATGAATGAGCACAGGGGGCACCTTTGGACAGCAGTATTGTCAGTCCGGGGGGAGGGGAGTGTTAGATGTACTAGCAGATTTTAATACACTAACAAATTGAAGCCAAACTTCAGCTAATGCTTTTAAGCAGTTACAGCAAACAGGATAAAGGTTTTACATAAATAAAAGCTGATCATTGTAAGCACCCCTGCTAGTGTTAAATGGTTTTCCTCATCTCTGTAACTGATACATTCTGATCTAGAGCTAGTTCTTTTGAAAGACAACAGATTTACTGGATCGACAGATGAAAATAGAAGAAAGAAAACCTAAAAAAGAAAACAAATACAGCCATCACATATAAGAAACGGTAAGCTGTAATATAATAAATGTTTGATTGTGGTTTAATACTACCTTACTTAATCTTTAGGCCTAAAATGTGCATTTTATCATGTGCAAAAATGAAAATATGGCTCTGGTAGACAGAAGGCCTTGCTAGGTTATCTCCCTAAAAAAAAAAAAAAAAAGGTGCTGCAACCTGATGATTTTTGATCTCTTCCATGATGTTCATGTAGATCTCTGACTCTCGAGGGTTGCCTACCCCTGAGTTAGAGCTAGCAAGGTGAAGTGATACTCGAATGAGCTGTAAAACGTCTTATGTCAATGTTCTCATCTCACTCCATGGAAGGAACCTCTCTGTGTCTGTGTTGAAATTTCTGAACCATTTCCATATACAGTAAAAATATCTGCAATAACTTTGACATTTGTCTTCTTTTAACTGTTCACTTTTTTTCACAAAGGAATAGTACATTCAGTATTTGCAAAACAATTACTAGACTCTTGAAATAAAAATGACAGAACACAACGTACATAGCTCTACTTATAACAGCTCAGGTAGAAGTCATAACTCCTGCTGGGTTAATTAACCATCAAGGAACACACAACATTTGCTGACTGATCTATAGTCACAGTCAGACATTTTGTATGTATTTTAGAGAACATTTGAGACACCACTGAATGCCACAAACAGCAATGAAAAAGGAGCATGTCTGCAACATGACACTATATTGCTAAAAGGGAAATATTCACAGTTCATCATATTTTTTAGACATCATTTACAGAATGAAAAAAATGGTGGGTACAAAAGTGAAAGAAAGGTTTTTCTTTGCTTATTGTGATATCAAATCTGCTTAAAAAGGTTGAATCTGATTATTGGAACTTTATACACAAGATAACTTTTCATACCAACACGTAAAAAGCCCTGAAGAATTATATTTCCAAAACCCTAGTCTTTTTTATACAGCCATAAAGAGTAACAAAATTACCCAGGCATGCATTAAGGTCCCACCCAACAAAAAGAAAATATCTAATTCAGCCAGGCACTTACAGTGGTGTGAAAAAGTGTTTGCCCCCTTCCTCATTTCCTGTTCCTTTGCATGTTTGTCACACTTAAGTGTTTCGGAACATCAAACCAATTTAAACAATAGTCAAGGACAACACAAGTAAACACAAAATGCAATTTGTAAATGAAGGTGTTTATTATTAAAGGTGAAAAAAAATCCAAACCATCATGGCCCTGTGTGAAAAATTGATTGCCCCCTTGTTAAAACATACTATAACTGAGGTTGTCCACACCTGAGTTCAATTTCTCTAGCCACACGCAGGCCTGATTATTGCCACACCTGTTCACAATCAAGGCATCACTTAAATAGGAGCTGCTTGACACAGTAAGGTCCACCAGAAGATCCTTAAAAGCTACACATCATGCCGAGACCCAAAGAAATTCAGGAACAATTGAGAAAGAAAGTAATTGAGATCTATCAGTCTGGAAAGGGTTATAAAGCCATTTCCAAAGCTTTGGGAATCCAGCGAACCACAGTGAGAGCCATTATCCACAAATGGCGAAGACATGGAACAGTGGTGAACCTTCCCAGGAGTGGCCGGCCGCCCAAAATTACCCCAAGAGCGCAGCGACGACTCATCCAAGAGGTCACAAAAGACCCCACAACAACGTCCAAGGAACTGCAGGCCTCACTTGCCTCAGTTAAGGTCAGCGTTCATGCCTCCACCATCAGGAAAAGACTGGGCAAAAATGGCCTGCATGGCAGAGTTCCAAGGAGAAAACCACTGCTGAGCAAAAAGAACATCAAAGCTTGTCTCAATTTCTCCACAACACATATTGATTATCCCCAAGACTTTTGGGACAACATTCTGTGGACCGATGAGACAAAAGTGGAACTCTTTGGAAGGTGTGTGTCCAAGTATATCTGGCGTAGAAGGAACACTGCATTTCAGAAAAAGAACATTATACCAACAGTAAAATATGGTGGTGGTAGTGTGATGGTCTGGGGCTGTTTTGCTGCTTCAGGACCTGGAAGACTTGCCGTGATAAAAGGAACTATGAATTCTGCTGTCTACCAAGAGATCCTGAAGGAGAATGTCCGACCATCTGTTCGTGTACTCAAGCTGAAACGAACTTGGGTTCTGCAGCAGGACAATGATCCTAAACACACCAGCAAGTCCACCACCAAATGGCTGAAGAAAAACAAAATGAAGACTTTGGAGTGGCCTAGCCAAAGTCCTGACCTGAATCCTATTGAGATGTTGTGGTATGACCTTAAAAAGGCCATTCATGCTCGAAAACCCTCTAATGTAACTGAATTAGGACAATTCTGCAAAGATGAGTGGGCCAAAATTCCTCCAGGACGCTGTAAAAGCCTCATTGCACGTTATCGCAAACGCTTGGTTGCAGTTGTTGCTGCTAAGGGTGGCCCAACCAGTTATTAGGTTTAGGGGGCAATCACTTTTTCACACAGGGCCATGAGGGTTTGGATTTTTTTTCACCTTTAATAATAAACACCTTCATTTACAAATTGCATTTTGTGTTTACTTGTGTTGTCCTTGACTATTGTTTAAATTGGTTTGATGTTCCAAAACACTTAAGTGTGACAAACATGCAAAGGAACAGGAAATGAGAAGGGGGCAAACACTTTTTCACACCACTGTATAGACCAATATATTTATTAAACCAAGATACTAAACATATAAAAGACCTTGGCTGACCATGTTGAAATCCTGCTGCCCATATTAATAGGCAAAGCATACGTAGACTTTGTCATATGTACGTAAAGTGAAGACTGTTAGGTTGTTCTTGTATAATATAAAGAGGAATAGTTGCGCTAGATGTAAAAATTTCAGATTCCCTAAACAAAATCACAAATTAATAAATATGTGCAAAATTCAATGTGTAAAAGGGCAGATGTCCTGAATACACGTTAAATAAAGAGAAATAATATCACTCTAAATATTAGACAACAATATAGTTGAGAAAACTGTCCATGTAAATTCCTAAAGTGCAAATTAATATAGTGCAAATAAATAAAGTGATTAAAACAAAATAATCATTAAGTGCAACAAAGTCCACAGATGATGTGAAACTACTTAAATTAAATTAAATGATTAGATAAGGTAAATTGTAAAGTGCAAAGTCCACATATATTATATGTTGAATCCAATTCCACAGTATGAAGAAAGGTGAATGGGGATTCGAAGGGCAAGTTGAAAGATGATTCCGTCACCATCAAGAGGGTAAAGGTGTTTCTATCCTTAAGGTGCACACCACAGAAAGTATGTTAAGGACCCTTACCAGATGAAGTGGACCTCCTGTTTATAGTGAGGTCGTCAGCGCCTGCAGATATAACCCTCTGTGTGGTCTTTACATCAATCCTAGGCGTCCGTATAACCAGATACCTCCTCACTCGTAATGCCACACTCCAATAGTGTGTTATCCTTAACCACCTGTTCGGTTTATTCATAAAAAGTACATACAGAAAATGTTATTATAAAAAAGGTTTGCCGGCAATAAAAAATACAGCAATCACCTGTGCTTCCAGGGTCACGTGCAGTGTAGTGACGTCAGTGCGTAGCTTAACCCTGACATGTTTCGTCACATGGGACATTCTCAAAGGGCATGGGCCACACACTGAACGGCACCTTAAATATTCACGGGGAAGCAACCAAGCCTCCTTCCCGTCTGGCGGTCATATTAGTGAAAGCGGAACCAACCCTCGTTTTCATTAATAACTAATGGGGAGATGTTTATGCAACCCAAACTCCTCCTTATCACCCTCTCCCCCTCCACATCCAGCCAATAGTATCAGACCCCATTCTGAGAAAACAGCCTAAATGGGAAGGACGCCTGGGCATTACAATACTGTGTTTGTTCATATAAAAAGGAAGCATGTTAGTACGTACACAAATCCTATCTCATTAAACCTCAAAGCTGGTCCGCCCCCAGGTGTAGCAATGAAAGAGGTAATGGTACAGCACATATTGCTAATACAAATGTGCTCAAAGTTGGGACCCATACGTCCCAAACCTAGATGCACAAAATGACCGATAATTTTAAAATGTAAAAGATAAAAACCTGTATTTAATTTAATATAGTGAATCAAGTAAAATAAATGTATGCAAGTCGTATAGGTTCATAAATTACATCAGGGTAAACCCCAATGAATATGAGCAGAAGAAAAGGGGGCACTGAAGAACAATCAAAGGTGTGACCCATACTGGTACAGATTAGAATACAAAATATTCAACCAATATGTTTCACATCTAATGGGTTATGAGTTATCGATAAAAGCATTAATTTCGATATCAACGTTCAACCCCAACGGTTTAAGACATTTAACTCGATAGATCCAGCTCATTTCGAGTTTGGAAATGGCTCTTCTCTTAAAGCCACCTCTCCAGTGGGGCTTGAGCCTATCTATGCCCAAAAAAGAGGTACCTCTAGGGTCCTTGTTATGCACCTCCAAATAATGGCTAGATACGGAGTAACCTTTGAAGCCCCTCCTAATATTGCCTGTGTTCATTTAATCTCACTTGGAGTGGTCGTACAGTGCATCCAATGTACTGTAGCCCACATGGGCAAATTAAAAGGTATACAACATGAGTAGTATAACATGTGATAAAAGATTTAATATTAAATTCATGAGAGGTACTGTTAGAAATAAACTTAATGGTTTTCCGATCCCTAATGTGGTTAATGCTGCAAACAGCACATTTCTTGCATTTATAGAATCCCACCAAATTCTGAAAAAACATTGGTTTCTGAATTGGGGGGTCGCAAGCACTAGGGGCCAAAGAGACTTTCAGAGGGGGCTCCCCTGAACACTACATGAGGATGTTCTGGGAGGATAAGGCCCAACACTGCATCATCTTTGATCAGATGCCAATGTTTACGTACCGATTTCTTGACCAAAAAATGTTGGTTAGAAAAACTCGTAAAAAATGGCGAGACAAAATTGTTATTAGATCCGTCAACCACCACCTGTTTTTTAGTCAACAGTTGACCTCTATCCAACCGTTTAACTTCTCAAACTCTCTGTTCAAGATCATTAGCAGAATATCCCTTCTCCAGGAATCTACCAGTTAAAATGCTAGCCTGCTCTCTGAAATCCTCCACTTTAGTGCAGTTGCGCCGTAAGCGCATATACTGGCTCTTTGGTACTGAATTGAGCCACGAGACATGGTGGCAACTGTCTCAGGGAATAAAGGCATTCATGTCGGTGAACTTAAAGTATGTTGTGGTCACAAAATTATCATCATCCACACGTATCTGTAAATCCAAAAAATTGATGGTATTCTGATCTGCCTCATATTTGAACTGTATGCCCCTATCGTTATCATTCAAGTATTCCATGAACTGATCCAATGACTCTCTGGATCACTTCCATAGGAGGAGGACGTCGTCTATATAACTGGCCCACAGGACCAACCTGTGACCAGCATAGACGATGTCCTCCTCCCATTTGCCCCTGAACTAGGCTAGGCTGGGGGCAAATTTTTCCCCCATAGCCACGCCCCTGCTCTGAAGGTAAAACGTTGTGGTTTACCCTAATGCGATTTATGAACCTATACGACCTGCATACATTTATTTTACTTGATTCACTATATTAAATTAAATACAGGTTTTTATTTTTTAAATTTTAAAATTATCGGTCTATTGGTGGATCTAGGTTTGGGACGTATTGATCCCAACTTTGAGCACATTTTTATTAGCAATATGTGCTGTACCATTACCTCTTTCATTGCTACACCTGGGGGTGGACCAGCTTTGAGGTTTAATGAGATAGAATTTGTGTACGTACTAACATGCTTCCTTTTTATATAAACAAACTCAGTATTGTAATGCCCAGGCTTCCTTCCCGTTTAGGCCGGGGTCTGATACTATTGGCTGGATGTGGAGGGGAGAAGGCGATAAGGAGGAGTTTGGGTTGCATAAACATCTCCCCATTAGTTATTAATGAAAACAAGGGTTTGTTCCGTTTTCAGTAATATGGCCGCCAGATGGGAAGGAGGCTTGGTTGCTTCCCCGTGAATATTTAAGGTGACTTTCAGTGCGTCGCCCGTGCCCTTTGAGAACGTCACGTGTGACGAAACATGTCAGGGTTAAGCTACGCACTGATGAAACTACTCTGTACGTGACCCCGGAAGCACAGGTGATCGCTGTATTTTTTATTGCCGGCAAACCTTTTTTATAATAACATGTTTAAACTGAACAAGTAGTTAAGAATAACACACTATTGGAGTTTCTACCATTTTTTCTACCCTCCTATGTGGCCCGTTCCGATGCTGGGTGAGTGTCTTGGCTCCCTTTGTTAGTAAGCGGGTTCTCTCTGCACAGCGGATGGAAGTGTGGCATTACGAGTGAGGAGGTATCTGGTGATACGAACACCTAGGATTGATGTAAAGACCCCGCAGAGGGTTATATTTGCAGGCGCTGAAGACCTCACTATAAACAGGAGGTCCACTTCATCTGGTAAGGGTCCTTAACCTCCCTGGCGGTAGGATTCTGTCTGGAATTTTGTGCTGAAAGCGGTACAATTATTTTGCATGGAAATTTGGCATTTTTATATTGTAGGCATGCAATTCTTATGAATAACTCACTTAAATCTGTCCGAACCAGAGTCTAGTAGACATCCCGGGTATGATAAAGTTTGAAACACAAAATCATAAATTATAATATAATAAAAATATATATAAAAATGATTCAATAATGTAATCAGATCAAAAACACTGAAATTTGCTCAGTTGCAGAATAGTCGCTGTCATTAAATTTAGTGTTTGATGATAAATTGTGATTCTAATTTATTATCAGTGTTTTCTAGCTGGTCTAAAACCACTTTTGACATAAAGGGACACTTTTTGGTTGCTATGGACAATCACCAGTTTCCAGGCAGAAAAAAATATTTTTATTATATAAAATGATATGCAGGGCACTGGGCATACCACTAGGGACAAAGGGGGTGTGTATTTTTTGTATACAGTACTGTAATCTACAGTACTGTATGTGTACTGTGTTTTTAAACTTTTTTGAATTTGGCGCCGATCTCCGCTCCCGTGCGTCATAACGTCGCAGGGAACGGAGATCAGCGGCACTCGGCACTGTGTGAATCGAGCGAGCAGACGTCTCGCTCACACAGCGGGGAGACATCGCAGGATCCAGGGGACAAGGTAAGTAACTTCCCCCTGTATCCTGCAACGCAAGCCCGAGGTTACCGCTTTTGGTACTGAAGATCCCGCCCCGAGCCAGACTTGGGATTACTGCCAGGGAGGTTAACATACTTTTTGTGGTGTGCACCTTAAGGATAGAACCACCCTTTACCCTCTTGATTGTGACCGAATCATCTTTCAACTTGCCCTTCAAATCCCCATTCACCTTTCTTCATACTGTGGAATTGGATTCAACATATAATATATGTGGATTTTACACTTTACGATTTATCTTATCTAATCATTTTGTATAATTTAAGTAGTTTCACATCATCTGTGGACTTTGTTGCACTTAATGATTATTTTGTTTTAATCACTTTATTTATTTGCACTATATTAATTTGCACTTTAGGAATTTACATGGACAGTTTTCTCAACTATATTGTTGTCTAATATTTAGAGTGACATTATTTCTATTTATTTAATGTGTATTCAGGACATCTGCCCTTTTACACATTGAATTTTGCACATATTTATTAATTTGTGATTTTGTTTAGGGAATCTGAAATTTTTACATCTAGCGCGACTATTCCTCTTTATATTAATCTTTTCCTGCATGGTAATAGCATGTTTATGTGTCGCTGCTTTTTTCTTTATTGAATATTTCTTTTAATCATTTTTCACTTTTAGCGCAGTATATGCCCCTTTATTTTACCTATGTTGTTTTTGTATGCAGATAAGGCTTTTGACAGTGTATGCTGGGATTAGCTGAACAAAGTGTTGAATAGTAAGGAGCTGAGCATTTTCAGAGAAATTGATTTCACTATGAAATTGCAATTGAGTACTGTCCGTGATTTTTTTTTTTATTTGCACTAACATACAATTTTTCAGGACAAGCTTTTGGGCTATGTCCTGAAGGTCTTAGCAGTAAAGAAGTAAAAAAAGCAGTAAAAAAAGACAATCTTTGAAGTAAAGGAAATAAAAAAAAAACAGCAAAAAAACAAACAAACAAACGCACGCTAACAAATGTATACGTCAACGGTAATAAAACTATCATAGTTAGTGAAATGAGAGAGAGCTGTAGACTGGGGGGGGGGGGGGGGGCAGTCGCAGAGGGGGTCATAAAACTGTTGGATAATGAATAGGGGCATTTTTTTCTGCCTCTAAACGCCCCTCCATATTAGCCTATATGTACATGAACACATAAACATTCAGAGGCATTTGGAGGCATAAGCGTTTAGGCGCAGTAGGAAAAAACAACAGCCTGTGCATCCAGGAGTAGAGGCTGTTGAGCTGTAAAAAAACACGAAAAACACAAGAAATGCAACTAAATTTGTCTAAACGCTGTAACAAGCTTTTAGCCACGTTTAGCTGCTTTTGTCATTTTTAGCCGTTTTTATATTATAGGGAGTGTTTTTACTATAAAAACGTCCAAAAACTTTAACGCTACAAACATCCATAAATGCTAGTCAAAAACGTGTCACGTTTTTACAGCTGCTTTTTCCTGGCAGCAGCACTGGCTTTTTTAACCACTTTCAGACCGGACCATTTTGCTGGCTTAAGACCAGACCACTTTTTGCGATTCGGCACTGCGTCGCTTTAACTGACAATTGCGTGGTCGTGCGACGTGGCTGCCAAACAAAATTGACGTTCTTTTTTTTTTCCCACAAATAGAGCTCTCTTTTGGTGGTATTTGATCGCCCCTGCGGTTTTTATTTTTTGCGCTATAAACAAAAAAAGAGCGACAATTTTGAAAAAAAAATATTATTTTTTACACTTTGCTATAATAAATATCCCCCAAAAATATATAAAAAAACATTTATTCTCCTCAGTTTAGGCCGATACGTATTCTTCTACATATTTTTGGTAAAAAAAATTGCAATAAGCGATTATTGATTGGTTTGCGCAAAAGTTATAGCGTTTACAAAATAGGGGATAGTTTTATAGCATTTTTATTAATACAATTTTTTTTACTAGTAATGGCGGCGATCAGCGATTTTTATTGTGACTGCGATATTATGGGGGACACATCAGACATTTTTGACACATTTTTGGGACCATTGTCATTTATACAGCAATCAGTGCTATTTAAATGCACTGATTCCTGTGTAAATGACACTGGCAGTGAAGGGGTTAACCAGGGGGTGGCAGTGTAGGGGTTAAGTGTTCCTAGGGACGTGTTACTAACTGTGGGGGCGTGGCTGTGTTTTAGTGAACACTGATCTCCGCTCCAATCACAGGGAGCAGAGATCAGTGTCACATGTTGCTAGGCAGAACTGTGAGATGCTGTTTACTTCCGCATCTCCCCGTTCAGCTTTCCTGTGAGACGATCGTGGGTATCCCCAGGGCGACCGGACTCACGGGGGTCCCGACCGGCATGCGCGCCACTGGCGGCACACACGCAATGGCACGGAGGCATTCTTAAAGGGACGTACCTGTACGCCCTTATGCCTGTCCGTGCCATTCTGCTGACGTACATCGTCATGCGCCAGTCGGGAAGTGGTTAAACGTTCTTAGCAACACCCTTAGCAACAATATATCCCCCACCAGCAACAATAGACCTCACTGAAAAAATAGATCCCTTCTGGTGATAATAGATCCCCAGGCAGCCAGTTACAATAGACCCTGCAGCACACACCAGCACCCCTTGCCATTACATGCATTCACTGCTGGGGGTGCCGGAATGCATTCCCCCTCATTCCCCCATGTTCCCCCACGTTCCTGCTGAAAATAAGCCCTGACTAACATACAAATCTGATTTTTGGCATCCTTTGCATCAAAAATTAAATTTTTTGGTGAGATACTCTCAAAGGGAAATGACGTCTTAGGGGATGCTGATCCTTGTAACTTTCCTCAATAGAGCCTTGCAGGTGCAGCAGCTGATTTATAATTACAAAAGCAATAAAGATTCACTGGGCACATGGACACAGACAAACAGCTATTTCTCCAGAATAACAAAAGGTAGGACTCTGGAACAAACTTTGTTAAAATCCTTGCAATGTACATGGATCACCCAGAGTGGAGTTACTCTTTAAATTAAAAAAGTAGTTGCTAAATGAATAAAAGGCATAAAAGCAGGTTGCTATAGGCAGAAAAATGTAAAGTATGTTGTTAAACAGTTGTGATATTTCAGGACAAAAAGTCAGTATTAGCACCAGTGATGTAAGTAACTGAGTTAAAATAAACTGAGTTACCTAACGCAGTTACTTTAGAGGGTAACTAGTAATCTAACTGATTACTTTTCCCCTCATGGTAACTCAGTTCCCAATACTTTGGCTTAATTACCCCAATTACATCTACCGCCACTAGATGGCAGTAGTGTAATTCCGGTGTCCTGCCGAAAAAGTTCCCCCGCCGGATAAGGACCCCCTGTACTGCGCAGGCGCAGCGCTTGCGCGGTACGAAGGACTACGGAGCTTCCAAAAATTGCCGAACCTAAACAGCTCTGAGTGAACTCTACACCGCGCAGGTGCAGTTAACATGTAATTGTACGAGGCGATGCCGCACGCTCCCGATGCTCATGCTACTCTGCAAGAGGCGTCTATCGTGTAAGTAAGGGGCGGGTCTAGTATTACTGTAACCAAGGGGCACATTTATTATTATTGTTATATATCGAGCTCTGCCCATTAATTTAACATTCGCCCTCTTCTGTAGCCATCTGCCCCTTACACGATATAATAATAATAGACCCGCCACTTGCTTACACGCTATAACAGATCTGCCCCTTGGTTAGAGTAATAATAGAGCAGCCCCTTGGTTACACGATATATAACAATAATAATAAATGCGCCCCTTGGTTACAGTAATACTAGACCCGCCCCTTAGTTACACGTATAGAATATTTAAAAAAAAGTCAGTTACTTTGCTGCGTAACTAATTACTTTTCCAATGTAGTAACTGAGTTACTAACGCAATTACTTTTTGGGAGAAGTAATTTGTAACTTAACTAATTACTTTTTTAAAGTAAGATGACCAACACTGATTAGCACTACTAAATTCCCAAATAAAAGATAACTTGGTACACATCCATCTTACATTGAGGATTCATTTATCAATAACTGGAACAAATGTAGAAGGCAAAAGACCATTCTTTAAATTTAAGCAAATTAACCACTTCACCCCCGGAAGTATTTACCCCCTTCCTAACCACTTCAGCCCCGGAAGGATTTACCCCCTTCCTGACCTTCCAAATTAACCACTTCAGCCCTGGAAGGATTTACCCCCTTCCTGCACTGATTACTGTGTAAATTACACTGGCAGGGAATGGGTTAAACACTAGGGGGCGAGCAAGGGGTTAAGTGTGTCCCAGAGAGTGATTATAATGCCCTGTACACGTGGTCGGATATCATGTGTGGGCTCTAGCGGGCTTTTCTGTTAGAATCTCCGGTGGAAAAAATTTGAGAGCAGGATCTAAAATTTTCCGACAACAAAATCCGATCGTACTTTTTCCGATTGTGTGAAGAGAATTCCAATGCACAAAGTGCCACGCATGCTCAGAAGAAATTTGGAGACAAAAGCTATTGGCTACTGCCCTGTATGTAGTCCCCTCGTTCAGAATGATCGGATTTTCCGACAACTTTGTCCGACCGTGTGTGTGCAACACAAGTTTCGGACAAAATCCGTCGGAAAAAATCAGACCGATTTTGTGGTCCGAATGTCCGACCGTGTGTACAAGACATAACTGTGGGGGGAATTGTCTCACTAGAATATAACAAAGATTACAGGGAGCAGTAGATCTCTGTCATGTTGCTAGGCAGAACAGGGAAATGCCCAGTTCTGCCGCTCCGTGACATGATCACGTGCCCCTGGCGGACATTGAGTCCACGGGAACCGCGGGCATGGTCACAGAGTACACGGCGGGTGCGCGCATGCCCACAATACCGCGATTTAAAGGGGACGTACCTGTATGCCCATTTGCCCAGCCGTGCCATTGTGCCGACATACATCGTCGTGCACTGGTCGGCATGTGGTTGAGAACTATTTGTGCTCTGCTCTGAGACAAATTCTCTTTTGTTTTACTTTTTTACATATAGAAAGGGAAATTACTCAGAATATAAACTCTGAGGACAATATCAAAAATTTGACTGAACGGCAAAGCCAAATATTTTTTTTAGAATTGAAGAAGTTATATTTTCTGTTTTGTTTGCATAGACTTTCTGCCAGTCTTTCTATTGATCTCCTCGGGAGTAACTAAATAAATAAATTTTTCGGACGAAAAAAACTAAATTCTGAAACTAAATATTTCAGTGTGCACATGTCTAATATTTACACAGTCCTAACACAACCCAGTTAGAAGGGTAGGAGGTCTGATTTTTTCTATGCCTGACATTAATAACACTTACAAGTCAACTTCCCTCCCCTATCCTGTGACTGGACAGTAAAAGGAAAATCAGCAAACTAGTCATCTCATCTGAAAAATTAAAAAGAAACTGTGCTTGTGCATAAATAAATGAAGTTAGTAGATTGGTAAAAGAAGCAACTCTACCGTAAAATATTTAACACAGTGTATTTTAAGTCATAACATATTGAACTGCGCTAAAAAGAAATCCAATATTTAACTACTTCTGGACCGCCCACCGCACATTTACTGCATCAGGGCGGCCTGGCTGCATGGAACAACGTACATTACTTGCGGGTCTGGGGCACTAACCGCCCCACTTACATTTACTGTGGCATGATGCCCCGGGTGCGCAAAATTTATTCTGTCAAACCTATTTTGTGCATGCACTCATGCCACCAACACACCCCTCCCACTGTGATTGGACACAGCAGGAGCCAATCAGCGGGTCTGGCAGTCATGATGGCCGATACGACCCGCCGATCATTTACAGGTGAGACGTAGCAGCGGTGTGCCGATTTAAACAAATCGCACTGCTGATCTGTCAGGGAGGAAAAGTGAGAGATCATGTTTCAGCTAAGCTGAATCACGATTTTCTTTTCCTCCAGTGAATCCACTCCCCCACAGTTAGTAACACCTCCCAGGGAACACATTTAACCCCTTGATCGCCCCTTTAGTTCCCTGTCAGTGTCATTTATACAGGGATCAGTGCATTTTTTTAGCATTGATCACTGTATTGGTGTCATTGGTGACCAAAAAGTGTTACTTGGTGCATATTGGCCAACTGATGAAGAAATTTGTTTCTTTCCTTTTTTTTTTTGGATTTGTATTATAGCAGAATAAAAAATAGTAAAAAATATTGTTGTTTTTTTTAAATTGTCGGTATTTATTTATAGTGCAAAAATTAAAAAAAAAACACAGAGGTGATCAAATACCACCAACAGAAAGCTCTATTTGTGGGAAAAAAAGGACATTCATTTTTTTTGGGTACAGCATCGCACGGCCAGGCAATTGTCAGTTAAAGCGACGCAGTGCCGTATCGTAAAAAATGGCCTGGTCAGGAAGTAGATAAAACCTTCCGGGGCTGAAGTGGTTAAAGAAATATTTAAACATCGTTAAGTTGAATCTCTAAATGTTCTGACCAAAAATGAAAGAATCCCTGCCACTGTGACAGATACCACGTTTTAAATGTTGTTCATTCCTTCCTATCCGGGTGTGGCAGTGAGTGTCATAGACATTTCCTAAAGTTCAGAATTACTTTACCAGATACTGTGAACAGTGCATCTGTTAACACAAGTTGTGGGAGTTACTGTTTGTGGGTGTAAAGAGTTAACTTTGCTGGCACTTAAATTGTTGCCCCATGAGTCAGAATTTTTTTGGCTGTAAGAGCAATCATCACATTCTAATGGCAATGGTAGGATTTGAAACTGCTCCTGTCACAAGTATTGCAACACATCTGACAGGTTCCTTGTGCTGCTTCTACATTTCCTTTGCTGAGCTCTGCTATACAGGGACTGCAAGCAGATGATACCAGGTCAAATTCAGGTAATTGTACTACTTAAATTAAAAAAATATATATATATATTAATTATTACAGAGCTGTTTCCTGTCCACCCCTGCTTCTTGCTGGGGTTGTAGAGCCACTTTGGGTACTCATCTATATGTCTGGTGGGAATGTGGGATGATTTGCCCCTTCTGGATTTCCCTTCTCTATGATCCCTGGTTCCATGGCATTTCAGAAAATGTACCTTTTTTGCTTTTTTTTATCCACAGCACGACTGCTCATTCCCTTATATTGAAAGACCACCAATACCATTGTCCCTGTGGGTCTCCACTGTGAACGACATTTTGAGCACGGAGATGTTGGCAATGGATAATAACAGCTTTGACTAATATAAGGTTTTATGGTTTGTTTGGCTCCGCTTCTCTTCTTCTGATACCCTTGCTACAATACTCTCGACCCCGGTGGGGTCACCCCCAGCCTTGCCTTGATTTAGGTCCTCTGGGGTTGTCGTTATATTGCAATACTGTCCCCTCCTTCTACAGGTGATACCTCTCATTGTTGAATTGTGACTACTAATACTCAATGTTCTCAGAGTGTTTTCCCAGCCACCCCTTCCTTTCTCCTTATCTTCTCCTATCCACTGCCTCCTTACCTTCCTTCATTTTCTCTGGTTGCCCCTGTCTGTTTCTTCCTTTCCTTTTTCGTTCCTCTTTTCCTTCTTCTTTTTGTTCTGTTTTTCATATGGACCACAGTTCCAAAATGTTTTTAGTGTCCTATAGTAACACTCTTAATAGTTTGTGTACAGTTTTGTAATATGTATGAGTCATGCTGTGGGCAATAGCCATTGAGCTGACTTACCATTTTATTCCATTATTCTAATGACTTGTTTATATATTTTGACTGTTATCTCAATAAAAATATTTTCAACCCTAATTATTACAGAGCTGCATTATTTTTGTCTTTTTTTAGCTGCTTGGTGTTCAGCTTCAAACACAATACCCACAAAATCACATATATCATCCTTTTATGCCGACTTCGGATTGTGTGTGTTTGATTTATACATCTTGTCAGATTAATATTTAATGCAAACACTGATAAACCAATCTTCCTCTTTCTTGTTTGTAGAAAAGGAAAGTACACAGCTTTGAACCTGGTACTTCTGTAAATTAAATTGATATCATATTACACCGTTCCTATGCCAATGGAAAGACATCTGTACAGGATTTGCAATTATTCATTTAATCTATGATAAGTGGCAGTGAGGAAAAGGCCATGAATGGAAGTGCGAAAGCACCTTTTCATGTTTACACATTATTATTTAATGTTCTACTGGAATCCAACTCCATTGGTGAAACTGCCAGACTTGGCAGATCATTTAAAAGCTTACGGGATTATCAAACCAGTCATTTAAAATGACATTTTCACTGCCTAAATATTTGTCTATGAAATGGGTTGTATGGTACAGGATCTGGCAACATGCTATGGGGTTCTTCATGCTGTGGAAACACCACTGTTCCCCCATAAAGCTGTCAAAGCTCCTCTTAATGAAACATATATAAAATCAGATGATGTTTGCCACGGCTCAGCAAGCTAATTCGCTCAGAGTTTTTCCTGTCGAGTTCTCCTATTAGCACTTTAATCAATTCGTCTTTTAAGGAGCATGGCAGAATGCTTGCTCTCGGAACACCAGCAGGTAATGTAAGAAGGTGTTTAATTTCCAGGTATTCTATTCATTTGTATAAACATAGAAATATGGGCTCAGTCATGTAGAAATATACACGTGACTGTGAGTTTGTGTTGCGTGAACCACTTTACTGCTAAGACTGCATGAGTGCTTATAGTATGGTAGTACCTCACATTACAGAATAGTGCTGCTTTCTTAATTATTGTCCTAAAGTTTCATTTCTTTTTTTATGGAGAAATGTAATCTATTTTAAAATAACACCTTCCTTCCAACTCCTACAAAAACAGAGGTTTCCTCAAGAAAAATTAGACCTGAAAGCTTAGCACCTAGTTTACCAAGACTGTGGTGTTCTGCATCAAAATACGCTTGCCAGTAATTTTTATAAATAACGTAAAAGTTCATTTCTAAAAATAGCAGATTTGGAATAAGGAAAGGTTATCTCATTTTGTAAAAGTATCCTTTAAAGAGTTAGAGAAGACTATTTACTTATTTATTTATTTATGTGAATCTGCTCAACGCAATGTAAAGGCTCGTTCGCACCAGAAAGCACACGTTATGCTGGACTGCCTTTTTTTATAAACTTTATTCAACTTTACACTCTATTTATTCTCTATTTTTTTGTGCACAACAGCATGTTGCTAATGCATTATAGTGCATCAGAACATGTTGTGTGAAATTGAAGAAACAGGAGCGATGATGAAGGCAATTGACAGCACACACTAATTTTGCTACCATAATTATAAATGTGGAATATATGTTTCTTGCTAAAGAAGTTGTTATGGGTGAAGGTCCATTTTAAGATTGTGTTGTTGATTTGCTAAATAGACTGCTGACCTCCCGCAAGGGAATTTTGCCCAGAGCCAAGTGAATGAGGTGAAGCTCTGCTATCTTCCATCATCCAATCATGTGCACGCAAAAATACTGTATTTTTCTAGCATGTAATTAGGTGTTGTTTGCAGAGTTAAATGTCACCACATTAACCACATGCCGACCGGGCCATAGCTGAAAGACAGCTACAGCACGGTTGGCTTATTCTGGGTGGACGTCCGTAGGATGTCCTCCAAGAACCTTGCTCCCGCGCGCCCCCTGGGGCACGCACTCAGGAACATCCATGACCAGAGGACCCAGCGCATCACGGATCACGGTAAACGGCTGATAGCGCCCATTTACACGTGATCACTGCATCAAATGACGGAGCGATCACATGTACACAAACCGGCGTGACGTCATGATGCCGGTTCCTCCCTCCCCTCTCTGTACCGATCAGTACAGTAAGAGGGGAGAAGCGGAGAGGAAGAGAGATGGGACCAGCGCTGTGGGCTGGTTGTGTACTGCCCACAGTGCTGGTCGGAGACAGCTACTCTGCCAGCACTGTGCAATACACTGCCACCACTGTGCCATACTCTTCCACCACTGCACAATCCTCTGCCAGCACTGTGCAATACTCTGCCAACACTGTGCAATACTCTGCCAACACTGTGCAATACTCTGCCAATACTGTGCAATACTCTGCCAACACTGTGCAATACTCTACCAATAATGTGCAATACTCTGCCAATACTGTGCAACACTGCAATACTCTGTCAATACTCGCCAATACTCTGCCAATACTCGCCAATACTCTGCCAATACGTGCCAATACTCTGCTAATACTCGCCAATACTCTACAATAAATTTTAATAGAAACAAAGAATTTTTTTTTTTTTTTTTACCGAATTTTCAGTATTTTTTGATTTATAGCGCAAAAAATAAAAACCCAGCGGTGATTAAATACCACCAAAAGAAAGCTCTATTTGTGTGAAAAAAAGGACAAAAAATTCATTTGGGTACAGTGTTGCATGACTGAGTAATTGTCATTCAAAGTGTGAGAGCACCGAAAGCTGAAAATTGGTCTGGTTAGGAAGGGGGTTTAAGTGCCCAGTGGGTAAGTGGTTAAAGTGGTTGTAAACCCACGGCATATAATAAAAAAAAAATGCACCATAGTAATGTGCCCACATCTCCCAATTAAATCTATGTTTTTTTTACCTTTCAATTTTTGGTCCCTGCGCCTGTATGAGCCCTATAAACATCGGATATGGGTGGGCAGGTCTCAATGCTGGAGCTCGGGAGACGGAGTTGTGACATCACAGGACTGCCCTTCCATTTCTACACTCCTCCCGGCAAGCAGAGCCGCATGGCTGAGCCTCGCTCATGGACATAGGAAAGTGAGCACATGGCAGTCCCCAACGTGCATGCATGTCACAAGCAGAGTGTGCACGGCCCCCTTAATGCAGGCATTTCAAAGCTTCCCGGAGCCTGTGTGTAGGAGAAGGTGATCTTCTGCTGGAATCCTGAATACACACCCCCCGCTCTCATGCTTGTGCATGAGAGAAATACATCAGATGTCAGTCACAGCAGCGGGGGGGTGGCGACACAAATTCTTCTCATGTGTCGGCTTTTAAACCAGCAATAAAGTGGAGAGGATTTCTTAGTGCTGGATTAACTGTTCATGGCAAGACTGGGCACAGATGCCTTGACATCCTTTACTTTACCAGGTAGAAGGCTTAATTCTTTTTTTTTTTTTTTCAGGTTTACAACTGCTTTAACTAAGCTCTAAGAAAAAATGACTTGCACAGTGCAACTTTGCTTACAAAATTAACTCCCTATTGCCTTTACCAAATCAGTTCTTCTATGAACATTTAAAATATTTTGTTATATTGATAATGCATGTTATTTACGTTGTGTATTCCTGTGAATCCTGTTGGATGCTGCCATCCTAAATTTGATGTCAGCAGCACCAACAGATTTTGAGCTGGCACTCAAGTGACACTCTATAGTATTAACATTCGATCCTTTTCCAGCAGTTACATAAAAGGGTATGCAAGAAGGTGCGCAGAGGTGTGCTGATGCTGGACCAGCACAGATAGTTCTTGGATACTCCTGGAAAAGAGGAGGGTTATGATGTGGAGGAAAGAGAGTGGTTTGATGACATCACCACAGGCTTCTCAATCTCCTTTGGTAAAGTCAGTCAGTGAGGGCAAATGTTGTTTCATTGACAGGAGTAAAGAAAGACAATCAAATTCATCCTTGGAAAAAAAAACTGCATGGACTTCTAAGGTATAGCTGATCCTCAGAAAGGAAAACCTGCCAGCATCAATATTTTACTGTGCATTTTCTATAACTTAGCCTTTCTACAGCAGCAACTGTCTTCACCAATGGTATTTTAAACCTCATTGTAGAAGCCAATCTACCTTAGCCTACAGAGAGTGATACTGTGGTGGAAACCTTCAGTTCTTTCAATATACAGTATTTGTAGTTCTAACTCCTTAGAATAGGAGAAGACTTGGTATTGTGATTTTAAGAAAAGATGTTGCTTTTTTTTATTTTATTGTATTACATGGGGGATCATCTGTTATTGGGAATCCTTTTGAAGCCATTTTACACAGTATTTTATCTGTGTATACTAACCTGTAGTTATGCAGTGAGGTCTTGCTTTCTTACGAATTTACATCTGGATTTCCTGATGATGGTGGAGTGGTGACCTTTCAAAACTGAGACACAGTAGATTTGCTAAGATGGACATACATCATATGCAGACATTTTGAGATATCATATTAAAAAAAGCACCGCTTCAATCTATAAACTATGGTTGCCTGTTCTTTTCTCAGTGTGGTTATCTTTGCAAGTCCTTCATTACTCCTACTATCCCCAAGAAAAAATGATCTCCATATTGTTCTAAAATTAGATTTCTGAATGCATAGTACAGCCAAAGGTCATTGTACATATATGAAAACTGCAAAGCATTTAAAGAACTGTATTCCTCTGTAGATTCCTCGAAGCGACTTTTATAAGAGTACTGGTTTTCAGAAGCACATCTAGAAATCATTGTTCAAATATTGTGCAACCTCAGAATGCTTAACAATACAGTAGGCATTGTACTATTTGTCTGTGTTTTGGAATGCAATATTAAACCTTTTTAATAACAACGACCTCTCCATGACAGTTTGTTTAAAACCAGATTAAAATGGGTGTAACTAAGCATGTGGTTTGAGTTTCCTTTTTTTTTTTTTTTTTTTTTTTTTAATATACGTTTAACTCTTTAGTTAGGTATTTTTAAGAAAGAAACAATCACTCTTTGTTTCATATTAAGAGATATTCCCTTAATAATGACTCACTACCAGATCTTACAAAGCTTCAGAGGCTGGTAGCACTTCATTTTGGCAAGGTCAAAAAGAGCTTTGTGTCATATGTACGGAGACAGATAGCGTTCAAAGTCCATTAAAACTTTGAAGAGTCTGTGCCATAGCCAACTGGATTTAAGAAAGCTGGGCATTAAATTGCAAAGCAATAAATTTCCTAATAGACAATACACAAAGGTACGGTTAAATCTGAGTTCTAAATTAAACTTTCAATCATTGCCTATCAACACCAAATAAGATCTGAAATTTTAGAGCTTCACTTTTTAAGACTGTCAGATTTTCCACATTTCATTTCTTTCTAATAGACATTCATCACCATGGGCTAAAATAAACAGATTTGCACATCATGGTATAAAAAAATGTTATTTTCTGGATACAGAAGTTAAATGTTCTACAAGACTATAGGCTAAATTTGTCTTAAAACAAATGTTCATATGGCATGGTTGTTTATAATTCTGATGGCATTCACTGATCTGAAACATTTGTCAACTAACACAAATCTTGCAGAATGTAATTTTATAATTTTATAATGGATACAATATATTGCATTGAGAAATAGCTGGCTTTAGCTCTTTAGTCAGTTTATGTTAACTCATAAAGATGGATACAATATACTTGCAATATAAACCTAAGAATAGACCGATCACTTTTATTGCATCCAGCTTATCAGATCATTTTCTACTAATATATTCATGTAAGCTTATACTTTATTTTAAATAATAATAATAATGGGGAAAAATAATACCACTGTTCCACATGATCCTCCTCAACTTTTTAAAATTAGTTTCTAGGAAAACTGTGACCTAGAGCCACACATTCAGAATTGTAATGTAGTACCCCATGCAGCTGTGCTGTGGCACCACCAATAAAATACTTTGGTTTTATTTGAAAGAAAATTGTATGTCATGAATAAAAATTTATTTTTCAAGCCTGTAAAAAATGGTGGTGTACAGTGAAATAAAGGACTGAAATTGTCTTGGTGTTGGTGGGCTTGTTTTCTCATATAAGTCAATGGGAATACAAACCTACTTAATGCAGGTAAAATGCAGTTCAGAAGGTGGTCAGCTGCAGGCCAAATTTACCTATCAATGAGTTCTAAATTATCATAAAAAGGTCCCAAATTGATGTCAGTCTGATGCAATCAAAACAAGACCAAAGCCTGTTGACACAGGCCCTTACCATGTATGTAGTACCCGTTTTGTTTCCCGTAATTATACAGTATGTTACACAAAGATGTGTACAATTTACTGTAATCTTCTTACTCAGTTTTGTAGAGGAGTGTTGTTTCGTGGAAGTTTAAACTGCCTTTTTTAATGGCTGGTTGATTGGACCTGTTCAACCTGGTTTCCTAAATATAATTTGTATAAATATACTCTGGATATGGTAACATTTCTAGAATCAAATCATTCAGTTGGTACTCATAGTAGCATATTTGCCGTCTCATAGCCTAAGATGCAAGATAATGTCATTAGGGTTGCAGCAAAATGAGTAGGCGTCATTTACTTCCTTAGGCCTAATTTGAGAGCCATATGGGAGAATTAAAAAGCCTACCGAAGTAATAATTAAGTGTAAACTGAATTCTCTTTTTGAGCTTGTAGCAGATTGGGTGTTATCCAACTTGGCTGTCCTGGTAATGATAGCACCCCTATTGTTCTTGGTAAGTTGGCAACTGGGTACCAGGTTTTAAAATCACAACTAGTTTACCTCCAGCAAGTCATGTTTTGAACTGAGGCTGTAAAGGAAACAAATCAGTACTGGGCTGTATAACACTAAAAATAAAATAAGAGACCTATCTGACTTCAACATGAATAGTTGATTTTTTTTTTTTCTGCATTAGCATTAGCACTGAATTATTTTACATGTTGCCTTTAGTAGCTCTTTCATGGCAATCTGGCTTGAACAGCAACACCTGGAATTAAGACGGCAATTATATCCTTACTTATAGTATATTATCCATTACTGCTGTCAAGAACTCTTGAGTTTTGAATTCATTAACTGTACTTCATATAGCTCAGCTTGGAAACCAATTGGTGAAACATATCCACTGGCTGGCTCCATTCTAAAGCACTGTATGTAAACCTGTCCTGCTACCTCTCATTAATGCTCCATTCTCAACACTGGTAGCACAACTGCATTAGTAAACAGCAAAAAAGCCACTTTCTCCTCCCCTTCATACCTCCATTTCCAACAAAAGTGTTTTTCTGTTCATTGTGAAGTGGTACTTGTAGAAGGAGCAGCTGAAACACAATGTATATCCTTTGAGAGTTAGGAGACTGCGATAGAAGCTTCATTATCATGCGAATCGATCTCATCCTGAGAATCTTTCATAACTGCCACATTAAATCAAACGCCAACAGCAAGCCTAAGGAGACAGACATTGCATGGCATGCATATTAAAGTAGCCAGTAGGTGTGAGTGTTCTCTTAGCAGGGGTACATATTAATTTAACTATTAGAATTGTATAAGTATAAAATACTCATGTTGCTTGCTGCTGTCTGTATTTTGGTTCTATCAGGCTACATAAATAATGGTGCACTGTTTCAGCATGGATGGATTTAGTCAGAGATGCTATTTTACTGAATCTCTTTGGGGACAAAAATGCTAACCATTTGAAGACAATCTATTTGCAGGCTTTCTTGTGCATCATCTTTAGAAGAGGCTTCCTTCTGGGACGACAGCCAAGCAGACCAATTTGATGCAGTGTGTGGCGTATGGTCTGAGCACTAACAGGGTGACCCCCCACCCCTTCAACCTCTGCAGCAATGCTGGCAGCACTCATACATCTATTTCCCAAAGACAACCTCTGGATATGACGCTGAGCACATGCATTCAGTTTCTTTAGTCGACCATGGCGAGGCCTGTTCTGAGTGGAACCTGTCCTGTTAAACCACTGTATGGTCTTGGCCACCATGCTGCAGCTCAGTTTCAGGGTCTTGGCAATCCTCTTATAGCCTAGGCCATCTTTATGTAGAGCAACAATTCTTTTTTTAAGATCCTCAGAGAGTTCTTTGTCATGAGGTGCCATGTTGAACCTCCAGTGACCAGTATGAGAGAGTGAGAGCGATAACAAGAAATTTAACACACCTGCTCCTCATTCATACCTGAGACCTTGTAACACTAACGAGTCACATGACACTGGGGAGGGAAAATGGCTAATTGGGCCCAATTTGGACATTTTCACTTAGGGGTGTACTCACTTTTGTTGCCAGCAGTTTAGACATTAATGGCTGTGTGTTGAGTTATTTTGAGGGGACAGCACATTTACACTGTTATACAAGCTGTACACTACTTTACATTGTAGCAAAGTGTAATTTCTTCAGTGTTGTCACATGAAAAGATATAATAAAATATTTACAAAAATGTGAGGGGTGAACTCATTTTTGTGAGATACTGTAGGTTTGGGGTATCACTTTCTCATATAATGAGGTACCCTGCTGTTTGTCATTAAACTGAATTGCCATATCTGTCATTCTGTGTTAAAGTGGTTTGCTCTTATGGGTGGTGGTGCAAGGCAACTCTGAAAGGATGGAAGATAGACAAGATGGGGTTAATAATGCCCTTTGTTTCATCAAGGTAATTTCGGTTTAGTGGGGTTCATTTACTAAAAGGGTAAAGACTGTTTAGCAAAGTGAATATTCATTTATCAAAGCTATTCTCAAATTGGGAGCCATTGTGACACTGGAGGAGGATGTATGTGTAGAGTGACAAAACACATCCCCAATACATAAAAAGCACGACCGGACCTTTTAAATATGAGATCTGGGGTCAAAAAGACCTCAGATCTCATAATGACACTAAAATGCAATTAAAATAAATAAATAAATAAAATAAAAAATGTTGTTTAAAAAAATAAAATAATAATAATGTTGCTTTAAGAGCTATGGGCGGAAGTGATACCATACCAAGAGGACAGAGAATCTGATTGCCTCCACCGCTTACCGGGCACCGGAGCGCGGCAGGAGGGGGGGCCCTCTCCTGCCACCGATAAAAGTGATCTTGCGGCGAATCCACCGCAGAGACCACTTTTATCTGAAAGTGGAAGAAGAGGATACTGGGGTTATGGCAGCTAGCTGATGCCATAACAACGATATTGCTCTTCAAAGCACCGCTGTATAATGACAGCTGGCGGTCCGTAAGTGGTTAATAACTTAATTCATTGGGGCTTTACAGATTAAAAGGGAGATTCTAAAAAAATAAACAGTCCTTCTCACCTACTGTATGTAGATGCAGCATCAATCTGCCGCTGTCCCCTGCCACCTCTGCACCAAGAACTGAGTGATCAAAGACTGCTGATCACTCAGTTCTTGGGTCCGCTCTGAGCACAGAGCAGTGACTGTCACCTCCTCCCATGCTCGTCTCCAGGACTTTTCCAAAGCCTCTCCATTACTATAGAATACCCTACCCCAATCTGTCCGCTTATCTCCTACTTTATTAGCTTTTAGACAATCCCTGAAAACCCTTCTCTTCAGAGAATCCTACCCTATCCACACCTAACAACTGTATTTTTCATTTTCTCCATCAGCTCATCCCCCACAGTTATTACCTTTTGTTTCCACTTGACCCTCCCTTCTAGAGTGTAAGCTCTAATGAGCAGGGCCCTCTGAACCGTCCTGTATTGATTTGTATTGTAAGTGTACTGTTTGCCCTCATATTGTAAAGCGCTGTGCAAACTGTTGGCACTATATAAATCCTGTATAATAATAATAATAATAATAATGAAGGGCATGAATCATGTCATGTGATCTGCTGTGATCGGTCACAGCGATCACATGGTACCAGCAGCGGCCGGTGCACTAATCAGTCATCTGCTGTGTCAGACCATGGGTGACAGACCGTGCTGCAGCGTGGCCCATTCTGGGAGGAAATCATACGATGTCCACCCGGAATGACAAATGTACCGCCCAGCCATCATTTGTCTGTAGGCTGGCAGGAACTGGTTAAACTCCATATTGTCCCTTGAGTCATCTACTAGATTTATTGCAGTTTAAATAATGGTATAACTTTTAATAACTTAATATAATAAGCATAAAACAATCATACCCACCTACTGTATGTAGATGCAGCATCGAATGTCCAAATTAGACACTTCATCCTCTCACTTTGGAGTTCTAAACCTGAACCCCCACATATCACGGTTTATGAGCAATTGTGAGCTGGAGTCTAGGACCAGAAGGGCAGAATTTAAATAATTTACACAGCTTTGACAAAGACTTCAGAAAAACCTTCCTATGCACTGAGTTGGGAGAGGGATTTGGAGTCCAGCTGGGAGGTGGACACATGGTATAATCTTTTCTGTAGGTAATTTAAAGGAATAGTGAATGTATCTCTAATGGAGGCGAGTGTGAAGCTGTTTACCCAATGGTACCCTGTCCCTTCCCAACTGGCAATCATTTTTCTGGGCTATTCCCCTCTTTGTTTCAGGGAATGTGGCCATGTGGGTTCTCACTTCCATACCTAGTGGGAATGCCCATGTATTAGGGGCTTCTGGAATATAATCTTTTTTTTTCTGCGCAAGGTCATAGGCCTGGCAATCCCTAAAACTCCAGAGATTGCCTTGCTGAACAGCAAGCCAATCGGATACTCAAAGCATCTTCTAAAACGTACTTCATATTGCTAGGGCCAAGATGACCTTGGCTCGAGCATGGAAGCAAACATCGGTGTCATTTGCAGCAGCCAAACAAAAGATTTCATCGGTAATGGTACAAGAGAAGGTGGTCAGCATCCTCCTAGACATTTCCAAGGCATTTGAGACTGTGTGGGAACAGTGGAGCGTATACAATAACTAGCCCTGTAATCCTCTATGCTATTGTCTACTCCGTGAGAAACCCTGATGCCTAACGTCTAATCTGGTTCTGTTCTAAACTTCTCTCTTCTTTTCTTTATTCCTCCATTTGGTCGCTCCTCCTACTCACTCCCTCCCCTCGCCCTCATTGCTGGAATACCTGTCTTTTTTCATTTTCAGAAAGATATTCATTAGGACATGTAATTGGGTAACTTGGGCAGGTTCTCATATAGTTGCGATGAGCCAACTGGAAATCTGGTTATAACTCCCACAAGGGGGGATATTATGTCTTTTAATAATTGAACCAGTTTTGCATTTACTATAGCCAATATGATAGTTTTATCCAACTAAGTTAGTACCCAAGATAGCTATGTTTCCTATTAATAATGTGATATATACACGTTTCAATCTCTAGATTGGTTTATTATGCTCATGTTTCAATGTCATATATTTTGATGCAATGTCCTTTTCTGTATTCATATTTGGTTTTCTTCAAATAAAAAGGATTGAAATATAAAAACACAATGATTCTTATCATAAAAGAGCCAAGAATATAAGATTTTAATCAGAAGTATTACATATTGTGATTTGCTTCTGCTACTTGGTTGTTGGAATGTCCTAACTAGAGCTGCTGTACAACTGCCATGATTTGTCTTCAAAAAATGACTTCATGGCACCCCATCACTCTAATGTCCTTTATGGTGTGTTCCATGGTGCTTTTCTTTCTATTACTGGTATCCACCTGGCACATCGCTTCTGCACTTTCAGTTTTCTGATTGATTTAACAGTCACATTTGCTAACACACAGCACAATTCTATAAGAAGCAAAGCTGGAAACTAGAGAAGGGTATTTCATTTCCGGCATACAATGAAAATGATTTTCACAGCTTGCTTCTCATTTCTAACTGAATTGCTAGTGGATAGTGACCACAAGGTGCCTATCAGAAATATATTCTCCCAGTTATAGTCTAGCAGGTCTCAGAGACCTTCACAGGGTATATCAAGCTTTTACTACATCAGTTAGTGTCATGGAAAAATAGCCTCTGAAAAAAAAGTGTGTGTGTTTGTGTATGTTGTGTGTATATACATATATTTTTATATATTGTATATTGCAAAATGAACAGCTTGCAGTGGTAGAAGTAACTAGACAGGAACACAAAAAACAGTCCAGCAGGTTTGTCCTGCGCTTTTATGCAGCAAGCAGTAAACAAACATAATTCAATGGAGTAGGGCTTTGTACATTAAGTCCATAGTAAACTACCTGCTCTTTTGTACATCCAACTAAACTTGTCACACTCTCATAAGTTCCACATTCCAGCACTAGCTCCTTCTCTCTATGTGTGGCTGCTGTCATCTTGCTTCCATTGGCGCTGCAGCCAAACACAAAGGGTGCACTAGGCCCGACAAGGCTAGCTGGTACATGGCTCAGGATTTGAGCAACACACCTGCAGCCAGACCCCTTGTGTTCCTCAGCAACTACTCTTGTGAACTCCAGTGCCTCTCAGCGTTATCTCAGTGACTACAGCATTCCCCATTCAATTTGTTCCTCCAGTATTCCCAGTGTATTCCAGCCTGTTTCCAGCTTCCGTGATGGCTTCCATGACCCCACTGTACTCCAGCCTGCATCTTGCTATAGTGACTTACAGGGTGCCCCAAACAAACAAGAAGCATAGGAACTTTTCTAGTGTTATTTCAGCAGTTAGGCTCTCATAGCAGAGAGAATGGGAGAGAGAGCCCTTAGCTCCAGTCAGCTTACGTATAAATATACCTGTGACGGTTGAGACTAATGAGGTCTGGCTAAATTATTATTATTATTATTATTATATGATTTATATAGCGCCAATAGTTTATGATGTATTGGGGGGACAACACAATTACAGTAAAATACAAAAGGTACAGGAGGGCCCTGCTCGTAGAGCATACATTCTAAAGGGACAGGGTGGTGGTACAAAAGGTAATAGCTGCAGAGAATGATTTGATGGGGGTGGCTAAATAAAAGATGTGGACCTAGGGATAGAGGCTATATTCCACTCAAAGCTCTACAAGGCCTCTGCGCCCCAGACTAGAACTTATTAACAGGTGAGAATACACAAATGTTGTTTTCTCCATGTGTAGTTGACACATACATACCATCTACAACCCTACCAGTCAGTGCCTCACAAGATATATATTGTATATACATTATATAGAGATGAGCTTTTTTTGTAGTGGTACTGCCATTTGCAGTACCTAGCCCCATGCCACTTGTTTGCAACCAGACTGGTATATCTATAGGTATATCTATAGAAAACATAAACATTAATATAGCTGAACCTGACAATCTTTCCAAGCTGTTACATAGTTAATCTAGTTAAAAAAAAGTTGTAAACCCATTACAACAACTTTATCCTACAGGTAAGCCTATAATAAGGCTTACCTGTAGCTACCCAGGATATCTCATAAACCTGCACAGTTTAGGAGATATCCCCTGTCCCCTGCATGTGCCGATGACATTGGCACATGCGCACTGGGGCAAACTTAAGCAATGGCACACATGTGCTGTTGCTTCAGTCTGTGTGCCGTTACCGGCGGCTCCTGCGCACATTGGGGGGAGTGACGGCATTGTGGCTCCAGCCAATCACAGCGCCGGAGCCGCGATACCCGGAAGTAACCCTCGGGAGAGATGTCGCCGGCCAGAGGGGGAGACGAGGAGGGATGTGGGACTTCGTTCTTGGGTAATTCATAATGAGCTATGCATACTAGCTCATTATGCCTTTATCTTGCAGGGTTTTTTTTCTTTTTTTAACCAGGGTTTACAACCAATTTAAGCCCATTCAGCCCTACCCAAAAAAAGAAAACAAAACAAAAAAAAAAACACAAATAAAAAACCTCCATATACACTATCAGATACCCAAAGTTGATTCCGTGATTCAGAGGACGGCAACCTCCTCCAATTCTGGCATAGATTTTGGATACTATTGCCTCTGTTGCTCATATTAGTGAATGAATTACCACTCATTGCTGTGTTGCAAAGTATTGCAAGACTTCCATAAATGCCATGAAGTCACTGTTTTTGTCACGTTGGAATAGGCATTTCTCATTTTAGCACAACACTGGTGCAGAGAATGAGGCATGCAAGAAGCATGTGCAGAGTAAAAGAAAACATGTAAGTTAGGAATGATGTGCTGCTTTGTAAGCCCCAAAAAAATCTAAAATTGTGAGAATTATTGCAAGCACCTTTTAATGCCAAGATGATTTTTACACTATAGTTCATCTTTAAGTGTTAAGAAATCCCTTTTAGGGTTAAGTAAAATGTAAGCATGATGGTTAAGTGTCAAAGGTTACTTTTTTAATGTTAATTGTAGGTTAACCCTTTCATGACTAGGCCTATTTCTGACATTTGGTGTTTACAAGATAAAATCCCTATTTTTTGCTAGAAAATTACTTAGAACCCCCAAACATTATACAGGGGGTCCCCGACTTACAAACATCCGACTTACAAACGACTCCTACTTACAAACGGAGGGAGACAACAGGAAGTGAGAGGAACTCTACCCCTAGGAAGGGAAATTCACTCCTGTAAGAGTGAATATGGGAAAAAGGTGTCTCCACTGATGCTTTATCACCAGTCCATGTTTCCCTAACAACCCAAAATTTTCAAAATCCAATCTTCATTGGGACAGAATGTGAGGTGAAATCTTCTGAACAGGGGCACAGACAGAAAAACAAATGTTACAGGGGTGATAACCCTTCTCTATGGTATCTAAAAAACTTAAAAATAGATTTTTTGGCTGGAGCTACACTTAAAAAATTTACCTGTTCCGACTTACAAACAGATTCAACTTAAGAACAACCCTACAGTCCCTATCTTGTTTGTAACCCGGGGACCCCCTGTATATATTTTTTTAGCAGAGAATCTAGAGAATAAATTGGCATTGGTTACAATATTTTATGTCACACGGTATTTGTGCAGCAGTGTTTTAAACGCAATTTTTTGGGAAAAGGGACACTTTCATGAATTTTAAAAAAGCAAAACAGTATAGTTATCCCAATTTTTTTGTATAATGTGAAAGATGATGTTACGCCGAGTAAATAGATACCAAACATGTCACGCTTTATAATTGCACGCACTCATGTAATGGCGAAAAACGTTGGTACCTAAAAATCTCCATAGGCCGCGATTAAATTTTTTTTTTTACGGTTACCAGGTTAGAGTTACAGAGGAGGTCTAATGTTACAAGTATTGCTCTCGCGATCGCGGCGATACCGCACATGTGTGATTTGAACACCGTTTACATATGCGGGCGCGACTTCCGTATGCGTTTTCTTTGCTGCACAAGCTTGCAGTGACAGGGGTGGTTTTAAATAAATTTTTTTTTCTTATTTATTTGATTTATTTTTATATTATGAAATTGTGTTTTTTTTTTGTTTTTTTTTATTTGATCACTTTTATTGCTGTCACAAGGAATGTAAACATCCCTTGTGACAGTAATAGGTGGTGACAGGTACTCTTTATGGAGGGATCGGGGGTCTAAAAGACCCCAAATCCCTCCTTTGCACTTCAAAGTATTCAGATCACTGAAAATGGTGTATCTGAATACTGTATTTTTTTTTAAAAACCGGCGCCATTGGCGGCTGAGTAAACCCGAAGTGACGTTGTGATGTCGCTTCCGTGTTTACATCAAGGAGACTGGAATGCACATTACCCCACCTTTTATGCAAATACAGACAAATAACCTGTTCATTTTCCAGAAATGCACTCAACTCCTAATTTCCTTTGGTGGACAGACAACAAAGTGTCTTTGATGTGCTAAAATTGCGAGGGATGTTTTCAGTATTGCCCAGCCCTATTTTGCTGAACTGGAAAAACACCTCTCTTCATCTCCAGGAAGAAGAGGTATTCTGTAGTTCACTGAGAGAATTAGCACGGCGGGAGGGGGGACGTCCCCTCCCCAAAGAGACTGCAGTTGCTCTAAATATTAGTAAATGACATAAAGCCTCACTTTGCAAAGTATACCCAATCACAAACAAGGAAAATTAAAGCGGTTCTGCACTCTGTAAAAAAATTTTTTTTTTTAGGACGTAATATAAAGTATGCTTACCTTTATTAGGGGACTCACCTGTTCCATCTTCCATCTCGATCGCCGCCGGTTTTCGTCCGATGAAGTTCCTCGTCTTCTTCTTTAGTGCTGGGGGCCATCTTGCCTGTGGGCATGTGAAACACCCACAGGAACTTTAGATGGCCCAGCATGCACCGCCGTTACTCGCGCGTGCGCAGTAACGGCACATCTGCCGACATCTCACGAGATTTCGGCAGATGTGGCCGAAATCTCGCGAGATTTCGGAAGATGCCCACACTGACTCCTGGGATCAATGACACCAGATCCCAGGAGACAGTGCGCCGTGACGACGATCGACGCAGAGACCCCGCCCGCCGCCGCAGAGAGAGAAGACCGGAAGTCTTCAATTACAAGGTAAGTAAAAAAAAAATAAAAATAAAACATTTCATTTAGTACTCTTTGCCTGATTTGGAAGGCAAAGAGATTTACTAAATGAAATGGGTGCAGAACCGCTTTAAAAAAAACTAAATTTTTGCTTGCACATGATTGGATGATGGAAGTCAACAGAGCTTCTGCTCATTTACTGAAGCAACTGCACTTGCAAAGGACACAGTCTATTTAGTAAATCAACCCCATATTCTCTGTTCTCAAAAGGGGCTTAGCGAGGCGGAGATGGAGAAATATCAGTTCACTGATCTTCCCTCATGCTGTGCAGGGAGGGAGGGGGGGAGGCGTGCCAGCTTAAGTCTGATCATTGGAGGACAGACAGGCTCTTCTCGCAGCACAGCCAAGTGTGTTCTTGTGTCTAGTGTGGTCAGGTTGAAATAAATAAGCAGAGGGACTTGCAGGTTTTCCAGGTATTTCACATAAAGGAAGCAATACAAAGAGAATATTAATTTTTTTTAACATTTTTTCAACAAGTACATGGTACAACATACACATATCAGAAATATTAAATGTTAGGGTAACATATTTCTGATATGATATTATATGATTTGTATGTTATATTGTTTGTAGTTGCGCATCTATGCCCACCATATGAGGGATTAAATGCATATGCATAAAGTATCAGCATGTATGTATAACTGAAATGGGTTAATTATGAAGACTGTAAAGTCTAGAAACTCTGGTCAGGAAACTTTCATTTATAAAAGGGATCTGTGCCATAAGCAAATAAAAAATACACCATGTGAAAATGTTGTGGTGAGGTAGTTAATTGGGTAAAAATAGCTCAGGCTAGACTATTATATAAAAGTGTAAGAACTAGATTAAAAAAAAAAAAAAAAAAAACTTGTAAAAATATGCCTGCAGCTACCAGAAAAACTAACAGCTTTTAGCAACACATTAGACCACACTGAAACAAATATTTGGAACTTTCTTGAAGTTGTTAACCCAATACCAAGCCAGCCAGGTCACTGTTTAGTTCTTGTAATTTTTCTTACCTACATATTTCAGTATATAGCAAAGAATGGATTTAACTACATGGATTTAAAATAAAATGTAACTGTGGGGTTTATTTACAAAACTTGAGTGCAAAATCTGGTTAAGCCCTGCACAGTAACAAATCAGTTTCCATTTTTTTTTGTCAAGAATAATTCCACTTTTGTTGAAAAAAAACATTCCCCTCTGGTTGATTCACAGTATGTACTTTGCAAGAATTTTAACAAAAATGTTGCAGATTCCTACATTTTGTTATGCTAAAGAAACCCCTGTGTGTTTGTCTGTGTCTATGTGGTAAGTGAATCTAATGGGAGTGGTTGAATAATTATCAACCAGCTGATGCACCTGCAGGGCTCTAATGAGGAAAATTGCAGGGTCTGCCTCTCGTTAGACTTGATTTCCCATTGTGAGTTTTTCACCAAAAATTTTGTTTTTGTTGCAGGGGATGCCAAAAATCTGACTTGTATCCTAAGGCCCATACACACGATCAGACTTTTTGACAACAAACATGCAAATTAGGTGTTTTGGACCAACATCTGACCGTGTATGCTCCATCGGACCAACTTTTACAGTTTTCATCAGACTTTTGTTGGCTGTGCGAACGGACCAACTTTCTGCCAACAAAAGTCCGATGGAGCAAAGTCCGATCGTGTGTACAGAAAACCATAGGACTTTTGTACAAAGTACAAACACGCATGCTCAGAACCAATGCAAAGGATCAGACAACAATACAGAAGTTGACCAAAGGTGGCGGTAAAGAGCAGAAAAACCACATGATTTGGTGAAAGTTTGGCTGAAAAAGTCCTGCTGTGTGTATGCAATACAAGTTAAGGGCCGACGCCCTTTGTACAAAAATCCACTTGAAAGTTTGTACAAAGTCCTATTGTGAGTATGAGGCTTTAGTGTAGACTTCTGGCAAAATCAGTGAGCCATTTAAACAAGCAGGAAATTATGTTTCTGGGGGGTGTCCTGTGCACATTCTGTGTACAGAACACCTCCAAGTAGCCATATTGCATTGCATTTTACAGAAAATTACAGTGCTGCAGATTCAAAAGAAAAGGTAGTTATTTAATATAATTCAATTACAATATGACTTGTGTTGCAATTGTATATGCTATACAGTATTATTATTATTACTTTTTGCTATTTTTTTCCCATGAAAGTGAAGTTACCCTTTAATTGAACAAACTGAAGTTAGAAGCTGATTGGCTACCATTCACAGCTGCACAAGATTTTCCACTCTTCAGTTTTAGTAAATCAACCCCAGTATTTCTGCACAAAAGTTTTACTTTAACACCTTAGGTACTGGTAAACAAAAGGCATACAAACCCACTCCAAAAGCTTTTGCTTCAATCTCTTTATGAACTTTACATATATTAGTAGCCAAAGTCAAGCTCCAATTATTTGTTATAATTTTGCCGAAAATGTTTACCCGTTTGCACAAAAATCTACTTTACATATCAGTAGTTGGAGAGTTATAATTTGGCTTTCTCTTCTACTCCACTATTTAAAAAGTGTCTCCATGTAGAAGCAATTCACAACTTTTACAAGACTGTGGTTTGTCGAAAATTGCATGGATGAGTAAAACCAAGACTTTCCTTAATTATTTTTATTTGTACTGTTGCATATGTTCATTTATAACAAAGACACACAGAAAATGGGAGAAGTATCTTTTAAATATGTTCTTTGTTTCCATAATTAAGTAGTATTTCCAATTTACCTGTATCCATATGCCTCCTGAATCTTTTGCTAATTAAAAGAAAAAGTTTCCACATTATGATGACTACAGCTTAGGATTCTATATGCCCACTGAAAGTGGTCACTCCTCTAGTGGGCAAATCACTCCTATCAGTGGCTAGGCACGTTGGCAATGTTTTACCTGACTGCATTCCAAGGGATAACCAAGAACAAAGCTCCACCATCATGATCATGAAACTTTAGGAAGGCTAATACCAAGGAACAGCAGTGGATGACAGGAGGTCAATAACACATGAATAATCCTAAAGGCCCGCACACACGATCGGACTTTTTGACAACAAACATGCAAATTAGCTGTTTTGGACCAACATCCGACCGTGTGTACGCTCCATCGGACCAACTTTTTCAGTTTTCATCGGACTTTTGTTGGCTGTGCGAACGGACCAACTTTCTGCCAACAAAAGTCAGATGGAGCAAAGTCCGACCTTGTGTACACAAAACCATCGGACTTTTGTACAAAGTACAAACACGCATGCTCAGAATCAATGCAAAAGATCAGACAACAATATAGAAGTTGACCAAAGGTGGCGCTGGAGTATTCGAACGTCCTCTTTTGAAGTGTCGTCAGTATGTTGAAACGTCACTACGTTCATGTTTGTTGCCTAAAAAGTCAGATCGTGTGTATGCAATACCAACTTGGGGCCAACGCCCTTTGTACAAAAATCCACGGAAAAGTTGGTACAAGGTCCGATCGTGTGTATGAGGCTTTACTCCGTGATCTGCTCAAATTATAAATTGGTAACATTTCTAAAGGCCCATACACATGATTGAACTTTGTACAAACTTTCCCGTGGATTTTTGTACAAAGGGCGTCGGCCGTGAACTTGTATTGCATACACACGGCGGGACTTTTTCAGCCAAATTTTCACCAAATCACGTGGTTTTTCTGCTCTTTACCGCCACCTTTGGTCAACTTCTGTATTGTTGTCTGATCTTTTGCATTGGTTCTGAGCATGCATGTTTGTGCTTTGTACAAAAGTCCTATGGTTTTCTGTACACACAATCAGACTTTGCTTCATCAGACTTTTGTTGCCAGAAAGTTTGTCCGTTCGCACAGCCAACAAAAGTCAGATGAAAATCGAAAAAGTTTGTCCGATGGCACGTACACACGGTTGCCTTAAAACAGCTAATTTGCATGTTTGTTGTCAAAAAGTCTTTAGAGTGTTTAGAAGTGTTTAAAAGTCTTTAGAGTGTTCTTTGGAGTAGTAGGTTTAGTGCCTATATCTGCTACATAAATGGAGAGACACACAAAAAAAGAGTTTTGTGAATGGCGTATAGTATGATCATGTGTAAAAGAGAACAGCACACTAAAGCAGAAATCCAGTGTGTAAACCTTAGTGTATGGGAAAACACTTTGTCCTTATTTCTTCAAGAGACATTTATTTATTTGTTTTTTTTTACAGGGAACAGTAATGAACACTAGCCCTTGGGCCAGGGGTCTGGCGAGACTTGGACCAACATGATGAATTCTTTCAACTGTGCACTGTTGCTGTTTTAATGATTTTCTTGTGGGAAATGTCCCTGAAGGTAGACAGTAGGTGATCCAGACAACAGGAAGGGAGAGGAAGGTCACTGATGTGGGGCCTCAATATACACAGCTTAATTAGGAAAATGTTATAAAGCAAAGTGCAGAGTAAGATCTATAAAACCAAAGGAAAAGATTCTAAGTCAGCTGCAAGGGGTTTTCTGACACCTCTGTCTTTGTAGTGGTTGACTCTGGAAATAAATGTAGTAACTTTTCACAGTGGTGTAACAGAACACATCCTCCAGTTAATTAAAACTGCCATTCCATAACTAATCCAGAGACACACTAATGTTTTTCAATTTAAAGCCAGAAGAAAACACATGCGTAAAACAGATCTAATCCCTTATTTGATTAAATTTTGTTTGCTAAAGTACCATATAACCAACTGTTTTTTTTTTTTTAAATAAAATACTGTTTTCCCCTTTTTTTATGCTTTTTTGCATCTTGGTGCTTCCTATTACAGTCACTTCGTAGCTACATGCTGTCTACATGCACTTGTTCCATAGATGTCTGCACATCATTCAGAACTAGCTTCTTAAAAGTGACAACTGTGAAACAATTCTACCTAATGTGTGTCTGTCTAAAGCAGGGATCCTCAAACTACGGCCCTCCAGCTGTTGCGGAACTACACATCCCAAGAGGCATTGTAAAACTCTGACATTCACAGACATGACTAGGCATGATGGGAATTGTAGTTCCTGTACAACTGGAGGGCCATAGTTTGAAGACCCCTGGTCTAAAGCCTCATACACACGATAGGACTTTGTACTAACTTTCCCGTGGATTTTTGTACAAAGGGCGTCGGCCCTGAACTTGTATTGCATACACACAGCAGGACTTTTTCAGCCAACTTTCACCAAATCACTTGGTTTTTCTGCTCTTTACCGCCACCTTTGGTCAACTTCTGTATTGTTGTCTGATCTTTTGCATTGGTTCTGAGCATGCGTGTTTGTACTTTGTACAAAAGTCCTATGGTTTTCTGTACACACGATCAGACTTTGCTCCATCAGACTTTTGTTGGCAGAAAGTTGGTCCGTTCGCACAGCCAACAAAAGTCCGATGAAAACTGAAAAAGTTGGTCCGATGGAGCGTACACACGGTCGGATGTTGGTCCAAATCAGCTAATTTGCATGTTTGTTGTCAAAAAGTCTGATTGTGTGTACGGGCCTTTAGGCTCATAAGGTACTATTTTAGGCCAGGTTCACATCTTTCCATATCCGCTTTTGTACATTTATCCATATCCATCTATCCATATCCGCTTTTTAGTTCATTTTTAAATATGCATTGTAGTGCATTAAACACATTTTCATTACCCTATTGGGAATCATAGTGCATGACAATACAGAAAAAAAATTGCTTCTTATGACACACGTTTGTCTTTCTTTACAACGCATGCGTTAAAACCAAAAAGTGTGAACAAGGTCCTAATGAAAGCTACAGATATAAGAAAGAAAAGTACTTTGAAAATTAAATGAATATGTTAAAGCCTACATATATGAATATTATACGAAATTGTAGTGGTTGAGTTTAGGTCTGTATGAAGGAAAAGTCTTCCTGGTGTAGAACATATTTAGGAAAAATTATTTTTATTATTATTATCATGAAAAATATCAAAATGATTTGTATATTATTATCCATTAGTAATATAAACCATTTAAACCATGTGCACAAAAACATACAAATTCCATCCAGATAACTCTGGATAGTTCTGAGCCACATTTTCTTTGTGTTATATATATATACAGTATACAATATATTACCAAAAGTATTGGGACGGCTGCCTTTACACGCACATGAACTTTAATGGCATCCCAGTCTTAGTCCATAGGGCTCTATATTGAGTTGGCCCACTCTTTGCAGCTATAACAGCTTCAACTTTTCTGGAAGGCTGTCCACAAGGTTTAGGAGTGTGTCTATGGAAATGTTTGACCATTCTTCCAGAAGCACATTTGTGAGATCAGGCACTGATGTGGACAAGAAGGCCTGGCTTGTAGTCTCCACTCTAATTCGTCCCAAAGGTGTTCTATCGAGGTGAGGTCAGGACTCTGTGCATCAGTGTCGACAATACTTTCCCATATCCCTGTATGTTGTGTCCTTTAAGATGTACATCTAAAAGTCTTTTAAAGATATCCATATTCCCTGCATCCACCACCAATTGTGGGAGAGAGTTCCAAATCCTTATTGCCATAACAGTAAAGAACCCCTTATACATTTTAAGGTTAAACCGCTGCTTCTCCAGTCTCATTGTGTGGCCTTGTGTCCTTTTACACTCCTTATGACTGAATTGTTTACTTCCTATGCTGGGATCCCCATTGAGATATTTGTAGATCGCTACCATATCTCCTTTCAAGCATCTTTTCTCTAGCGAGAATAAATGTAGTGTTTGCAGCCGTTCCTATTAACCACTGCAGCCCCGGAAAGATTTACCCCCTTCCTGACCAGAGCACTTTTTGCGATTCGGCACTGCGTCACTTTAACTGACAATTGCGCAGTCGTGCGACCTGGCTCCCAAACAAAATTGATGTCCTTTTTTTCCCACAAATAGAGCTTTCTTTTGGTGGTATTTGATCACCTCTGTGTTTTTTATTTTTTGCGCTATAAACAAAAAAAAAGCGACAATTTTGAAAAAAACACAATATTTTTGACTTTTCGTTATAATAAATATCCCCCAAAAATATATAAAAAAAATTTTCCTCAGTTTAGGCTGATACCTATTCTTCTACATATTTTTGGTAAATAAAATCGCAATAAGCATTTATTGATTGGTTTGCGCAAAAGTTATAGCATCTACAAAATAGAGGATAGTTTTATGGCATTTTTATTAATAATTTTTTTTTTTACTAGTAATGGCGGCGATCAGCGATTTTTATCGGGACTGCGACATTATGGCGGACACATCGGACAATTTTGACAGATTTTTGTGACCACTGGCACTAATACAGCGATCAATGCTATAAAATTGCATTGATTACTGTAAAAATGTCACTGGCAGTGAAGGGGTTAACCACTAGGGGGCGGGGAGGGGTTAAGTGTGTCCTAGGGGAGTGTTTCTAACTGTCTGGGGGATGGGCTAGCAGTTATACGACACTGATCGCTGCTCCCGATAACAGGGAGCAGATGATCAGTGTCCTGTCACTAGGCAGAATGGGGAGATGCTGTTTACATTGGCATCTCGCCGTTCTTCAGCTCCGTGACACGATCGCAGCTATCCCAGCAGCGATCGAGTCCGCGGGTACCGCGGGCACGGTCACGGTGCTCGCGGCAGGCGCACGTGCGCATGCACAGTTGGAAATTCAAAGTAACGTACGGGCACGTTACTTTGCTCAGCCATGCCATTCTGCCGACGTATATATGCTGACAGCGGTCGGCAAGTGGTTAATTGAGGTCCTCCAGTCCCCTTATTAGTTTTGTTGCCCTTCTTTGGACTCTCTCCAGCTCCAGCACATCCCTTCGGAGGACTGGTGACCAGAACTGGACTGAAAACTCCAGATGAGGCCTAACCAAAGTGGCAGAATTATTGTTTTGTCCCTGGAATAGATCCCCTTTTTTTATGCATGCTAATATTCTGCCGGCTGAACATCTAACTATGTTCAAGTAAAAATATTGTTCCTTACACATTTTTAGGTATTCTTTGGAGAGATTACATCGCATTCAATAGGCTCCCCCATGCAAAGTGAACAGCCTAGTTTCCTTTCGTAAATCAACCCCATTGACATGATACAATGTAATCAAATATGGTTCTTAATTTTCACACAGTGGTTCTCCTTTCCCTTCACACAGTGAACTACTATGTCTGTGCAGGAAGACACAGACATCTACAGAGTTGCACCCATGGGCTAAGCTTAGAACACATCTAACAAACAGATAATATCTTCCCTAAATGCTATTATTCCTAAACCATTGATAGATCAGCATAGAATGTTGTGGAAAGAGTGTAACATTTGTTACAAAGAGCCTCTTGTGAAAAGCCTTTGAGTTCAAAGCTGTATGTTTTTATTAGATTAGACTATGTGTAACAGTCCTGGCTTGTGTCTGACTTCAGAATGTGTTTTTTAGGTTGTTTCAAGTCTGTCTACTTTATTTTATAAAAGAACTGACAGCAAAAAACGTGATTTAATTAATGTTAAAACAAACATTTCATAAAGTGAAATACTCCCAAAAACTGTTTTATTTCTGCTGTCCCCTTGTAGAGTGTACTGAAGTATTGTCATTTTGAAAAGTTTAACCACTTCAGCCCCGCACCAATTTGCAGCCAAAGGACCAGGCCCCTTTTTGCGATTCGGCACTGCGTCGCTTTAACTGACAATTGCGCGGTCGTGCGACGTGGCTCCCAAACAAAGTTGGCGTCCTTTTTTTCCCCACAAATAGAGCTTTCTTTTGGTGGTATTTGATCGCCCCTGCGGTTTTTATTTTTTGCGCTATAAACAAAAATAGAGCGACAATTTTGAAAAAAAATGCAATATTTTTTACTTTTTGCTATAATAAATATCCCCAAAAAAGATATTACATTTTTTTTTCCTCAGTTTAGGCCGATACGTATTCTTCTACATATTTTTGGTAAAAAAAATTGCAATTAGCGATTATTGATTGGTTTGCGCAAAAGTTATAGCGTTTACAAAATAGGGGATAGTTTTATAGCATTTTTATTAATATTTTTTTTTACTAGTAATGGCGGCGATCAGCGATTTTTATTGCGACTGCGACATTATGCACATTTTTTACACATTTTTTACACATTTTTGGGACCATTTTCATTTATACAGCAATCAATGCTATTTAAATGCATTGATTCCTGTATAAATGACACTGGCAGTGAAAGAGTTAACCACTAGGGGGCGGGGAGGGGTTATGGTCTCTGACGTGTGTGTTTTTTTTTACATTAGGGGGCGTGGCTGACGTCTGACGTCATTGATCAGCTTTCCCGATGACAGGGAACAGCCGATAAGTGACAGGCAGTGTAGGAAGCGCGGGGAGAGGTTTGTTTACACAGACCTCTCCCCGTTCTTCAGCTCTGTGACCCGATCGCGGGACACCAGCGCTGATAGGGTCCGCTGGTCCCGTGGCCGTGGTCACGGAGCTCCCGACCGTGTCGCAAGCGCGCCGCCGGTGGCGCTCGCGACCCCACGGCTAGGCAATTAAAGGGGACGTACCTGTACGTGCTTTTGCCTAGCAGTTAATGGTTCCTACATTTTTTGCTGAACTCATTTTAAAGGTTCATTTAGACAAATAAATGCAAGCATTTGCTTTTGGGCACAATACACTGGCTTGATAAGTAATTTTCTCAACAAAAATACATTTCCTTATGTGTTGTTTGTAAATCCTTCACTGTTGCTTGCTCTGTAAGGCCCCTTTCACACGGACGGTCCATTCAGGTCCGCCTGTCAGTTTTTTTAGGCGGACACTCCATAGAGGTCTATGGAGAGTCGGATGTCAGCGGTGACATCTCCGCTGACATCCGACCCGCTCCGACCCGATCCGACCCGCTCCGATCCGAAAAAGTGTGATGGAGGAAAAAGCTATTTTTCCATCGGTCATCGAATCGGTCCGCATCACCCGATCTCCCATAGGGGATAGCGGCTCTCTGACGGGTCCGTCCCTGCACAGAGTGCAGAGACGGACCTGTCATCTTCCTGCTCAGCGGAGATCACTCCGGCGATCCCCGCTGAGCAAGCGGATATCCATGGGGCGGTTCAGCACTGATCCGCCCCGTGTGAAAGAGGCCTAACAGAGATGAGCACCCGTCTTCCTGCAGTGTATTTCAGTTAATGCTACACAGCTTTGTAAGTTTATCGGAGAACAGCCCACTGATACTGCATATACTTATATTTCATGGACTCACACTAGACTATATCTGCATTGTATGTGCTTGTTGTCATCTACTAAAATCAGCAGATATCAGCTTAGTTTAACAGACAACAGACAAAAATGAGCCAATTCCCCATGATCTTGACTGTGCTGGTTTCACAGCGGATACATTTTTTCTAATAATCTACAGTACTTTTGGTTTGTATGCTATTATTGATGCCCACCTTGATTTTTATCTTTTTAAGTAAATATGTGGGTATATATATATAGGCAGTCCCCAGGTTACAAACAAGATAGGGTCTGTAGGTTTGTTCTTAAGTTGAATCTGTTTGTAAGTCGGAATAGGTAGATTTTTTAAGTGTAGCTCTAGCCAAAAAAAAGATGTTTAAGCTTTTTGTATAGCACAGGGAAGGGATTCATATTTACATAGTTACATAGTAGGTGAGGCTGAAAAAAAGACACAAGACCATCAAGTCCAACATATGTGTGTGATTATATGTCAGTATTACCTTGTATATCTCTGTATGTTGCGGTCGTTCAGGTGCTTATCTAATAGTTTTTTTTAAATTATCGATGCTCCCCACTGAGACCACCGCCTGTGGAAGGGAATTCCACATCCGTGCCGCTCTTACAGTGAAGAACCCTCTACGCAGTTTAAGGTTAAACCTCTTTTCTTCTAATTTTAATGAGTGGCCATGTGTCTTGTTAAACTCCCTTTGGTGAAAAAGTTTTATCCCTATTGTGGGGTCACCAGTATGGTATTTGTATATTGAAATCATATCCCCTCTCAAGTGTCTCTTCTCCAGAGAGAATTAGTTGAGTGCTCGTAACCTTTCTTACACCCCTATAACATTTGTTTTGCTGTCTTTGCCCCTGGTCAGAAGATTTCACCTCACTTTCTGTCCCAATAAAAATTGGATTTTGAACATTTTGGGCTGTTGGGGATAGAAGGATTGGTGATAAAACTTCAGTGGAGACAACTTTTCCCACGATAACTCTTACAAGAGTGAATTAATCTTCCTAGGGGTAGATTTCCTCTCACTTCCTGTTGTCTCCCTCTGTTTGTAAGTAGGAGTCGTTTGTAAGTCGGATGTTTATAACTTGGGGACCACTTTTATAAATATATAGTAAGTAGCTATAGATTTTAACACCAAGTACTCAAGCTTTAACATGGAACTCAGCTGAACATGTCACTTTGTTTTTTATCCCCCCCCCCCCCCCTCCGTGCTAAACATGTATTTTACATTTTTACATACCCTCTCTATACTCCAACGCTGTCCGTGGCTTCTTCCATTGTCTAGCCATGTCATTCCACTAATTTCCTGTCAGCCCAATCTGTCATTTACATGCCCCTATGGGTGAACCATCATAAAGGCTGTACTTTATGAGGATTGAGCAACGCTCACACATTATTACATTAGCGCCACTCAATCCTGGAAGAATGATCAGCTTCCCCCTCAGCTGCTGGAGAAAAAAGAGGAAGCTGCCGTGATATCACCAAATGGCCTAGGAGACTGCACAAAAAAAGGTGTGCATAGGGTTTTTGTAAAATAAAAAATATTAGGTAGTGGGGGGCTTCCTTGTGTAGGGGAGGTAGGTGGGGCAATTCAATGTTTTGCATCAATGACCTCTGTAGTTGCAGACAAGGTGGAGCAAATTATGCTCACAATTCAAAGCAGAAGCCCTAAAGTAATTCTGTCCATAGCTCATCTCACCCTGCTCCCCCTCCCAGGGTTCCTGATCACAGTTAATATCAGAACCCTGCCGCGCCCGTACAGAAAATGTCAGACTGAAATTGGAGCAGCACAAGAGGCCAATCAGTGAGTAAACATATGTTAACAAGAAACATGTTGGTTGGATGAGGGAGCAAAGAAATTAACTTATCATCCACTGTCGATATACCAATTGGGGGCAAGGAGGTGACCAGGCTGTATTGCAGTAGCATTATAGTAGAGAAAACTCACCAACCTTGCTCTTACGTTTGGCAGGGCTGTGTAAATCTTAGAATATTATGGTCAAACATACAAATCCCTAAGAGTCCCTACAAATACCTAAGAGTAAAACTTTATTCTGGCAATCTGCAATGTTTACTTTTTGGTGCAAGCACTTCAAAGCAGATTCCATGTAAGTGGGTTTTAATCTTTTGAATAAAGCTAGTTGTATAGTTTTACACAATGTGGCTCTTTTTCTCTCCTTGATTGTGAGAGACATTTGAATTCCTATTGAGATTGCTGGGACTTGTAGCACCCTCTACCAGTAGGTAGGTTCTAGTAAGGGTTATTTTACTAGGATTTTCAGCACAGGCAAATTTAGGCAGGCCTATGCTGCAAGCTAGGCCGGTCTATTTTGATCTGGGGGCTGGAAGTGGTGAGAGTAGCAGTGGGTGTGACCACTGTGCTCTAGTTCTGGGGCGCCTCCCCTGCTTCCAGAGAGAATATTCTGGAAGAGGGGCTGGAACTGGAACTGGAGTGGCAGGCAGCTCATGTGGGAGCCCTGACCAATCCCCATTGGTATTGGCAGGGTGCAGGCCTCCTAAATAAGCTGAGGTGATATGCCACTGGGGGGGAGAAGTTGGCTGAGTGAAGTGAGGAAATGAATGCTAGGCAGCAGCAGGAGGACACCCCCATCTGGGGGGGTGGTGCCAATCGCAGGAGAAGGCCGGCGAGAACTGTGAGGGAACATTGCCTCTACACGGTCATTGGCAATGTCTCTGCCACCACACGGTCGGTGGTAGAGAACTCCTGGAGCAGAGGGGCAGGTGAAACAGTCGGAAAGGTATGGTCCGGTCAAGTTCCTCATCAAGGACTCAAAGCAGTGGAAGGTCAGTGAGTGTTACCACAGTGGAGGGCTGGATGTGCCAGGAAGTCTGTGAGGGAACTCTGCTTTTATACAATCATTAGCAGAGTCTTCATCATACACACAGTGGATGATGGGGAGTCCTGGATCAGAGAAGAGACTGTGGGGATCTGTGTCAAATCAATGTGGCCTAAGGGCACAGGATTTGCAAGTTGGGCTGACTGGGAACAGTAGTCCACCATCTAAGTCATGCTTTTAAACTACTAGGCCTCTGGGGAGAGGTTCTGCAGGCCTCAGGCCTAGTAGCAGCGAGCAACCAGAGCCAGTAGAGGGGCTTATTCAGAGTGGGTCCCTGTTACCCAATAGAAGAGGATGTGACATACCTTGTTTCGGGAACTACAAGTTTGTACAGGAGGAAACCAGTGTGGGTAGAAGGAAACAAGTCTGAGCTGGAGGAGTAAGAGTCTGCATGGAGATGCAGGAGGAGTAACAGTCTGCATGGAGATGCAGGAGGATATTTGTTCAGTGTTAATGTACATCCACTCTTCTGGCTCTAACTTTGTGCTTAATTCTCAAATATGATGGCAGTGATAAATCCTATGGGCATCCCATATTCCAAATCCCTATCCAAGATGTACCCCCCCCCCCCCCCCCCATAAAACAACAAAAACAAAACCAGCAAAAGACTGCTCATTGTCTCTGTAAGTGATGTATGAAGTCTGGCAGCGGGGTCAATTGGTGGATTGTCTGTTACTAGCTGCAACACCATGGCTACATAAAGCTAGTTGTATATAGTTTTACACAATGTGGCTCTTTTTCTCTCCTTGATTGTGAGAAACATTGGATTTCCTATTGAGATTGCTGGGACTTGTCTGAGAGTTTTTATAACCTTGCTCATGGGGAATTCTGAATTACCCAGAGGTGGATCTGTGATCAGTAGGAACCTGGGAAACGACATAAGCCTATTTTGACCTGTTTGATATATGTTAGTTTGGGTCAAATCTAGAAGGTGAGTGCATTTTCACAGTGGGAAGCATGTGTGATATGCTCTGCAATTTCCAAAAGATCTGATTATCTGCACTTTTTCACATAGAGGCGAATTGCACACTTTTACATTGACAATTTTGATTGTTTGGACACTTTAAGGACATTTATTGCAATATATGGTAATGTTCATTATTGTATGATGTTATTTGCTATGGATTCAGGTGGCATATTGCTATATGGTGAATGTACTGAGTTGTAATATGAGATGTATAATTTCACATTCTTTTATGTTAGAGGTAGGAGGTATATTTTTTAGCACTGCACCATTCTTCCATTTTCTCAGACTTTCTTTTCACAGATTAAGCTCTGCTTGTCTGCCCCCCCCCCCCCTCCACTGCCACATTTGGCACCTTTTGGGGGCGAGAGGGAGTACCTGCTCTCACTTCCGGCTCAGTTCGCCACAGCAAAGTCAGCCAGGAGTTCGCCCCTCCCTCCTCCCCCCACTGCTGGCCCTTTCACAGAATGCAGTGAGAGCAGTAGAGAGTAGAGCGCATGCACAGTAGGAAATCGGCTGTGAAGCCGCTAAGCAATATTTTATGTCACACGGTATTTGTGCAGTGGTGTTTTAAACGCAACTTTTTGGGAAAAGGGACACTTTCATGAATTTAAAAAAAACGAGACAGTAAAGTTAGCCCAATTTTTTTTGTATAATGTGAAAGATGATGTTACGCCGAGTAAATAGATACCAAACATGTCACGCTTTATGATTGAATGCACTCGTGGAATGGCGATAAACGACAGTACCTAAAAATCTCCATAGGGGATGCTTTAATTTTTTTTTTTACCGTTAGGTTAGAGTTAAAGAGGAGGTCTAGTGCTAGAATTATTGCTCTTGCTCTGACGGCCGCGGCAATACCTCACATGTGTGATTTGAACACTGTTTACATATGCGGGAGCAACTTCCGTATGCGTTTTCTTTGCTGCACGAGCTCGCGGGGACGGGGCACTTTAAAAATAATTTATTTTTTCTTATTTATTTTTATATCATTAAATTGTGTTTAAAAAAAAAAAATCATTTTTGATCACTTTTATTGCTGTCACAAGGAATGTAAACATCCCTTGTGACAGTAATAGGTGGTGACAGGTACTCTTTATGGAGGGATCTAAAAGACCCCCGATCCCTCCTTTGCACTTCAAAGTATTCAGATTGCCGTTTATGGCGATTCTGAATACTGTATATTTTTTTTAAAACCGGCGCCATTGGCAGCCGAGTAAACAGGAAGTTGTTATCCCTGGAAAGTCAATCACCCGCTCTAAACAATGGTACCAGGATGATGCCTGCAGCTTCGGGCATCATCCCGGTATAACCCCCGAAAGCCAAGTACGCACATCTGCGTACGCTTGGCGGGAAGGGGTTATTTAATTCATGGACACTGGTGTTTGTTTTGATTTAGGCAGAAATGCGCACAATTCTGTCATAATTATTATAAACTTGAATGTGATACAGAGTAACAGTGTTACTACAAGATAAAATATATACTCAGCTCTGTTTTACTAGTTTAGAATCTGTAAACTATTATGATCCATTTCTTTTAACAAACAGAAATACTCCAGCATCTTAGGTGCATTTAGATCCTCCACCTTCTTAGGTGGAGGACCTTTCTCTTCTAGATTGAGCAAATTGAAACGTGCTTTGCTGATGTTATTACAATATTTTTTTAGTGTTTTCTGTTGGCTGCAGAACCAATTAGAGAAGAGGGTTTTAAGCCTACATTTATAACTTCTTAATCAATTTATTTCCATCTGTATTTAATTTCTTGTTTTCTTACACAAACTCCTTTACTCAAGGATATTACAAACAGATTCAACTTAACAACAAACCTACAGTCCCTATCTTGTTATAAAGACCATCAAGTCCATAGGTTGGTACATAGGTGTCTTTTTTCAACCTCACCTACTATTTAACTATGTAACTATGTTTTAGGTAAGCTGCAACCTCTTTGTTGTTTTTAAATGTGGAATGACCCCGCATTATAAAGACTGCAGTCTCCATTTTTATAGTTTATCATAGAGAAGCAGATGAACACTTATTCGTTAGGGATGGTGCCTAGGTGCCTAGGTGCCCTCCTTTTTTCACAAATACCAAAAGCCTCTCAGCACTTCTGAATGTAATTATTGGATCACAATGATCTGATCAAGAGGAGTGGAGTCTAGAACCAAGATGAGCTTTGCAATTACGTCTTACAGCCACACAGCAATGCACTTTGTGCTTCCAAAAGGCAGAGATAACCAGGAAACTAGCATTTTCAGCAGTAAGTCAACAATGGCAACTCCTGTGTTTTTCTCTTGAAAGCTCTCCTTTTAGAAGGCTCTGCTCCCTCCAGTAGTATAGTGGTTGGGAATGACTTCAATATCGTTAGTATTCAGCCATTCTGCAATGCTCTGTTGGTCTCCAGATAGAGCATCACAGGCAAAATCTTTTAGTCGCGCTGTATGGTGCAATGCATTTCTATGATTTATATTAATCACAAACTGCTTTAATTACATCTCCATGTAGTTCTAACATTACTACAGTTAAATGAACCTATAATACCCAAAGGAGCCCCTTCCTTGTACCATTCAGCTGCAGCTGAATTTGACTGATTACTATGACATGTTACATGCTGACATCATTATATTTCTCCCAAACTAATTCCAAAGCATACAGCAGTCAATCAAATCTGCATCTAATCTAATAAAAGCTAGATCTAAATAACAGTCTACCTGCAAGTTGCCATAAAAGCTCTTGAGTGCTCTGATTCCAACTTGTCATTTTTCACTAAGGTTTATAACTTTATGACTTCTAAATCAGGCAAGAAAAATAATCAGCTTTCTGGATAATACTCATTATTTATTTTCTTCCATCATGCTTGTACAGGATCTTGAATTCTACACGTGGCCCAAAAGGCAGGGCCGTCCTGTACAGCCTACCGGATGGTCACACTTTTTCTATTGCCCCAAGTCAAAGCCTTGTGCGCACCTATTTTGGAACTCTGAGACTCTTCCCAAGACCAAGGAAGAACCCCAGGAACACTCAGTGTCTGGGATACAAATGGTTGGGGCCAACCACCATACACCTCATATACATATCCTTTAGGGAATTGTGACCACATTTATACATCACATTGTGCCCACATTAGGCTCTTTGCAGTAAGTGTTGAGAGAAGTGGGGTACAGACATGGTAAGCGGTGAAAGAAGAGTGGTACAGGCATAGTTGTAAGAGCAGTATGATGGTGTGTAAGTTTGGGATAAGAGCCTGCAGGCAAGGCTTAAAAAGGGCACTGGATGCCCAATTTCCGGGTCAATTCCTGGCATGGAATGAGATACCTTTATGTCAGAGCATAATGCGTTTAGGCACCACCAAAGGGTTGATTTCGGAGATATACGGGCAAATAACCCACAAAATGAGTACAGGCGGGAATCTTCAAATGGTAAAAACAAAATGGGAAGAAGACATAGGAGTAATAACAAATGACCAGTGGAGAAGAATATTAGAGATGGCCCCGGCAGTATGAGTCTCCCCTCCGCAGAGGATATCTTACCTGATGCTGGTGAACAGGGCTTATTACACACCCAAACGACTATTTAAGTTTGGTAGGAAACCTGACGACAAATGCCCCAGATGTCAAGAGGTGGGGACCTCTTGCACATGATGTGGAAATGCCCTAAACTATTCCGGTATTGGGAGGGAGTGACCAGCATCATGAGAGATACATTTGCGATTAAACTAGAAAAAGAAGCTATGGTGTGTGTACTGGGATATAGAAGGGAAAGGGGAGAGAGGAAAAGCACCATGGTGGCAATCCTAAGAGGCCTGTTTCAGGCCAGAAAAATGATTGCGTTGAACTGGCAATCAAAGGAATCCCCCACAGTAAACAACTGGATTAAGACAATAAATGAGACCTTATGCCGAGAAAGAACAGTATACTTAAAAAGAGGTAACCTTAATGAATATGATAGGATGTGGGCTCTATGGATGACCAAACTGGGCCTCGTTGCAGGTAAGCAAGAATTAAGATATAGCAACTAGACAGGGTAGATAAGGAGAAAGAGAAATGTTAGTGGCTCATAAGAGGAAGGACAAGGAGTATAGATCACTGAAAGTACATACGGACTCTAGGGAATAAAACTTAATAAAACATGTTAATGGATATGTGCGGATACACATATATCTACATACTAGGATGGGGAAGGGATGGGGGGAAGGGAGGGGGTGGAGAGCAACAAAGGGAATAACGAAAGGAAAAGTTGGCTGAACATAGAATAGACAGGCGGCAGGAAATTGGTTATATGATTTTTCCTCGTAACAGCTTTCAGGTATAATATGTTTTCCTGTCGCATCATGGCAGCATATACCTTGGGTTGTGACTCCGCCTCCACAACCTGATAGGACCACGTAACTATAAAATGGTGATACGGCCCCCGCCCCGGTATTCTCTTATTTTTCCTCACCTGTGTGGACGCACGGACATCACCCCCTTACCGCTTCGCCCCAGCCAGGTTCTAGCCTCTCCTGGTTTGGAAGTCCTTGCCGGTACAGCCTCTAAAGGAAGCTAAATGGAAGGAACCCCACTCTGGTGATCTCAGGGGTATCGTATCATTTTCTCTATTAAACGTTTCCTGCGGACTGCTTGTGTAGAACCTTAAATAGGTTTAAAGCACTATGACGACTGCCTGCGTGTAGAACCTTAAACAGGTTTAAAGCACCGCGATGACTGCCGTGTGCAAAACCTTAAACAGGTTTAAAGCACCTTGTCGATTGCCCCTGTGTAGAACCTTAAAAAGGTTTTAAGCACCAACACTCTCCTGGCCTCTGTGTAAAGCCTTAAACAGGCTTAAAGCACCTTGCTATTATGCATTGTGTGTCAGGGCAACACACTCCAAAATATATTTTTAAGCCTTAAACAGGCTTTCCATTGTGCAGTGGTCTCCCCCCCTCCCCCTCCTCGCTTTAGAGCAGGAAAGCGCCGTTACCTGAGTGCCGCTGGGCCCTGTAGTCCCTCTCCTCTCTGCTCATCTTCCCCCTCAGGTGCGCCGAGCGTCCTGGCGCCTCGGCGCATGCGCAGTGCGCTCTGCTCGGGCGGCCTGAGGGCTTTGCCAATCTCCAAAATGGCGCCGGCGGCTGCGCGGCGCTACTGCGCATGCGCGAGCGTGACGCTCGCCCGGCGCCAAATTTAAAAACGCAAAAAATCCCCTTTTTATTCCTCAGGCCTTGCAGCATCCTGGAACTTCGTTTTTTTTGCCGCTGCAGATCACCCCCAGCCTACTCTTCACTAGGTAAGTGCCCTCCATGGGTTTGCACTAACCCCTCCCCCCCCCTTTTTTTTTACCTACCTCCTTCTTTCTCCTGTCTTACAGGCTGTCTATCTCCCTTCCTCATGGAGACCACTGCCCCAGCAGATCACCGCCAGACCAATAGGTAAGGGGGGAGGACGGATCGGTAAGTTTAAAAAAAAATAAAATAAAAAAAAGAGAGCTGAGGCACTAACGCTACCTAAATGGTCAGCCCTGTCAGGTCCTCAAGATCCTCCAAGTCCGGACGTAGAGGGTCCTCGCGGGGAAGGAGCCGCTCAGGCCACAGACGGAGCCGTTCAGGACGGAGCAGGAGAAGTCGCTCGGGTCATAGGAGTCGCAGAGGAAGTCGCTCCAGATCCTATTCCCGACGCAGTCGCTCACGCCGCAGAAGATCACCTGCACACAGACACCACTCAGCGACCCGCTCCAGGCCCGCTCCCAACACCTGCTGGGTGTGCGGGGCCGCCGCTCTCCTGGACAAATTAGCCTGCCGCAGGTGCCTCGAGGAGGCAACCAGAGGGGACCAGGACCTCAGAGAACCAACAGGGGCCCCACCCCCTCAGCCCGCTCTAGACGTGGATGCATCCACAAGAAGCGCCTCTCCTGCCCCCCCGAGTACATCAAGGGAGCAGGACTCCCAGTCAGACGAGGAAGAATTGGAGGCTTCAGCGGGATTCGACTTTTCCCTTATCGAACCCTTCGTGAGGTCCGTAAAGGAGGCTATTAATTGGGATGAGCCCCAGGAGATCCAGCAGAAGCGGAAGAAGTACTTCCCCAACCTCAGACGGGACCCGGAGGCCTTCCCCTTCATAGAGGAGCTTGACGACCTCATTAGGGAGGAATGGCAAAGGCTTGATAGAAAGTCAAGCCTCAACAACAGGCTTGCCAAGTTATACCCTCTTAAGGAGCCCAAGGTAAAACCTCTGGTGACCCCGCCTGTAGTAGACGCATCCCTCATGCGTCTGGCCAGGCATGTGACGCTCCCTATCGAGGACGCCGTGACCTTTAGGGACGTCCTAGATAGGAAGATCGACACAGACCTGAAGAGAACCTATCTAGCGGCAGGCGGCGCATGCAGGCCGGCAGTGGCCCTTGCGGCCGTAGGGAAAGCCATCTCCAGCTGGTCGGCCAGCGCCGAAAAACTTATCACAGACGGAGCTGACCAAGATAAATTAGTCAAGGCCCTGCAGGAGCTAAGCCTGGCAGGAGACTTCGTGGCAGAGGCCTCGGTCGATGTGATAAAATCTACATCCAGGGCCATGCTGTCCTCCGTCATGGCCAGACGGGCACTCTGGCTGAAGCCGTGGGCGGCTGACCCGGCTTCCAAGTCCAACTGGTGCCGTATCCCTTTCGACGGCGAAAATCTTTTCGGGGCAAAGCTAGACTCAGCCATTTCCAAAGTGACTGGCGGGAAATCAGGGCTCATCCCCTCAGACAGGAGGCCCAAACAGCAGAGGCCTCCTCCCTCTAGACGAAATCTCCCCGACAGGTACAGGGACGCCAAGGCCTACAGGCCTGGCAGAGAATTCAGGAGGAACTGGAAGAACCCTCAGACTTCCTTCTCGAGGTTCCAGAAATCCAAGACCTCCGTGCCCACTGACCAAAAGCCTTTTTGAAGGTGCGCCCGCCCAGTCAGCAGTAGTGGGAGCCAGGCTCCAAAATTTCAGGCTGCTCTGGGCGGAAACTATCAGGGACCCCTGGACGGTGGCCACCGTCCGGTTCGGGCACAGGTGGTCTTTCGGGGGACGCCCCCCGGGGGACCATTTCTGTCCGACCAGGCTCCCATCCTCGCGAGAAAGAAGGGCGCTGCTGTTAACATACGTCCAGGAACTGCTCCAGAAAAAAGCAGTAGTGGAGGTGCCCCGACCACAAAGAGGGCTGGGGTTTTACTCTCCTCTGTTCCTGGTCAGAAAAAAATCCGGGGACCTGCACCCCGTCCTGGACCTAAAAATCCTCAACCACTCCATCCGGGTAGAGTCCTTCAAGATGGAAAGCCTACATCGATCCTCCAGGCCATAAACCTGGAGGACTGGATGTTGTCCATAGATCTACAAGATGCCTACCTGCATGTCCCCATCCATGTAGCCTTTCAGAAGTTCCTCCGGTTCTCAATAGCTCACCAACATTATCAGTTCCGGAGCCTCCCGTTCGGAATCTCCACTGCCCCCAGGACATTTACGAAGGTCCTTCTCCCGGTCATTGCTTCCCTGAGGGAAAGAGGTCTAATGGTCCATCACTATCTGGACGATATCCTCCTCCTCTCGAACAGTCAGGAGTCCCTCATACAGCACAGGGAGATCTTAGTCTCCACGCTACAGGGCCTGGGATGGCTCATCAACTGGAGGAAGAGCAACGCTCAGCCCACCCAGAGGATGGTCTTCCTGGGAGCCCTTCTAGACACCCGGCAAAACTCCGTACAGCTACCCCCAGAGAAGGTTCCTCCTCTGGACAGGAAAGTGAGGAAGGCAATCTCAACAACTCCCTTACCAGCCAGAGTGTGCCTCAGCCTCCTAGGCTCCCTGTCAGCTACCATCCCGATGGTCCAGTGGGCGCAGTGGAATGCGAGACCCCTCCAGATCTCGTTCCTTCTCCAATGGGACGGCTCATCCATGTCCCAGTTAATACATATCACTCGGGAAGTCCAGCGATCTCTAGAGTGGTGGACCCGTCCCCACAATCTGAACAGGTACAGACACATTGTCTCTCCCCCCCTGAAAGTCGTTACATCAGACGCCAGTCTGGAAGGTTGGGGGGCTCACTACCTTCAGCATGCAGTACAGGGCCGCTGGCCGTTCAGAGCACGGGACCTTGTCTCCAATGTGTTGGAGATGAGGGCAGCATTCCAGGCCCTTCTAGCTTTCAGTCCTCTTTTGAGAGGAAAACAAGTCCTCTTAAAGATGGACAACAAGGTAGCTGTTGCCTATATCAACAGACAGGGGGGCACCAGGAGCTCCTCCATGCTGCAGGAGGTGCGCCCTGTGATGGAATGGGCACAACAAAACCTTCTGGATCTGAGGGCAGCCTACATTCCGGGCGCCGAGAACATACTGGCAGACTCTCTGAGCAGGGACTTCATCTCAAACAACGAGTGGTCCCTGAGCCCTCAAGCTTTCACCCTCATTGTCCAGACCTGGGGGCTCCCCGACATAGACCTGGCCGCGACCCCAGCAAACGCAAAATGCCGGAGGTTTCTATCGAGGACCCCCTTCCCTGCTGCGGAGGGCACGGACTGTCTCCAGCACCCATGGGAGTTTCACCTGGGCTATATTTTCCCCCCAACTCCTCTGATAGCGAGATTCCTCCTGAAACTCAAGAGGACGACAGCACTGGTAGTGGCAGTAATTCCATTCTGGCCCAGGAGGCCGTGGTTCACCACCCTCCTGCAGCTGAACACGGCAGACCCTCTCCCCCTCCCGAGGTCAGCCGATCTGCTCTCCCAAGGTCAGCTGCTTCACCCCAACCCGGGGAAGCTGCACCTGATGGCCTGGAAACTGAGAGTGCTAGGTATCTAGACCAGGGCTGCTCCCAGAGGGTAATCAATACACTGCTCCAGGCCAGAAAACCCACCACGAACACTACCTACCGGAGGGTGTGGGAGAAGTTCGTTTCTTTCGCCCATCAGGAAGGCTGGGATCCATCCTCCCTACTGACATCCCAGGTCTTAGAGTTCCTGCAATCAGGGCTGGACAAGGGCCTCGGCTCCAGCACTCTGAAGGTGCAGGTCTCAGCACTATCCGCCCTGACCGGGGTTAGGTGGGCACAGGATCCTCTCATTATCCAGTTCCAGAGAGCATGCCTCAAGTTAAGACCACCCAGGAAGCCTTCATTTCCAGCCTGGGATCTATCTGTCGTTCTGGAAGCTCTATCCAGGGAACCATTCTTCCCACTAGACAACATCTCCCTTTGGGACCTCACACTAAAGGTTACTTTCCTTATAGCAATAACCTCAGCGAGAAGGGTCTCGGAGATACAGGCCCTGCTAGCGAAGGATCCCTACCTGGTCATATACCCGGACAGGGTAGTCCTGAGACCCTCGGACCGCCTGATTCCCAAGGTATCCTCATCCTTCCATTTCAACCAGGAAATTAGCCTACCGGCCCTTACCACAGACCAGGGCGTTCCTCACCCCCTGGACGTCAAGAGCAACATCCTGGCCTACCTTTCCGCTTCCAAACCCATCAGGAAGTCAGAAAACCTGCTGGTTATCCCTCATGGCTTCAGGAAAGGCCAGGCAGCATCGGCCCGTACTATTGCCTCTTGGCTAGTGAAGTCCATCAAGAAGGCCTACTCACTCAGCACAATACAAATTCCTGACGGCCTAAGGGCACACTCCACCAGGGCAGTGGCGACCTCGTGGGCAGCCTACTGTAGAGTCTCGGCGGAAACCATCTGCAGAGCCGCCACCTGGTCCTCCAGGAATACTTTCATCTCCCACTACAGAGTGGACTCTGCATGCCTAACAACTACAGATTTCGGAAAATCAGTGATCCGAGCCAATTCCTCTATTCCTTGTCAATAAACTTATCTTACTTGCATATTCCCACCCTGTCTGCGAGTTACTCCCCAAGGTATATGCTGCCATGATGCGACAGGAAAACGGAAAATTGTATACTTACCTTTCCGTAATTTTCCTTTCCTGTCGCATCTCCATGGCAGCATACTTTGCCCACCCTTTTCTTTCCGTTTTTAGAAGGTGATTCATACATACAGAGAATACCGGGGCGGGGGCCGTATCACCATTTTATAGTTACGTGGTCCTATCAGGTTGTGGAGGCGGAGTCACAACCCAAGGTATATGCTGCCATGGAGATGCGACAGGAAAGGAAAATTACGGAAAGGTAAGTATACAATTTTCCGTTTTTGTGTTTGCGAAAACTGCTTTTAGATTGAGATAAGTGATTGTCTTTGTACATGTTTTTCAACTGCAATGTTAAATAATATTGGGAATGAGAAAATAAATAAATATTTAAATAAATTAAAAAAAAACTTTTATAGTGTTTAAAAATGTAAAACCAAAAGCAATAATTCATAAAAAGAATTTTGAAGCAAAGAGCATTATAAAGGTTTCTGATAAGGAATATTCATATGTATTCTAAGGCAACAGGAAAACATGTTAAGATGAGTTTTGCAGATGTAGTATAGTCCTTCCAGTACTATATAACATGGTGAAAATTTAATTCTTCTATATCCGTCCTGGAAATGCACACAAGGTAGCAAGATGTGAATCCTATTTGTCTCTAGCAGAGATTAAATAGTAAATGATATTGCAGAAGATGCATTGAGTCTGCTTTGTCTGCAAATCATTTTATCATTTGATTTGACTTGGATTTTAGAAGTGAGTGTTACGGAAAGAGATAGGGAACAGTGCCATCAACAATCACCTGGATGACTATCTGCTCTCTCTCTGGCAAGACAAGTTAATGCAAATTTTAGTGTACACCAGAGCTTCCTCTGTTCTAATGTGGTACATGGCTTTACCATAAAGGCATGTGTACTTGATGTTGAAAATACTACATCTGTCTGGATTTGGCTACTTCACTGCTTCAGACACACAGCTGGGAGCCTGGAAAACAGATGTGAAGTCCAAGCATTGTGAGGTCAAGCTGAGATGGGATCTGCGCAGCCACCCCCTCTAAATATCTCTCATCCAGAGTACATCTTCAGAAAGCAAGCCAATATTCAGTGTTCCTTGGATTAGAGCCAAGTCACATGGGCCAAATGCAGGGGGTTATATCGCTTGGCTTTTCTAAACAGTTCAAAAGTTAATTTATTTCATGTAAACATTAAACTTGAGTTTTGAAAATACTCAAAATTGATTTGAAAATATCCAGATGAACATTGAATGCACAATTCATTATTGATGAGTAAACATGCAGTTTTAAAAAAAAATACTATACATTTTATACAGAGAAAGACTCAATAATAACAATTTCTTTTCACATTTATTTCTTCTTGGGTGCCTTTTTATACTGTTATTTACATTCTGGCACAAAAGATGTCATAGAATTCCTATGTTAAACACATAACACACAAATCAGAAATTCTTCTTGCTACTAGGATTAGGAAAACTATATGAGGATCCCAACATTTTCAAAGATCCAATGGTTAATTAATAAAAAAGTCTGGATTTCCCATATGTACTGGAGGTAATCTTTGATCTGCGTTCCTTTACTAACAGTGAGGTAGGAGGTATAGGTCTACCTTGGGGTCCCTAACCCTACAGATCAGAGGTCTGTCATCAGTATTTGCAGATAAATACATAGCTGCATGTTGACATGAAGTTTTGATCAGTATATTTACAAAGACTGTGCTGAGGTAAAGAAATCTGGACACCCAAATGTTATGCACAGTATGACCATCTTGGATCAGGCTGAAAAATGTTACAATTCCTGGACTCAAGATTTGAATATTTATTGTCATTACTACTGGAACACTTTTGGTTGTAGATTTGTTGATATGTTATTCTTGGTTTTGCATTAAACTCAATAATGTGCATCAGATGTACTGTAAAAAATATGTTCATGTAATGTTGGAAATTGTGTTTACAAGAAAAGATCCCTCTGTCACCATGACTGTGTGATTAGGCAATAATCTGAAGAGTCTTATGGACTAGGAGCAGTAGGCCCCAAAGTAATTTTTTTGTAAATTGTTAGCTAATTAGTTAAGCTGTGTTCTTTTGGTTTTGTGACAGGTGATCTTCACCCTACAATCAGAACCTAACTACCTCTGCACTTTAATGAACTTTTGCTATTAGACATTTAGCCACTATACGACGCTAATAGTATTAGCCAGGGATAGACCTATGCATTGAGCTTAGAAATGCCATTGCCTTTTAATGCTATTGGGTTTAGGAGGCTGCTCTGTTGTTTGTGTATTGTTTTACAGATTTAATGGAAGCCGAACTGCTGATACTTTGCAATGTAATGTGATGCCTGTTGTATCCAGAAAGATAAAAATAGAGCATGTAGCAGTAAAGAGTAACTGTCACTTGTGACACTGATGTTTGATGTATTTTAATGCATTGTAAAATTTGTCATTTTTTGTAATTTTATAGTTTGGGGGTTTGTAACACACTGCTTTTTCCCTTGAGACTCCTTCCCCATCCTCTGTGTATATATACATGATACCTCTTTCAAAGATGAAAGCATAGTTATTTTTTAGTGCCAACTGCAGGGACCACGTTACTTGAGCAGAAGGATGATGCAAGAATATAGTATTTTTCCAAACTCTCTTTTTCTGTATTTTTTTCATATTGTAAAAATGAGTTTTAGCTTTATTCAGCTTGTCTACATGTCATTCTGGGTATTCTGTAAATATGGAGTGATTCATCTCTGCCACATGTTGTTTGAGCTTGCTCAAGCAGGGTGTGCTAGAAATGGCATTCTGCATCATAGGTGGAAGATTGATGTCCTAGCCAAATCAGATGACTTATCTGAGACGCTTTCTGGCACATGATCTTCTCTACCAGGCTTTTTGCCTAGTACAGGTACAAATGTAAAACCTGACTTGTTGCCAGGCCTCTAGGCCTAGGGGCCTGGAAAGCTGCAAGGATCTCCCCACTGAGAGAAACCCCTTCAATATACTGGCTGCTGTTAATGTTCTACTTGAGTCTAAAAGACGCAAACTGCAGTTGTCCTCAACAATGGAAGTGGTGAGTGACAAAGTGAGTAGAATTAACACAGACACATTACCATGCTGTCCTGCCTTGAATAGCACAATATAAATGTAAAGAGGAGCAGAGATTGTTCTATGGAGAAATTTTAAGGTATCCCATGCTCCTTCCACCGTCCTTCTTGTTCTTCATGCACTAGTGTATAGAGAACATAATTCTCAACATCATAAGATCCACCCACATGCCTGGACCGGTGTCCTGTCGGATAGTGTCCCCCATCGGATATTGTCCGCTGTGTATTGATGCCAAGCACATTCCGAAAATATCCGAAGATGGACGGTGCCTACACCGTGAGTCGAGGCTCAAGCCCCACCATCCAAGTGGACATAGAGTTACAATAAAAAAGAGCCGAGCGCAGTGAGGCCGTGCCCGAAGTGTGGTGAGCGAAGCGAGCCCACGAGGGGCCCTCTAACTTTGTGCAGCCCTATGTCCACTTGGATGGTGGGGCTTGCACCTGGACTCACGGCGCAGGCGGCGTTCATCTTCGGAGATTTTCCGAATCTCCTTGCGCTCCGTACTGCGCAAGCGCTGCTCATGAGCAGTACGGGGTGGAAACTATTCAATAGGTGGATATATTATGACAGAACACCGGCAGCTGGCTCAACCTCTCAGCGAGCCACCAAGAGTCTGAGCCAGCCGCTCCCACCCCCTCCACAGCCCAGAACTCCAGTTAGCACTGGAGAGGCAGTCACAGGCTCTCTCCTCACTGATGGCTGACCAGTGGTGTTTGATCACTTGGATCTCAGTCTTAGAGGCGTCGGGGGACAGATGCAGCATCGGATCGAGTATACATTATTTTTTTCACAAGCCCAAACTTCTCTTTTAAATGCTCATTATATCATTATGTCTAGGATTGCTGGAATGAATAAGAATTAAATACTTACCTTACTCTGCCCTCCAGCAGGGTCCCTCCAGCAATGGAACTGGTCACCTGCAGCCACCTGTTAACATACTACACAGGGTTAATGTCCATGTTCTGTATGTGAGGATGCCAATGCTCCAGCTACAGAACAGATCTTTGGACAGAGAAGGAGAGGGCTGGAGCTGGCTTGACAGGGAGTCAAGTAAGTTATAGAGCCTTTAACTCTTCCCTAGAAATAACAAGCTTTTAACTCTTGCAGTGTGGGGGGGGGGCAGTAAGGGTGGATTTTGTTTTTTTATTTGTGGAGTTTGGGCATCATAAAGTTAACCTCACCTGGCTTAAAAAGAACACACAGTAAAAAAAAAGTATATTTATGATTGTCTTAAGGAAATCCTTGTGTGCTTATGGAGCCCTTTAGATCCTAGATCCAGAAATTACACAAGGACCTTTACTGCTCTCAAAGATGAGATTGACAGTAATCCTTGTACCCACCATTCAAATATCTTCTGAGTCAAATGTATTTTCATTGGACAGAAGTGATTATCATATATTATCCAAAAAGCATTCTGAAGGTGGAGAGGTGAGGTTGATAGCTACATTGCTGAATCAGGAATTAAGTACAGCACCAGCTTGGATGTGCGGTTTGATAGATGTGTTTAATTCACAACCCTGTATGGAATTTCAAATCCTTTGATAAGTGAAGTAACAAACATATTTGTTTTTCAGATGTGTTTGAGATGCTCTGCTTTAAGCAATGTCATGAAGTTAATCTAGATCACAAAAATGATGCGCAAAATGTCCTTGCATACTAATCAGAAATCATCTGTAAGTGACTTGATTCTAGAAAACTGCAATGTGATTGGTTGTTTAGGTGTTCATTCTAAATGTAATTGATACAAATGGTACTCCTATATTAGAGTCTTTTTGTGTCACTTCTCAATAATAAATGCACTTGCTTTATGTGCACCTCTAAAATCATGGTATGCAATGTCTGGCTGCATAAACAGCGTTAACTCTTGTTCAGGAGTTATAGGAAAAATATCTGTTAGTTTAAAATCAGATCAGCAACAGGCCTATTTATTACTGTGCTCAAGCACATGCTTCTGTGGTCTGAGCAGAGGGAGTTCGAAAGATACTACACAGCCAAAGTCAGAGGTAATGAAGGATAACTTAGACATTGGAGGTATGGGAATCCTGACTGTTAAGCAACAAGGAGCATTATGTAGTTGTGGCCTGAATCCAAGCACAAAAAACATCACCTGCATTCAGCTGAATCTGACAGCTCCATAAGGAGACTTATTGTTGCTGCAACACTTTGTGAATGAGTGATCATTGCAAGCGAAGTGGATCAGTGAACACCATAACAGTGTATTGCACAGTGTTTGCTTAACACTGCAATAGAGAAAGCCTGCCAAGATCAGAGGTGGACAGGGAATACATAGTATGTGCAGAAACTAAAATTAAAGCACCCAGCAGGGTCTGTCAGGCAGCAGCTGGTAAAGAGTAATGACAGTACTATACTGGTCCATATTCTAAGATTTATTGGCCAAAAATTTGCCAGGTGTAGGGTAGGTCTTCACTTAAAAAGGGCTAAAGTGTTTTAAAAATCCAGTACTACTAGATTGATAGCAGGTATGTGTTGTCTGTAAAGGTCAATTACAGAATTCAAATTGCCTCCTCTGTATGCTGCGAACCCCAAAGTAGTTATGAATTCAAATCCGCCTCACATTGTGTTGCAGGTGTATAAGCAACTGATTTGGAGGTCCAAACATTGTGTTATTTCTAGACAATGTTGACATGTCTATGCCTAATCTTCTAAAAAGTAAAACTATATTAAAATAGTTTGGGTTTGTTTGTGGCCACACTCTGCAGACACCTGATGAAGTCTAGTTATACAGCAGCATTGTGATTTATTATTTAGGTTTATGTTCAGTGGGCTTTTTTTGTATACAGTGAGGTGTTAGTACCATTTAATTTTATTTCCTTTTAAAGGACTGTTTGTTTATAATTCTTTATTTAAAGCAGAGTTCCAGCCCCCCAAACATTTTTTTTTAAGGACAGCTCTGGAATTGTCATTACATGTAGATGAACATTAATAATATGTCATATTTTTGTGCACTTTTACTTTCTTTAACCACTTGCCTACCAGGCACGAACACCTCCTTCCTGACCAAGCCATTTTTCAGCTTTCAGCGCTGTCGCATTTTGAATGACAATTGCGCGGTCATGCAACGCTGTACCCAAACAACATTTTTATCATTTTTTTCCCCACAGATAGAGCTTTATTTTTGTGGTATTTGATCACCTCTGCGTTTTTTTGTTCTAGCGCTATAAACAAAAGAAGAGGGACGAGTTTGAAAAAACATAATGTTTTTCACTTTTTATTATAATAAATATCCAATTTTATTTTTTTTAAACAAATTTTTTCCTCAGTTTAGGGCGATACGTGTTCTTCTACATATTTTTGGTAAAAAAAAATCGCAATAAGCGTATATTGATTGGTTTGCGCAAAAGTTATAGCATCTACAAAATAGGGGATAGATTTATAGCATTTTTATTATTATTTTTTTTTTTACTAGTAATGGCGGAGATCTGCGATTTTTATCATGACTGCGACATTGCGGCGGACATATCGGACACTTTTGACACATTATTGGGACCATTCACATTTATACAGCAATCCATGCTATAAAAATGCATTGATTACTGTATAAAATGTGACTGGCAGGGAAGGGGTTAACACTAGGGGGCGCTGCAGGGGTTAATATGTTCCCTATGAAAAATTGTAGACGGCCACTCACATTGGCTTGTCTGGCTCCGCGCTTAGGATAATTCAAAAAGGTCTATACTAATATTAATACTATAAACCCAGTACAGCTGCTCCCTATGAAATCTAGATGATTTAATTGATAGTTTAATTAAATGAGGGGCGCTAGTACCAACATGAGATACTAAATTAATTAATAGGTTAATTAATTGTATATTCTGAACTGTATAGTAGAGACTAAGAGCTTATTGAAAAAAGGTGTGCAGACACAATATAGATCTACCATGAACTAAGCTAATTAATAACTATTTAAAGTGACAATAGTGAACCACATTTGGTTACTCATACATTACAACCATTATAATGTGAATAATTAAAATTAAAAATTAGTTAAAGTGTGTTTATACAAACAATAATAACACCAAACACCTAGCGTGACCCAGTGAGGTATAAATTAATTGTTACCCCAGAGATAATTAGCACACAAAATAGAGCTAACCGAGCTCTATTTAAATTATATAATATAAATATAACAAACCCTGTACCTTGTGTCACAATGTGTACAACGAAAGTTAATGATCAAGCACTTGTGCCCAATCTAATATATAAAAAGTGCAAACCAACAAAATTGGCAAATAATCCCAATATCTTTGGTACATCCAAAAAACGTGAAAAATATTATATAAATTAGACAGTGTTAATTGATATAACGCAAAGTTCATATAGTAGTCCTTGCTGTAAAACGCCACAATCACTCCTGTAGATATAGCTTGTGCACCATCACCAGACAAATTCTCGATCCACCCAATGTGAGAACCAGCAGTATTAAATGGCCTCTTACCAAATGGAGTTGATTACTTTGTTTAGAAGCAATCAAATGCGCTTTCACAGGATTGTGCCTGTACACTGAGTGACACACCCTCACTCAAGGGCTCTCTTCCCTCTATCAGACCAGCTCAGATGGAATGGATTGGAAACATATATGGGAATATAAAGAGAGGCGCACCTCATAGCGTAATAACGTTTTATTTAAAAAATAGCATAAAAAAACACAGCAGCCAATTGCTCACTTACATTTTCCAGTGCCTACCCGGCACTGAGGCTACTTGCGATATGTTAAAAGATTCGATGGAGCAGCGGATCCTTCCCTCGTGGCGTGCGTCTCTAGCATGCGTTCCACTCACCAGACAACCAGAGCCAATATCACAGGAAGTCCAGCAATAGTTCATCCAAAGATACAAAGTGATCAGGTACCGCCTATCACTTTGTATCTTTGTTCCAATCCATTCCATCTGAGCTGGTCTGATAGAGGGAAGAGAGCCCTTGAGTGAGGGTGTGTCACTCAGTGTACAGGCACAATCCTGTGAAAGCGCATTTGATTGCTTCTAAACAAAGTAATCAACTCCATTTGGTAAGAGGCCATTTAATACTGCTGGTTCTCACATTGGGTGGATCGAGAATTTGTCTGGTGATGGTGCACAAGCTATATTTATTTATTTTTTTTATTACAGGATTTATATAGCGCCAACAGTTTACGCAGCACTTTACAATATTAAAAGGGAGACAATACAGTTATAATACAATAAAATACAAGAGGATTAAGGGGGCCCTGCTCAGAAGAGCTTACAATCTAATAGCTATATCTACAGGAGTGATTGTGGCGTTTTACAGCAAGGACTACTATATGAACTTTGCGTTATATCAATGAACACTGTCTAATTTATATAATATTTTTCACGTTTTTTGGATGTACCAAAGATATTGGGATTATTTGCCAATTTTGTTGGTTTGCACTTTTTATATATTAGATTGGGCACAAGTGCTTGATCATTAACTTTCGTTGTACACATTGTGACACAAGGTACAGGGTTTGTTATATTTATATTATATAATTTAAATAGAGCTCGGTTAGCTCTATTTTGTGTGCTAATTATCTCTGGGGTAACAATTAATTTATACCTCACTGGGTCACACTAGGTGTTTGGTGTTATTATTGTTTGTATAAACACACTTTAACTAATTTTTAATTTTAATTATTCACATTATAATGGTTGTAATGTATGAGTAACCAAATGTGGTTCACTATTGTCACTTTAAATAGTTATTAATTAGCTTAGTTCATGGTAGATCTATATTGTGTCTGCACACCTTTTTTCAATAAGCTCTTAGTCTCTACTATACAGTTCAGAATATACAATTAATTAACCTATTAATTAATTTAGTATCTCATGTTGGTACTAGCGCCCCTCATTTAATTAAACTAATATGTTCCCTATGTTAGTGATTCTAACTGTGGGGGGAGGGGACTGACTGGGGGAGTGGACCGATCGGTGTCCCTATGTACAAGGGACACACCATCGGTCTCCTCTCCAGTGACAGGACATGGATCTGTGTGTTTACATACACAGATCCACGTCCTGCTCAGTTACTGGGCAATCGCGCGCGCCTCCTAGTGGCCAAAATGTAAACAACGTCATATGACGGCGTCCCGCCACAAGAGCCGCACCGCTCCGCCGTCAATTGACAGTGGGCGGTCGGCTACAGGTTAAAGAAAGTTAATTACTCACTGATCTCGGAAGCAGGCAGGTTCCATTTTAGCTGTGGGCATCTGAAGCCCTCCTTCCTTAATTTCTGTGCAGCTGATTACCCAGCATGCACCTCTAAATCCCACACCAATTCTTCCTGATAGGTTGCTATAGCAACATCAGCGTCGGCACAAGTTCCCTCCCCATTGCTATAGCAACCTGTCAATCAAAAGACAGGAGAGGAGAGGAAGTTTACAAGTCTCTCCAGCTGCTGCCGAGTGTACTGTTAACCCCGATCGCCCCCCTCCTCCTCCCATTCTCTTATCTGCAGAGAAAAGAGCGCGGCTCTCTCATTAGGTTTGCAGCTCTGGTTTTCTCCCCATTGCCTACAACTCCCAGTATGCACTCTGCTGGGCTAACTCACGTTTGCATCTTTTCCTACTTCCAAATATCGCAAGATTTCGGCAGTAGGCGATTTGCAAGGACTCCTGGGATACATGAGGCTGCTATCTCAGGAACCCTTGCAAATCGCCTAGTGACGTAATCGCCTAAGCGATTGGAAAGGAGGAAGTAAGGGGGGGGCAACTAAAAAGGTATTTATAAGCAAAAAAAAAAATGCCATTGTGAAAACTGCTGCATGTCCTTTTCTCATACAGACAAAGTGTAAAAAAGGGGTGGAACTCCACTTTAAGGAAAGACAAAGGTTAACAATCACAACATCCAGAATATAACCAGCTTTAGACAACTCAGACACAGGTGAGGGAGTATGTAACAATGACAAACAGAAACATACACAAACAGTAACTTGTTATTCAGATAGAGAACAAGCCATGAGGTCAAAGTCAAAGAATGTATCATACCAAACAAAGGCGCTAAACAATGGAGGCAAACCCCCAAATGAGCTAGCTGACCACCAAAAGTCAAAACCCACATGGTCTTCCATAGAAACATTTTACATATGTTAAAGGGACAAAATAATTCACCCAGAAGTGATTTAATAGGTTTAACTAACTCCACAAAGAGACATATTTTTATTAGTAAAAAGTTATTTTGCTATTGCGCAATACTCTAGTAGATGCCTTGATATTTATTTTTACATTCTTTATAATTCAGAACGCCCTTCTCCTTAAGGAGCATGTTTACAAAATGCATTGAAAAACTGTAACCCCTCTGCAGTCTACAGTTGTCTTGTCATTTTCTATGTACTATATTGTGTTGATACACATCCGGTGGGCTGTGTTTGCTATCCTTTCCTGGAGCAGTAAAATGCCCATGTGTATGCTGAATACAGGGATTCTGTTCATATTAACAATGTGCACATGTTTTTACATTTCTCTGTGTTATTTGGATTTTATTAACAACCAACCTGGCAATACTAGGTTGAGTTGATAGAAATAAAAATAAAAAGTTGTTTTTAAACTTGTTTGTTTATCTTTAAGAGGTAATACACCATTAAAGTCCACCCAAAACCTTTTGTTACATTTTCTTCAGTCAGACACTTTTCTATAACTGTATAAGGTGGCCAATGACCTCCCACCTCTCGTGTTGGATAGATGTCCTCGGGTCAGCTGTCAGTCCACATGTCCTCTCTCACAACCAGATGAAAAGAACATTAAGAGGCTTCCCTCTCAAGTCTGTGCTTTCTCTCTGTATGGAGTCCTCAGTGAATGTCCTGGGCATGATCCATGGGGTTCCCCTCTTTGTTTGTAGAGTCTCTTCAGGCTCTCCCTGCTCTGCACTCTGCAGTCTGTTTCACTCTGCTACTCTGCACTCTGTAGCTCTCTCCAGGTGCTTTATACTTTATCTCTCTCTCTCTCAGCACCACACAGCAGCCCTGTTCTCTTGGCCCTGCAACCTCCTGTCCCCTCTATCCTAAAGTGCATACTCTCTTTTTCCCAGTCTCTAGTAGTGGGTGGAGCTGAAGTCCAACATCAAAAAGGCAGCCAGTAGGGATGAGCCAAACACCCCCCTGTTCGGTTGGCACCAGAACCTGCGAACAGACCTAAAGTTTGTGTGAATTTAGAACCCTATTAATGTCTATGGGAGTCGAACGTTCAAAATAAAAGTGCTAATTTTAAAGGCTTATATGCAAGTTATTGTCATAAAAAGTGTTTGGGGACCTGGGTCCTGCCCAAGGGGACATGTATCAATGCAAAAAAAAAAAAAAAAGTTTTAAAAACTGAAGTTTTTTCAGGAGCAGTAATTTTAATAATGCTTAAAGTGAAACAATAAAAGTGTAATATTCCTTTAAATTTTGTACCTGGGGGGTTTGTATAGTATGCCTGTAAAGGGGCACATGTTTCCCGTGCTTAGAACTGTCCCTGCACAAAGTGTAATTTTTCAGGAAAAAAAGTCATTTAAAATCACTTGCGGCGATAATGAATTGTCGGCTCCTGTAATACAGAGAACAGTCATTAAAGTCATTGATAAAAAAAAATATGCGTGGGGTTCCCCCCAAATTCAATTACCAGACCCTTCAGGTCTGGTATGGATTTTAAGGGGAACCCCGCGCTAAAAAAAAATCCATACCAGACCCTTATCCGAGCACGCAACCTGGCAGGCAGCAGGAAAAGAGGGGGGAACGAGAGAGCGCCCCCCCCCCTCCTGAACCGTACCAGGCCACATGCCCTCAACATTGGGAGGATGCTTTGGGTGTCTGTGACCCCTAAAAGCACCATGTCCCCATGTTGATGAGCAAAAGGGCCTCATCCCCACAACCCTTGCCTGGTGGTTGTGGGGGTCTGCGGACAGGGAGCTTATCAGAATCTGGAAGCCCCCTTTAACAAGGGGACCCCCAGATCCCGGCTCCCCCCCTGTTTGAAATGGTAAGGGGGTACAAAAGTACCCCTACCATTTCACAAAGAAAGTGTAAAAAATTGTTAAAAAACACACAGACACCATTGAGAAAAGTCCTTTATTAAAAATAAAAAAAATAAAAAAAAGATTCCAGCGGTGGTAATCCACTCTTGCTATCCAGCGATAGGTGATCTCTTCTCCGGGGTCCACCGATGGCTGATCTCTTCCGACGACGTCCAGTGCAGCGCATCCTGTCTCCATGGAGACACTGCGGGAATCCCGTCTTAGCTGAGGAGGACCGGGCCACCCGTCACCTGACCCCACCTCCCTCTGACGCAAAGGAAAAGCTGGGCTTCCCCAGTGATGTACGGGTGACCCCGCCCCCTCTGATGTAACGCAGGTTTCCGTTACATCCGAGGGGGCGGGGTCACCCATACGTCACTGGGGAAGCCCGGCTTCCCCCTTGCGTTGCGTCAGAGGGGGCGGGGTCAGGTGATGGGTGGCCCGGTCCTCCACAGCTAAGACGGGATTCCCACAGTGTCTCCATGGAGACAGGATGCGCTGCGCTGGATGTCGTCGGAAGAGATTAGCCATCGCTGGACCCCGGAGAAGAGATCACCCATCGCTGGATAGCAAGAGTGGATTACCACCGCTGGAATCTTTTTTTTATTTTTAATAAAGGACTTTTCCCAATGGTGTCTGTGTGTTTTTTATCAATTTTTTACACTTTCTTTGTGAAATGGTAGGGGTACTTTTGTACCCCCTTACCATTTCAAACAGGGGGGGCCGGGATCTGGGGGTCCCCTTGTTAAAGGGGGCTTCCAGATTCTGATAAGCCCCCCGCCCGCAAACCCCCACAATCACCGGGCAAGGGTTGTGGGGACGACATGGGGACATGGTGCTTTGAGGGGTCACATACCCCCAAAGCATCCTCCCAATGTTGAGGGCATGTGGCCTGGTACGGTTCAGGAGGGGGGGGGGGGCGCTCTCTCGTTCCCCCCCTCTTTTCCTGCGGCCTGCCAGGTTGTGTGCTCGGATAAGGGTCTGGTATGGATTTTGAGGGGGACCCCCACGCCATTTTTTATTTTTTGGCACGGGGTTCCCCTTAAAATCCATACCAGACCTGAAGGATCTGGTATGGATATTTAGGGGGAACCCCATGTCCTTTTTTTTTCATTTGACCCGGGGTTCCCCTTAATATCCATACCAGACCTGAAGGGCCTGGTAATTGAATTTGGGGGGAACCCCACGCATATTTTTTTATTTTTATCAATTACTTTCAATGACTGTTCTCTGTATTTCGGGAGCCAACAATTCATTATAGCCGCAAGTGATTTTAAATGCTTTTTTTCCTGCAAAAATGACACTTGTGCAGGGACAGTTTTAAGCACGGGAAACATGCGCCCCTTTACAGGCATACTATAGACACCCCCCCAGGTATGAAATTTAAAGGAATATTACACTTTTATTGTTTCACTTTAAGCATTATTAAAATCACTGCTCCTGAAAAAACATCAGTTTTTAAAACTTTTTTTTGCATTGATACATGTCCCCTGGGGCAGGACCCAGGTCCCCAAACACTTTTTATGACAATAACTTGCATATAGGCTTTTAAAATTAGCACTTTAGATTTCTCCCATAGACTTTTACAGGGTGTTCCGCGGCTTTTCGAATTTGCCGCGAACACCCCAAATTGTTTGCTGTTCGACTCAAACTCAAAGCTCATCCCTAGCAGCCAGCCAAAGCTCTGCTTTTCTCAGGTCTCCAGCAAAATGGCCACTGCTCCTCCTATACTAAGGACCCCTTATCCTCGGGTCTGGCAGCAGTGGGCAGGGCTCATGTCAGGCCGGGCTACACATAAATATCTATGTACAAAATAACATTTTGTCAAGCCCACATATACCCTCAGATGCACCCATTGGTAAATGACCAGGTATTCGGTTTCAGCATTTCTCAGAACAATTGAACCCCTCCTCGATGTAATATGGTCTTTGCAGTTTTCCCAAATTAATAATTCTTCATGACATCCAAATATACCCTTTAGTTCATATGACAAGTCATTTGTAATTTTACTGCATGCCTTATACAACAGTAAAATGCAAATGGTTAATTTAATGTTCTTCATTTAGATAAAAACTTGTTCACCAAGCAAGCTCTGAGGCTACCTGCATAATAATGGCAAATGTGCATAGCTTTGTAAGATGTTGACTGTGTTACAGTTGCGGCATAATGTGTAATACATGTTATTATTTATTTCACCATATCGCCAATTTGTTCTTGTCTGCAGGAGACTGGTGCACTTTAACGTCCCACAATAAATGCCTGTCTCCAGGTAATTTATTTCTGTGGCAGGAGAGCCAATGTTATTTTGCTTTACAAAGATTGTTTCTTTTTAATAGTTGGTAATGACTTTAATAGAGTGGAGGAGGATAATGCATTTTTGCAAAACAGAATAATGGTCTGAATATTTCAGTTTATATAGATATAATAATCAGGAACCACAAATGTAATAAAGGCACAAAAAAACCCTCCTAGCACTAAGCATCAATTTCCAATGTGGGAATTGTTACAATGGAGTCCAATGAGGTCATTAATTTAACAGCCCTGAGCTAAATTATTATGCTAAGCACTGGTAGACAACAATGCTTAAAAACAGCACTGGAAATGAAAATGTCCTCAATTATTGGTAGTCACAAATTTTATGACTAAATATGTCTGGTGTTTTTAAATATGCAATTTTTTCCAGTGCATTCATTGTGTGTTTGATAAGTGTTTTAGAAAAATGATTATAGATGCATTGGTGCAAACCATTAACACATTTTCCGATGTGTTCTGTGTTACAAAACATAACCAACTATTTCATGTTTGATTACCATCTCTATTTTGGAAAGTTTTCTAAATACTTAAAGGGGAGGTATACTGTAGGTTTTCTGAATTTAGTGCTATTAAATTAAATCTTTTAATTTTTTTAAATGCTTGCTTATATTATATTGTTATTGTATGAAACACAAAGATGTGCAGATTACACCTAGAGAGGGAGATCTGTATTTAACCCAGCCAACTGGGTTCAACTTCCTTGCTAAACAGGCGTTATGATGAGAGCTCATGCATACAGCAGATTGGGACCATGCAACATAATGTTCAGGTGTATTTCCCTGTATGGGATCCACAGGTGATGCATACAGCTGCCTCATAGCAGCTTGTAAAGTTCCTTTTGACTTCCTCCCCCTCTGCAATTCCACTGCAGTTGAGTGCCACCTGCAGTGGAGAAAGCAGACTGCACCTGCCTAGAAGCTCATTGCTGGCTGCAGGAACATGGCAGCAGCTGCAGCCTTGATCCCGATATAATCATTTCCACCAAAGAACGTACACAACAGTTTTAGACGGGTATGAAAAAAAAGTGTTAATAGTTTATTTTTATCAATTAACAAAATCAGTAAAAAACAAAGTAAATGAACAGAAGAGAAAAACATATTACATCAATGGGGGTTATTTACGAAAAGCAAATCCACTTTGCACTGCAAGTGCAAAGTACACTTGAAAATTGCACTGCAAGTGCACTTGGAAGAGCAGTCGCTGTAGATCTGAGGGGCAGATCTGAAATGAGAGGAAGCTCTGCTGATTTTATTATTCAATCATGTGCAAGCTAAAATGCTGTTTTTTATTATCCTTGCATGTCCCCCTCAGATATACAGCAACTGCACTTCAAAGTGCACTTTTAGTGCAGTTGTAAGTGCACTTTGCACTTGTAGTGCAAAGTGGATTTGCCTTTAGTAAATAACCCCCAATATTTGGTATGACCACCCTTTGCCTTCAAAAGAGCATCAGCTCTTCTAGGTACACTTGCAAACAGTTTTTGCAGGAACTCGGCAGGTAGGTTGTTCCAAACTTCTTGGAGAACTAACCACAGATCTTCTGTGGATGTAGGCTGCCTGAAATCCTTCTGTGTCTTCATGTAATCCCTGACAGGCTCGATGATGTTGAGACCAGGGCTCTGAGGGGGTCAAACCATCACTTCCAGGACTCCATGTTCTTCTGTACACTGAGTTCTTAATGACACTGACTGTATGTTTGGAGTCATTGTCCTGCTTCAGCATAAATTTGGGTCCAATAACAAGCCTCCTTAATGGTATGGCATGATGAATAAGTGTCTGCCTGTATTTCCCAACTACTGAGGACACCATTGAGCCTGACCAAATCTTTAACTCCATTGGCAGAAATGCAGCCTCCAACTTGCAGGGAACCTCCACCATGCTTCACTGTTGCCTGCAGAAACTCATTATTGGACTGCTTTCCAGTTCTTGAAGAAACAAACTGCCTCTAGCTACAGCCAAATATTTAACATTTTGTCTCATCATTCCAGAGCACCTGTGGCCATTTTTCTGCACACTGGTTACCATGTTTTCACATACAGTTAAGTCGCTTAGCCTTGTTTCCATGTCGGAGGCGTGGCTTTTTGACAGCAATTCTTCCATGAAGACTATTTCTGGCCAGACTTTTCCTGACAGTAGATGAGTGTACCTGAGTCCCACTGGTTTCTGCCCGTTCTATGCTGATGGCACTGCTGGACATCTTCCAATGTCGAAGGGAAGTAAGCAAGATGTGCCTTTTTAATTTTCCTTTGCTGAACCACTGTGTCTATGGTTCTTAATGTTGCCCATTTCTTTGTGCTTCTTCAAAAGAGCTTAAACAGAACATCTTGAAACCCCAGTCTGCCCTGTGAGATACCATGCGGATGCAGTATAACTACATTGTGTTCTATTGCTGTGCTTTGTCTAGCCATTGTGTATGACATGTGACAAGAAATTGGCCCTCAATAATGCAGGTGTACATGCGAACAGGCCCTGGCGGGCAAAATATGTTGGTGTGAGTTCATCATGCACGTGACTACATCTCACACAGTGGCCGCTGTGTACATGCGCACCTGCATTGTTAAGGGCTAGGCTCCATGTCTGGTATGGGTGGAACAGCATCACAGTAATGGACTGCTGCAGCTTTTTGCCTTAAGGATTGATGCCAACTACTGGGCCAGAGGAAGATACCAAAGACTCTGCAACACTCAGCGATTGAGACTGGCCAGACTGCCATGGACTGGTGAGCTGATTGATATTAGTTGCATTTGCCGAATCCTCTGAGGCCCAAGGAAATATTTGTACTCAGCCTCTATATTGTGGATCCCATTGACTCTACTCACCAGCCACATTTGTGCCTGGCCAACACACTCCCCTACTTTAAACACTGCTAAAACCCTGGACAGTGGAGTGGACTTAAAGTGGTTGTAAAGGCTAAAAAATTCTATGCATGAAAGTAAAAAAACATCTGTGTGCTGCTCCCCCCACAGCTCCCCTAATATTCACCTGAGCACCCTCTTGATCCAGTATGGGTGACTTGACTGTCCCGGGTCTCTCTCTCCTCATTGGCTGGGACACAGAAGCAGGAGCCATTGGTAGTATAGGAGGAAAGAAGGGGGAATTTAAGAGGGAAAAAAAAATAACAGGTCTACAGATTTAGAATACGTAAAGGTTGAAGCATGCATGTAACATGAAGTTAATGCGACATAATATGTAAATGTTACGCTGTATCTTTCTTTTGTGTTTACTTTGTTTATCTCTGTTTTCCTGTAAAGAAATAAAGAATAAAAAAAAAAAAGGAGCCATTGGCTCCCACTGCTGTCAATCCCAGCAAGTAAACCAATGAGGAGAGAGAGTGGGGGCGGGGCCGAGCCACGGCTCTATGTGCCTTATGGACACATAGAGCAGGGCTTGGTAGCGAGCACGCGCACCAGTGCCCTCATAGCGCTTGCTATTGAGGGCACTGGTCAAGGGGGTGGAGCCAGGAGAGCTGGCGGGGGACCCGAGAAAAAGAGGATTTGGGCTGTTCTGTCCAATGGTTTTGCAGATAAGTATGACATGTTTGCTATTAAAAAAATAAAAATAAATATAACCTTAATTATTGAACCAATTTCAGAGAATGCCTGTGTAAACTTGAGGTCTATGGACCTCAACTCGCATCAAAGTCAGACCAAAGTAGTACAGGGACTACTTTGAAGTCAGTGCGACTTGAAGTCACACAGATATGAATGGTACTCATTGGAAATCATGGGGTACAGCTTGTCATGCAACTTTACAGTCCCAAGTCGCAGGGCAAGTTGCACAAGTGTGAAAGGGGCGTTAGTGACTCTAATATGGGCTTGACTGCCATGTTCCACTAACAGCAGCTACTGTATGAATGAAGCCCTTAAACAGTGGTTTCAGGCTTTACTCATAATCCATTGTAGCAACATTGTTATAGTGTATTATGGGTACAGGCTGTACGCATGAAGCATGAAAACAGTGGTTACAAGCTTCATTCAGAAATGCATTAAATACATAAAAAAAACAATATTATTACAATATATTATAGTGTACTTTTGTTATGGCTTTCACTTTTTCTAACATGTAACATGCTTCTGATGCAGGAATTTGAAATGCTGGGGTAACAAACACTTTAACTGATATTAGCTTTTATTAGGTCTTTTCACTTCTTTGCCTTTGTTTTTTTTTTATTTTGCACATTTTTATTTAACTACTGTATTTGCATGTAAAGGGTTCTAACCCCACCGCCTCCCCCGCACCATATATTTTCTTAAAGCATATGACCTATAGAATATAAAACTGGGGTGCCTTGTCACAGCCTCTGCAGCTTACGCATGTATTGGTAAATGTGTGCCAACTAAACCTGTTTTTAAGGTGAACTGTTAGACAGGACAATTTGGTTTTCTGCAGTCTGGCTGGTACGTACAGCTGGGAATTTTTCTTTGTTTTTTTTTTGCATGCATCACCCTTCCATGTGCTCCTTGCTGTTAAGGCCAGTTGCCGTTTGTTTGTACTGTTTGTACAGCAGTCTCTGCAGAGCATTTTTGTCATACAGCGTATGTACCTTGCTAGCTGGCAGCAGTTCTGTAGGTCCCTACGCCGTACAGACCTGGCAGCGAAAGTGTTAAAACAGGTTAAAGTGATTGTAAAGGTTTTTTTTTTTTTATTAAAATAAAACAGAGGTCCTATATATGTAGTGCACCCCCTAGGGAGCTGCAAGTAGAAAGGGATCCCCCACCCTGCACAGCCAGGCACACTGCATCTTCACAGCACACTTCAGAAGAGTCAGAAGAACAGTCCAGTGCTTTGTTTTATGTTTTATTTAGGGGAATAAACTTGGATAGGCGTGCCCACGTGATCAAAGCAGTAGAACTCTTCAGGGACACAGCTATATACAGTCCGTGTACACACTTCTCCTCTGCTTCCAGCACACAACTTGATTTGAGAACTGCAACTCCCAGGACCAGCTGACACCAGCTGGCACACTGTTGGGTGATCTGAAAAAAGGCTCAGTCAAATAATATCAAAAGCCCTTTACAGGCAGGGGCCGCAAAGTAGAAAAGTCCTAGTGCCCAGCTGTCCTCCTGTGGCTACTGATCCCATCACCACTTCTTCAGGCACTGCCAGCAAACCTGGCTGCAGCTGCCCCTTTCTCTAGCCCTCTTGGTTAAGCTTCCCCAGTCCTCTCAGAATTACTCTGCATTCATCCCAAACTGCTCTCTCCCAGGCATGCCTCTCAGTCCTCTCCCAACTGTAACACTCACCAGCCCACCTGGCTGTCTTCCTCCCTGGAGATTTGCCCGGCAGTCTTCTCCTGCTGTCCTTCTCCTGCTCCTGTGCCTTTGGTCAGGACAACCCTATGTGTTATTAAGAGGGTCCCTTCCACACCTGAGGACCAGTGGGTCTTCATCAAAACAATACTTTCCAAAAAATACACTAAAATGATTATTAGTGGATAGATACATGACAAAATGTTCAAAATTTCTGCTAAATGCCTACTAAATACAAAACTGTATTGACCCCCCCCCCCCCCCCCCCAGACTAGGGGGCTACCCTCAAGGGCCACCAACAGCCTAACACTCCATCTCCAACTTCCATCCGAACTGCCCCAGCTGGGCTGACCCAGAATATTTGAGGGGGCCTGCCCCCTGCCAAACCATCTGTTGGGGATTGGTCAGAGCCCTCAGATTACTCTAAACAACTCTTCCTCACCTCCACTTCCATTCTTCTGCAAATTTCTAGCAAGTTACAGAAGCGGGGGGGGGGTCTCAGAGATGCTGCTTGTGAGTCATCAAGCCCTCCCTGAGTCACTCACCTGACCCAGATAAAATAAACAAGCCTAACAATTTACCTACTCTAACAACAATCCTACTCTAGTACACTAGAGGGTGCTACACTTTTCTGCTCTGTTGAAAGATATTACACAGAGTGATCCCTTCCCTTTTTTCAGTCCCCTGCTGGCGCGGTCCTCTCCTTCTTCCAATAGGTGTCCCCTGAGCAATCTGGGTGCTAAGGGCACATCCATGCAAGCTCCCAAGCCAGGCTATGTGCATCTATATATACACAAAGTGACAGAAAGCCATGCCCTACTCCCTCCTCACAGAAATTTGACTAATAACAGCAGGAGCCTATGGATCCCACTGCCCTCGGTGCCTCTTGTGAAACCAGGAAGTGCTGCAGCTAGGACCAAGCTGAACTGGTGAGAGGAATCAGGTAAGTGTTTAGGAAAAGTGAGATGTGTTTTTATCTTAACCCCTTCACCTCCAGAAGATTTACTTCATGACCAGGCCATTTTTTGCTTTTTGTCACCGCGTTAATTTAACTGACAATTGCACGGTCATGCAACACTCTACACACATTAAATGTATGTTATTTTTTCCCACAAATAGAGCTTTCTTTTGGTGTTTTTAATTTTTTTGCACTATAAACGAAAAAAGACCGAACATTTAAAAAAAAACAAAAAAATATATATTTTTTACTTACTGCTATAAAACTTATCAAATGAAAAATAAATAAAAAAATTAGGCCAAAATGTATTCTGCTTCTACCATGTATGTGGTAAAAAACTCCCAATAATTGTATATTGATTGGTTTACGCAAACATTATAACATCTATAAACTATATTATATCTACTGGAATGTTTTTTTTTTTTACTAGTAATGCCGGTGATTAGCGACTTATAGCGGGACTTCCAATAGTGGCAACCAGTGACACTAATACAGTGATCAGTTTTAAAAATATATGCTGTCACTGTACTAATGACATGAGCCGCAAAGGGGTTAAACATCTAGGGTGATCAAAGGATTAAATATGTGCCTAACCAGTGTTTATGTGTGTACAGTGTGCTGCTTTTACTAAGGGATGTGATGGTTTTTATCCCTGCAATTCCCTCATTGGCTTGTACTGTGACTAATCACAGCACAGCCGGGGTGGTGGGCATGCGCGAGTGCGCCCACTACCCGGGAGTGATGGATCAAATACTAGGTACAGGATCCAGCACAGGAGAGCCGCTCTGCCGCCGTATAACTAAGTTATGCAGTTGGCAAGCGATTAATGCAGAGAATGTCTATGAACAGTCTATGTTAAATATTAGTTTTATGGTTACTGGTACAAAGTTTTCCTGGTTGCTAAAATAAGGGGGACAGACAATAACTATTCTTAAGAAACATTCATTTTATATAATTTTTTTTTATTTATTTATTTATTTTTTTCCTCGTCAAATGTGTTTATTATTTTTTAAATATAACAAAGATTGACAAATTAAGTACATACAAGGATGGTGGTACAATATTCAAATAGCAATAAAGCTGAACATATCGATTTATGAACAGGATGAGTACATAACAATGTAAAAATGTAACGAGTAGAGCAACGAATAAACCAATAAAGTATTACATCAAAAGCATTAAAAAGACCATCAAGGAAAAAAATAAGCTAGTTACTATTGGTTCATTTTGCAAGAGCAGTAACAGGTATTTATTAAAAACAGAAGAGTTAATGTGTATTTATTAAAAACAGAAGAGTTAATGTGTTTATAGGTACCACACAATATTAAAAGAAGGATAGAAATAATGAAATAGAAGTAGATAGAGAGAAGAGGGTAGAAAGAAGGGGGTAGGTAATGAGGGGGGGGGGGGGGTGTTACAAGTAGTAATGGACGGAAGTTAGCTGAGTATAAGTCATCTTAGGAATGAGTTGTATTCCTAGGTATGGAAGTCTATGAGGTCCAAGAGATGGGAAGTGAATCTTTAGCAAGTTGAAAGTCTTTTTTAAGTCCTGATTTATGAACAGGATGAGTACATAACAATGTAAAAATGTAACGAGTAGAGCAACGAATAAACCAATAAAGTATTACATCAAAAGCATTAAAAAGACCATCAAGGAAAAAAATAAGCTAGTTACTATTGGTTCATTTTGCAAGAGCAGTAACAGGTATTTATTAAAAACAGAAGAGTTAATGTGTTTATAGGTACCACACAATATTAAAAGAAGGATAGAAATAATGAAATAGAAGTAGATAGAGAGAAGAGGGTAGAAAGAAGGGGGTAGGTAATGAGGGGGGGGGGGGGTGTTACAAGTGGGGATGTGATTCCAAATGAATAGAAAGTATAGTCAAGGCAAATAGAGTAAAAAGCAATAATAGTGTGTCATCAAAGTCTAGCGGTAAACAATGCTTAACCCAAGGAAGCCAGAGTTTCTCAAATTGACCGATTTGATCTCTTTCAATTGCTTCCATTTTAGCATGAATAAGAGCTTTATTAGTTCTGTGTATGGTTTCAGCTAGAATTAAATATAGAATTTTCCACGCCTTAGCAATGGTTAGTTTTGCGGCTTTTAGGAGCTGTAAAAGAAGGCAAAATTTATTCTGTGTGATCCCATCAGGTTTTAATTTTATTAGGGCTGTAGCAGGATTGGGCTGGTTAGGTGTATCAAAGACTTTGGAGGCTATATCAAAAATGTCCTTCCAGAATTTTTGGCCAATTGGGCAATCCCACCAAATATGAAGTTGAGTGCCAGACTCTGAACAGCCATGAAAAATCAGAAGCATATTTTGACATTATAACAGGGACCAAATACCAACTGGGTTAGCACCTTAAAGTTAGTTTCCACAGCAACAACATTAGAAGAAGCAGACTTAGACCTTATGCTAGTCAGTTCAGTAGCAATAAATGAGCAATTAAGGTCTAGTTCCCATTTGGAGACATATAATGGGGGGGACCAGTGTTAGTACTAGCTAAAATTTGCTCATAGAGAAACAAAACAAATCCTCTAGCATGAGGGTCAGAAATGCATATGCGTTCAAAACACGGCATCTGGGATAGTTGGGAGTTGGGAGTTGGAATTGAGATAAGGTTGGAAAACATTTTTGATTTGCAAATATCAGAACTTTGCCGATTGAGGAAGTTCAAATGTATAACACAAAGTAGGAAAAGAATGGAGGAGGCAGATACCAAATTATATAAATAGGATAAATTAGCTGTATTCCATGCTTTGAAAGAATTAGGAATGATCCAGGCAGGTTAAAAAGAGGGATTTTTAGCAAAAGAAAGGAGTGATAAATGAGGGGATTGAAGGCCAAAAGAAGTTTTCAATCTGTCCCAGATAGATAAAGAATGTTTTGTGATAGTATTGTGAATAAAAGTACGATCAGTTGGTCTTAACCCTAACATGTTAGATACTGAAATAGGGTCACGTTCAATAGACTCAATTGTTACCCATAAAGGAATTTCTCTGATTGCATGGTATTTTGGTAAATGTGCAAGGTGTGCAGCATGATAGTAACCAGAAATATTTGGGAGACCTAAACCTCTGCAACATTGTGGGAGAGTGGATTTAGAGGTTTGAGGTTTCGTTTTACCCCAGATAAAGGTGATAATTCTGAGGGATAGAGGACCATTTTGATAATAATTCAGTAACCAATTTTAGTAATGGAGGGAAGTTAGCTGAGTATAAGTCATCTTAGGAATGAGTTGTATTCCTAGGTATGGAAGTCTATGAGGTCCAAGAGATGGGAAGTGAATCTTTAGCAAGTTGAAAGTCTGAAGGAGGCAAAGAAATTTTGAGTGCAGTCGATTTTTAATAGTTATCTGTGATGGTGGGAGGGCGGAAAGTGGTTAAAGCGTAACATATTAGGTATCTATTTACTCAGTGTAACATCATCTTTCACAGTATGAAAAAAAATTGGGCTAACTTTACTGTTTTCTTATTTATTTTTTTTTAATTCAATAATAAAATATTGCAATGACCGTCACGTTATTCTCTATGCTCTATATATATATATATAAGGTTTGTGGGTTCTAAGTAATTTTCTTGCAAAAAATATTGATTTTACCTTGTAAGCAACAAGTGCCAGAAATGGGCTTTGTCCAGAAGTGGTTAAGACCTTGAACCTTTAGGGTCAAAATTATATAAGGCATTGCATATTAAAAATTTTGGGATCTGACAGTAGGTCCGCATACAATTCAGTATAGGGGGTAGAAAAATGGAAAGGCTGAAAGAAAAAAAAAGAAATTGGCTCTCGTTGAGCAGATATTACTAAGATTTGTAAAATAATGAAGAGAGCTGTTAGCTCAACAGAACGGCATAGTGGGGGAGCGACAAGCAGTCCACCAGAGGCCAAAGAGCTACTGTCAGAAGCCCACATAATAATAAGGATCCGAGGGCAGAAAACTGGAGGCGCAAAAACACCACCAAAGGGAACACTGCCAACAATAAAAAGCAATGCATAAATATAAATGATACCATTGTCCCATTGTCCCAAAAAGTTCCATACCCATCAATGTGTCATGAGAAAGCATATGAAGAGAGATGGAAGGGAGGGGTAAGGTATATACAAGTAACAAAAAACATCACAAAAAAATATTCAAAAAACTTATAAAAGCTCAAGGATGTAAAGAAATATAGTGAACAACTCTCTGCTGTCAGTAAAAAAAAAAAATAGACCAGCAGAAAAGTAAGTAGTAACAAATAGAAAAAAGTTTGCATCGAGTGAGTTCTTTTTTTTACAAATCTTTTATTTAGTCAAAGGACATGAACCATGACCCCAAAACATTGTATACAGTAAACATAGGGGTATACAGTACAGCACAAAACACTGTCATCGCAGAAGCAAAAACATAGAATAAAAGACATTATGCATACCTAACACCCCCATAACATCATATATTTCTGGCCCAAGTGTATGTGAGACATGACATCTAAACCAAACAAAACTAAGATAGATCATAGCCAAGAAATAAATTGTTATGTAGGATGAGTCCATGGAAACCGCCCAAATCATTTTCCAATTTTTATTTGAGAGAAAAAATATTATAGAGCCGTAGAACTATGGACTGAAAGAAAAAGATATAAATCAAGAAGGAAAAAGTAAACTAGAACATTAAAAGAGAATGTGGAAAATAAATGAAGAAAAGAGAGGAAAAAGAGGGAGAAGGGAGAGAAAGACAGGGGGCTGGGAGGGAGTGGAGGAGAGATGGAGAGATGTGAGCTTGCATACCACAAAGGCAATACACAAATTGTGTGGTTGGTACCTCCAGAGTACACATTCAACCTACATACATAACAAAGCAGAGTCAGTCTACAATGTCACATTCAAAGAGGGATTGACCCTCATCAGAGAAGACGAACTTGTTCCATAACGTTCAAGTTTTGGAGAAGTGTTCCTGTTGGTGACGTGCTGAGAGGACCAGATCCTCATCTGGTTAATTTCCTCTACTTTCTTGAGCCATAGACAAATGGTCGGAGGCTGTGGAGCTTTCCTTTTAGGGGGAATACATGCCTTGGCGGCATCAAGGAGAGGACGAATGACCGATTTTTTTGTGGACTTTCCCAGGAGTATTGGAGGCATGAAGAAGGAAAAAAGCTGGGTTGTCCGAAATCGGACGTGCTGTAAATTTTTGGGCAATGTGATGGACCTCTTTCCAAAATTGTTCAAGCTTGGGGCAAGTCCAGAAGATATGTAAAAGTGTCCCCCGTTCCTTTTGGCACCTCCAGCAAAGATCAGAGTTTGAAGGAAAAACTTTATGTAACCTTACAGGTGTCCTGTACCATCTGGTTAAGATTTTAAAGTTAGTTTCTTGCATTCTTGTGTAAATGGAGGATTTATATGTAAATCGAAGGATATGTTGTCTTTGCTGTGAGCTGAATGTGCGATTTAGAGCTTGTTCCCAGTTACTAAAGCAGCATAGTGGATGAGTCTCTGGGGGTTTGATCAACAGTTTATAAATGGTTGAAAGTTCATGAGGCATAATGCCCTTTCACAAGCAGTATTCCTCTAGAGTCCTAAGAGGTTGGCAACATCGAGTGAGTTCTAAACTGGTAAAACAAAAACAAAAAAGTTTACCAAACATCTAGTTAGTAGGAAGCTAAAAATATAAAGATAACTGGCATAGAGTTAAACAAAAAGAAAAAAGTCAGTCCATAGAGTCCTCAGGAGTTGAGAAGAAAAACAACCACGTTTTGATTGCCCCTGGTGACTTTTATTTCCTTCAGCACCAGATGGTTTTTGCAGGGAGTGGGTAACCATTCAATTTTGTGTGTTGCTTTTGTTGAGAGGGCATTCTAGAAGCTGAATATTTTGTAAAGAAGATTGGAGTTCTTCATCAGAAAAGCAGACAAATTTAGATCCTTGGTAAGTGAAGCAAATTGAAAATGGAAAGCCCCATCGATAGGTGATTTATTGTCACTGTGAAAAGTGGCTTCAAAGCCCAATGCTTAGAGATGGTGAGCTGAGATAGATCAGCAAAAAGTTGATAGGTATGTCCCTGGAAAATTTGTGAATCTTTTGCTATAGCTGCAGCTAGAAGTTGTTCCTTGGTACGGAAATAGTGACATTTTCTTGAAATATTGCAGGATGGTCTATCAGCTTTGCAAAGTATGAACCCTATCCATCTCCATTCGTTTGACTGATATGGAAGGCTGTAGTTCTTGAAATAGGGATAGCATAGTGACTTGCAAATCAGTGACAGATTCAGGTATTCCATGTATACGGATATTGGAACGCCGAGACCTATTTTCGTAGTCTTCTAAACGAGATTAAAGGACTAAATTTTCCTCTTTGAGGTTTTCAAATTCAACTGCATAAGCCTGTGTGTGTTTTTCAAGTACATCTTAGTTCAATATTTGCAGTGCGTTGGCTCATTTCTCTAATTTCCCTCGTCATACTGTCTGTAATATGATCTGAGGTCTGTTTAAGAGTTTTGTGAAGCATTTTTTTCAAATTGCCTCAGAACAGAAGAATGAGCAGGGTCTGTAAAAGATGTCATTTGTGAAGTTTGTATAGATGAATCTGAGTCATATTCCCCCTGTGTTGCCACATATACCTTAGAGCGCAGAGAGGATTTCACTGAGTGTGAGGTACCAGGGGGAAGGGATGAAGCTAGTGCCATTCTGACTGCAGCCTGAAGCAGCATTTCTTTGTTGTTTTTTGGCTTCATTTCAGGCAAGAACTCCCAAGAACCATTACATTAAGTGGCGGTGTTAACCACTTGCTTACTGGGCACTTAAGCACCCTTCCTGCCCAGACCAATTTTCAGCTTTCGGTGCTCTCACACTTTGAATGACAATTACTCAGTCATGCAATACTGTACCCAAATTAATTTTTTGTCCTTTTTTTTTCCACAAATAGAGCTTTCTTTTGGTGGTATTTGATCACCTCTGGGTTTTTTATTTTTTGCGCTATAAATGAAAAAAAGACAGAAAATTTTGAAAAAAAACAATTTTTTCTTTGTTTCTGTGATAAAATTTAGCAAATTATAAATTTTTCTTCATAACATTTTGGCCACAATTTATACTGCTACATATCTTTGGTAAAAATAACCCAAATTAGTGGATATTATTTGGTCTTTGTGAAAGTTACAGACTCTACAAACTGTGGTGCGAATCATACAAAATTGATCACACCTGATGCACTGGTGGCCTATCTCATTTCTTGTGACCCAAACAAGCCAGGAAAGTGCAAATACCCCCAAATGACCCTTTTTTGAAAGTAGACATTCCAAGGTATTTAGTAAAAGGCATGGTGAGCTTTTTGATGTTGTCATTTTTTTCCCACAATTCTTTGCAAATTTTTTTTTTGTGGGACTTTTACACAGTCTAGCCACTTAGAGAGGCCCAAAATGCAGGGAGCGCCATCACGTGTTCTAGGAGCATAAATTACACATCTAACTTGTTGACTACCTATTACACTTTTGAAGGCCCTGGAGCACCAGGACAATGACACGTGACACTGACGTGGCACTGATGACAGGTGGCACTGATGACAGGTGGCACTGATACGTGGCACTGATGACACGTGACACTGATGACAGATGGCACTAATACGGGGCACTGATGACACGTGACACTGACAGATGGCACTAATATGTGGCACTGGTGACAGATGGCACTTATACGTGGCACTGATATCATGTGGCACTAATACGTGGCACTGATGAGAGATGGCACTAATACGTGGCACTGATGAGAGATGGCACCGATACGTGGCACTGATGACACGTGACACTGATGACAGATAGCACTGATACGTGGCATTGATGACATGTGACACTGATAACAGAGGGCACGTGACACTGACAGGTAGCACTGATGACAGATGGCACTGATACCTCGCACTGATGACAGATGGCACTAATATGTGGCACTGATGACAGCTGGCACTGACGTGGCACTGATGACACGTGGCACTGATGACACGTGGCACTGACGTGGCACTGATGACAGATGGCACTTATACATGGCACTGGGGACAAGTGGCACTGGGGACAAGTGGCACTGGGGACAGGTGGCACTGGGGACAGGTGGCACTGGGGACAGGTGGTATTGGGGACAGGTGGCAGTGGGGACAGGTGGTACTGGGGACATGTGGCAGTGGGGACAGGTGGCAGTGGGGACAGATGGCAGCGGGGACAGGTGGCAGCGGGGACAGATGGCAGTGGGGACAGATGGCAGCGGGGATAGATCACACTTTATTTTTCGTTTTTTTTCTTTACTCACGGCGCCGCTGCAGCCGTTCATCTCTCCCTCCTCACACGCTGTCTCTGTCTCAGGCCCAAAATGCAGGGAGCGCCATCACGTGTTCTAGGAGCATAAATGACACATCTAACTTGTTGACTACCTATTACTTTTGAAGGCCCTGGAGCACCAGGACAATGACACGTGACACTGACGTGGCACTGATGACAGGTGGCACTGATACGTGGCGCTGATGACACGTGACACTAATGACAGATGGCACTAATACGGGGCACTGATGACACGTGACACTGACAGATGCCACTAATATGTGGCACTGGTGACAGGTGGCACTTATACATGGCACTGATATCATGTGGCACTAATACGTGGCACTGATGAGAGATGCGCTAATACGTGGCACTGATGACAGATGGCACCATTACGTGGCACTGATGACACGTGAACATGACAGATGGCACTGATACGTGGCATTGAGACACGTGACACTGATAACAGATGGCACGTGACACTGACAGGTAGCACTGATGACAGATGGCACTGATACCTGGCACTGATGACAGATGGCACTATATGTGGCACTGATGACAGATGGCACTGACGTGGCACTGATGACACGCGGCACTGACGTGGCACTGATGACAGATGGCACTTATACATGGCACTGGGGACAAGTGGCACTGGGGACAAATGGCACTCGGGACACAGTATAATACGGCAGAAACATGCCTTCAGGAGCAGAGCTCTAAGCTGGCATGTCTGCTCAGTCAGGCTTCGCCCATGCTCCAATTTTATATAAGGTAATTTTATATGATTCAACTTATTCCTTTGTTTTCATATAAACTTTTGGGGGCATGCTGACCCAACTAAGTTACTTGCTTACCATTTACTGTAGCTTGCAAAATTTTCAAACTATTTTACAGTATGATATATTTGACCTATTTTTTTTAAAAAGTATAAATATCATGAAAAAAAACATTGATTTGCCAAGTATATTTTTGTTTTGTATGATGCCAAAGTGATGCTTCATGCAGATGAAGATAAATGAAATAGATTTATCAACTAGGACAGAGGAAATCTGTTGCTAGGTCAGTCAATAAATCCCTCACTGTGCTACTGGTATATTAACAAAAGAATCTATATTATAACAAAATGATTAGAGCTTCATAAAATGAAAACAACTACAGTAGCTCTGTAAATGTTTGGCTAATACTAATAAATGCCATTTTCTGTAAATGGTCTATGCAGTTCCATACAATTGTCAACCATTTTTGCACACCTAGGGCCGGTTTAATAACATATGTACTGCAAACAAACAGAAAAATACACTCTCAGGTACCCAATATACAGTGGTGTGAAAAAGTGTTTGCCCCCTTCCTCATTTCCTGTTCCTTTGCATGTTTGTCACACTTAAGTGTTTCGGAACATCAAATCAATTTAAACAATAGTCAAGGACAACACAAGTAAACACAAAATGCAATTTGTAAATGAAGGTGTTTATTATTAAAGGTGAAAAAAAATCCAAACCATCATTGCCATGTGTGAAAAAGTGATTGCCCCCATAAACCTAATAACTGGTTGGGCCACCCTTAGCAGCACAACTGCAACCAAGCGTTTGCGATAACGTGCTTTTACAGCGTCCTGGAGGAATTTTGGCCCACTCATCTTTGCAGAATTGTCCTAATTCAGTTACATTAGAGGGTTTTCGAGCATGAAGGCCTTTTTAAGGTCATACCACAACATCTCAATAGGATTCAGGTCTTTGGCTAGGCCACTCCAAAGTCTCATTTTGTTTTTCTTCAGCCATTCGGTGGTGGACTTGCTGGTGTGTTTAGGATCATTGTCCTGCTGCAGAACCCAAGTTGTTTCAGCTTGAGTACACGAACAGATGGTCGGACATTCTCCTTCAGGATCTCTTGGTAGACAGCAGAATTCATAGTTCCTTTTATCACGGCAAGTCTTCCAGGTCCTGAAGCAGCAAAACAGCCCCAGACCATTACACTACCACCACCAAATTTTACTGTTGTATAATGTTCTTTTTCTGAAATGCAGTGTTCCTTACGCCAGATATACTTGGACACACACCTTCCAAAGAGTTCCACTTTTGTCTCATCGGTCCACAGATGTTGTCCCAAAAGTCTTGGGGATCATCAAGATGTGTTGTGGAGAAATTGAGACGAGCTTTGATGTTCTTTTTGCTCAGCAGTGGTTTTCTCCTGGAACTCTGCCATGCAGGCCATTTTTGCCCAGTCTTTTCCTGATGGTGGAGGCTGAACGCTGACCTTAACTGAGGCAAGTGAGGCCTGCAGTTCCTTGGACGTTGTTGTGGGGTCTTTTGTGACCTCTTGGATGAGTTGTCGCTGCGTTCTTGGGGTAATTTTGGGCGGCCGGCCACTCCTGGGAAGGTTCACCACTGTACAATGTCTTCGCCATTTGTGGATAATGGCTCTCACTGTGGTTCGCTGGATTCCCAAAGCTTTATAACCCTTTCCAGACTGATGATCTCAATTACTTTCTTTCTCAATTGTTCCTTAATTTCTTTGGGTCTTGGCATGATGTGTAGCTTTTAAGGATCTTCTGGGGACCTTACTGTGTCAAGCAGCTCCTATTTAAGTGATGCCTTGATTGTGAACAGGTGTGGCAATAATCAGGCCTGGGTGTGGCTAGAGAAATTGAACTCAGGTGTGGACAACCACAGTTAGTATGTTTTAACAAGGGGGGCATCACTTTTTCACACAGGGCCATGATGGTTTGGATTTTTTTTCACCTTTAATAATAAACACCTTCATTTACAAATTGCATTTTGTGTTTACTTGTGTTGTCCTTGACTATTGTTTAAATTGGTTTGATGTCCGAAACACTTAAGTGTGACAAACATGCAAAGGAACAGGAAATGAGGAAGGGGGCAAACACTTTTTCACACCACTGTAAAATAATATAATAACACTACAATATCCATACTACATACATTTAAAAGAATCATTGCCAAATTTCAAGCCTTCTTCATGGCAAACACATTCTGTGGATTTTCTAACACCCTATTTGTGGTTTCCAGCAGTTCCCATTTTTTTTCAATAACATAAAAACATAATGTGTTATAAAGAATAATATTTTGTGTTATATTTGTATGAACATATTGTGACCAGTGTGACAAAAAATACGTTTTAGGGCTTTTTCTGCCCACTTTTATTTAAAGGTAACACACAAGTTCACATGGATGTCTTTCCACGCAGGGGTTCTCACCATTAATACGATAAGGAAAAATAACATTTAGCCTCGTGGCTCTTCAGCACAGCTCTACTGCTCAACTTAGTAGTTTTGGTCTTCCTGACCAGAAAACGCATCCAGTTCTCGCGCACACACGCTGTACCTCAGTGTCTTTTCTGCAGCGTCCCAACTGCTCCGCCTGTCCCAGACTGTCTTTCTCTTTCTCCACTACACTGACCACTACACACTACACTACACTGACCATTACACTACACTGACCGCTACTCTACATTACACTGACCACTACACTACACTGATCATTACACCAACTGACCACTGCACTACCCTGTCCAGTGTCCACTACACTGACCCCTACACTACACTGTCCATTGCACTACACTGTCCATTACACTACACTGTCCATTAAACTACACTACACTGACCACTACACTGGCCATTACACTACACTGACCACCAAACTACACTTACCATTACACTACACTGACCATTACACTACACTGACTATTACACTACACTGACCACTACACTGACCATTACACTACACTGACCACTACACTACACTACACCAACCAAAAATTTGGATGGACTTGTGTCTTTTTTTCAACCTGACTAACTATGTAACTATGTAACTATGTAACCACTACACTACACTGACCACGACACTAAACTATCCACTACACTACATTGACCATTACACTACACTGACCATTACACTACACTATCCATTACACTACACTGTCCACTACACTACACTGTCCAACACACCACACTGACCACTACACTGATCACTACTCTACACTGTCCACTACACTGACCCCTACACTACACTACACTGACCACTACACTACACTGACCACTACACTACACTGACCACTACACTACACTATCCACTACACTACACTGACCATTGCACTACACTATCCATTATACTACACTGTCCACTACACTACAATGTCCACCACACCACACTGACCACTACACTGACCACTACTCTACACTGTCAGCTACACTAAACTGACCACTACACTGACCCCTACATTACACTACACTTCACTGACCATTACACTACACTGACCATTACACTACACTGTCCACTACACTACAATGTCCACTACACTACACTGACCACTACACTACACTGTCCACTACACTGACCACTACACTACACTGTCAACTACACTGACCACAACACTGTCCACTACACTACACTGATCACTGCACTACACTGACCCCTACACTGACCATTACACTACACTGTCCACTACACTACACTACACTATCCACTATACTACACTGACCACTACACTACACTGTCAACTACACTACACTGTACACTACACAGATCACTACACTACACTGACATACCTACAGTATTCCTATACTGACCACTACACGGTGTGACTCTAACTGCTTGTCTACTCTCTCTCTCTGGCTGGCTGCTCCCTCTCCCCAGATCGTGTCCACTCCTCCCGGGGCCAGCAACACAACTTTACTCTCACAAGGGAGTCTCACCTGCTTTTTGTGTCTACCATCAGTCTAGAGGAGCCTGGAGGAAAAGACAGCAGCGGTGTTCACAGCCAGGTGGAGGCGGGACTCCAGCAGCAACTACAATTGTGGACAGGCCAGCCCCGCCACCTCACATGACCCCATTCACCCAATCACAGGGCACTGGCCACAGTGGAGCGCAGGGACACAGGAAGTAAAGATTAGGAGGACTGTGCCAGGAGTGACACACACTGCCCGATGTGGTATTTCGCCCCCCCCCCCTAAATGTTGCCCCCAGGGCCACGGGACCCCAGCCCCCAGTTGCTACATCACTTACTCTAGGATCATAGTGCCTGCCACACACCTGCATTATTAGTGTGCCTGCTTCCTGCAAAAACTGTCCCACACTGCCATATTAAACAGTGGCACAGGCTCACTCCACCACAATATGTAAAAATATACAAGGAAACAGCCTTAAAGTAAATATGATATTTTGATATAAAGTGTTTTTTTTTGGATTAGAAAATGGAACTTTGGACTGCATAATGGCACAAAAAAAAGGCTGTAAAAACATCTTTAAAAAAAACTGTTTATATTAAAACACAAACTACCACAACTATTGGCAACTTTATTCATAAAGGGTTAAAGGTGATCCGGGAGGCATTTTTTCTCTTCTAGCTCCCCTTCCAGGTCTCCTGTTCATATGCAAACCCTGCCTGGTGTTAAATATAGGAAGCATGAGGTCTCTAATGATTTAGGTCTTGTGCATGACAATCTAAGATTCTTGCACTGTTATTTTTTAAATAGGACACACAAACAGCAAAAAAGAAAACCCGCTCCAGGTATCTGTTTCCAACAATCTCTTCCCTCCTCGGGTGATCGGTGTGGCTCAATATACAACCATATGCAAGAAAAGAACTAAAATTCTGGATGGATGAACACCGTTAAGGCAGGTACTTATTCATAGGTAGGTTTTAATAAACTAACAAAGACATATATATGCAGACAAAACTGTAGTGGGTGTATGCGATACTTAATCAAGCCAATTTACAGTTTTGTCTGTTTGCATATACCGTATATACTTGAGTATAGGCCGTTCCGAATATAAGCCGAGGCCCCTGATTTACCACAAAAAAACTGGGAAAAGTTATTGACCCGTGTATTAGCCGAGGGGGGGAAATGGAGCAGCTATTGTAAGTGGAAAAGAGTGTCAGCAAATGCCCATCTGCATGTCTCCTGTGTCCTATACAACCCCCCGTGTCCCCAGTGCAGCCTACCTGTGCCGATCGATCCGGTGTCCCGTGTCCCTCGGGGGCCGCTGTCCGGTGTCCCGCTGTCCCGTGTCCCTCGGGGGCCGCTGTCCGGTGTCCCGCTGTCCCGTGTCCCTCGGGGGCCGCTGTCCGGTGTCCGGTGTCCCTCGGGGGCCGCTGTCCGGTTGTCCTGGCGATCAGCGTACACGCTGAGGCGCCGGGCGCCATTACAGGTTTGAAAGCTGCGCCTCCTCCTCGTCTGTGATAGGAGGAACACTCGGTTTTCCCAGCAGTCATGTGCAGTGTTCCGCCTATCACGGACATTCTCTCATCCTCGTCCATGAGATGAGAATGACAGAACATCCGTGATAGGCGGAACACTGTACTGCTGGGAAAATTAGTGTCCGCCTATCACGGACGGGCGGGAGGAGGCGGCGCGGCTTTTGAACAGTGCCGTCTGTCTACATGACAAGCTGTTCATGTAGGCAGACCGCACTGACTCGAGTATAAGCCGAGAAGGGGACTTTCAGCCCTAAAAAAAAGGGCTGAAAATCTCGGCTTATACTCGAGTATATACGGTATGTCTTTGTTAGTTTCTTAAAACCTACCTATGAATAAGCACCAGCCTTAACGGTGTGAAACGTGTTAGTGGCTTTATCCCTGCTGTATGGATTTATATTAATAAAGAATTTGTTTTTCATTGGAGTGCGGCCATCCGGACGTTTGTTCTTTTCTTGCTTATTTTTGAATTACTTTTTTTATTCTAAAAGAAGTATTTAAGCAATACTGTATATACAGAAGATTACACGTATGACAATTCATTGTCTCTAATTTTTATGCAAAAGTCATACATGATTTTTCTGAATACATGCATGCAGTTTTGTCCAGCCCATAGAAAACCATACATTCTTTAAAGTGGCTGTAAAGGGCATTTAAAAAAAACAAACAAACATGTCTATACTTATCTGCTCTGTGCAATAGAATTGCACAGAGCAGCTCCAGTTATCCCCTTCTTGGGTCCCCTGCCAGCACTCCTGGCTCCTCCTCTCTTGCTGGTGCCCCAATAGGAAGCCAGTTCTCATGGGAGCACTTGTGAAGGCTTGCTCCTGAGTCCCGCTGCTGCATCCATTGACACAGACAGCGGGACTCAGCCCCACCCCCTGATCCCTCGTCTTTGGAGTTGAGTGACAGGAGTGGGAGCCAATGGCCCTGCCTGCAATTGATCTACCCAGGGAGGAGGGACAAAGCCAGAAAAGCCACAGCTCTCATGCACAGTGCTGGATCGTGATGGGGTTCAGGTAGGTATAAGGGGGTTGAGGGGGTGAGTCTGTGACACAGAAGTTTTTTTTACCTTAATGCATAGAATTCATTAAGGTAAAAAACCTTGAGGCATTAGAACCACAAAGTCATAATTAGGGATGAGTGAATCTGATCAGGTTTAGTTTGTGGGGGGTCATCAAATTCAGCTTGAAGCCTGTGAATCTCGAATCTAGCAGCAAAACTCATTAGTATCGAATGTTAAGGTTTTGAATCCTGATAATAAATTCTGAAAAATTCTCAGGAATATTAAGCAAGTGTAGCACTGTTATGCCTGCGTTTATCTATTAGGTTCTTGTGGTAAAACCAAGGAAACCTAGACTTCTGAAGTGTATTAATGCTTTACTAAACAGGGAAAAATCTGCACATACAAACTGTAGGATGAACAATACAATACATCACAACTTATAGCTTCACATATAAGCATGTATAATATGTACACATTAGGTAAACTAAACAATTACTCAACTTAGGGGTTAAGATGTCCTTCATAGTTCCTTGTTCTCACAAACGCGTCTCCAACGATCTCCAGTTCCTGGAAGCCATGTGTTTTCTCTTTGTCCTCCAAACACCAACTGCCCCTCTCTCCCAAAACACATGTCTCTTTCAAACCCTCTCCATGCCCCTCCCCCCCACTTCCTGTAAACACCAACCTCCTCTGCTCATCTTCTATCTGGGTTATTTACATATCAATGGAGGGGGAAGAGGCCTTCTGTGGACATGCTGTTACTAAATCTAAAACTCTATATTATTGCAATAAAGTCACTATACAAATGCCCATAGCAACACAAGCACCTTCCTAGATAGGCTGCTGGGTGAAGTAATTTTTTTCTGCTCTTCTATAATTAGTGGAGCAGCTGCTGATACTTTGGACTGATTGGTAGCTCACAGACTGCAGACTTGATTGCTTCTTCCATCTTTCTGGAAGGTTCCAGAGTTTAGGAGTGGAGTAGGTTAAAGGAGTAGCCTGAACACCAGGTGTGCCCAGTGGGTGGTTGCAGAGCACATAAATAGTCTGGGATCTGGAGCAGTCTGGTTCTTGTCCAGGAGGAGACATTCCCAGCCTGAGGAGCTACTGTCATTCTGGGCAGCCTAGCTGAAGATTATACCTGTGTTCATTGAGTTCCCTGCTGTTGCAAAGCTGAGAGGCATGTTCTGCAAAGAGAGAAAAATTAAATTTGAAACTAAGTGAGAGATTTCAATGAGGATCTGGTCTGGAAGACTTGGGCTAGGGTTCACATATACGCGAAGTGGATGTGTTTTTAACCACATCTAATTCACACAACGTTAATGTAAACAGCTTTCAATGGAGCCGGTTCACACATGCCTGGGACAGCTGCAGTGCAGTTTGAAAAAGGGTCCTGTACATTTTTGGGTCCGGTTAAGGTGCGAATTTAAATACAAATTTACACCTGAATCGCACCTGAGCCAGTGAACAGAAACGCACTGGACTCGGGACTGCAAACTGCAGCAGAACAGGTGTGAACCCAGCCTTACTGAGGGATTGTCTGACTGATATTGGAGGGAGGCATCCAAGTATCCAGGGACATTGAGAGTACAGACCTGAGTGAAGAATCCTAGTGATTGTTGCTGCTGATACCCCTAGAATATCAATACTAGTGTTTGCCTGGCCTAGAACATTACTGAAGGCACCTTGGTGTTTCCCATTCTTTATTTTTTTTTGGCCTTTGGAGAAACTTTACTGAGAAGTAATATTCCAGTGAAGAGTGTCCTTAATTTATTGCTCAGCATTCAGGAGGTATCCCACAGCTCCCTATGCCCTATCCAAGTTATTCAGCAATAAGTTCCAAAAAGGCAACCCATAAACTGTTCATTGAGAAGAGTGGCTATTGCGGTGTGCCCGGCTGCTACTACCCCAAATTGGGAAAAGAACAAGGGGCATACCAGCATGCCCTTTTAGGGGTGTGCGCTATACAGGCAATCATTAAAAAAGGCATGAGCTGACTGTCATGGAGGACATTTAACAAAGCACAAAATAAATAAATAAAATTAAATATTGTACAGTAAGAGGGTCATTTTTAATATAGCTTCCTACACTCCTTTAAATTACATGCTTGGAAGATGCCTACATGTGGTATTACAAAATGGATCTGGGTTTAGTTTTTAATTTTTTTGTTTCTTATTTTTTGAGCAATCACTGGATTGTGAATATGATTCTGACCTAACCAATCCCTGAGGTGCTTGTTCAGAGGTATACTTTGGGATCAGATTAAAATTTGGGTCACATCTCCAAAGTGTTTTCTTGTTGCCTGGAAAGAATGTGTATTTAGAGTGTCTTTTCACTAAAGCCTTGGTTCTTCCTGGGGCATGTGCAAGAACCCCAAGAACTTAAAGAGGACCTTCAGTCTCCCCCCAAAAAATGAAAAGTCAGTACAAATACTGTAGCTGCTGACTTTTAATTTAAGGACACTCACCTGCCCGAGGAGCCAGCAATGTCCTCACCCGAGCAGATTCTTCAATGGACTTCAGGTCCAGGCGCCGGTATCTTAACTAAGGGAAACTGTCAGTGAAGCTTAGCGCTGTGTTTTGTGAATGGTCCCACAGTCTTGGACCTGTGATGTGTCCCAGAAGGCTATGGGCAAAGAGGGGGTGAATTTACACTTGGATCTTATTGAAAAATAAGTGCCAAATTTTAAAGAGGAGAGGGGAGAGGCAAACAAGTGACCTTTTTGGTAAAGTTCTGTTTTAAGCTACCTGCTGAAGTGGATATCTGAGTTGAAAAAGTTAGCCTATCACAGGTCATTCCAGATCACCTCAAGAGAAGGAGAGCTGCACAACCAACATTGTAAAACTCCATTTCAATTAGAATTAAAAATTGTGTGTGAAAATGCAAGCACGGGACATTTTTCCTTAGCTCAATATGTTTTTGTCTCTGGCTTAGACTAAGTATACCAGACATTCCCACAAGTAAAATCCTTTGGCTGCTAATACCACAGTGTAACTTCTAATCCTTCATTTTAAAGTAAATACTACAAAGTATGTAGCTGGCCAATAAGCTCATATAAGTGCGATAGTCAGGTCACAAGTATCCATTAACTTTTGGCCATATAGTGTAACTCAAACGTCAGTCTTCTTTTAATATTTGTACATGAACCTGTAGTGTCTAAAAAAAATCTTTGGCTCTTCTATCTCTAAACATCGTTCTCTAGTAATGGCCATAAACAGGTTCTTTGTAGCAAAGATGGATGCAGTCAGAGAATGTAGAACGGTGATGGTAGGAAAAAGACTAATGCCGCAAACACACAATCGGAAATTCGGCCAGCAAAAGACTGATGAGAGCTTTTGGTTGGAAAATGCGACCATGTGTATGCTTCATCTGACTTTTGGTGGCCGAATTCCAGCCAGCAAAATATTGAGAGCATGTTCTCAATTTTTCGGTTGGAAAAAATTCCGATCGGAAATTCCGATCGTCTGTAGCGATTCCGATGCACAAAATTCCTACACATGTTCGGAAACAATTTGATGCATGCTCGGAAACGGCTCATCGTGTTGTACGTCACTGCGTTCTTGACAGTTGAAAGTTCAGTGAACTTTTGTGTGACCTTGTGTATGCAAGCCAAGCTTGAGCGGAATTCCATTGGAAAAACCATCCAAGATTTTTCTAACCGAAAATCCGCTCGTGTGTACACAGCATTAGTGGTCTGTCTCTTTTTTGATTTGTTGTTAGCTGTTTTATCTTTTTGGCTGAATATATCTATGTTTGTCCCAAGCATGTTAAAATTGAATTACTGTTGATTGACTTACTCAGACCATACTGTTGGAAATATTTTTTATTTTCAGGACAGGTAACCTTACATATTGTAATTGGACCAGCAACTCCCAACTCTGCTAAACAAGTCTTCCTGTATTCTAATCATGCATTCCCTTGATCATTTAGAAAGCATTACCCTATCAACATTAAAATTTGCAGGAAGCATTGCAAGTAACTTGGCACAGAACAACCGTCAAGAGGCTAGAATCCTACCAAGAGGTCTCCTCTCAATCTAGCATTGCTAAAATTATGTTTAAGTTGAATAAAAGTAAACAGTGTTCACTAAATTGTTATTGTATTGAGTAGTTCTTTAGCCATACTGACCTAATTATAGTACATACAGGTAATGGTGATAAGTTGTAAGTCTAAATGACAAATTGTAAGTAATACATCAGTAAAATACACTTTGAGTGACACTAAGAGATTTGGGCTGAAATGCAACACTAATACACTCTGACATTATTTGACATTGCCCTAAGTGTCTTTCAAAACATGTCCTTTTAGGGTTAAACATCAAAACAAGGTGTGTGAAAGCCGTGTGTGCATTGACCTCCAACTGGCTTGTGTTTAATTCCTTTGAAATGGCAGAGAAAGTTTAGATTAGTGATCATAGGACAGAACACATGAATACTCGCCATTGTGCCATCATTGCTCCCTCCCATTCTGCTGCCTTTTGTAAACACCAGTACCACTGAGAATCAAGACACTTCCCTCTGGATTTCCGTTTTGTATTTCAGTAGCCTTATAGGTCCCAAAGAAAACTGCAGCATAGCAGTCTATTTTTTATTAGGATGTTTATTGGACCCAGGGTTTCCAGTGAATTTGTTTGCCTTGGTGACTAGAAGCATTAAGTATCTCATTTCTTGCCTACATCAACTATTCTAAGTGGAGTGACTTTTTTTCATAACTTTTACAACTCCTCTCTGACAATTTGTGTTGGACTTTTTCCCAGTCCCTTCTGTATAAAGAAAATCTCAAGCTAAGTGCTGACCTTTGACATTGCATGCTGCCTGTGTTACTGAAATATTTTTTCCCCGTTTTTTAAATAAATCCACAGTTAAGCCACCAAAAATAGAAAATATTCTTCTTTTCTAGTTATTTTACTGTGTTAGCTTAAAAGCGTACATGCAGTGAGCATATTATTTGTCTGTTTCACACAGTAATGAAACAAATTTATACCACTGAACATAGGTGTACAATTGTCCCAAGTTCCATTCGTATAGTTGGTATCTTGTGAACACTCACTGTGTCATCCTTTGCCCTTTAAATGCAAGTAGGAAGAGGATAGATCTTTGGTCACTAGCTCTTGTAAGTGATGCATTGGTAATACACATTGACAGGTTTGCATAAACCTAGAGTAACAACGAGGACCCAGCAGAAACAAACTAGCGTTACCGCTCACGAATGAAACAAGAGAAACTCTAGACACTTACATTTTATTGTTTCCTTCACTGATTCTTTTTTGCTGTGTATAGAAAACACATACCTGATTCAAGAGACCATATCAAGTGCAAAACCCTTTTCCAAACACATTCATTTTTACTTTTCTAGCTTTGTAAATGTCAATTTATTTATGTTAAATTATTGTATAAAAAGTTTAAATACGACATGTAAAATGTACACAGCAAGCTGCAATTCCATATCAGTATCTCTATTTAAAACTAGCCCTAAACCCAGTACAAAATGTCTAGATACCTGCCTCAATCCTCCATACTGCTCAATAACAAATTGTGATAGTACAAATAGTACAAAGCTGGATGTTATAGCACTGGCACTTCAGAGACAGGGGAGAATTTGGGCTAAGGGGTATGGGGCATTTGCCCCCAACGGTCCAGTACCAAAAAGGTATGAAGGGGAGTGGAGATACTTGATGATCAGAATGGGACTAGCAATTAGTGGCTAGTGTTGGGCGAACAGTTCAGTCCAAGCATGAGTTCAGGGAACACTCAAATTAGCAGGGTGTTCGCCCCACCAAACACCCTACAATGTACTGTGCGCCTAAGAAATCGTGAGCGCTGTTCCAACCAAGCTCACACACATTCCCGTTTCTACCATTGGTGCAAATCCTTATTCTGCATTGTTCAGAGAACAATGCATATCTGGATTACACTACCGTTTCTTTGGACGGGAGGCCATCTGCAGGGACACGCTAAGGCTTTTCCACATGGTTATCAGACATAGAAAGACACAAGCGTACAGCCCTCTGCAAAAGCAGATAGGTATCAAACCGATAATGTCTTTGCAGAGCGAACATATACCCACCAATCAAACAAATCTGCACATTACGTAGGGGCCATATCTTTACATGGCGGACACCACTCCTCATCCATAGGAAGCTTTTCACTACCAATGGTCCTTCACCGGTGCGGGTTCACTCCAGTTCGCTCTTATGAGCGAGCTGCAAGTAGTACTAACACTGGGAGACACTGTGACAATACATATTGAATATATCTTAATAACATTTCTACAAGAGCCCCCAGATCCCAACTCCTCCCATGTGAATGAGTATGGGGTACATAGTACCCCTACCTATTCACCAAAAAAGCGTCATAAAGTAATAAAAGCACAGAGACGGTTTTTGACAATTCCTCTATTAAAAAATAAAATGTGATGTCCCCCTGATGTAGCTATATATTGATCACACATGCCTTGGGTATATGGCATGCTGTGTCTCCTGAGGATACCATGTGTGCACCTTTTTTGGAGCCTAGCTGTGTTCAGGCCCCGAAAACCAATCACTGCCTTTAGGCTTTCTAAGGGCGCAAATTGTTGATCTCACTCCTCACTACCTATCACAGTTCCCGGGGCCCTGAAATGTCAAGATAGCACAACCCAACCCCCCCCCCCCCCACAAATGACTCCATTTTGGAAAGTGGACACCCCACGCTATTTGATGAGAGGCATGTTGAGTTTGTGGAATAGTAAAAATGTTGCCACAAGTTTCGAGAGAATTATAACATTTATTTATTTTTTTACACAAAGTTGTCATTTAACTGCTTAAGGACCGCCTCCTGTAGATTTACGTCAACAGAATGGCACGGCTGGGCAGAAGCACGTACCGGTACATCCTCCTTTAAGTGCCCAGCTGGTCCTGAGCTCCGTGACCGCGGCCGCGGGACCAGTGGACCCGATCGCCGCTGGTGTCCCGCGATCTGATCACAGAGCTGAAGAATGGGGAGAGGTCTGTGTAAACAAACCTCTCCATGTGCTTCCTACACTGCCTGTCACTGATCGGCTGTTCCCTGTCATCGGGAAAGCCGATCAGTGACGTCAGACGTAAAGCCACTCCCCCTACTGTAAAAAAAAACACACACGTCACACTAACCCCTCCCCGCCCCCTAGTAGTTAACTCCTTCACTGCCAGTGTCATTTACATAGGAATCAGTGCATTTAAATAGCACTGATTTCTGTATAAATGACAATGGTCCCAAAAATGTCCGATGTGTCCACCATAATGTCGCAGTCACAATAAAAATCGCTGATCGCCACCATTACTAGTAAAAGAAAAATATTAATAAAAATGCTATAAAACTATCCCCTATTTTGTAAACGCTATAACTTTTGCGCAAACCAATCAATAATTGCGATTTTTTTACCAAAAATATGTAGAAGAATACGCATCAGCCTAAACTGAGGACAAAAATGTTGTTTTATGTATTTTTTGGGGATATTTATTATAGCAAAAAGTAAAAAATATTGAATTTTTTTCTTAATTGTCGCTCTATTTTTGTTTATAGCGCAAAAAATAAAAACCACAGGGGTGATCATATACCACCAATAGAAAGCTCTATTTGTGGGGAAAAAAGGACGCCAATTTTGTTTGGGAGACACGTCGCAAACAAACCAAAAGGGGCCTGGTTTCTTTGGCTGCAAATTGGTCCAGGGCTTAAGTGGTTAAATTATATATTGCTCAAACACGCCATGAGTATATGTGAAATTACACCCCAAAATACATTCTGCTGCTTCTCCTGAGTATGTGGATAGCACATGTATAAGACTTTTTGGCAGTCTAGCCATATACAGGACCCGGAAAACCAATCACCGCCTTCAGGCAAAGGGTTTAAATTGTTGATTTCACTCCTCACTACCTATCACAGTTTCGGATGCCATGAAATGCAATGATAGCACAAACCCTCCCCAAATGACCCCTTTTTGGAAAGTAGACACCCAAGCTATTTTCTGAGAGGTATGTTGAGTATTTTGCAGATCTCGCATTTTGTCACAAAGTTTAAAAAATTTCCAAAACAAATGAGAGCTGCAAAATACTCACCATGCCTCTTAGGAAATACCTTGGGGTGTCTACTTTCCCAAAATGGGTATTTTGTGCTATCCTGACATTTCATGGCCTCCAAAACTGTGATAGGTAGTAAGGAGTGAAATCAGCAATTTAGAAAGCCTGAAGGCGGCGATTGGTTTTTAGGGTCCTGTACGTGGCTAGACTGCCAAAAAGTCTCACACATGAGATCCCCATATTTAGGAGAAACAGCAGAATCTATTCTGGGGTGTAATTTCACATATACCCATGGCATGTTTGTGCAATATATCATTTAACCACTTCAGCCCCGGACCAATTGTCAGCTTAAGGACCAGAGGTCTTTTTTCAATTTCGCACTGCACTGCTTTAACTGGTAATTGTGCAGTCATGCAATGTTGTAACCAAACTAAATTTGCGTCCTTTTCTTCCCACAAATAGAGCTTTCTTTTGATGGTATATGATTGCCTCTGTGATTTTTATTTTTTGCGCTATAAACGGAAAAAGACCGCAAATTTTGAAAAAAAATGATATTTTCTAATTTTTGCTATAAGAAAAATCTAATAAACTAAATTTTAGTCAAACATTTGGGCCAAAATGTATTCAGCCACATGTCTTTAGTAAAAAAATGCCAATAAGCGTATATTTATTGGTTTGCGCAAAAGTTATAGCGTCTACAAACTAGAGTACATTTTCTGGAATTTTCACCGCTTTTAATTTATGACTGCCTATCTCATTTCTTGAGGTGCTAAAATGGCAGGGAAGTACAACCCCCCCCCCCCCAAATGACCCCATTTTGGAAAGTAGACACCCCAAGCTATTTGCTGAGAGGCATGTTGAGCCCATTGAATGTTTATTTTTTTAGTCCCAAGTGATTGAAAAAAGACAAAAAAAAAAAGTTGTCACTAAATGATATATTTCTCACACATGCCATGGTTATATGTGGAGATGCACCCCAAAATACATTCTGCTGCTTCTCCTGAGTATGGGGATACCACATGTGTGGGACTTTTTGGGAGCCTATTTGCATACGGGACCCCGAAAACCAAGCACCGCCTTCAGGATTTCTAAGGGCATAAATTTTTGATTTCACACCTCACTACCTATCACTACCTATTACAGTTTTGAAGGCCATAAAATGCCAAGATGGCACAAAACCCCCCAAAATGACCCAATTTTGGAAAGTAGACACCCCAAGCTATTTGCTGAGAGGCATGTTGAGCCCATTGAATATTTTTTTTTTAGTAAGTGATTGAATAAAGACGACAAAAAAAAAAAAAAATTTTTTTTTTCAAAAAGTTGTCACTAAATGATATATTGCTCACACATGTCATGGTTATATGTGGAATTGCACCCCAAAATACATTTTGCTGCTTCTCCTGAGTATGGGGATACCACATGTGTGGGACTTTTCTAAGGGTGCAAATTTTTGATTTCACTCCTCACTACCTATCACAGTTTCGAAGGCCATAAAATGCCAAAATAGCACAACCCCCCCCCCCCCAAATGACCCCATTTTGGAAAAACACCCCAAGCTATTTGCTGAGAGGCATGTTGAGTACATGGAATATTTTATATTTTGCCACAAGTTGCGGGAATATTACAAACTTTTTTTTTTTGCCCAAAGTTGTCACTAAATGATATATTGCCCACACATGCCATGGGCATATGTGGAATTACACCCAAAAAATACATTCTGCTGCTTCTCCTGAGTACGGGGATACCACATGTGTGGGACTTTTTGGGAGCCTAGCCGCGCACGGGGCCCCGAAAACCAATCACCACCTTCAGGATTTCTAAGGGTGCAAATTTTTGATTTCACTCCTCACTACCTATCACAGTTTCGAAGGCCATAAAATGCCAAAATAGCAACCCCCCCCCCCCCCAAATGACCCCATTTTGGAAAGTAGACACCCCAAGCTATTTGCTGAGAGGCATGTTGAGTACATGGAATATTTTATATTTTGCCACAAGTTGCGGGAATATTACAAACTTTTTTTTTTTTGCCCAAAGTTGTCACTAAATGATATATTTCCCACACATGCCATGGGCATATGTGGAATTACACCCAAAAATACATTCTGCTGCTTCTCCTGAGTACGGGGATACCACATGTGTGGGACTTTTTGGGAGCCTATCCGCATACGGGACCCCGAAAACCAAGCACCGCCTTCAGGATTTCTAAGGGCATAAATTTTTGATTTCACTCCTCACTACCTATCACTACCTATCACAGTTTTGAAGGCCATAAAATGCCAAGATGGCACAAAACCACCCCAAATGACCCCATTTTGGAAAGTAGACATCCCAAGCTATTTGCTGAGAGGCATGTTAAGCCCATTGAATTTTTATTTTTATTTGTCCCAAGTGATTGAATAAAGACAAAAAAAAAAAAAAATGTTTTACAAAAAGTCGTCGCTAAATGATATATTGCTCACACATGCCATGGTTATATGTGGAATTGCACCCCAAAATACATTTTCCTGCTTCTCCTGAGTACGGGGATACCACATGTGTGGGACTTTTTGGCAGCCTAGCCGTGTACGGCACCCCGAAAACCAATCACCGCCTTCAGGATTTCTAAGGGTGCAAATTTTAGATTTCACTCCTCACTACCTATCACAGTTTCGAAGGCCATAAAATGCCAAAATAACACAAAACCCCCCCCAAATGACCCCATTTTGGAAAGTAGACACCCCAAGCTATTTGTTGAGAGGCATGGTGAGTATTTTACAGCTCTCATTTGTTTTTGAAAATGAAGAAAGTAAAGAAAAAATTTTTTTTTTCTTTTTTTTCAATTTTCAAAACTTTGTGACAAAAAGCGAGATCTGCAAAATACTCACCATACCTCTCAGCAAATAGCTTGGGGTGTCTACTTTCCAAAATGGGGTCATTTGGGGGGGGGGGGGGGTTTGTGCCATCTGGGCATTCCATGGCCTCCGAAACTGTGATTGGCAGTGAGGAGTGAAATAAAAAAATTACACCCTTAGAAAGCCTGAAGGCGGTGCTAGGCTAGGCTAGGCTAGGCTCCCAAAAAGTCCCACACATGTGTTATCCCCATACTCAGGAGAAGCAACAGAATGTATCTTGGGGTGTATTTGCACATATGCCCATGACATGTTTGAGCAATATATCATTTAGTGACAACTTTTTGTAAAAAAAAAATTATTTATTTTTTTCACTATTCAATCTCTTGGGACAAAAAAAAAAAAATATTTAATGGGCTCAACATTGCTCTCAGCAAATAGCTTGGGGTGTCTACTTTCCAAAATGGGGTCATTTGGGGGGGGGGGGGGGGTTGAACTGTCCTGGCATTTTATGCACAACATTTAGAAGCTTATGTCACACATCACCCACTCTTCTAACCACTTGAAGACAAAGCCCTTTCTGACACTTTTTGTTTACATGAAAACATATTTTTTTTTGCAAGAAAATTACATTGAACCCCCAAACACTATATATATTGTTAAAGCAAAGGCCCTACAGATTAAAATGGTGGGTGTTGCATTTTTTTTTTTCCACACAGTATTTGCGCAGCGATTTTTTTTTTTGTGGAAAAAATACTCTTTTTGTAAATTTTAATGCACTAAAACACACTATATTGCAAAAATTTTTGATGAAATAAAAAATATGATCTTAGGCCGAGTACATGGATACCAAACACGACATGCTTTAAAATTGCGCACAAACACGCAGTGGCGACAAACTACATACATTTTTAAAAGCCTTTAAAAGCCTTTACAGGTTACCACATTAGATTCACGGAGGAGGTCTACTGCTAAAATGACTGCCCTCGATCTGACCTTCGCGGTGATACCTCACATGCATGGTGCAATTGCTGTTTACATATGACGCCAGACCAACGCTTGTGTTCGCTTTTGAGCAAGAGAAGGGGGGGAGGGGTGCTTTTTTGTTTTTTTTGTTTTTTTTTTATTCATTTAGCTTTTTTATTTTATTTTTTTAAACTGTTCCTTCCATTTTTTTTCTTAGTTATCATTTTTATTGTTATCGCTGGGAATGTAAATATCCCCTATGATAGCAATAGGCAGTGACAGGTACTCTTTTTTTGAAAAAATTGGGGTCTATTTGACCCTAGATCTTTCCTCTGCCCTCAAAGCATCTGACCACACCAAGATTGGTGTGATAAAACGCTTTCCCAATTTCCTAATGGCGCGGTTTATATCTGGGAGGGGGGACATTCCCTCCCACTGCTTGTAAAAGCAGTCTAGAGGCTAATTACCCGCTAGAATTGCTTTTACATGAAAGCCGATCACTGGCTGAAAAGAATGATACCAAGATGATACCTAAACCTGCAGGCATCATTCTGGTATAACCATTCAAAGTCCAGCAACATACTGGACATATATTGTAATCTTTTTTTTTACATGCAGCCTCTTGGCTGAACGAAAAAAAGGGATTGATTGGTGGGTATGCCCACCATTATAATACCTCCCTTCATCCACCCACTTCTAATGATGGGCATACATGTACCATTTATATATGCCGAAGCATGGGGGCATCCTCCCGCAAAAAAGTTATGCCACGTACACATGGTCGGACTTTTCCACGGGCAAGCCTCCGTCGGAATTTCGACCGTATGTACGTGGCATTAGGAGCAAAATCGCTCCTCCGCCCTCTGCTGCCCTCATGCTTCGGCATATATGCTCTTTTTTTTAACTGTGGTGGTGAAATCACCTCCTACAGCGTTGGAGTCGCGGCTTTATGTATCGTGGGAGCAAACGCTGTTGCTGTCAAGATAAATAAATCCGCGCTGCAACTGAATGGCGTACCTGCTAAGCAAATAATGGTTAACATTAAAACAAAGTAACATTACAGTATAACAGTAAGACCTTACCATACCATACCTGCAAAGCAAATACCAAAAAAAAACATAGTAACAAATAAAACATTTTGTTAACGCAACCGGCGCCTAAAATATATATATGCCGAAGCATGGGGGCATCCTCCCGCAAAAAAGTTATGCCACGTACACATGGTCGGACTTTTCCATGGGCAAGCCTCCGTCGGAATTTCGACCGTATGTACGTGGCATTAGGAGCAAAATCGCTCCTCCGCCCTCTGCTGCCCTCATGCTTCGGCATATATGCTCTTTTTTTAAACTGTGGTGGTGAAATCACCTCCTACAGCGTTGGAGTCGCGGCTTTATGTATCGTGGGAGCAAACGCTGTTGCTGTCAAGATAAATAAATCCGCGCTGCAACTGAATGGCGTACCTGCTAAGCAAATAATGGTTAACATTAAAACAAAGTAACATTACAGTATAACAGTAAGACCTTACCATACCATACCTGCAAAGCAAATACCAAAAAAAAACATAGTAACAAATAAAACATTTTGTTAATGCAACCGGCGCCTAAAATATATATATGCCGAAGCATGGGGACATCCTCCCGCAAAAAAGTTATGCCACGTACACATGGTCGGACTTTTCCACGGGCAAGCCTCCGTCGGAGTTTCGACCGTATGTACGTGGCATTAGGAGCAAAATCGCTCCTCCGCCCCTGCTGCCCCCATGCTTCGGCATATATGCTCTTTTTTTTAACTGTGGTGGAGAAATCACCTCCTACAGCGTTGGAGTCGCGACTTTATGTATCGTGGGAGCAAACGCTGTTGCTGTCAAGATAAATAAATCCGCGCTGCAACTGAATGGCGCACCTGAAAACAAAAAAATGGTTAACAATAAAACACAGTAAACAAAATTACATACCTGAAAAGCAAGCATGATAAAACATAATAAAACATTGCAGAATAGAATGGAGTAAAAAAGAGCAACAATAGAGAGAGAATAGAGAGAGAGAGAGAGAACAATAAAACGACAACTATTTTTGTTTTTTTTATTTTATATTTTTTTTGGGGGGTTTTTTTTTGTACTTTTTTTTTATTTTTATTTTTTACACTTTTTTTTTAAACTATAACTATAATTTTAACTGTAACGGTCGGGTCTCAAAATGCGATGGCATTCTTAAGACCCTGTAACTATAATTTTAACTGCAACGGTCGGGTCTCAAAATGCGATGGCATTCTTGAGACCCTGTGAAAGTGTATCCTAGCCTGTGAAATGCTGTACCCTACGCTAATACCTCACTAGTGAGTGGTAGCATTCAAAACATTCACCAATGCAGAGACCAGGATTGTCAGGACAGCGTGGACAATAATAACGGCTGTCACGTCTTGATCCGCGCTTGCTACAGACACAACATCTTTTTTGGGGGGCTCGTTGGGTAGGGGTACTCGGGAGGACATAAGGATAATGCCTCTCATGCAGCCGGCTTATTGCATTTGGTAGGGGATGTTGAGGTGTGGAATCGCCTGGATACAGGAGTTCCATGACAACGGCTCCCTGGAATTCAAGGAAGGGTAACGTCCCGCCTGAAGCTCCGTATAGCACATGAGCATTCAGCAAAGCCAATTGGAACAAATAAATAGACACCTTTTTGTACCAGCGTCTAGCCTTACGGGCAACTAGGTACGGCGCCAAAAACTGGTCGTTGAGGTCCACCCCTCCCATATTAAGGTTATACTCATGGACACAGAGGGGTTTCGTCACAACAACAGCCGCCGTACGAATTTGGACTGTCGTGTCTGCATGAAGGGAGGTAAGAACAAAAACATTCTTATTATCCCTCCACTTCATAGCGAGCAAATTATTACACTTCAAGCAGGCTCTCTCCCCCAGCCTAAGAGGGGAATCTACAAGTCGCTGGGGAAAGCCCCGGCGATTAGGTCGCACGGTGCCACATGCTCCAATCTGCTGATCAAACAAGTGACTAAAGTGGCACGCTCGTGTAATAATTGTCCACGTACAAGTGGTACCCCTTTCCGAATAAGGGTGACACCAAGTTCCACACTATCTTGCCAGCGCTCCCTATGTAATCTGGACAATTCTCCGGCAACTATCTTTTCCCTCATAAACCGAAAAGCTCCACGTATAGCCTGTTGCCCTGTCACAGAGCTTGTAGAGCTTGACCCCGTATCTGGCACGCTTTCTGGGAAGGTACTGTTTGAAAGACAAGCGGCCAGAAAACTTAATCAGGGACTCGTCAATGCGGACAACTTGATTGGGCGTAAACAAGGCTGCAAAACATTGGTTGAAGTGGTTTATGAGGGGCCGAATTTTGTAGAGCCGATCAAATTCAGGGTCTCCACGAGGACGACAAAGTTCATTGTCACTGAAGTGCATGAACCGCAAGATCTGTTCGTATCGTGCCCTGGACATGGAGCAAGAGAACACGGGCATTTGGTGGTGGGGTGAGGTGGACCAATAAGACCTCAGAGTCGGGAATTTATGTATGCCCGTGTTGAGGGAAAGGCCCAGAAAGGACTTAAATTCGGAAACCGTAATTGGTTTCCAATCTCTGGCAAGGGAAGGCAACTGGGGATTAGCGGCGATGTATTGACCAGCATATATATTACTTTGGTCCACAATAGATCTATAGAGATCTTCCGTGAAAAACAGCGAATAAAAATCGGGTGGCTTAAAATCAGCTGTTTCCACCTGAATACCGGGTTGGCCAGTGAATGGGGGAAGTACGGGTCCTGCAGAAGTGGTGGGCACCCAATCAGGATTGGCGAATTCTGCAGGAAGGACACTATGTGATCGACGGGCCTGCCTTTGTCTTCTTCTTGGTGGCAGCGGGACACTACTTGTGCTTGCCACCTCGCCAGCTTGAACTGCACTTATGGGACTCGCCACGTCACCACGTGATACTGCAGTGCTGGTTTGACAACGTCCAGGGTGTACTAGGCCGCTGGTGCTTGCCAGTTCACCAGAAGGAATAGCGGCGCTAGTACTTCTCTGCTCCATACGAGAGACCTGCGGTTCCTGCACCTCAACAACAGCAGAAGATCGGGATCGGGTACGCATGACCTTAGCAGGGACCACGACTCTGTCGCCAGAGCTATCTGTCATGGAGCCGCTGTCGTCTACTGGATCGTATTCTGAGCCTGTTCTGACAGATGAGTGACCTCCTCTTCACTATCTGACATACTCAGAAACAAGTAGGCCTGTTCACTAGTGTACTTGCGATTTGCCATTTTGGGCTCTAAATTTAGTAGTACACTAGTGAGATTCACAGGTAAAAAAGCTCCTAGGCTGCTGGTGACTGAATCAAAACGCTACCAAAAAAACTGTTAGCGATCGCAGGGATCAGGCCTGACTCTGCGAACGCTGCAGTTATGTGTGCTTAGTGTTTTGTAAGTGACAGTGATCGATCGATACTGCACTTGGGTGGGCTGGGCTGGGCTGGGCTGAGGGGGAAAACGCAGGTACTAGCAGGTATCTGGGCTGATCCCGCTAACAATGCGTTTTTTGGAACCCTAAACTGCTGGGACGCTAGTATAGATCTGATCAGATCAGATATTGATCTGTTCAGATACTATACTACTAAGGGAGGTGTATGCTTTGCGCGTGGGTGTTTGTGGTACTGGCACTAACCTGGGGCGACGCAGACCTTATTTGACCCTAAAACCTGATTGATATCACCCGCCGGGCGATCAGGGGGTTAAACCGATAGTTGGGTAATAAATGGCGGGTGCCCTGACAGTATAAAAAACAAGCTAACTAACCAGCGTCACCCGTAACAGTTATACGGTGATCACTGGTGAAAGGGTTAACTAGGGGCAATCAGGGGGTTAAAACCTTTATTAGGTAATATATGGGGGTACCTGACGCTATATAAAAACCTGACGGGGAACCTAAATAACTAAATAACTAACTGGCTAACCAGCGTCACCAGTGACACTTATACGGTGATCACTGGTGAAAGAGTTAACTCTAGGGGCAATTAAGGGGTTAAAACCTTTATTTAGGTTTTAATATGGGGGCACCTGACCTATAAAGCTATTTATAAACCTATATAAACCTGGCGGTTAACCTAAAAAAAACTGGCTACCTAGCGACACCAGTGACACTAATGCAGCGATCAGAAAAACGATTGCTTAGTGACACTGGCAAAAGGGGGTAAAAGGGTTACCTAGGGGGCAATCAAGGGGTTAAACCTTTATTAGGGGGGGTAGGGGGCTACCTTAGACCTAAAGGGGCCTAAAACTAACTGCCCTGACAGTTATTGCAGTCACACTGACACTAAATGCAGTGATCAGTAAAATAAATGATCACTGCAATCAGTGACACTGTGACTGGGGGGGGCAGGGGGTGATCTGGGGGGTGATCAGGGGGTGACAGGGGGGTGAAATATGTGCCTATGTGTGCCTGGTGTCAGTGTAGTGTTTGTGCACTAACCTGATGTCTTCACAGCTCGGCGTCCCGGTCAGAAAGACCGGCACGAGGAGCGTGACATCACTTCCCCTTGCTGTGTTTACAATTACACAGGAAGGGGAAGCATCTGATTCGCCAGGAGCGATCGCGAGGGGGTGGCCAGAAACCACTGGCCGTCCCCTCGTGCCGGATCGCTCCTGAAGCGATCTAGACCGTCCCCGCTGGCGGAGGGGGTTCCGATCGGACACCCCACCCGCCGGAAGAATGTCACGTACAGGTACGTGATTTTGCCTGTACGTGCCATTCTGCTGACGTATATATACATGGGGCGGTCGGGAAGTGGTTAAGTGACAACTTTTTGTAAAAAAAAAAGTTTGTAATTTCCCCAAAACTCAACATGCCTCTCAGCAAATAGCTTGGGGGGTCTACTTTCCAAAAAGGGGTAATTTGGGGGGGGGGGTTGAATTGTCCTGGCATTTTATGCCCAATATTAGAAGCTTATGCCATGCATCACTCACTCTTCTAACCACTTGAAGACCAAGCCCTTTCTGACACTTTTTGTTTACATAAAATAAAAATAGTTTGCTAGAAAATACATTGAACCCCCAAAAATTATATATTTTTTTAAAGAAGAGGCTCTACAGATTAAAATAATGAGTGTTGCAATTTTTTTCACACAATATTTGCTCATCGATACATGCCAGGCTACATGCTCGGATAAGAGTCTGGTATTATTCTAGGGGGGCCACACGCTGTTTTTTTAAATAAATTTGATGTGGGGTTCCCTTTAAAATCCATATCAGACCCGAAGGGGGGGACCCCAAGCGTTTTTTTTTTTGTTTTTTTTAAATAGCCAGGTGCCGGCAATTGCAGCCGTAAGTCAATTTTTATGTGATTTGACTTTTTTTTTCTTTAGAAATTTCATTTTTGCTGCAGTATGTTCTATACATGCTACAGATGCGAAAATTTACAGGCAGATTAAGGGGACCCCCAGGTACTATATTTAAAGGAATCTTTATTTTTATTGTTGCACTTTAAGCATCACACTCATTTAAAATCACAGCTTCTTTAAAACAATCATTTTAAAAAACAATCTTTTCATTGATACATGTCCTCCAGGGCATTACTTGGACTCCCATATCCCTTTTATGAAAAATTACTTGCATATAAGCCTTCTAAATAGGCACTTTTGATTTTTCCTGTTTGGCTCCCATATACTTCAATAGGGTTGCCGTTCAGACCATCTCTATTAGTGGCACATGCTGGGCATTTAGCTACGTGTTTGCTATTCAGACCTGTGGTCACAGCATCTGGCAGTTGATGCTCTAAGATGTCATAGAATAATGTCACACATTGAGTCAGGGCTGCTGTTAGAAATCACGGGAACCAATACAGCCTACCTGACAGGGCCCACCGCCAAAAGAGACAGAGGATATAGATTTATCAGTTCCAATGTATACAGCCTCTGCTGCACAGATGAATGAATAGAAAGTGCTCTGAGGTTTCCTGCTCATTCACAAACTGAAGCATAGTGAGCACAGTTTACTATGTGTCAGTTATGAATGGACACATGAGTGATTGGTACTGATCGCTCACTGGGTTCATTCAGGAAAAGAAGTGGCCAGTAAATGGCGTCCACCTGTGTGCCCGCAGTAGCTGCCAGCTGGCCAGAGAGGAGGGAGTGCTTTGGGGGAAAGGGGCACACAGAGGGGCCTGGACAGCAGATGGAAGGGGCACGTGTGCTTGAACCAATCCCCTTACAGTGCAGCCATAGGGAGGAAGAGGAGGAGAAGCTGTCAGTGCTGCAGTGGGAGACAGAAGAGGATTGGTACCTGCAATAAGATAGTACAGCTGGCCCGCCTGCTGAACAGGTGCCTGGGCCCCCCTTTTGAACTGATTTGGCCGGGGCCCAATAAAGGAGGGCTAGCAGTACTACCTTGTCAACGGCCCTGCATTGAGTAGTACACTTAATTTAGTCCACAAGAATCTGTTCCTACCATGAATGGGCTAATTGTGCTTGCCCCCCAGGCCCAAGATCCCTGTTAGTAGCAATAGGTTTTGGCAGAGGAAGTTTAGCAAAGTTTCCAGTGTAGGAGAGGAGAGTATGCAAGCAATAACTTTTTTTGTTTTTAAGTCTTTTTAAAGGGTTAGTTCACCTTTACAAAAAAACTGCATAAACAGATAAGGGGTGTTGGAGATAAAAGCAAACAGTGCAGCTGTGGCTAAAATTGAATAAGGCCCCTACTATAGGTGTAGGCCATTTATGTAATAATGAAGCCTGACTGTAATACTCCTAGGGCATTGCTAAATGAGGCCTAGTTGTTACTGCTTACCTTCTCCATCACAAGAGTGAGCTCTCAAATGCTGAGCTTAGAGCTACTGCATCAAGTGAGAGAAAGCACATGTGAGGAGGTATGTATCAGAGAAAAAGCTTACTCCTGTGATGGTGGAGGTGAGCAGTAATGAGTAGGCCTCACTTCGCAACATCCTAGGAATAGGGATGAGCTTCGAGTTCGAGTCGAACTCATGTTCGACTCGAACATTGCCTGTTCGCCTGTTCACCGAACAGCGAACAATTTGGGGTGTTCGCAGCAAATTCGAAAAGCCACAAGCACCCTGTAAAAGTCTATGGGAGAAATCTAAAGTGCAATTTTAAAAGCCTATATGCAAGTTATTGTCATAAAAAGTGTTTGGGGACCTTGGTCCTGCCCCAGGGGACATGTATCAATGCAATTTTTTTTTTTAAACGGCCGTTTTTTCAGGAGCAGTGATTTTAACAATGCTTAAAGTGAAACAATAAAAGTGTAATAATCCTTTAAATTTCATACCTGGGGGGTGTGTATAGTATGCATGTAAAGGGGACCGCATGTTTCCCGTGCTTAGAACGGTCCCTGCACAAAGTGTCATTTTTGCAGGAAAAAAAGCTTGTGGCTATAATGAATTGAAAGTCATTGATAACAAAAAAAAAAAACGTGGGCCTCCCCCCAAATTCAATTACCTGGCCCTTCAGGTCTGGTATGGATATTAAGGGGAACCCCGGGTCAAATAAAAAAAAAAAATTATGTGGGGTTCCCCCTAAATATCCATACCAGACCCTTCAGGTCTGGCATGGATTTTAAGGGGAACTCCATGCCAAATTAAAAAAAAAATGGCGTGGGGGTCCCCCTTAAAATCCATACCAGACCCTTATCCGAGCACGCAACCTGGCAGGCTGCAGGAAAAGAGGCCCCCCCTCCTGAACCGTACCAGGCCACATGCCCTCAACATTGGGAGGATGCTTTGGGGGTCTGTGATCCCTCAAAGCACCATGTCCCCATGTTGATGAGGAGAAGGGTCTCTTCCCCACAACCCTTGCCGGTGGTTGTGGGGGTCTGCGGGCGGTGGGGTTATCAGAATCTGGAAAAATCTACAAAAGTACCCCTACCATTTCACAAAGAAAGTGTAAAAAATTGTTAAAAAACACACTGACACCGTTGGGAAAAGTCCTTTATTAAAAATAAAAAAAATAAAAAAAAGATTCCAGCAGTGGTAATCCACTCTTGCTATCCAGCGATGGGTGGCCTCTGCTCCGGGGTCCAGTGAATGGCTGATCTCTTCCGATGTCCAGCGCAGTGCGTCCTGTCTCCATGGAGACACTGAGGGAATCCGTCTTAGCAGAGGAGGAGCGGGCCACTCCGTCACCTGACCCCGCCTCCCTCTGACGCAATGCAAGGGGGAAGCTGGGATTCCACTGTGACGTACGGGTGACCCCGCCCCCCTCTGCTGTAACGGGAACCTGCGTTACATAAGAGGGGGGTGGGGTCACCCGTACATCACAGGGGAATCCTAGCTTCCCCCTTGCGTTGTGTCAGAGGGGGCGGGGTCAGGTGACCGAGTGGCCCGCTCCTCCTCTGCAAAGACGGATTCCCTCAGTGTCTCCATGGAGACACGGCGCGCTGCGCTGGACGTCAGAAGAGATCAGCCATCGCTGGACCCTGGAGCAGAGACCACCCATCGCTGGATAGCAAGAGTGGATTATCACCGCTGGAATCTTTTTTAAATTTTTTTTATTTTTAATAAAGGACTTTTCCCAACGGTGTCTGTGTGTTTTTTAACAATTTTTTACAGACCCCCACAACCACCGGCAAGGGTTGTGGGGAAGAGACCCTTCTCCTCATCAACATGGGGACATGGTGCTTTGAGGGATCACAGACCCCCAAAGCATCCTCCCAATGTTAAGGGCATGTGGCCTGGTATGGTTCAGGAGGGGGGGCCCTCTTTTCCTGCAGCCTGCCAGGTTGCATGCTCGGATAAGGGTCTTATCACCTGAAGGGTCTGGTATGCATATTTAGGGGGAACCCCACGTCATTTTTTTTTTTAATTTGACCCGGGGTTCCCCTTAATATCCATACCAGACCTGAAGGGCCTGGTAATTGATTTTTTTTTTTTTTTTAAATCGATGTTTTTTAATGACTGTTCTCTGTATTACGGGAGCCAGCAATTCATTATAGCCACGAGTGATTTTAAATAGCTTTTTTTCCTGCAAAAATGACACTTTGTGTAGGGACAGTTCTAAGCTAGGGAAACATGCGCCCCTTTACATGCATACTATACACACCCCCCAGGTACGAAATTTAAAAGAACATTACACTTTTATTGTTTCACTTTAAGCATTATTAAAATCACTGCTCCTGAAAAAACGTCCGTTTTAAAACTTTTTTTTGCATTGATACATGTCCCCTGGGGCAGGACCCAGGTCCCCAAACTTTTTATGACAATAACTTGCATATTAGCCTTTAAAATTAGCACTTTTGATTTCGAACGTTCGAGTCCCATAGACTTTAATAGGGTTCTAAAGTTCACACGAGCTTTAGGTCTGTTCGCAGCTTCTGGTGCGAACCGAACAGGGGGGTGTTCGGCTCATCCCTATCTAGGAATATTCAAAGAAAATTTGTGGAAAAATAAGTAGCCAAACCAACCCACTCCCTGCGTTTATAGTTAAAATTCCAAAAATGTTATAATCTAGCACCTACTATAATAAAATGAATGAATAGAACAAATATGCTGAATAAAATCCAACATTAGCAGTGCTTCAAATTCAAATTGTTATATAGTCCATGAATTTGGTGCATCTGTCTAATCACATAAACGGACACAAATAAAAGTTCATCCATATGTGTCCCGTGTGGTATATATCCTTATTATTTGACCGTCACCACACCTCATGTGTTATCACCCCTATGGTATTGGACTACATGTCACTCATGACAAAGAGAGGCATATACATAGCGAATTTCCGTAAGGTTAAATGTATTAATTAAATCCCGTCCCCCGTTACAAGTTGCACTTACAAGCAAAATGAATTAAAAAGCATTAGAACATAAACAGTCCTATCATGATCAGTCAGAACTCTCAACACCAGATGGATCTCTCACACGGCGGTGTACCCGGGTCGAGCTGACCGCTGATCGAAAGACTGGATGGCTGCGTGGTCACGGCTACAGCATGTAGATGGAAAGACTGACTTTGCTGCTCCATGAACAGATGATTATACGTATGTATATATTATATGTAGGTATGTAAATGTTCTACACCTCTAGCAATGGCATTATTTAACTTCAGTCACAGCTGCACAGTTTGTTTTTATCTACAAACACCCCTTACCTGCAAAGGGAATTCTTTTTGTAAAGGTGAGCTAACCCTTTAAGATTATACTCAAATCTTAGCCCACAATAACTCTGAAAGGCTTTATGTGACATAAAGCTTTATTTGGCCACAATGAACCTCATTGTGGAATGTAACTCAACCATGCTGATACTTTTTACTGAACTGAAAATCAACACAGATCACGGGAGTTGATTTGAAGTTTCTAGTGTGTGCTCAAATAATTCAAACTGTGTATAGCCTTATATTATGTAAATTTATGGGAACTTTGTCTAGAATATAGTTATCCTTTAATTACTTATCCATAGTACCAACAGCTATTTTTCTGCAAAAATATTTGGATAAGCTCCTGCCAATCATAGAGCATGGATGATGTGTCTCCCAGCTTTCAGTGAATCTGTGATCAAGTTCGAAGACCAAACCCAGGCTAATGCTAATACCTAAATATTCAGTAATTACATTTAATGAGAGGGTATCACATAGCGCCAAAATAACTAGAAGGAATCAGTTACTTTTTCATTCCTCTATAAGACTGGCATTTGTCCAGAAATATTATAGATTCACAACTTTATCTGTCTTGTTTGCAGGAAATTGCATATTGGGAGTGATCAATGTACAGCTTTATATAACAGACCAACCATTCGCAGCTGAATAAATATAATAAGTAGTTGCGTGCGGAATTAATGAAGTCTGGTTTCCTGGGGATTTGTGCTATACATCGGAATGAACTGGGGAGTCTCTACAACAGAGCTCTGTGTTAAACCAGTGGGAATACTCTGGGTCTTCCAGAGTTATCTGCTATAGGAGTATCCCCTATGGCAATGGTGTGCTCACAAACTGACTACACATACACTTACATACTGTATTATGTTCAAGAGGAGAGTGTGTCCCTTGCTCGGAGGTTTATTTTTTTTTAGTTCCCTGTCATACAAGAGAATACTTGGCAACATAATGGATTTTGTTGAATTTGCTTTATAGAACTTTGTGGGCTCAAAGGTAATTTAACATTGGAGGCTGAGTATTTTAGTACCCAGCAGTGTCAAGACATCTTAAATTAGTAGGGATGTAACTCATAAATAGTCTGCGTTTCTCCTTGCAGGCAATGCCTGATTATTTATTAATAAATGCCTGGTATGAGAAGGAGAGAAAATGCTATAAAGCCTTCAAATGATACATGCGTATAGAACTTTCAACAAAAGGACTAAAATTAAATAGGCCAAAAAATTAAGAATATATATATATTTAAAATATGTGATTGAGATATTAACCTTTTTCTGCATGATGATTTCTCAATTTGTTTCACGGTGTCACTACAGGTACTTGCTGCACACTCTGCAAATGATTGTGCGTTTTGTAGCAGACAAGATTTGAAGCTAAACAGAACTTTTTATAATACAATATATATGTAGTGATCTCCCCCAAAAAGGGCCTGCCTAGTGGTTACAAAGATTCTTTCTCAAGCCAGTCTCAGTCACTCTTCTGGCTCATTAATTAGTCAAGGGGTATCCTTTTTATGATGCTTTATTAAACGTGAACTTGGATGTGTGCAGGGTAATTGTGGGATACTCCAGTAATGGTAAATAGCAACTTGAACATACTTGTCTCTTTCTTAAAGCTTCATAGCTCAGTCCTTGCAGTGGAATGAGCCCCTCAGGAACACTATAAGGAATAATAGGATTTTTAAAACAGCTTACCTGTAAAAATCCTTTTCTTTGAAGTGCATCACGGAACACAGAGCCATAGTAGTTACTATGTAGGTTATAGGCCACCTTCAGGTGATGAACACTAGCACACCCTAAGACAAGAAGTGCACTCCCTATATAACCCCTCCCACTACTGGGAGTACCTCAGTTTTGTAGCAAAGAAATATCCGTGTATACCAAAAAAGGGAGGGACCTCTGTGTCCCGTGATGTACTTCAAAGAAAAAAAGGATTCTACAGGTAAGCTATTTTAAAAATACTGTTTTCTTATCGTACATCACGGGACACAGAGCCATAGTAGTTACTATGTGGGATGTCCCATAGCAATGCCAACTGAAGGGAGGGAGATACAACAAAAGTAGGGCACTGAGAGACTAGAGGACTTATACTGCAATCTGCAGTACACTGCGCTCAAAGACGATATCCTCATGACCTTTTACCTCTATTTGATAGAACCTGGTAAATGTATGGACTGAAGACCAAGTTGCGGCTTTGCAGATTTGAGCCATGGAGGCTTGGTGATGCACTGCCCAGGAAGCACTAACAGCCCTGGTGGAGTGCTCTTTAATATGAAAAGGTGGAATTTTCCTCTTTAGACCATAAGCTTGAACAATCACTTGACAAATCCATTTAGAAAAAGTAGATTTCAACGCTGTCTGTCCTCTGACCTTCTGGCAACACAAACAAAACATCTGTTTTATGAATCTGAGCAGTCACCTTTAAATAGACCTTGACTGCTCTCACCACATCAAGAGAATGTAGTGACCTTTCTTCCGCAGAACGAGGTTCTGGAAAAAATGAAAAAAAGGAAAGGCAGAACAATATCCTGGTTTAAATGACAACCTGACACAACCTTCAGTAGGAAATTAGGATGAGGCCGCAATACAACCTTATCCTTATGAATAATCAAATATGGCTCTTTACAAGAAAGAGCAGCAAACTCCGATACTCTTCTTGCAGAAGATATGGCACCCAAAAAAAAGACAAATTTCCTTGTCAAAAGGACCAAGGGAATATCTCGAATCAGCTCAAGAGTCTGTTTCTGTAATGCCGACAGGACTAATTTCAAGTCCCAAGGGTTCAGGGGTGACCTAACTGGAGGATTAATCTGCGTTACCCCCTGAATAAAACTATGAACCAGAGAGTGAGAAGCAAGTGGCTGTTGAAAAAACACAGATAAGGCCGACACCTGGCCTTTGATAGTACTCAAGGCCAGCTTCATTTCTAATCCCATCTGTAGAAATTCAAGGATCCTACCTATGACATATTTCCTGGGGTGACAATCTCTGGATTTACACCAGGAGACATATGCCTTCCAGACTCTATAAGATATGACTCTGGAGGCCGGCTTCCTAGCATTAACCAAAGTAGAAACTACTGAACCTGACAGCCCACATTTTTTCAGAATGTGGGTCTCAATAGCCAAACCGTTCAATTTAGCGTTTGTAAGGTAGGATGGAATACCGGACCTTGCGAGAGAAGATCTGGCCACGGTGGTAGGACCTGTTCCGCATGCCAGCAGATCCTTTGTCCTTGACACAAAGTTGTCAATCTTTTTGTTGAACCTGGATGCAAACAGATCCACGTCTGGAATTCCCCATCTTTGACATATTGACAGAATGATGTCGGGTGAAGAGACCATTCTCCTGGGAACAACTGTTGGCGACTCAAGTTGTCTGCCTGCCAATTCTCTATTCCCGGAATGAAGACTGCCTATAGGCAAGGAATGTTGTCTTCTGCCCAGGATAGGATATGATTTACCTCTCTCTGAGCCGCATGACTTCTCGTGCCCCCTTGGTGATTGATATAGGCCACTATTGTGGCATTGTCGGATTGGATCCTGACAGGACAATTACGTAATATGAGCATCCAGGCCTTCAGGGCCAGGCGTGCTGCCCGAATCTCTAGAATATTGATGGGCAAGGTCATTTCTGTTTTGGACAATTTTCCTTGCACAGAGGCTTCTTCCAGGACTGCTCCCTAGCCCAGAAGGCTGGCATCTGTTGTCACCACCTTCCAGGTAACTGGTAGGAAGGACTTTCCTTTCTGAAGATTCTTGGATATCAACCACCAACTGAGGCTTTGATGAACTTTGGGAAATCTAGAGCTTGGACCTTCTTGTTCCAAGTTGACAGGATACTGTTTTGCAGCAGTCTCAAATGAAACTGCACATAAGGAACGGCCTCAAATGAAGCTACCATCTTTCCCAACAATCTCAGGCAAAGTCGAATAGAAGGATTCTTCTTTGCTTTGACCACCTGAATCAGTTCCCTTATGGAACTTATCTTTGAAAAACACCCTCTTCTGAGATGTATCTATGAACAGGCCCAAGTACTGCAATCTTCTTGATGGGTTTAAGGAGGATTTCTCTAGGTTGAGAATCCAACCTAGGTATTCCAGGTAGCTCACTGTGGTGACCAAACTCTGGTTTAAGCGGGCTACCAACTGATCTATCAAGAGTAGATCGTCTAAATAAGCTAGAATTGTTATACCCTGAGCCCTTAATCTGGCTAAAGGGGGAGCCAGAACCTTTGTAATCACTCGAGGTGCAGTATCTAGACTGAAAGGCAGAGCTATAAACTGAAAATTTAGATTTTCTATCTCGAAGCGTAGATATTTCTGGTGAGCAGGGAAAATAGGTACATGTAGATAAGCATCCTTAATGTCGATTGACGCTAGCAGTTCTCCATCTCCACCTTGTAGAATGGAGACCACTGATCGGATTGACTCCATGCAAAAAGAGCGGATATTCAAAAAACGGTTTAGATCTTTGAGATCTAAAATGGGTCTGACATCCCTGTTTGGTTTTGGTACCGTAAAAAGGTTTGAATAAAACTCTAATCCTCACTCTTCCATGGGGACCACCGATATCACCTTTTGAGACGAGATGATCCAAAGCCAGAAAGAGAAACATATTTTTTTCTGGGTCTCTGGGAACGTTTAATCTGAGAAAACGAGGAGACGAGAACTCTCGGAACTCTAGTCTGTACCCTAGAGATATTGAGGAAGCCACCCATTTGTCTCGACACTGTTCCTGCCAGACCCTTGAGAACTGCAGAAGTCTTCCCCCTACTCGAGCGAGCAGGGGCGCCCCTTCATAAGGAGGTTTTAGTATTTTGTTTAGTGGGTTTCCTCCCCCCTGAGGTTTACCTCTTGAATTTGATAGTGGAAGCCGTCGTGACTGTCTGGAGGCAGATGCCCCTGGCACTGTAAAAGAAGCTTGTTTAAAAGAAAAACGCTTAAACCTCTTCTTAATTGGTAAAAGGGAACGTTTTCCATTAGAAATTCTTTGAATGTATTTATCCAGATCGTCTCCAAACAACCGTTCACCATGAAATGGAAAACTAGCCAAAAGCTTTCTGCATGGCGCTTCGGCTGACCAATTTTTCAACCATAGAACTCTACGCACATGTACCAGCCTGAGCATAAGCTATGATGCTTGGAGAATAGAATCTTTCATAGCGTCTACTGTAAAACATAATGCCTCTGATATCCTGGCAAAATCTTGGGCCTGCTGATCAGGAATAATCTTGAGCACCTCTTTAAACTGGTCTTTTAAGGACTGACATACCCCGATCGCTGCCAGCACAGGCTGAACCACTGAACCTGCCAGAGAAATATTGTTTTTAAATAGGAATTCCAAATTCTTATCTGTTGGATCCTTCAGCATTTGAACATTGTCTACAGGACAAGTCAAGTTTTTGTTTACAGAGGATATAGCAGCGTCAATTGCTGGAATCCCCCATTTCTTATCAAATTCTTCCTCCATAGGATAAAGTGTTGACAACTTTTTTGGAGGAAAAAAATGTTTATCTGGGTGCTCCCACTCAGAATACATAAGCTTTTTCAGTAAAGAATGGATAGGAAATGCATGAATATGCTGGGGAAGCTTTAGTGAACCCAAACTAGAAGTGGGCTCATCCACTGACTCCGCTACTGGCAGCAAAAATGTGGAGCGGACTAATTCAGTGAGAGATTGTACCAACCCGATCCATCCATATTAGACTCTTCAAAAGGGGAGTCATCAGACTCTTTCTGGTCTTCTGAGAGAAAAGCGTCATCTCTCGCCCCCTGTTCCTCAGTTTAAGGGTCCTGGGTAATGAATGGGGACCTATTACACTTAGTCCCACTCTGGGATGCGATTAAGGCATAATTTTTTTGTTCCAAGCCTAAAATTGGTGAGGAAAAAACTTCTTCAGTAATATATACAGGGGCTGTAGTGCTAAAAGCAGCTGCAACACCCGGCGTCCTTGATGGCTCACTCTGACCAGCCATATCACTCTCAGGGGAGGATGCCATCTTTTTTGAGATGGCTTTAGGCTTCCTAGTGGCTGTAGAAGTCTTTCTATCTATTCTATCTATCTGAGCCCTTTTTTGAGGTGTTTTTACCCCCCTTCCGACCTTAGCCCGATGCACAAAGCAGAGGTACTACCAGAACACATCCACTGCTTGAGCAATAGTCCAGCCCTGCCGCTGCTATGCTAATGCTCAGCCTGATGCAATAGTAAATATGTCAAAAGGAATGCCTGTGTCACCAAACCTCTTTCATGCCCCTCTTGCTCTTGTGTCCGTCTGTCAGCTTGCAGCAGCAAAAATGGTGCTTTAAAACACACATTCCTGCGCTGGACGCCAACGCTGCACTAAGCCCTGCCCCCTTTATCACCTTCGACCCTTGCGGGCTTCTGATGCTATGGGATCACTCCTAGAGGGGGAAAAAAATGGCGAGGTGAGAGCCTGGAAGCCGCCAAGTAGATTGTTTTTTTTTTTTCATTTTTCTTCTAACGCTCTTTCTCAAGAAGAGGGGGAGAATATAGCACAGGTGGGGGTGTCTGGTGAGGAGGACCCCCCCCCCAGACTTACTGGAGGTGCAGCAAAAGCAGCAAAAATGGTGCTTTAAAACACACATTCCTGCGCTGGACGCCAACGCTGCGCTAAGCCCTGCCCCCTTTATCACCTTCGACCCTTGCGGGCTTCTGATGCTATGGGATCACTCCTAGAGGGGGAAAAAAATGGCGAGGTGAGAGCCTGGAAGCCGCCAAGTAGATCGTTTTTTTTTTTTTTTCATTTTTCTTCTAACGCTCTTTCTCAAGAAGAGGGGGAGAATATAGCACAGGTGGGGGTGTCTGGTGAGGAGGACCCCCCCCCCCCAGACTTACTGGAGGTCTGCTGCTGACTGGAGAGAAAGGAAGCCTGCTGCTCCGGACACACTGTGATCTTTTGAGCAAAGCAAAGTACCATTCAATTTGGCCTAAAAGACACTTTTAATGGATCCGGCTGCATAGCTATCCCCAGCAAGGATTGCTCCAGTGGAGCTCAGCACAGCACATCTTTACTCGTGACTAGGGATAAGCCTGATGTTCGAGTCAAATGTAAGTTCGACTCGAACATCAGGTGTTCGCTGAATAGCGAACAATTTGGGGTGCTGGCGGCAAATGCAAAAGCCACGGAACACCATTTATTAAGTCTATGGGAGAAATCAAAAGTGCTAATTTTAAAGGCTTATATGCATGGTGTTGTCATAAAAAGTGTTTGGGGAACATGTATCAATGCAAAAAAAAGTTTTAAAAAAGGCCATTAGGGGTGTCCCCATGCGTTAGAGGGGGGCGGGGTCACCCGGCGACATCACGGCGTGGCCCCACCCTCAGTAATAAAAGAGCTGTCACCTGAGAGGATGGTCATTACGGCAGGTCGGTCGCGTTTTTTATTTCTTTTTCCTTCTGTCGGTGGAGCAAGAGAAGAAGAAGACATTGTGGGACAGTTTGATTTTTTAATTTTTTAATAAAGGACTTGTCCTCAAGCCGTGTCATGTCATTTTTACAATTTTCACACTTTTTTTGTGAAACGGTAGGGGTAAATTTGTACCCCGTTACCATTTCACACAGGGGGGAGGCCCGGATCTGGGGGTCCCCTTGTTAAAGGGGGCTTCCAGATTCCGATAAGCCCCCCACCCGCAGACCCCCACAACCACTGGGCAAGGGTTGTGGGGATGAGGCCCTTGTCCCCATCAATATGGGGACGAGGTGTTTTGGGGGGTACCCCAAAGCACCCTCCCCATGTTGAGGGCATGTGGCCTGGTACGGTTCAGGAGGGGGGGCTCTCTCGTCCTCCCCTCGTTTCCTGCAGCCTGCCAGGTTGCGTGCTCAGATAAGGGTCTGGTATGGATTTTTGGGGGGACCCCCATGCCATTTTTTTTTATTTTGGCACAAGGTTCCCCTTAAAATCCATACCAGATCTGGAGGGTGATTTTGTCCTGATAACATGCACACAAGTTGACACAAATGGCTATTAAAGGTAACCATCCTCACCTATTACTTTGCTTGTAATTAGTGTGTGTGTATAAAAGGTCATTGCGTTTCTGGACTCCTGATAGACCCTTGCATCTTTCATCCAGTGCTGCACTGATGTTTCTGGATTCTGAGACATGGGGAAAACAAAAGAATTGTCAAAGGATCTGCGGGAAAAGGTAGTTGAACTGTATAAAACAGAAAAGGGATATAAAAAGATATCCAAGGAATTGAGAATCCCAATCAACAGTGTTCAAACTCTAATCAAGAAGTGGAAAATGAGGGGCTCTGTTGAAACCAAACCATGGTCATCAGACCAACTAAAATTTCAGCCACAACTGCTAGGAAAATAGTTTGGGATGCAAAGAAAAACCCACAAATAACTTCAGGTGCAATACAGAACTCTCTGAAAACATGTGGTGTGGCTGTTTCAAGATGTACAATAAGGAGGCACTTGAAGAAAGATGTGCTGCATGGTTGAGTCGCCAGAATAAAGCCATTACTACGCAAATGCCATAAAGTATCCCGCTTATAATATGCCAAACAGCACAGAGACTAGCCTCAAACCTTCTGGCCCAAAGCCATTTGGAGTGATGAGACCAAAATTTTGCTTTTTGGCCACAACCATAAATGTTACATTTGGAGAGGAGTCAACAAGGCCTATCATGAAAGGTACACCATTCCTACTGTGAAACACGGAGGTGGATCGCTGATGCTTTGGGGATTTGTGAGCTACAAAGGCACAGGAAATAGGTCAAAATTGATGGCAAGATGGATGCAGTATGTTATCAAAAAATCATCAGCCAGGAAGCTGTGCATAGGACATACTTGGACATTCCAACATGACAATGATCCAATGATTTTTTTTTTGTTGTATGTTGTGATTTCACTTAATTAGTGTCAGCTGGCAACATCATTTTGTAAATCTGAGCACAGATTATATATTTATTTATTATTGTGGTTGAGCTAACTGATTTTGTGTTACAGTGTTCTGTACATCCACATACAGGCAATCCCATTCATGTCTAATGGAGTGCTGTGGCTGCACAGACACAGCCCCTGGTCCCAATCTGACAGCCATGCAGGTGCAAGTGCGGATGCTGGTGCATGTTTCATTATGCAGCCAGTGTGTGTATTCAGAGACATGCACCCAAACGGCTCTCAAATTGGGACCGGCTGCGGTGTATGTGCAGCTGCTGCATCCCAATAGACATGAATAAGACTGCCTGCATGCAGATGCATGGAAAACCTGTGCATCATGTGCGGGCAAAGACAGCCCTTTGTATGGGTGTACAGGTGTACAGATAGATATGCCTGGATGAATGAGGCCTAACCTGTGCCTTGCTTTGTAGCAATGCAAGGGGCCACTCCTCACTGCTCCTACTTAACAAACACCAGCCTACACACTAAAACAATCCATTTTAATATGCAAGCTGGTGTGAACAAGCCCTAAATCTCTCCAACAGGGCCCTGGTTAACAGTAACCCCCCCCCCCCCCCCAAAAAAAAAGTTTTGGCTGGACATACATTTTACGCTGAATATTTGTAAAGAAGCCTTCAGCAAACATTCACTGCTGGTGAATAAATCACGGTTATTTAAACCCTACCAACAGTTCACCTATATGTGGCCACTCGGTGGGTGGGCCTTAATGCAGAGGGGCTGCATATATGCGGCGTTGTGTAAACAAATTACTGTGCTGAGAGAACGCTCCCTGCATGGTAGCTGGTGGGGATCGGTAAGCGCCCGATGCATACATGCAAGTGGGAGCTTTCCGATCATGTGACCAGTGTGACAGCCACAGTGGCCACATAACCCAAATGCCCACCTCAGCAGGAAGGGGTTACAACACATGCACCGGAAAGATTCACCTGCAGTGAATGTTGGATACATGTCCAATTCCTCACTTTATACACACACTTTTACACCAAAGTGTGCATACAATACATACAACAGCTATATATGGGTCCCAAAATTTTGTGTTGTGTTTTTGGATCTCTGGTTAGACAAGTTTTGCTTCCAGTGTTCTAAAATTATGTCTGGGTCATCTTTCAGTTCCTCATCTGTGAACCCTCGATGAGTTATATTCAGTTCTATGCTATTACATTCGGGAACCCTGACTATTACTGAATAGGAAGAAGCTGAGCTCTCACTGGTGATGTGTTATTAATACATAAAGCACCATATGTTTAAAAAAAACAATGAGCTTTTCTAGTTTCAGGGAGCTTTTTATCAGTCAAATACAGTACCTGTTAAATATCTGAGGTAAAAATGCTAGTCTGCATATTCATTGGAGAACTATGAAAAAATCTAACAATAAATCATGATAAAAATCTAATTATGTCACCAAATCCCACTTTAAACTAATAACTTATAAAGTAATGAGTCTGTCAGAAGAATTAATGAACTGCCAGCATACTGCAAGGAGGCTGAGCTCAGACACAGGAAAATACCTGACGTTTATACTTTGCTGTTAAGAGAGCATTGCCAAGTTGTGCACAGAATGGTTTATGTGTGGCTGCACTACAGATTGCAGGCCTGGATGGATGTCCCCTCAGTAAAACAGATTTGCTTCACCTCACCCACTATAAGCCTAGAATTATGGCATCCTTAAAACTATTTTAAACTTGTTTTTTGTGTCACATTCATGTGCACATTCTAATTGTGCTCACACACCACGCTTGTCCAAAAACATATTAAATTGATATGAGTCAGACAGTAGCTCTATAAATATTTGGCGTAAATTAAAAGGTGTATTTCCTATAAAATATATGGTGGAACTACTGTCATAGCAGCCCATGTGGCCACTATGGGATCCAGAGCAGACCAGTTGGGACGAGCTGTCCATCCAGGTCATCTGTTTTTCATTAGACTTGCCTCATTGTTTATATGCTCACTCCCCTGTCCCCTACCTCTGCAGGTGCTCTCTCTGTAAGGCTCGGTTCACATTGGTGCGTTGCAAGAACCCTGCAAATCCACTGCGGGTTCCCGCATCGCACCCGACTCACAGGCAGTTTACACTGCCATATGCGAACTGCTGGGTGTTTCAATAGAAAGTTAATGACACCCCCAAATCAGTTTGCATATCGCAGTGCAAAATGTCAATTCGGACAGGAATCGGATTGCATGGGTGTGAACACCCATGAGATCCGAATCTTGTGTAGACCAAAAAAAGGGTCCCGTGCGAGTTTGGTCCAAATGCGAATGCACAGTGCGGTGCAAATCATATCCGATGTCAGACAGTGCACCAGTGTGATCCCTAAGTCGGATGTCAATTCCCTCCCTTTGTTTGTCAGATGTCACGTGATTAGTCAGAGCCAGCAGATGTCGCAGGGAAAGATTGGAGGGTCAGCACAGACATCAGAGATTGTCTTATTCCCTCTGTTCAACTTTTGATTAAGGCTGCTTTCACACTGCAGCCGCATTGGCGGTAAAGTGCTTTTTAGGTGCTATGGAACCACTGCCCATTCATTCCAATGAGCAGTGGCGCCCCAAAGATGCTGCTTGCAGGACTTTTTTTCCTGTCCTGTCCTGCAAGCACACTGCCCCAGTGTGAGAGCACTTGGGAGGCAGTTTTCAGGTGCTTTACAAGCACTATTTTTAGTGCTAAAACTCCTGAAAACTGCCTCAGTGTGAAAGTAGCCTAATGCCGCGTACACACGATCAGAAATTTGGCCAGCAAAAGACAGCTTTTGGTCGGCAAATGAGACCGTGTGTATGCTCCATCTGACTTTTGCTGGCCAAATTCCCTCCAGCAAAAGATTGAGAGCAGGTTCTCAATTTTTCGGTCGAAAAAAAAAGAAAAAAATTCCGATCGTCTGTACCAATTCCGACGCGCAAAATTCCTACGCATGCTCAGAAACAATTTGACGCATGCTCGAAAGCATTGAACTTAATTTTCTGGGCTCGTCGTAGTGTTGTACGTCACAGCGATCTTGACGGTCCAAAGTTCAGCAAACTTTTGTGTGACCGTGTGTATGCAAGCCAAGCTTGAGCGGAATTCCGTCGGAAAAAACATCCAAGTGTCAGCAGTTTATGCAGCAGCCTTTGTCAGTGCTCATTGTCAACAGCTTTGGTTTTTGATGTGGCCATCATCTCACCAATCTGTCTATTGGGAAGCTATTAGGAAGCTTAAAATTGCTGTAAAAACGCTGGAAAGAAATGCTAATGTTTTAGCGTTTTTTGCTGGTGCTTAGAGGTGTTAGCCTAGTGTATAAGCTGCGTTTAGTAGTTACAGCGTTAAGGAGTGGGGCTGCCGGTGTCCTTAACAACCAGTGAATAGCTGTTTGTTAAGGAGCGGGCCAGGAAGCCTGCCACCGCATCCTTAACAACGAATGAGTCATTAATATAAAAAAAAAAAACATTGCCGGCAATACAAAAATGTGAAAAGAAAACATTGCAAGGATGTCCCCCCCAATCCTTTGGGTCGGGTATGGATTTTAAGGTGAACCCCATCCCAAAATAAAAAGAAAATGGCGTTCCCCCCTCCTGAACCATACCAGGCCACATGCCTTCAACATATGGGGTGCTTTGGTAGAAGGAGGGGGGTAGGATCTTGGCCCCCCTGACCCCAAACCCCCACAACCACGAGCCAGGGTTGTGGGGAGAGGCCCTTGTCCCCATCAACATGGGAACAAGATGCGTTGGGGGAGGGGCATCCCCTCCTTTCCCTGCATGCTCGGATAAGGGTCTTGTATTTTGGCATGGGGGTTCCCCTCAAATATATACCAGACCTAAGGGTATGGTATGGATTGGGGGGGACCCCATGTCATTTTTTTATCACATTTTTGTATTGCCAGCAATGTTTTTTTTACATTCAGCTGTCAGCGGGGCATCCCGCTGACAGCTGAAGATTCATCCATTGTTAAGGATGTTGCAGATGGCTGGGCCCACTCCTTAACAACCAGCTAATGACTGGTTGTTAAGGAAGCCGGCGGCCTCCGCTTAAAGAAAAAAATAAACAACTCTGATAAATGTTGGATACAGGCGTTTAGCAGAGTTTTGGAGACTTTAGTAGAGTTTAGGAGCTGTCAGCGTTTTTTCTGCCAAAACGCTGCTGCTACAGAATGTGCTGGCCCTGGCTTTTATTAACCACTTCTAAATGCCTATGCCACTAAAAGCTCCTAAAAGTCTATGTACATAGAATAACTTAGAGAGCCGTTTTGAAGCTGTAAACAATTTTGCCTTTCTCGATTCTACTGGTCTCTGCACATGTAATGTTAAGTATTGATTCAATGAAAAATTGAATTGCAAACCTTCATGGTTGGACTGAGACAACCCTCACTACCACTATAGCAGACAATGGGGGCCTGATTGGGAGCAGGAGGGGTGTTTGTAAGTTCTACAGCTGTCGGGGCTTGTACAGGCATTTAAGTCTTCCCTAAAAGATCTATTGCCACTTCTCTCCAGCAAAGCTCCCAACTGTCCCTGATTTTGAGGGACTGTCCCTGATTTGGAACAATGTCCCTCTGTCCCTCATTCCTCCTAAATTGTCCCTCATTTTGGTCTGATCTATATAGTTGAATATAAAACACACTTTTTATCTATTAAAAAGTGTTTTCATCTGATTTCTAAATTGCTGCATTTGTAAATTCTAAAAGCCAATATAAAGGAATAGTAGTGGTAAAAAAAGAACTTGTGGGTTTAACCAATCTTGTTTTTTTGTACAATTCTCCTTTAAGGGGGCATGGCAAGGTGTGTCCTATGACTGCATACTTTTGCTGATAGGTGTCCCTCATTCCCATCTCAAAAAGTTGGGAGGTATGCCCTCCAGGCTGCCAAAGACCCTACACTGTGTGCAATATAGTATACAACTCACAAGATGAGTAGAGGCCAGGCTAATATCACCTCTCAGGAAGTGTCACACTAGAGCTAAAGATAGGCAGCTGCTGTAGGGAGATGCCACTGTAAGTAAACCTCTGAGAACTCAAGACAGAAGATAGCAGAGGATAGCAGAGCACATGTGAAAGCTTAGGTAGGTGAGCATGTAAGAGTGGGGACACTGTGTTAAAATGTGTTGGGTATTATGTGTTTTATGTGTGTCTGTTTGTAAAGTTTTAAAAGTGTTGGAATGCATATGGCGGCATTGCGCATGCCAAATGTGATGGGTCGCCATATGTGACGAAACACCATGTCATACTAGGATTCCTATGCAGATCAGAGCAAATACTCACCTGTCTTCATGCATTACTCCCTAATGCATCCCTACTGTGTCACTTGTGGCTAATCCAGCCTGTAAGGCAGCGATGCATGGAGCCAGGTGAATATTTGCTCAGCTATGCATAATGATTCTATTGGCAGTGATTTGTCACCAGCAACAGGATTACTAGTGTGAAATCAGCCTAAGGGCTCCTTCACACGTACGTGTCTGTGTATGGAGCCCGCTCTGCTCAGCGGGGGATAGCTCCATCGATCCCCGCTGAGCAGGCAGATGACAGGTCTGTCTCTGCACACTGTGCAGGGATGGACCTGTCAGAGCGCCACTCTCCCCTATGGGGGATCGGATGAAGACGGACCATAGAGTCCATTTTCATCCGATCCGCAGACGGATGGAAAAGTAGGGTTTTCCTCCGTCATACTTTTTCGGATCGGAGCGGGTAGGATGTCAGCAGATATGTCACCGCTGACATCCATCGCTCCATAGAGGTCTATGGAGCCTCTGTTCAGGTCCGCCTAAAAAACTGACAGGTAGACCTGAACGGATCGTCCGTGTGAAAGAGGCGTAAAGCGTCATGCATGTTGGACATTTTTTCTGCTGTTCCTAGGGGCGTCTGTTTTTTTCTTTTTTTTTCTCCCTCTAAACGCCCCTGCATGTTAGCCTATGTGTCCATGCACATATAGGTGTTTTGAGGAGTTTAGAGACAGTGGCAATTAGAGGCAGAAAAAGACCCACAGCCAGTAAGTCCAGGAGCAGCAGCGTTTTGGCGAAAAAAAATGCTTCATGCATGTAAATGAATGTAAACCCATCTAAATGGCTAAGCACATTTATCACTTGAGCGTTTATTCATTTCAATGGCTAGAATAAATTATCCTTCGGGCCAATGAAATTAAAGCCCAAGCACTTGACATGGCTAAATTATATGTGTTTATCTGCCAAAATGTTACTGCTAGTAGGAAAAGAGTCTAGGAGAATTAGCAAAGTGTTCAGTGTGCATGAGTGAGTATGTGTGTGTGTAAGGCTGGCCACACACTATACAATTTTCTTATTCAATCTCCTTTAGATTTACCTTCAACATGTAGTGCAAGGGCCTGCCTGATTGCATACAAATTGAAAGGGGTTAGGTGTGACCTCATATTATATGGTTTTGGTAAAATTAAAGGACAGTTCAACAAGAAAATTGTATAGTGTATGGCCAGCCTTAGTGTTTGTCATATTAATTGTAGCTTTTTTAAACATGTTTCTGGTTGTCTCACCAATATACTAATTGTGTACTGTGAAGAACATTTATTCTTAGTTCAACTGAAACCATGGCAAGAAAGAGTAGTCAGCTGATATTCTACATTCTCCCCCTACTGACTACCAATGTAAGGAAGAATTCTTCCTCCTACTGATCACCAATTTAAGGGAGTGTTCTTCATGCTATTGACCACCAATGTAAGGGAGGACAATTCCTCTTATTGACCACCAATGTAAGGGGACAGTCTTCCTCCTACAGACCACTGATGTAAGTGGCCATTTTTCCTCCTACTTACTACCAATGTAAGGGAGCATACTTCCTCCTACAGAACCACTAATGTACAGAGGAAATCTTCCTCATATTGACTGCCAATGTAACCAATGTAAAGGGAAATTTTTCCTCCTACACCGAACCAATGTAAATGAGAATTCTTCCTGCTACTGATCCCTTTGCCCATTAACATTTCCTGCAGCCCTGACAGTAATCCCTCCTAAATATACTTAACCCTCTGTTCTGAAAACGAACATCCTTGCAAAGACAGATACCAATGATGTAATCTTGTTCTTAACATTACACCAATATCTATAACGCTCAAACTATACCAACTATACATACAGCAAAATTACATTAGGTACAATAGGCACTAACCAGAGATGATACGTTAACTGTTAACAACATTCACATGGTAACAGTAATGGTTGTGATGTTATCATCAGCATTAATTATTGCAATTGATAATACATATTTGTTTAGTAACCCTTTTTATGAACATACTCTTACATCTGATAAAGAACAGCCCTACATTTCCTAATGTAGGACATAATGCATGAACTTGACTGTGTTTCCAGCCATATGAAGCCCTGCATACATCTTAGCCGCCTTTCTCCTGATCTTTAAAGCACATGGTAATGTATTTCTTGCCACACATGCTCAACTGCTGTGGGTAGCACAGTGATACACATTAAAATGCAGATATACTACTAGCAATGGGAAAACTTCAATACTTTGCCTCTGTGGACTCTATAAATTAAACTGTCTGTTTGAACCTAGAGAACATGCTTAGCCAACAGATAATTCTATGTCACGGTATTCTGTTCATGTAATCCCTACGCCTCCAATGAATTGCACACATTTCTCATTTTAAAGAAATGGTTTTGTGTTATTTCTTATAAGAAGACTGCATGAAATCTAGAAATGTATGATCTCTCTTAGCTGTATAAAAAATTGACAGTGTATATTGTAGGTTTTCTTTATTTTATTGGGAAAATAAATGAAAGAATGAAAAGAAACAAAGAATTAGATCCAGTAAAAATCTTTAAGCTTGGAATAATGGCTTAGAGCAGTCTGATAGAGCAGCCACTTCACCCGTTTTACTCATTGTCATTCTGCACAGAAATTCATATTACAAACACACTTCAATGCTTCTCACTCTCTCGCTTGATAGAGTCCGTCATTGTATCACCCTGGCTAGCCGCTAGACAATCTCATTGTTGCACAGTCAACACTTACCAAGCTATAATTCTAGACTTTTTATTTTTCTAAACTAGAACTGTCATATAATTCTTGTTGAAAAGTCACAAACTGTTTTTATTTTAAGAGAGATTAGAAATGAGAAAAGCCTGGCTTTTTAGCTATTAAATCTGAAACAATGCCTCGTTTGACCATGAATATGCACATCCTGATTTACATTTTTGAACATTGACTTTTGGCTTTCAGTAATTAGGATTGTAAATGATTTGCAAATTTTCTACGTAAGTATAAAAACCCCTACATTTATGATACCAAGCTGTCCCTGTAAATTGTGGGACCTAAAGGAAATATATAACTCAGGGCCTAAATATATACTGTATTCTGTATACTAGTTACCAACATTGCCTGTAAGCTCCCTTCAGCTGATTTCCTCTTTAATGACTTAAAGTGGAATTGCAGCACTTTCAAAAAACTGCTGGCTCATAAAGAGTTAAGTCCAATGAGGTGTTAACCAGCTTGTGACTAAAGCCCCATACACACGGTCGGACAATCTGCGGACCAGGTCGGTCGGATCCTGTCCGTCATACTTTGTCTGATGTTGGTTTTGCGTACACACGGTCGGACAAAGTTGTCTGAAAATCCGATCATTCTGAGCGTGGTGACGTTTGTTGCCTACGACGGGACTACGTAGAGGCTAGTAGCCAATAGCTTTGGTCTTGTAATGTGATGTGAGCATGCGTAGCACTTTGTCCGGTCGGACAACCGTACACACGATCGGATTTGGTGTGATCGGACCGTGTTGTCTGCAAATCTTTCCAGCAGGAGATAAGACTTTGTCCGTCGGACAATCCGACGTACACTGTCCGATGGTGCATACACACTGTCTGATTTTTCAACAACATTGTCCGATCGGACAGAATCCATGAAAAAGTCCGACCGTGTGTATGGGGCTTTAGGCAGGCCATACATTATACAACCTTCTTGTACAATTTTTATTTTCTTTAGATTTACCAAAACCATATACTATGAGGTAAACACCATAACCAAAATCATATAATAAAGACTAAACACTTCCAATTTGTATGCAATTATGCAGGCCCTTGCACTACATAGTGAAAGGTAAATCTAAAGGAAATTGAATGCAAACATTTTATAATGTATGGCCAGCTTTACATGTTTTATTTATGATCCAAATTTTTATTGAGTTCCAGGAGTATTGGTATACTTCCAGCTCTCTGACATACAAATAAAGTTGGTCATACATTATACAATTTTCTTGTTCAATTTCCTTTAGATTTACCTTCAGCTATGTAGTGCAAGGGCCTACCTGATTGCATAAAAATTGAAAGTGTTTAGGTTTAACCTCACATTATATGATTTTGGTAAATCTAAAGCAAAATTGAAAAAATTGTATAATGTATGGCCAACCTAGCTCTGTGAATGGACAGCAAGGGGGGGGGGGGGCAGAGTGACTACTGTGAGTTCATCTCTCCTGTCGGAGTACCAGGAGTATAACGATTGCTGTACTCCTGGTGTGCAGTAAAAATGTAAATAGTAACTAAATTAGATGAGCCCTTGAGGTGGCAAACATCTTGTTGGACTTACCCCATTAACCCAGAACATTTTTAAAAGTGCCAGAGTTCCACTTTAACATGCCTGGTTCTGCACTGTGACTCTGTGTTAAGGAATTGAGGCCAATTTGGTGAAGTCAGGACTTTTGTTTCCAAATGTCAGAGCTGCCCTCTGGTAACTGATAATATAATCACTAGGGGGAATATTTCAAGAACTTGCAGGAGAGATGTAGGAAGTACAGATCCACAGGAAGTGTGAAGCAGATGCAGAGAAATGCAGGTCTTCAGGTAAATTTTCCTCACCAGTAAACATCACAGTAGTGACATCACCAAATTTCACACCAAATCTTGGGAACGATCTGCCATAGGAGAAGCACTGACATCTTTGACTGAGATTACCAGTTTCCAGCTCCAAAGACCTATCCTATTTTTAAAAAAAAATGTTGTAATTTTTTCAGGGCAATGCATAGCCACGAATAATAATTTTTGGTGTATCCTATAAGATTGTAAATTTTCACTTTTTGAGTTCACGTCCTCTTTATTGTTAACTGCTACTGATTAAAAACAAAGCTTGTGTAATAATGATGGCTTCTAGTACCTAGCAAAAAAGTAAAACTTCACCTCTGGGTATGCATCTTAACATTTACAGCCTGGAGAGGGCTGGAGAGGGAAGCAGCAATGGTCCTCAGAGCAGCAGTGTACCAAGAACACATCTACAGTATGGTTTAAGGTTGAAGATAAGCCATGCACTGAGCTTGAACCTCAGAAAGACAATTAAGATGTTTTACAACATTACACTATATTGAGCTATTAGTTCATACATGCTACGGTCTGAGAGCAAGCTGGGACCCATTTGAATGCTGGATGCATATCCAATACTACCAAGAGGTTCCTATGCTGATGTTTGCTCCTTCAATGAGACTCATGTTCATTGCTTTATAGAGTGAGTTTTGTCTGCCCTGAATAAGGGGGTCACTGGCATTCAGGTAAGCCTCTGGTGTGGATCTCCTTTGGGTGTCACATTGGCTATCCCTGGAAGTTATAGCTGGGACATACATTAGTACACTTTATTGCGTACTCTTTTGGACTCTTTGTGGATAATCTTGATATTTTTACTGTTTATGGTGTTGCTTAACGATCATCACACATTTATGTTTATAACACAAAATGTATGCTCTGCACTTTATTTAAATAAGTTAGGTTGTGCTTCTCTTCTTCACAAAACATAACTAGGGACCACAGCTGTAGACACTGCTAACAGTACTGTGGGCTCCTAGGTCTTCTTCATAGAAGAATCAAGAGTGGTGCTTTAAAGTACAAAAAAAAAAACACATACCGGTACATTTATCATGCAATACACTATGCAATACTGTAAAATCTCTAATCTCTAATGATTAGACACACTTGCATTGTGGAATGCCACAGCTCCATCATCATCTACCAAATCTAAAGTAGATAGCAGTAGATGTATTACCATGCAAGTGTCATCATATTCAGAATCATAAGGTCTTAGCACCCTCTCATATCCAACCAGTAACATGTAGCCAATTGTTTCTGAAAAAAATTGTCTGTGCACAATTCATGCACTTGAATCAGATTCTGCTGCTGTATTAATTTTTGTTTTAGAATGACACAGATTGTATTAGATTGATTGCCTTTAGGATAAAAGTTGAAGAGCCAGGGGGTGCCAATGTGATTTTGCAATAAAATAGATCTAAACTCAATCACTAAAGTGCCATAAAATATTTAATGTGTTGAAGTCATTTTAAAAGTTGTTTATAATAATTTTAAACATATAATTTTTATTTCAAAAATACTGGTGATCCTGCCATGAAGGTTATTTTGCCACTTCCTGTTATGGGGTGACAACTGCCTTCAGTTATACTCCTGCATCTTCGGTCTGTCAGACACACTCCTGATGGAGAGACTGCTCGCAGTCATGATGACAAACAGGACGTGGCTGCAAGTGGCTGAAGGAGATCAGCAGCACTGAGATGCCAAAAGAGATAATATGATATAACAAAACAGTATTTGTTAAGTTACTGTGCATACAAAAATTAACTTACAGTAATTAAATTATATAGGGGATGAATCTTGTTCAATTTCTGTTCTGATCTATTTTAAGGCTCATTTGCATTTTTTTGTTAAAAAGGGCATAGTTTGCTGAGCGCTGTTATGTTGGACATGTATTGATGCAAAACAAAATAAAAATACCATTCAGACGGGAGAGGATAATTTAATTTGTCTTAAAGGGCACCATATACAATATACACACAATTGCCTGGTGGCTTCTGTTTGTGAACAAATGGGCTGGCAATCCTGAGTGACATCATTCACAAAATATGGTCGTGACAATATTTGGTCAACGACATCTCCCAGAATTTCCTGCCTGGGATCAGCCATTTGCAATGGTAGTAAAAGTGGGTGAAAATAGTTAGGCAAAGGGTCATCATGATTTGCATCGATCTACGTACATCTTACAAGGAGGCAGAAAAACACAGTAAGAAACAATTTTATGAAAAATAGATTACAGGGTCATTAAGTAGAGGATGTGGATGGATTATTTTTGAATATAAGGAAATAGTTTAGAGTAATTTTGAGAACAACATAATCACGTTAAATGACCACTATTTCTAAAAGCATTGTATCTGGGTGACTGTACAGGCTGTCCCTGAGTTACAAACAATATAGGGTCTGTAGGTTTGTTCATAAGTTGAATCTGTTTGTAAGTTGGAACAGGTACATTTTTTAAGTGTAGCTCCAGCCAAAAAATCTATTTTTAAGCTTTTTGGATAGCATAGGTAAGGGTTAACACCCCTGTAATGTTTGTTTTGCTGTCTGTGCCCCTGTTCAAAAGATTTCACTTCACTTTCTGTCCCAATGACAATCGGATTTTGACAATTTGGGGTTTTTGTAGAAACAAGCCTTGGTGATGAAGCATGCATGGAGGTACCTTTTTCCCATAATAACTCCTACAGGAGTGAATTTTCCTTCCTAGGGGTAGATTTCCTCTCACTTCCCTCCATTTGTAAGTAGGAGTCTTTTGTAAGTCGGATGTTTGTAACTAGGGGACCGCCTGTATATGGTTAATCCAGGTAATGTTAGCATTCTATGTAATAATAATTTATTTCTTTTACAGATCTTTATTTATATTTGTCTCTCCACTTACCCATAGATCAACTTACAGTGAGAGAGGTTGAGATTCAATGTCATTTATTTATAAAAGAAAATTCTCCAGCACCTCTGGCAGCATTTTAGCATGTATCAACTAATGTCATTGACACTTTTCTGGTAACCTAGGTCTGTATGAAAATGAAGCTATACATATTCTTAGGCTATGTGAAATAAAACAGTAATCAATATACTGAGTGTTATCATTACATGTACAAACTACATACAGTTATCAAAATAAAATAAAAAAATCTTGATAGTGGTGCTTAAAAGCTGAACTACTGGCAAATGTAAAATCACAAACCATACGATTCATCTTTAAATTCATTAATAGTTAAATGTATTTTCTTTTCAATGCAAGCAGTTTAAGTACTTGAATGTGATCTAGTATCCGCGTCTCCTAATCCCTGTATGGCAGAGCTCAGACTTCAAGAAGAAGAAGCAGTACAAGGATTCATTTAGTGCTAACAGGAAACTTGTTGATAGAAGGAGAAAGCAGAGGGAGAGAGAGCTGAAAGCATAGGTCTACTGCTTTTACCTCATTGTTCGGTCACAGCCTTTTGTCTTTCTAAACAGGGCTGCACTATGTGGCAAGCTGTGTGAATCTCAAGACTGGATATACAAATAATTTGGCAGGTAAAATACTTCCTATATACTATGTGTATTTCATCTATGTACAGTATTTAGCTGTTTGCCTGGAGTTCAGCCTTAAGAAAGAAAGAGGGATTTTGGATTTAAAAGATAGCTAGCTGTGGACTGGAGGATGTGGGGCAATAACGAGATATAAAGAAAAAATATATAATGGTAAATATGCCCATGAGTATAAATTTCATCCCAATAAGATACCTCATCAGACTCATCATATGATAATGTATAACACTTGCAAGTATGTAATATACTGCACATGACACCCATTTTTTGAAGCACAGAACATAGATATTATAATATATTAGCCATTATATTATAGCTCACTATTACAAGTCATAGGATACTAAATATGCAACTTAACATTGAATGTCCTGAGTAACTGTATGGCTAGCTCACTAGACATAATAAATAATATAATAGTGACCTATATCTCTGCTTTACAAACAAGAACTTCTCCTGCGTGCTGTTTTCCAACCAGATAAAACTGTGAAAGATGGATTCTTTCTGGTTGTCGTAAATGCTTAAACAATACTAAATCATTTTGACCAACTTTCTTCCATAATGTATCAGTATCTGCTAATCATGACCATGCCAAGATAATCAATCAGTATTTGACCTGCCCAAGCCTGAGTTAAAACAATATAAAGAACCCATTTTTAATCAAGAAATAGGACTGGCCATGGAGAGCCCATTGATTTATCAACAGAAAGGCTCCATGAACTTGTCATTGTATCCAAACGGCAGTCAAACTGAGAGAGGATAGGTGAAAGGGAAAGAATATTTGAAACACATATCTCCTGAATGATAACATTGCTTAGATTTATCACATCATTTTATTAATGAAAGCATTCTAATGGCAGTCATAGGCAGTGGTGTGACTCGATTACAGTTATAATGAAACCATCATACTTCTAAGATTAATTAGTTACAGACATTTGGCCCACAATTTTGATTTATTTAACCTCTTGCCACCTGCGCTATAGCCTAAAGACAGCTACAGCGTGAGCCTAAATTGCTGGGAGGGCGTCCATGTATGTCCTTACCACGTGATCAGTTGTCAGCCAATGAGAGCTGATCACGTGATGTAAACAGAGTCGGTAATCGGTTGACATCGTGAAGAGAAAAAAAAAGCAGATTGCTGTCTGAAGTAGATGGGACATCAGTCCTGCACACTCTAGACCCACTGCTGTTAAGCAGTGCCCACAGTGCCACATACCAGTGCCCACCAGTGCCACCTATCAGTGCATATCAGCACTGCTAAGCAGTGCCCACCAGTGCCACCTACCAGTGCCCATCAGTGCCTCATCATTAGTGCCACATATCAGTGCTGCCTATCAGTGCCACCTATCAGTGCCTATCAGTCCCACCTACCAGTGCCCATCACTGCCACCTATCAGTGCAGCCTCATCAGTGTTCACCAGTGCCGCCTCATCATTGCCCATCAGTGCTGCCTATCAGTTCCTATCAGTGCTGCCTTATCAGTTCCTATCAGTGCTGCCTATCAGTACCCATGAGGGCAGCCTATCAGTGCCCATCAGTGCAGCCAATCAGTGCCCATCAGTTCAGCCTATCAGTGCCCATCAGTGCAGCCTATCAGTGCCCATCAGTGCAGCCTCATCGGCGCACATCAATGAAGGAGAAATTACCTGTTTGCAAACTTTTATAACTATGAAAACTGGATTTTTTTTCCAAAATTTTTGGTCTTGTTTTGTTTGTTTAGCAAAAAATATAAACCCCAGTGTTGATTAAATAAAAAAGAAAGCTCTATTTGTGTGAAAATAAATACAAAATGTCATATGGGTACAGTGTAGCATGTCCACAGACCAAAAAACAGCCGGCACACGAATGCTTCTTCTTGATGCAGTTTATTACAGCATATGCAGCAGTAATACCATGGCAAATTCGAATGCGTTTCAGCCATAGCCTTACTCATAGCAAGTGTAGCATGATGAGGCAATAGTCATTCAAAGTGTGACAGCGCTGACAGCTGAAAGCTGGAATGGGCAGGAAGGGGGTTTAAGTGCCCAGTAAGCAAGTTATTAAGAAACACAGCTTAAAATACATGCAACATACTATGTACTTATCCCAAAAAAAATAAAAAAAGACAAGGGAAGAGGCGCCTCTTAGAGTAGACGTTTGTGAGCACTTTATTTGGCATACAGTTTATGCACTCACATTTAAAAGAAGTATTACAAGCATTGCCGTCCCAGTAAGTCTAGGTGGCCGCTTCTACCCGCTGCTCCCTCCTACCTGCTGCCCTTACCCACTGCTCCCTCCGTCCGTGTGGCTCCGGCGCTGTCTGGGAGAGTATCACTCTGTGCAGATGGATGCCGGCTGGAGTGATACTTCTTCTAAATGTGAGTGCATAAACTGAATGCTATTAAAGTGTTCACAAATGTCTACTCTTTAGAGGCGCCTCTCTTCTTGTCTTTTTTCTGTAGTTTTGGAACCTGGTTTCTGTTCCCCTATGACGGCAGCCCTAAGAGATACTGGACATTATTTCCCCCATTTTCCTTAATTTATCCCTTTTATTCCTTACATGGATCAGATGAGACTGTGTATGCAATGATATAATTGTTGTAATTGGAAGATATATGAATTATAGCTTTTGCCCCTACACTTGTTTTTTTTATTTTTTTATGTACTTATCCAATCTGTCCGATCCCCTGAGGGTGTACGTGCACACAAAACGCGATGGGAGGGGCCTTAACATGCTGATGTCAAGCCGCCGAGTCCACAAGTTGGATCAGCGGCCACTGGAATGAGTTTAAATTATTTGTTTTTAACATTTTCCACGTAGTTATTTAAACTATTGTATTGGCCAATTGTATTAATACATTACTACACTATACTACTGCTTTTGTGGGCTCCATTATGTGTGCTATTCCACTTAGAAAGAACGATATTGTAGCTTGGGAGTTGGATCGCTGAGGATTACTGGATATGATATCTACATGCCTTAATATTGCATCTGTCTGGTGAGTGCATACAGTGGTGTGAAAAAGTGTTTGCCCCCTTCCTCATTTCCTGTTCCTTTGCATGTTTGTCACACTTAAGTGTTTCGGAACATCAAACCAATTTAAACAATAGTCAAGGACAACACAAGTAAACACAAAATGCAATTTGTAAATGAAGGTGTTTATTTATTAAAGGTGAAAAAAAATCCAAACCATCATGCCCTGTGTGAAAAAGTGATTGCCCCCCTTGTTAAAACATACTATAACTGTGGTTGTCCACACCTGAGTTCAATTTCTCTAGCCACACCCAGGCCTGATTATTGCCACACCTGTTCACAATCAAGGCATCACTTAAATAGGAGCTGCTTGACACAGTAAGGTCCACCAGAAGATCCTTAAAAGCTACACATCATGCCGAGACCCAAAGAAATTCAGGAACAATTGAGAAAGAAAGTAATTGAGATCTATCAGTCTGGAAAGGGTTATAAAGCCATTTCCAAAGCTTTGGGAATCCAGCGAACCACAATGAGAGCCATTATCCACAAATGGCGAAGACATGGAACAGTGGTGAACCTTCCCAGGAGTGGCCGGCCGCCCAAAATTACCCCAAGAGCGCAGCGACGACTCATCCAAGAGGTCACAAAAGACCCCACAACAACGTCCAAGGAACTGCAGGCCTCACTTGCCTCAGTTAAGGTCAGCGTTCATGCCTCCATCATCAGGAAAAGACTGGGCAAAAATGGCCTGCATGGCAGAGTTCCAAGGAGAAAACCACTGCTGAGCAAAAAGAACATCAAAGCTCGTCTCAATTTCTCCACAACACATCTTGATGATCCCCAAGACTTTTGGGACAACATTCTGTGGACCGATGAGACAAAAGTGGAACTCTTTGGAAGGTGTGTGTCCAAGTATATCTGGCGTAGAAGGAACACTGCATTTCAGAAAAAGAACATTATACCAACAGTAAACTATGGTGGTGGTAGTGTGATGGTCTGGGGCTGTTTTGCTGCTTCAGGACCTGGAAGACTTGCCGTGATAAAAGGAACTATGAATTCTGCTGTCTACCAAGAGATCCTGAAGGAGAATGTCCGACCATCTGTTCGTGTACTCAAGCTGAAACGAACTTGGGTTCTGCAGCAGGACAATGATCCTAAACACACCAGCAAGTCCACCACCGAATGGCTGAAGAAAAACAAAATGAAGACTTTGGAGTGGCCTAGCCAAAGTCCTGACCTGAATCCTATTGAGATGTTGTGGTATGACCTTAAAAAGGCCGTTCATGCTCGAAAACCCTCTAATGTAACTGAATTAGGACAATTCTGCAAAGATGAGTGGGCCAAAATTCCTCCAGGACGCTGTAAAAGCCTCATTGCACGTTATCGCAAACGCTTGGTTGCAGTTGTTGCTGCTAAGGGTGGCCCAACCAGTTATTAGGTTTAGGGGGCAATCACTTTTTCACACAGGGCCATGATGGTTTGGATTTTTTTTCACCTTTAATAATAAACACCTTCATTTACAAATTGCATTTTATGTTTACTTGTGTTGTCCTTGACTATTGTTTAAATTGGTTTGATGTTCCGAAACACTTAAGTGTGACAAACATGCAAAGGAACAGGAAATGAGGAAGGGGGCAAACACTTTTTCACACCACTGTATAGGAGGTGGAAGTCTGGCACATTGCTGGTGACAGAGTGGATCATTTATGCACCAGGAATATTCAACTGCAGTGAATGTCACATTCATTGGTTTAAAAATATGCCCCTAACTTAAATAGTGTTTCTAAGCCTAGAAGTTGCCTCATTTAATGAACCTATAGAATAGGCTCTAAAGTATATTTAAATCCAGAATGTTTTTTCTTTTCATTTTGGATAGAGTAAGGAATGGTTTAAACCCCTGTCAGATTTATTTTTGCCATCTGTGTCACATTTTGAAGATTTCCTTTTACTTTATGTCTTGTAAACACAACAGGAAAAAATAGGAAACATCTCCATGTGAGGGAAATGCCCTCTTAGGGCTCATGCACACTAGGAACTGCATGTGTATGACACAGGAATGTGGTGCACATTCTTATGCGATTCACATGCTGTTCTGTGAAGTGGGATTTTAGCCTATGCACTACTTTTTGAAACACACTGCAACTGGATGGCATTGTGCTTTTGTACCATGAGATCTGGTGCAAACAAAACACAATGTGACCTGCTTTTCGAGTGTCATTACCATTGGAATGACACCTGCTGCATATTTCAAGGGTGATGCGATTTGAGTATGCTGCAGGAAACCAGCACGGAACATGGGTTTCCCAAACGGCATCCTAGTATGAATGGACCCTTAGACCCATTTTCAGTCTCCATGTCACCAGGACAAATAGAGAAGGTGAACCTTCCTTGAAGGGCCACAGACAGCAATAAAAGCCTAACTCCTCACCGCTCTATCCAAAACTGAAAAACAATAAACAAAATGTTATATATATTTATGTGATAATTAAAGTGATTTAGCGCTTAAATAAAACACACATAAAAAATATCACATCTAATATAACCCACTAGTGAAGGTTGGATAAAGGATAAAATATAAATAGAATTAATATAAAACACGTGACCAATAACATTAAATATTGAAGAAGGTGGTCTAAATGTCTAATATTCATAAAAAGTCCGATGAGTAAAAGAGTTCAAATTAGGGGATAGCTCTTGATGGCATCAGGTATATAAATGGTTCAAAAACAGCTATTTAGAGATATTATCCACACATATATAGGCTGAGTGTTTTTTCATATAGCTGGGGTTATTGCACAACTGTCAGCAGGGTAAGTTAGTATAATCCTTGAACGGTTTCACTAAACTCTCACCTCATATAATCTTTAGTTGCGCGTGTGATATAGGAATGCTGTAGTCCTTCTCCACCATCCGAGCGATTCTCCTTCCTTCAAACGGCCTGTCACCATACAGTGGAACCGGAGGTGTACCCTCACGTTGGGGTCAGTATCCTCTCCGTGCCGTTAGGTCAGCATTGATCTAAAGGGGGGTCAATAACCAAGTCTCCCGTATGTGATCCCCAGGGAGAAGGGGGAAAAAAGGAATGCTTCCAATGGTGAAGTATATCAAAACAAGGGGACTTTATTGACAAAATAAATATAAATTGGACTCTTACAATGCAAAAATTTAAAGCAAGCAAACAATTAGAAAATGGCGTCCACACGCCGATCTCACATCATGTGACTTCATCAGGGGAGTGTCCCCTTTAGATCAATGCTGACCTAACGGCACGGAGAGGATACTGACCCCAACGTGAGGGTACACCTCCGGTTCCACTGTATGGTGACAGGCCGTTTGAAGGAAGGAGAAGCGCTCAGATGGTGGAGAAGGACTACAGCATTCCTATATCACACTCGCAACTAAAGATTATATGAGGTGAGAGTTTAGTGAAACCGTTCAAGGATTATACTAACCTACCCTGCTGACAGTTGTGCAATAACCCCAGCTATATGAAAAAACACTGAGCCTATATATGTGTGGATAATATCTCTAAATAGCTGTTTTTGAACCATTTATATACCTGATGCCATCAAGAGCTATCCCCTAATTTGAACTCTTTTACTCATCGGACTTTTTATGAATATTAAACATTTAGACCACCTTCTTCAATATTTAATGTTATTGGTCACGTGTTTTATATTAATTCTATTTATATTTTATCCTTTATCCAACCTTCACTAGTGGGTTATATTAGATGTGATATTTTTATGTGTGTTTTATTTAAGCACTAAATCACTTTAATTATCACTCTGTTGTTGTGTATTGTGAACACGCTTAGGTTTGGCTGCTAGTATTTAATTCATGTAAGATATTCTATCTACATTGAATCACACTTATCACTACTTTTATTGTAGTTCACTGTCACATATATTTGACTTCTATTATTTACAAACGTTTATTGCACGTTTGCACTCATCTTTAATTTATTTATTCACTTACACGGATCAATTAGATCCACCATCCATTTGTAAAGCGTGTAGGTCACTTCCAATTTTTATATATATTTATCAGTCTCTGTCTTTATATGTCTCCTCAAAATAACTCAACACACAGCCATTAATGTCTAAACCACTGGCAACAAAAGTGAGTACACCTCTAAGTGAAAATGTCAAAATTTGGCCCAAAAGTATCAATATTTTGTGCGACCACCATTATTTTCCAGCACTGCCTTAACCCTCTTGGGCATGGAGTTCCCCAGAGCTTCACAGGTTGCCACTGGAGTCCTCTTCCACTCCTCCATGACGACATCACCGAGCTGGTGGATGTTAGAGACCTTGCGCTCCTCCACCTTCTGTTTGATGGCCCACAGATGCTCAATAGGGTGTAGGTCTGGAGACATGCTTGGCCAGACCATCACCTTTACCCTCAGTTCTTTAGCAAGGCGGTGGTCATCTTGGAGGTGTGTGTTGGGGTTGTTATGTTGGAATACTGGCCTGGGGCCAAGTTCATGAAAGGAGGGGATGATGCTCTGCTTCAATATTTTACAGTACATGTTGGCATTCACGGTTCCCTCAATGAACTGTAGCTCCCCAGTGCCAGCAGTACTCATGCAGCCCCAGACCATGACACTCCCACCACCATGCTTGACTGTAGGCAAGACAGACTTGTCTTTGTACTCCTCACCTGGTTGCAGCCATACACGCTTGACACCATCTGAACCAAATAAGTTTATCTTGGTCTCATCAGACCACAGCACATGATTCCAGCAATCCATGTCCTTAGTCTGCTTGTCCTCAGCAAACTGTTTGCAGGCTTTCTTGTGCATCATCTTTAGAAGAGGCTTCCTTCTGGGATGAATGGTCTGAGCACTGCCAGGCTTACCCCCCCCCCCACCCCTTCAACCTCTGAAGCAATGCTGGCAGCACTCATACGTCTATTTCCCAAAGACAACCTCTGGATATGATGCTGAGCACATGCATTCAGCTTCTTTGGTCCACCATGGTGAGGTCTGTGCTGAGTGAAACCTGCACTGTTAAACCACTGTATGGTCTTGGCCACCGTGCTGCAGCTCAGTTTCAGGGTTTTGGCAATCTTCTTATGGCCTAGTTCATCTTTATGTAGAGCAACAATTATTTTTTTCAGATCCTTAGAGAGTTCTTTGCCATGAGGGGCCATGTTGAACTTCCAGTGACCAGTATGAGAGAGTTAGAGCAATAATACCAAAATGTAACACACCTGCTCCCCATTCACACCCAAGACCTTGTAACACTAACGAGTCACATGACACTGGTGAGGGAAAATGGCTAATTGGGCCCAATTTGGACATTTTCACTTTGTTGCCAGTGGTTTAGACATTAATAGCGGTTGTTTTTTTGAGGGGACAGCAAATTTACACTGTTATACGAGCTGTACAATCACTACTTTACATTGTAGCAAAGTGTAATTTCTTCAGTGTTGTCACATGAAAAGATATAATAAAATATTTACAAAAATGTGAGGGGTGTACTCACTTTTGTGAGATGTTTTTGATATACCATACTTAATTCAACTCAAGTTCAAAAGAATCTTACCTAGCCCAAAAATGTTTAAGGTATCTTGTGGCACCGACCAGAAATTCTCAAATATCTGCTATATTCACAGGTACTGAAAGGGAGACTGATGCAAGTGACTAGGTATAGGACATATCTATCCGGAGGGTTGCACCAGTTTATGTTCAAATAGTATATGGCAGGAGTGCTGTCCATAAAGTTCAAAGCACTCTTTGGTCTTTGTTACTCTGTTTTCTTTTAGCAAAGTCTGAAGGAGGCAGGATTCCGAAGCTCTAAAAGTACCATTAATGACCACTAACTACAATTGAGGCAATAAAGGAAAACGCAAATAAATAAACCGCGCTTAGAATAAAGGCCAATCTATAAAAGGCAGCTGCTAAAAGTGGGATACACACACATAGACAGATAAAAGATTATATAAAGCAGCGCCAAAAAATTAAAACTAAAACAATAAAAAATATGAAATATATAAGAATATTGTGCACCACAAAAATTTTGCTCAAGAAATGTTTTGGTGATATAATCTATGGCCACGGAGGAGCACATAGATGGTGACCTGGAACGTAAAATGAGTCTGCAACAGTCCACAATACAATTAGGATCCAATAGGATCCAATTAGTGCCTTTCTATAAAAATGCCATTTTGTGTTCCAGTACATGACAGATTTTCATGTTCTAAGGTTTGTGTTTTATGCCATAAATGTCTCAGTTCATCATGGATTCTCTCTATTTGTAGAAATATTAATAAATTTTGTTGGACATAAAATGGACATGCTGAGATTTAAGACACAAGAGACAGTGCAACAGATACACTCTTATCGAATAATATGGATAATGGACAGCAAAGAGGCCAAAAGCAATATGTTTTGTTTAGCAGCATTTTTACAAATAATGACAAGCTAATCAGACGTTTTCCTTTATTAAAAGATTATATAAAGCAGCGCCAAAAAATTAAAACTAAAACAATAAAAAATATGAAATATATAAGAATATTGTGCACCACAAAAATTTTGCTCAAGAAATGTTTTGGTGATATAATCTATGGCCACGGAGGAGCACATAGATGGTGACCTGGAACGTAAAATGAGTCTGCAACAGTCCACAATACAATTAGGATCCAATAGAATAGATATAGTCCTGATGGGTGCTGATCTCTTTTTTTCTCCACACCACAATATTCAATTCCCAGGATAATGGAACAGAGAAATCACCATAGTGACTATCCTTCACTTAAGATGTGACATGAATAAAAATAAGCCCGACCACCGGATGAATTGTGTGCTTACCGGATGGCCAAGCAATATAGGCACATAGATTATAAGATAGACGGCCTCCTGCACCGGGATCTGCTGATGGACCTGGTCAGGTAGATAAAGAGCTTCCAAAGAAAGAACAATCCCCTTGCTCGGCTCACTTCCCTCAGAAGATCCACACTAGTGCTCAGAAATAGAAAGGACCGCCCATAGTGTGATACTGGTAGAACATGTTTATTCCATAGAAAGATTAAAAAGACTTACAAGCATCGAAATTTTCGATCGTGTAACGAAAAAGACAAAACTGCCTGCCGGTCAGTTCGAACCCGTCCTCCCTTCAAAACAAGCATGGTGGCGTCGCTGCGTGCCTTCTCAGACGCGTTTTGTCACACGTGACGTTATCAATGGGGAACGGGCGACGCAGCGACGCACCACCTTAAATAGCCAAACCTCCACCTGAGATGTAAGAGGTCTGCTATCCGCGCCATCTTGGATATGGGCACCATGCCCTATTTCCATGTCAATGTGCGGTGTTTATGATATAATAGACTAGAGCATGGAATATAAATAGGTTAAAATAAATTCCGTCCTCTAGTTCCTATAATCATCGTATATAAGTATGAGAAATATATTTAAATTGAGAAAAAGGAAAGAAAAAACATTTCTTTCATCGTGAAAAATTTAGTATACCGCCCAGTGGCAAGTGTTGGTTATTACACCACATATAAATAAATACATAAATAAATGAAATTATTAATGTGCTAAAAAAGAAAAAGCGTGAAAAACTTTCCAGATTGTGAGTCTAATAATCTACAAAAATATGTATATAAGATATAGAAAAATTCTTTATGAAAAATTCCTTTTATATAATATAGTGAGTAAAATTATAGTGAAAAAAATTATTTTTTTATCTCAATTATATAAAAATATAGTTATATGTGAAAAAAAGTGAATAAAATACCTGTGAAAAAAGTATTTTTTAATTTTTAACTAGACGTAATAATGATATCTTCCCGTGAAAAAAAGAAGAGAATACATTTTTTTTAAATAAAATTATATATGTGTAAAATACCATTGAATATATATATGTTTAAAAATATTTTCCCCTTGATGGGGGTAAATAACACTCAAATTTATATACCTTTTTTTTTTTTTATCCAAACTGAGGTCTAATTATAACGACCCTACATACATCTCAAGAGAAGTTTACATAGATATGTATCACAGAGCAAATGCTAAAACCTTCTCTGAATATCCGCCCCGTTAATGCAGAAAAAACATGGGCAAATTAATATATAAAACTTATTAGAATACACGTGTAAATTTACAAGTAAAAAATAATAATTTAAAAGGTTAAAAAAATTGGCCTCAAGAATTATCAATAAAAGCGTTAATATCAGTATCAATATTCAATCAATAAGGTGCATAGGATTTAAGGCGATGGATCCACGCCATTTCTAGTTTAGAGATTTCTCTCACTAGTGAGCTCCCCCCGCCAGTGAGGTTTAAATTTATCTATTCCAAAGAATAGAGTTTTTGAAGGGTTCTTATCGTGTGCCAATAAATAGTGTTTGGACACCGAATGCTTTGGGAAGCCAATCAAGATATTAGAGATGTGCTCACCTAAACGCACATGTAAGGGGCGTTTGGTGCGGCCCACATACTGCAGTCCATATGGGCACTGCAGCATGTAGACCACCCCAGTTGCAGAGCATGTTATGCATGGCTTAATAACATGTTGATTGCCGGTAGCCGTGCATGTGAAAGATGTGGTGCGTCTCCCAATATTAGTGTTAAGGGAGCATACTCTGTATCTTCCACATTTATAGTATCCCGAAAGTTGGTCAAAAAACCCTCTTGTGGATCTCGGTGGATCCACTACATTTAATTCTATTTGATTTCGCAAAGAGGGTACCCCCCTAAATATTACTTGGGGTCTCTCAGGTACCATGTCACTTAATACTGTGTCACTTTTTACAATATGCCAATGCTTATTAACCAATTGCTTTATCCCCTTATGCTGTAAAGAATAAGTCGTTATGAAGGGAACTCCATTTTCACGATGAAAGAAATGTTTTTTCTTACCTTTTTCTCAATTTAAATATATTTCTCATACTTATATACAATGTTTATAGGAACTAGAGGACGGAATTTATTTTAACCTATTTATATTCCATGCTCTAGTCTATTATATCATAAACACCGCACATCGACATGCAAATAGGGCATGGTGCCCATATCCAAGATGGCGTGGATAGCAGACCTCATACATCTCAGGTGGAGGTTTGGCTATTTAAGGTGGTGCGTCGCTGCGTCGCCCGTTCCCCATTGATAACGTCACGTGTGACGAAGCGCGTTTGGGAAGGCACGCAGCGACGCCATCGCGCTTGTTTTGAAGGGAGGACGGGTTCGAACTGACCGGCTGGCAGTTTTGTCTTTTTCGTTACACGATCGAAAATTTCGATGCTTGTAAGTCTTTTTAATCTTTCTATGGAATAAACATGTTCTACCAGTATCACACTATGGGCGGTCCTTTCTATTTCTGAGCACTAGTGTGGATCTTCTGAGGGAAGTGAGCCGAGCAAGGGGATCATTCTTTCTTTGGAAGCTCTTTATCTACCTGACCAGGTCCATCAGCAGATCCCGGTGCAGGAGGCTGTCTATCTTATAATCTATGTGCCTATATTGCTTGGCCATCCGGTAAGCACACAATTCATCCGGTGGTCGGGCTTATTTTTATTCATGTCACATCTTAAGTGAAGGATAGTCACTGTGGTGATTTCTCTGTTCCATTATCCTGGGAATTGAATATTGTGGTGTGGAGAAAAAAAGAGATCAGCACCCATCAGGACTATATCTATTCTATTGGATCCTAATTGTATTGTGGACTGTTGCAGACTCATTTTACGTTCCAGGTCACCATCTATGTGCTCCTCCGTGGCCATAGATTATATCACCAAAACATTTCTTGAGCAAAATTTTTGTGGTGCACAATATTCTTATATATTTCATATTTTTTATTGTTTTAGTTTAAATTTTTTGGCGCTGCTTTATATAATCTCTTAATAAAGGAAAACGTCTGATTAGCTTGTCATTATTTGTAAAAATGCTGCTAAACAAAACATATTGCTTTTGGCCTCTTTGCTGTCCATTATCCATATTATTCGATAAGAGTGTATCTGTTGCACTGTCTCTTGTGTCTTAAATCTCAGCATGTCCATTTTATGTCCAACAAAATTTATTAATATTTCTACAAATAGAGAGAATCCATGCTGAACTGAGACATTTATGGCATAAAACACAAACCTTAGAACATGAAAATCTGTCATGTACTGGAACACAAAATGGCATTTTTATAGAAAGGCACTAATTTCTGTCATTGCGAGGCCTCTGAAATCTCTAAGATGTTATATATTATTTCATATTGTACCGTGAATAATTCAGAAGTTGAATGTTTTAGAGCATATGGATATATTCTGCTGGATATAGATTCCTTTACATTGTTGTAATGTCATTTGTGATTTAATGGCAAACAGAAGAGCTTTGGTATAGTAAAAATGTGGTTGGTTCTTGTCTTGTGAGGGGAATAGACAAATTCACATGAATGTTTGAATTCATTTTTATTATTATTATTATTATTATACAGGATTTATATAGCGCTAACAGTTTGCGCAGTGCTTAACAAAAAAGGCAGACATTACAGTTACATTACAATTTGGTACAAGAGGAATCAGAGGGCCCTGCTCATTAGAGCTTACAATCTAAAAAGGAAGGGTCAATTGATAAAAAAGGTAATAGCTGTGGGGGATGAGCTGATGGAGGAAGTAAAACCGTGTTAGTTAGAAGCAGGATAGGCTTCTTTAAAGAGAAGGGTTTTCAGGGATCGTCTAAAGATGTATAGATTAGGGGACAGTCGGACAGATTGGGGTAGGGAGTTCCAAAGGATGGGAGAAGCTCTGGATAAATCCTGGAGGCAAGCATGGGAGGAGGTGACAAGGTAGCTAGAGAGCAGGAGGTCTTGGGAGGACCAAAGAGAGTGGCTTGGTTGGTATTTTGGGACTAGGTTAGTGATGTAGCTGGGGGCAGAGTTATGGATGTCTTTGTAAATTATTGTTAGTACTTTGAATTTTATTCATTGGGCGAGTAGAAGCCAGTGGAGGGATTGGCAGAGAGGGGTGGAGGACACTGAATGGTTGGTAACGTGGATGAGTCTTGCAGCGTCATTCATTATGGACTGAAGGGGGGATAGTCTATGTAAAGGTAATCTAATGAGGAGGGAGTTGCAGTAGTCAAGGTGAGAGATAACCAGGGAGTGAATTAGAAGCTTGGTGGTGTCATTAGTTAAAAAGGGGCGTATTCTGGAATTGTTGCGGAGGCTAAGGCGACATGACTTGGACAGGGATTGGATGTGGGCCTGAAAGGACAGTTCAGAGTCTAAGGTTAGCCCTAGCACCCTGGCATGTGGGGATGGACTAATAGATGAGCCATTGATCTTGACAGAGAAGTCAGGAGAAGGGGCACGTGGGGGAGGAAATATTAAGAGCTCAGTTTTAGATAGATTCAGTTTGAGAAAGTTCATGCTTGAGTTAAAATTTGTCGGTTCATGTTTCAGTTTGAGTTTATTCATGTTTGGCTTAAGAAAACGTTGTCAATCTTCTGACTGCGTTGGGCAGCACAGTGGCTAAGTGGTTAGTACGTCTGCCTAGCAGCACTAGGGTTGTGGTTTGAATCCGAACAGTGGTACTACCTGCATGGAATTTTCATATTCTCCCTGTACCTGTGTGGGTGTACTCCAATTTCCTCCCACACTTCAAAGACATGTTGGTAGGTTAATTGGCACCTGTCCAAATTGTCCCTAGAATATATATGTATGAATGTGAGTTTAGGACCTTAGATTCTAAGCTCCCTGAGGGCAGGGACTGATGTGAATGTACAACATATATATAGAGCTGTGAAGCGCTATATACAGTGCATCCAGAAAGTATTCACAGCGCATCACTTTTTACACATTTTGTTATGTTACAGCCTTATTCCAAAATTGATTCAATTCACGATTTTCCTCAAAATTCTACAACAATACCCCAGAATGACAACATGAAAGAAGTTTGTTTGAAAGCTTTGCAAATTTATTTAAAAAAAAAAACGAAAAAAATCACATGCACATAAGTATTCACAGCTTTTGCTCAATACTTTGTTGAAGCACATTTGGCACCAATTACAGCATAAAGTATTTTTGAGTATGATGCTACAAGCTTGGCACACCTATTTTTGGGCATTTTCTCTTATTCTTCTTTGCAGGGACTCTCAAGCTTCATCAGGTTGGATGGGGATCGTCGGTGCACAGCCATTTTCAGATCTCTCCAGAGATATTCAATCAGGTTCAAGTCTGGGCTCTAGTTGGGCCACTCAATGTTATTCACAGAGTTGTCCCATAGCCACTCCTTTGTTATCTTGGATGTGTGCTTAGGGTTGTTGCCTGTTGGAAGAACCTTCGCCCCAGTCTGAGGTCATCAAGGATGTCTCTGTACATTGATGCATTTTTTTCTTTCCCTCGATTCTGACTAGTCTCTTAGTTGCTGCCGCTGAAAAACACCCCCACAGCATGATGCTGCCACCACGATTCTTTACTGTAGGGATGGTGTTGGCCAGGCGATGAGTGATGCCTGGTTTCTTCCAGACATGATGACACTTGCCATTCAGGGCAAAGAGTTCAATATTTGCTTCATCAGACCATAGAATTTTGTTTCTCATGGTCTGATAGTACTTCAGGTGCCAGGCAGGCTGTCATGTGCCTTTTACTGAGGAGTGGCTTCCGTCTGGCCTCTCTACCATACAGGCCTGATTGGTGGAGTTCTGCAGAGATGGTTTTTCTCCTTGAAGGTTCTCAGCTCTACACAGAGAAATGCTGGAGCTCTGTCAGAGTGACCATCAGGTTCTTGGGCACCTCCCTGACTAAGGCCCTTCTCCCCCGATTGTGCATAGACACATACAATAACATGGAGGGGGTTTGGAAGCAGTAAAAAATGTGCGTGAGACCTAAAGATCACAAGGCACTGTGAGATGCTATTGTACACTTGTGTTAACCACAGCATTTTTTATCAGAGGGCCATGCTACGAGCATGTCTTTTTAAACACATACACACATTGCCGGCTGGGGTCAGCAGCCAGGATGGTGTGTATATTTGTAAAGGCAACTGTCAGGTTTCATGTGGAAGTGATACGAGCAGTTCTAAAGTCACCATTCTCTTCCACAACTGTTGCATCATACCCCCCAACTTTTGAGGGTGGGGACAGGGTTTCTAACAGCGGCCCCACCTATAGGTCAGCCTATAATAAGGCTGACCTATAGGCACTATAAATATCTCCTAAACGTACATGGATTAGGAAATGTATCTACTGTACATGGAGCCTGTGATATCGCCTGCGCATGCGCTCTGAAGGAGTGGCCACCCGGGATGTTCCTTCAGAGTCCTGTGCCGTAAACAATGCATACTAGCACATTATGGCTTTACCTTGAAGGTTCCAAAAATACGCCATTTCTTTTTTTTTTTTTTGCCGCAGGGTTCCTCTTAATATCCACACCAGACCCAAAGGGCCTGGTAATGGACTGAGGGGGGACCCATGCCGTTTTTTTCAATGAGTTTTATCTATATTGCCCAGACCCGACAATTCATTACAGCTGCAATCAGTTTTAAATTACTTTTTTTCCTTTAGAAATGTTATTTTGCTGTGGTACTGTTCTAAACACGGGAAAACTGTGCCACTTTACAGGCATACTAAAGACACCCCCTAGGCACGATATTTAAAGGAACATTTAATTTTTATTGTTTCGCTTTAAGCATTTTTAAAATCACTGCTCCTGAAAAAACAGGCATTTTTAAAACTTATTTTTGCATTGATACATGTCCCCTGGGGCAGGACCCGGGTCCCCAAACACTTTTTATGACAATAACTTGCATATAAGCCTTTAAAATGAGCACTGTTGATTTTTCATGTTCGTGTCCCATAGAATTTAACGGTGTTCGTCCAAATTTTTTGCCTGTTAGCAAGTTCTGGTGCGAACCGAACCGGGGGTGTTCGGCTCATCCTTACTGGAAACCCACATCTCCTAATGGTGATGGGCTTTAAGGCCCTTTTATAGGTTCATGAAGAACCATGAAATGCTAAAAAAAAGATTATACCATAACTTAACTATATCATTTTAAATTTTTTCTTTCTCTCTGAAATATTTACCAGGAATAAAACTTTGTATACAATTTTGACAAAGACAAATGTTTTTCAAAACAATGTAACATCCACTTTTCAGTTAATTTGGAACAGAGTCAACACAAGAGCCATTCATCAAATTAGTTTGAGGAAACCAATCAAATATACAAGCCTCGCTCTGATTATTTCTAACTACAAAACCATAGAACAAGTGAGTAATGATCCAGACAATGTTTTGGTCTCAATAAATCTGGCATTTGTGAGAAGATAACTATGAATCTAACATAGCTGGCCTTGCATTGGGGTCTTAAACCATGTTCAGTAAAAGAACACTGTGTAATACTGCAGGCCAACTGTCATATCCTGCATCTGGTTTTGTTCTGTACTGGTCCCACACAACAAGCTTCTAGTTCTGTTCCACTCATTTTCCTGCAGTCAGAATTCCATTTGTGTTCCAGTCGAATTCCCGCAGCTAGCATCCCAGTCTGTTCCACTACATTTCCTATATCCTACATCTGGCTGTGGTACATTTCCTACAAACAGAATCCAGTTGCATTGGCGGCAGCAGTCATTTTTTGTTAGACACACAATGCACTGACCACACCTCACTTTTTTATAGTGTTGGTTCATATTTGTGTAACAGTATATATTATGTAAAGTGTCCATACAGTATTTTGTTTTTAGAGAAAGGCAAAAGTCACAGGTGAATTTTTTTAGAATGAAGGATTCGCAAGCCTGTGCTTTACGAGGGTAGGTATTGTGTAGAAAGAAAATCTGTGCACACCTCTGATATGCTGGTCAGCAGAGGTGCCACTGTTAATAACTTTTGTAAATCAGCTGTTGGAACAGAACTACAAAGCAGCACCACATAAACGTTGACTTTCACTGGATGTTTGACTAACGTGTTACAATAGAAAAAGTGGAACAGCTTTTGGTTGCAGTGATCGCTGTGTTGCTGCTTAGAAGCTCCCTTTAAACAGTTTGAGTATCTTAACCCCCTAACATCTATAATTTGGGCACCCACATCGTTTTTCTGTGTGAGTATGGAAAACCTTTTTGAAGCTGATAGGCCTAATTTATTAGGGAAAAAAATCAATTCGCAAAGTGACTTATAACGACCAATCAGAATAAATGTTTTAGTTTAGTTATGGGAAAAAAAGGTTGCGCTTAACTTCAAAATACGAATAATAAAAATTTTACAAAAAATATGATAGTGAAAATCATACACCAAATAATGCTGAACGTGAAATTACAAACAAATATGATAGCTGCAAAAAACTTCCAAAAATAATCCTGTGAAGAATAGTGGCAAACGTAAATCGCAAAAAAAACAATATCTGTATAAAATAAATGCAATGCCTCAAAAAGTCCAGAAATGATCCTGTGGGCAAAAGAAAAAACTCCAAGATACAGGTGCACAGCAAGTGACAGTCCGAATAACGTTGGTGACAACAGTAAATGAAGTGACTGTAGTGTCAGCAATCCCACCACCGTCTGTAGTGCCTGCTTACCAGCTTCCAGAGACTGTATACTTGTGGCTATTGCCCAGCCAGGGCCTTTTCCTCACACTGGTTGGACCGATCCCGTCGTCCTGTGTATGGAGGTTCCGTTAGGGCTGCTGGGCTCCAAATTCCTTCCACTGACGGCTCTTAATATCCCGCAGTGGGTGTGATGGAGGCTCGTACATGAAAAAAAAGGATGCCGGAGAGGAACCATAGGTAAAACCCGTGTGGGCTAGTTTTATTAAAATTAGCGCACAACAAGTGTGCATACAAACACTTAAAAAAAGTTTAAAATTTGCGGCCGGCCGGCTACAGTACTAAGGCCCGTGCTAGGTGACGGACATGGATCGCGGTGACGTCAGCACGTCGCTCCTCCTATGCGTTTCGTCTCACATCTGACATACTCATGGGGGCACGAGCGGCGTACTGACGCACTACAATAAATAACAAACACCCAAGCCTCGTTCTGAGTCGTAAGTGGCTAAGAGTGCCGAGAAACCATCTTGGATCCGGGCAACTGACAGTATCATGCCGGAAAGCAATGTTACCAGCCTGGATCATGTAAAAGAAAAAAGGAAAAAGAAAAATAAACCTCGATAAACATAACTAAAATGTACAAACACTGTGCCTTTACTTAAATCAACCCATACCCAATCGGAAGTGGGTTAAAATTAAGGCATGTGCACGGCTTATATGCACAACTTATACGCATTGAACATATGCACGGCTTGTATAAACAAGCAGCAATATTAATATTATTAATAGGGCAAGTTTAGTTAGTCTGGTTTAGTTTAATGGAATATGCCTGCTTTCTTAAGCCTCATACACACGATCGGACTTTGTACCGACTTTCCTGTGGATTTTTGTACAAAGGGCGTTGGCCCCAAGTTTGTATTGCATACACACGATCTGACTTTTTAGGCAACAAACATGAACGTAGTGACGTTTCAACGTACTGACGACACTTCAAAAGAGGATGTTTGAATACTCCAGCGCCACCTTTGGTCAACTTCTATATTGTTGTCTGATATTTTGCATTGGTTCTGAGCATGCGTTTTTGTACTTGTACAAAAGTCCAATGGTTTTGTGTACACATGGTCGGACTTTGCTCCATCGGACTTTTGTTGGCAGAAAGTTGTTCCGTTCGCACAGCCAACAAAAGTCGATGAAAACTGAAAAAGTTGGTCCGATGGAGCGTACACACGGACGGATGTTGGTCCAAAACAGCTAATTTGCATATTTGTTGTCAAAAAGTCCGATCGTGTCTACGGGCCTTTAGGATAACACATTTTTTGCTTTTTTGCATATGTATTGAATATTTAGAACACAATACTAATTTATCAACATCCTGGATACAAATTAATTATATAAGAACGTGACCTGGAAAGTTCACTGAAAATTGTATTATTTAAATATAATTCATAATTCACTGCTCATAAAAAGATGTTTCTTACATTTAGCAACCAAATGATAAAAGTGTTCAAGACAAGTGGGCAGGGTTAATACAAATTCTTGCAATTTCAGTTCAAAAAAGGCATTTGGTATTTTCCAGTTTTGAAAGAGATGAAACTTGGGAAAATGTGCATGTATTGCAGAGATGTACTGCATTTTTTTTAACTTGTCCTGAAATACATGTAGTCCTCTTTTGGGGGGATTATGAAAAATGGTCCTTCCCAAACAGGATATTGTGCTAAACCTGTAGGTGAATAAGAGAACTAGAACCTTCTCTAAGTGTAAGAGTACATTTGTTATAAAGTTGGCAGTGCATCCACCCAGGACAGGGTCACTGTGAACAGAGGACACTCCCTTTCTTGGAAATTAGCCAGTAATCTTAAAAAAGTAATTGGGAGCAGAGGAACTACTGCAACTAAAATATAGCATTAACCATATTTATATGGATGTACACAAGTATAGAAATAATACAAGCGTTATATAGGAAAATATTAAATACAGCACATACAGCCAATGTACAAACAGGTATTAACAGCAAAGGGCCCAACGGGAGTCCTAGTGGAATTGTGCACAAATACCCAGGTATACCGTATATAGTTATACAAAGATTAACCTCCAGATAAAATGTTGTAGCAATGTCCAGATGCAGAAGCCCCTGAGGTTGATCATGATGTGACATTCATCTTGCTGTTGAAGATGTGAAGATACGATCTGTGGTGATGAGGAGACCCTCCAGCCGTTGTCCAAGCAGCCTAGAATGCAGCTCTTCACCAGTGAAAACCATAGGGTGGCAACTCAGAGTCAGCCTACCAACTCTGCACTTAGTCCCTAGTTATCTGCCATGCAACTGGTCCTCTAACCAGCTAAAGTGACCACCAAATGCCAAACCTGGCTCTAGCCTATGATGGGTATTGAGCGCTGAGCTAAAACTAGCTATAGAATTCCAGTCCAGAAGGGACAAGGTTAGCTAAAATATCAGGAGCTGTATATAAACTCTTTTGCAATAAACATGTTAACCTACTAAAATACTGGAAGGTGACCACTACACACATACAGTAGCACAGACCTAGCAATCTGGCACTGTGCATATTTGATAAAAAAAAAATAGGACAGAGATATGTCTGTCACAAGGACTCAGATACACACTCAAGAAGCTATTGGCAGCTGCGGTTAAACTATTAGAACATAGGAATATTTTCCCAATAGTCTACGCTTCTGATTTGGGTGAAAAGACAGCAGTAGTAGCAGCCCATGTGTGTACTGTATAAGATCATGTAGCTCAAGTATCTGTCTCTGTCTCGCTGGCAACAAAATTGAGTACACCCCTAAGTGAAAATGCCAAAATTGGGCCCAAAGTGTCAATATTTTGTGTGGCCACCATTATTTTCCAGCACTACCTTAGCCCTCTTGGGCATGGAGTTCACCAGAGCTTCACAGGTTGCCACTGGAGTGCTCTTCCACTCCTCCATGATGACATCAGCTGGTGGATGTTAGAGACCTTGCACTCCTCCACCTTCCATTTGAGGATGCCCCACAGATGCTCAATAGGGTTTAGGTCTGGAAACATGCTTGGCCAGTCCATCACCTTTACCTTCAGCTTCTTTAGCAAGGCAGTGGTCATCTTGGAGGTGTGTTTGGGGTCGTTATCATGTTGGAATACTGCCCTGTGCCCAGTCTCCAAAGGGAGTATGTCACAGTACATGTTGGCATTCATGGTTCCCTCAATGAACTGTAGCTCCGGCAGCACTTATGCAGCCCCAGACCATGACACTCCCACCACCATGCTTGACTGTAGGAAAAACACAGTTGTCTTTGTACTCCTCATCTGGTTGCCATGACACACGTTTGACACCATCTGAACCAAATACGCTTATCTTGGTCTCATCAGACCACAGGACATGGTTCCAGTAATCCATGTCCTTAGTCTACTTGTCTTCATTAAATTGTTTGCGGGCTTTCTTGTACATGATCTTTGGAAGAGGCTTCCTTCTGGGACGTAGACCAATTTGATGCAGTGTGCAGCGTATGGTCTAAGCATTGACAGGCTGACCCCCCATCCCTTGAACCTCTGCAGCAATGCTGGCAGCACTCATTCATCTATTTTCCAAAGACAACCTCTGGATATGACGCTGTGCATGTGCACTCAACTTCTTTGGTCAACCATGGCAAGGCCTGTTCTAAGTGGAACCTCTCCTGTTAAACCACTGTATGTTCTTGACACCATGCTGCAGCTCAGTTTCAAGGTTCTGGCAATCTTCTTATAGCCTAGGCCATCTTTATGTAGAGCAACAATCCTTTTTATCTGATCCTCAGAAAGTTCTTTGCCATGAGGTGCCATGTGGAACTTCCAGTGACCAGTGTGAGAGAGTGAGAGCGATAACACCAAATTTAACACACCTGCTCCCCATTCACACCTGAGACCTTGTAACACTAACAAGTCACATAACATCAGGGAGGGAAATGGCTAATTGGACCTAATTTAGAAATTTTCACTTAGGGGTGTACTCACTTTTGTTGCCAGTGGTTTAGACATTAATGGCTGTGTGTTGAGTTATTTGAGGGGACAGCAAATTCACACTGTTATACAAGCTGTACACTCACCACTTTACATTGTAGCAAAGTGTAATTTCTTCAGTGTTGTCACATTAAAAGATATAATAAAATATTCACAAAAATGTGAGGGGTGTACTCGCTTTTGTGAGATACTGTATAATCTCTGTGGACATTCAGCAGCACAGCCACTTACAGATAGTAGAGGGCAGGAGATCCCTACATACACTTTAAAGCCCAAATCTGGCCAGAAAAGTTACCTTGCAATGGGGCTGTACCTGCACTGGTTTTGTCCAGGGGAGAGAAATAAGCCTTATACTCATCTGATCCTCCGCTCCACCAGCAAACGGCACTCCCCTACTATCCAGTGGTGGGCTGTACCTGGCATCCTTAACTCCAGAATAGGTCTATGGAGCCTGCTCTGGGCTTTATGACATATGGAACAGTCCACTGTTCAGAACCACTAGAGTGTGGGGGTGCAGAAGCTGTAGAGACTGTTCTTGTACTTGAAGGATCAGAGGATCAACTAAGTATATCTTCCTTCATCTCTCCAGTAGACAAAAAACAGCAATTAACCCTTGCAGTGCGGGCACAGAAACATTTTTTTTTGCCCGGAGTTCAGCTTTAAACTTCACAACCCTCCCCCACCCCACATTTTTCCCCTGTTACTTGTAATCTAGGGTTGTGGATTGTCCCCGATTCAGATACTCACCTGCCTAGCTATTTCAGCATTGACCTTCTTCGATGTGCTGCTCAGGTGGAACAACCTAGGACCCATAACACCATCTATTTCTCTGATGTCATTGGGAGTCTGGCTACCTCTTTCAGGCCCCTGATGACATGTGCCAGCTCTGCCCACTGGCTGCCTTTCTGCTCCTGCTGCCCTTTGGGATATGTGCTGAGGATATACCAGGAGGCTTAGAGAATAGTGACAAGTCATTCTTGCCTAAGCAAGAATGGTGGTGGGGGTTGGGGACAAAGTATAAAAAGTTTTTAAAAATGGAAACAATTTTTTTTATATATTAAGGAGGGAGGAGGAAAGGATGGAAGAAATGTAGTTCCCAGGAAAATGGATAACATAAACAGATCAACATTACTTATAGTTGGTTACTATGTAAGGCTGTTACATGACTAAATGTTTCAAATGCTTCTAATACCAACGCTACAACATGAACACAACTAGATAATGGAAGCATTTCCTGACGCTTTTTTCAGCTGGGACAGTATTTTGTAGTGTAACATGCTGCACATTTCAAGCTAACTTGACCTTGTAAGCCACAGCAGGAAAAAATAATTATTCTAATTTCTTCATATATGCTTAGGACATATTCTTGAGTTATTCCATTTAATGTAGCCATGTTGAAAATAGAAGAAGATGGATTGCTGCGTCAAATTGAACATTACTCTATCAAGTGTAAATGGAGTCTATAGAAACAACCACATTGGATACTGCAAATGCCAATAATGTTAATAGGTTTTTATTAAATTTTTCTACCTTACTATAAATAGAGTAAAAGTGTTGTGTTTATGAATTACGGTACCTGTAATAATAAGTCGATTTATTTGCTTTGATTAAGCAAAATCATGATGCTAGGTTTTTCCATAAGAAAATTAATAGTCACTTTGGTTTTATCTATATAGTGTGTAACCCACTTGTACACCTTTACATTAATAAGCAAGTCATTGGTACATATCATACATATCAAATAAAGCAACATGAACACACTTGGTCCTGCAGCATTACTATACCTTGGCTTATACCTATGGTATGAAATAAATTTGATGGGGGCGTGGCCTGACCTGGCATGAAGACAGTCGCATAACTCCCGAGCTCCGGCACCACAGGATCGAAAGCTTCAAAAAACGGAGGTAATACTTTACCAACTCTTACCCAAGACATGGGGACAGCTTCCCGCACCTCGTCTGCCTCCCGCTCTCGGTCCCCTCGGGAATTGAGTGGAACCCCGAGCCAACACATCCCCGAAATGTTCAGGACGGGCAGAGGGAATATGGCGCCTTCCCGCCACTCCACCTCACAACCACCGCTGACTATCCAACCGCTCTCCACTCCCCAGCATACCCACCCGAACGGGAACAGCGACGGGATAGATCTGATGCCACATCCCCAGCTGAACATACATGACTTACGATCAGTTGCAGACGATATAAAAGGCACCCTGGCGGCTGCCATTGCCGAACTGCGGCTCGACATACATACCTTGTCTGACAGAGTTGAGACAGTTGAACGAGTGACCGAACGACATGACAAGCTCCTGCATGTCACAACCACCCGGATCGACTCCCATACTCTACAGATGCGGGATATGCAACGCCATTTAGAGGATTTGGATAATAGGGGCCGCCGCCATAACCTCCGGGTCCGCGGTATGCCCGAATCTATTGAAGGGGAGGCAATCTCCCAAGCCGTGGTAAGCCTCTTTAATGGCCTCCTCAACCGTCCACCCCAAACTCCTATAATCATGGAACGGATACATCGTGCACTACGCCCTAAAGGGAAAGAGGGTGACCCCCCGCGAGATATTGTCTGCTGTATCGTTGATTATAGACTGAAGGAAGACATTATCAAACAGGCGAGAAGCATGCAACGAATACTACATGAAGGGGCACCTATCCAGATATATCAGGACCTCTCAGGCATAACACTGCGGCACAGACGAGACCTTAAACCTTTGCTGGATGTCCTGAGGGAAAAGAATATCACCTACAAGTGGAAGTTCCCATTCTGCCTTTCTGCCTCCACCAACGGCCGCACAGCCCTCCTCAGAGTGCCTGAAGATCTACCGCACTTCTGTAGAGCACTCGGTATCCCTCTGATACCGGTACATAACTGGTACGCTGAATTCCGCCACCCTACCTCCGGAAAGGACGAAGCCATGGAAGAACCTATGGATGCCCAGAATACCAGTTACCGCAGGAGGAGATCTCCTTCCACCCCGAGGCGCAACACCAGATTCCAAACGGGAAACCGAGGGCGAAGCCCTTCGGCATCACCTGGAGCCCGAAGGAATCGCAGGGATCGTTAACCCATCTGGTCTGCAAGTATACTTCATCACTGATGCCCACCTCTTCCATCTCCGCAAAACCTGAACTAATTTTTGATTTTGCTTTTATTTCATAATTCTATTTCTTCATCTTTATTTTACTCTCTTTAACCACGATCTGCGGTTCACTATACAGGGGAATGCTAACCGCCATACTATCCGCCATGTTTTTATTTACGGCCTTGTTGAGCTGTGATAGCTCTGAACACTTTCTCCCCTCACAACTGTCCTCGGCCGACACCCTACGGATCGCGCTGCCCATTGGCTCTACAGTACTTCTAGACACCTCCCTATCTTGTATGGGACAACTTCTGCCCGCCAACAAGCTGAGGAGGAGAAGACTACAGAACCCAAGAGGCTCCGCGGCTTAAAACACCACCTCCTGACGGAGATATGACCTAATGCGCAACACGCCCACGCACGGAATTCTCTTTCAAACCCGACAATCTTGCCTTTCTATACGGAGCTCTTCAGATCACGCTGCCTTCCGACCTACTACCCCTGACGCATCTGTTGTCCCAACTGGGATCACGAACCGTCCATGCATAGAAGACCACCCTCCTCTACCATGAGCCTTCGGCCGCATACTGTCTCTCAGCGATACGGAACGCCTCGCCACCAGCCTCTCAGAGAGATACTCGGCTCCGGAATGCTACACTCCTCACGTCAGTGACTCAGCGATACCACGGCTCCCCTGCTGGTGTCTGATACCACCTCTTCCCAGAATGACGTTACTCTGCTGAATGTCGGGGTGCACAGAGACAAACACACTCACAGAGCCCGGCTATCGCCTCCTGAACCTTTTATCCTTTTGTCATTTTTGTTGTTTATTTTTTCCTCGGCTGATGGGTAACTATACTTGTGACCATATCACCAGCAAAGTACATAATTTCCCTAACTACACCTGCAATGTTTTTTCCTTTACAATCCCCCAGGTTTTACACATTGAAGTGTGGTTTAGTTTGCTTCTCTTATACACTGTTTTATTGTTACCTGAGTATTTCTCATGTATGCAGTTACCAATCACACCACCTGCCTGTACGGCTTCACAGACCTGTGCGGGACGACATACGTGGCAACCGCTCTTCCCACCCATGTCTGACCCTGCAAGCTGGCCAACGGGCTTGCCCACTTATGCCTAAAAGTTACCCCCATATTTGGGAAATATCGCCTAATACCCACCGGTACGATCGGTCTACCACTTTGCTTCCTCACATATAGGCGGTTACCCATAATTTAATACATTAAGACACCATACCCTATCGAACAATAACTGCATACACTATGCATACCTCCACCACTGATCCCATTGATCCTGTGGTGACGGACAACCCCACACTCACACTCCCACTCTCTCTTCACTGCCACGGTCCTGGTCGACCCCACACACGGATACGTGTTGGTGTAAGGTCTCCCCCTTTCGGAGCCCTCGCGCCACGTTCATTCCGTGACCTACCGATACAACCATCCACGAGAGGCCTGTGGACGCACTTATCCACGCCTCATCGGTCCAACTCCAGTGACCCCCCCAGATACACAGAAAACCTTTGCCTCTACTGCTCACTCATCCCTCCCCCTTCCCCCTCCTTCCCACACAATCATGGCGAACGCTATCCCAACTCCAGCCTCAAAGGATGACCAACAACCTTCTTTCCATACACTTAAACTATGCTCCATAAACATTAGAGGGCTCAACACACCTGAAAGGAGATCTCAACTCTTACATTCCTTACAACGTTCAAAGACCCAAATCGCACTCATTCAGGAGACACACTTCCGTACCAACTCCATCCCTAAGCTCCAAAATGCTCACTTCCCCACAGCCTTTCACTCCTCAAACATTGAAGCGAAATCCAAAGGGGTATCCATCCTCATATCTAAACACTGCCCCATTCAGATCACTGATGTCCAAAGGGATCCACACGGTAGATTCCTGTTTATTAAAGGTACTTTATATCAACGACCCCTCACCATCGCCAACATATACGCCCCCAACTCAAAACAAGTCCCCTTTTTTCGATCTACTCTACAATTACTTGCCAGCTTCCAATCAGGTACCCTTATAGTGGGGGGAGACTTTAATGTAACCCTGACACCCTCAATAGACACGTCCAACGGATCATCCTCCCTGACCTACCGTGCTCTTCGGGCAATACGACTGGAACTCCTCAACCTGCAACTCCACGACTCTTGGCGCACGCTACACCCTACCGTGAAGGATTTTACTTACTTTTCCCACCCTCACAACAAATATTCCAGGATTGACCACTTTTTTATATCTCAAGCAAGCCTGTCCCATCTCTCTGCTGCCTCCATTGACCCTTCTGTACTTTCGGACCACAACCCTATTTCCATGACCTTACGCCTCCCGACTTCCCGACCTAGGACCTCTATCTGGCGACTTGACAACTCACTACTGACTGACGTCGCCAACGTACAACGCATAAACTCTTGCCTCTCCAACTTCTTTGCCGAAAACTCTTCCGATGACACTTCCCACACGGTCACCTGGGCCGCACATAAATGTGTTGTTCGGGGAGAACTACTCTCTATTGCAACGCACTAGACACAGAAATGCTCGCATTTCAGAACTGACTTCACGCATCCGCAAACTTGAGCATGCACACAAAGCGTCCCTTGCTGCCTCTTCTTTAACTGATCTGACTAAATCTCGCGAGGAACTCAGGGACGTCCTTCATGGTGAACTGAAACGCAAATTTACAATGACACAAAAAATTTACTATGAATTTGGCAATAAAGCGAGCAAACTTCTAGCGAGAGCAATACAGACCAAAAGAACGGCCCACACAATTCACACAATTAAACATCCCTCAGGCAAATCCTTGGTTACCACGGAAGACATCTCTAACCATTTCGTTCGCTATTTCTCTAAATTATACAATCTCCCACCCACACGTCAGACCAACTCTAACACAGACCGCCTAACGGCCATCTCCGAATTCTTGACACAATATGGCCCCACCCCCCTCTCCACTGAAGACTCCGCGACACTAGATCTACCCCTCTCACAAGACGAAATACTTATGGCCCTGAAACAAATGAAGTCGGGTAAGAGCCCAGGCCCAGATGGCCTGTCTGTCGGATACTACAAGGCCTTCCCGACCACACTCATCCCACACCTTACAAAAGCCCTCAATGACCTCTCTCCAGACTCCGCGGCTCATAGGGATATACTAGAAGCCCACATCACACTCCTTCCCAAACCAGGCAAAGACCACACGCTAGTGACCAACTATCGCCCAATCTCGTTACTCAATGTGGACGTTAAACTATATGCGAAAGCTTTGGCGAATCGCATTCTCCCCTTTATCCCCAATTTAGTTTCTCTAGAACAGGTTGGTTTTGTCCCTGGCAGGGAAGCCAGGGACAACACCATCAAAGCTCTACACATCCACCATTGGCTTTCCAAAACTGCTACACCCGGCTTTTTCCTTTCCCTGGACGCAGAGAAGGCATTTGACAGGGTAGCTTGGGACTTCATGGAGGCCACACTGGCTGCTATAGGCCTTCCACCCCGCATGCTGCACATGATCATGGCATTATACTCCTCTCCAACAGCAAGGATAAGGATCAACGGCTGCCTGTCGGATGCCTTCTCTGTGTCCAATGGAACCCGTCAGGGTTGTCCCCTCTCCCCACTCATCTTCATCCTAACCATGGAACCTATGATTCGAAAACTTAGAGACAATCCCTCCATCAAAGGCATTGAAATAGGTCACAAGCAATATAAAATAGCTGCCTATGCGGACGATATCCTACTTTTTCTTGCGGACCCCATCACCACCATCCCCAACCTCCTAGCTGACTTCTCCCTATTCCACTCCCTATCCAACCTACGGATCAATTTTGCGAAATCCAAAGCGTTAAATATAACTCTACCAACGGCTCTGGTCCAACAAAGCAAACATAACTTCCCATTTAGCTGGGAGACACACGAACTCTCCTACCTCGGAATCAAAATCCCGACAAATCTCCGTGATCTATTTGCCAGAAATTTCTCAAGGGCGCTGCTATCCATTCAGGGTGACCTTCAGAAATGGCATCTGGGTTCTTTCTCCTGGATGGGTAGAGTCGCCTTGATAAAAATGAATATTCTACCCAGACTCCTTTACCTTTTTCAAGCTATCCCAATTAGATTACCAACCTCTTTCTTTAATGCCTATAAACGTTTATGCAAGATCTTTATATGGTCATCCAAGATCCCTCGCATAGGTTGGAATAGGATGGTTTTACCTAAAACACTAGGAGGTCTCGGCCTCCCAGACCTACAAAAGTACCACTGGGCCTCACATCTCACTAGAATTGTCGACTGGCATGTCCATAGTACTACCAAGGACTGGATCACATTGGAAGACTCCTTCTCATCACTCCCTCTGTCAAACTCACCATGGATTAACCTTAGACATGTCCCAAAAGATTTTGCGTTACACCCGCTTACTGGAGCTACTCTTTCCACCTTCAAAGTGGCTTGCAAATCACTTGGCATCACGCCTACCTATGGCCCCATGACCCCATTAGAAAACAACCCTGAATTCCCCCCTGGCCTTTCCTTACACGACCAGACGGACAATACACGCTCATCACATGTTAGAGCACAACAATTCTTCCAGAATGGATCACTAATGTCTTTCTCCACCCTCTCCACGGCACTACCAGAATACAATATTCCATTTTTTAAATATTTACAACTACGACACTTCTTTAACACGACAACATCCACCCCCTCATGGCACAGGGAATACACACCTTTCGAACTCGTATGCACCAATACGGAACCACTAAGCCACCTGATCTCATCCATATACGCCCTACTATTTTCCAAACATGTAATCAAGGAGGACAAACTAGTCATTCAATGGGAATCAGATCTCGCCCTAACACTCTCCCAAGCTGAATGGGAACGCATATTCACTCTCATCCACAAGGGCTCACTAAACATTTCTACACAGGAAAACAGATACAAACTCTTTTCTAAGTGGTACAGGACTCCTGACAAAATACATCACTTCCACCCAACTACTCCACCAACTTGCTGGAGGTGCAACACCGCCAGGGGTACCCTTCTCCATGTGTGGTGGGACTGCCCCCTCATCCAACCATTTTGGTCAGAAATCCATACAATGATCTCCAACATCACTACAGATACACCAACTTTTACCCCTGCTTACTACTTACTGCACCATACGCCCGAGCCTCTTGGCCCATACAAAAGGTCTCTATCCCTCCAACTGATCAACGCTGCCAACCTTTGTATCCCTGCTCTTTGGAAAACCAACACCCCACCCTCAATCGACGACTGGATACGTCGGGTCGACAGAACGGCTGAAATGGAACAACTCATTTGTCAAGCTTGTGATAACCCAATCAAATTTACAAACACTTGGGCCTGCTGGCTACACTTTAGAAGCTCCACGGCACAAGCCACCTCACCTTCTCTCACGTCATACCCACCTTAAACTTACTACACTATGCCCTCATCCAGAAACCTACATGTCTGGTCACCAACCATTACATTTCCTCCTGTGCTCCTCTTGCTTATCCTTCGCCTCCCTTTCACATGAACCCACCCCCCCCCCCCCCACTCAACTAGTGGCTCTCATAGATAAGAACAATCTCTGAGACGGTCACTGGAACCTCCCTCCCCACCCCCTCCCTCACCCTACCCCATGTGCTCTTAACCCTCTGGGCTCTACACACGAGTCAGGATGCTCCTTATATGTTACTGATACTAGTCCTTGACTCTCAGACCCTTTACCGTCCACAGCAAGTACCCTAAAGGGGTGTACGGTATATGGGTCGCCCGCGAAGGATGCACCCATGACCCCCATCCTCCCCCCCCGATAAATGAGCCCACCGACACTCCACACCACCCTCATCGTAGGTAAAATACTCTCGGTACTTACTACTCTGTTATCCTGCTGACACATTGCCATGACTTTTTACGGCACAGGCCCCCTCACGGGGAACAGATAAGAATATCTTTATATTACCGATTGTCGCTGTTCTCTCCCACGAATATCTTCCTTAGAGTACTATAAGTTTATATCAACTGTACACATTTGCTTCTTGTTGAACTTGATGTTTTCAGTGGATCTATATGTTACAATTTACTGTTACAATTTACTGTTATCCTGTTAAAACTCAATAAAATTATTGAAAAAAAAAAAAATTTGATGTCATCTGTACACACAAGACAGGAGTAGAGAAATGTTCCACCCTCTTATTTTGATTTATCACCCTTAGAAGATCTCCTAAAAGAGAGGCATAGCTATAGTTGTTTTAATCCCAGCTGCATTTGCTTTTTCCTCATCTGGTTCTGACCTTGGGATTTCTGCACAATGCTGCAATGCATTTAATTTACAGTGAAGGGGATTAAGATGAACAGAAACAGTATGTCGCATTCAATGGCTAGAGTAAGATCTATGGGCTGCGAGACGCAAACCCATGTAGAGCATCTGGATTCCAGACCAGCACCAGCGTGAGGTTGTCACCTTCCCTCACGTCATAAGGAATAGTTCAGCCTAAACTAATTATAAAGTACCTGCCCTATATATTTTACGGCTGCACAAATACACATAAATTGATAGTATAAATGGATTTAAGTCATGAAGCCTGACAATTCTTTACAAACACGAAAGTGTCTCTCTGGTGCCCTAATCTCTAACGTCTTTCACTGTCTGACACATACAGTTTTATGTTCCATATTTGTGCCTGTTTCTACATTTCAGGGTGGTTTTATTCACATTCAGCTTTAACCTTTCATTATCTGTAGGTACACTTGTTTCTTTTTGAGAGAAAAATTATACTTATTTCATGAATGAAAACATAGAAAGATATATCCACAATTGAGGAAGCCATTCATTGCTGAATGACAGTATTATGGGAACTTAGATATTTAAAGTGGAACTTTAATCTAAAAAAAAAATAAAAAATTGCAAACAGGCAGGCTTTTTATAATGTCTCTTTTGCATTAAAGTTTCTTACTTGCCTCTCTCCACCGTATACTGGGCTGTGTATGTGCAGCTCATTGTATGATCTCGGCATTTGCTTAGATGAATGGACTCCCAGCCAATCAAAACAGTCAAAGATCAGAACCCAGAAGCAGCTTGGAGAGAAAATCTCAGCAAGGTGAGGAAGCTCCTGGACACTGCATTGCTAGAGTGGAGGCGAGTATAATTTTTATTTTATTTTCACAATGTGATCCAGCAAGTAACACACTTCCTGTCTTAGGGTGACAATGCTCACTCACTGTACTGTAGCTATGTGGAAGTAGCATTGTTACCTTGTTACCTTAAGCTACTCTGAACTACAAACACCACACCTTTTCCTAGACATGTGCATTCGTATTCGTCCTAATGCATTTTCGTCCGAATTTCAGGTATTTTCGTTATCGTTTTAACAAACGATAACGAAAGTGCAGAATCCGAAAAACGAAAGATCCGACATAAACAAATGCTTTATTTTTGTTTTCGTTGTGACAACAGTTCGATATAGATTCAACGCTGACAATAACAACCTGTGGTCGAATGTGCCTAACCTTAACTCTATTAGTCCAAGATTATTCTATATAGAGAGAAAAGATTTGACGGAGAGAGAAAATATTTGACGTAGAGAGGAAAGATTCGACGTAGAGAGAAGATTCAGAGAGAGAAAAGAGTGCCACTGGAATTGAGTGGAATTGAACATTCAACAGACACCATAAGCCTTCAATGACAGATTCAACCTTAATTCATTTGGATTTTCGGACGAATGCAATTTTTAACGAAAAACGAAATAAATAAAAACGAATTTCGGGAGTAACTAAATACATTTATTTTTTGGATGAAAACGAAATTCCGAAATTAAATATTTCAGTGTGCACATGTCTACCCTTTCCTCATCTCCATTACATATGGGGGAGGTGTTTTGCAGTTTGGAGTATAACTTGGAAAACTAATAGCATTGTTTAAGATTCTGGTTCAGTGTACAAAAAGTAACAAGAACACAAGATATCTGACAGGATCAAAAAGGTAAATTGGAGAAAATGTACTTGGCCTAAAAAAATAAAACCAATGCAACCTCCACATTTAAATGATTGGTAAGCTGCAATATATTCTTTGATGATGTGGTGGGGGACCCAGATATTTAATGATAGCTAATAGTAATATAGACACGGTCCACCCACAAATGCTATTTCTGCTTGCTTGATACTGGAGAGTTAAAGCACCTGACCAGTTTCTTTATCTTTCAGATATTCTATTGGTGAGATCTTTGTATTTGAGTTCTTTGGTCTGTACACCTACTCTAATGGTTTTAAAAGAGTCACATTCTCCCTGTTGGAATTTTACATTTTTTACATTATGGAGAATGCAATAAGATATGCTGCAATGCACAAGGTGGGCACGCATATCCACAACATCCAGATGGACAGGGACATACGAGAAGCCAGGGGCTGACTCAGACCACCATGGTGCACCTATGACCAGAATACTTTTGACTGGCTGGCCCACTAATTTTGTTTAATCTCTTGAATATATTTTAGTCTGCTGCACACCTATACAGTATGTTGAGGTTGTGTGGCAATTCATGTTACATATGTTAAAGTGTCATGGGGTAGTTTATTTTCATTGGTACTCCAAAGTCCAGTGACAAAGAACCTGCATTGTACTACCATGCATTGTAGTGTGCTTCTTTGGAAAAAAAATCGCCAGTGCTTTTTTTTTTGTCTATTCTGTTGAAAAATGAATGCACTGCTTTAACTCTCTAACACAACATGTCTGAATAAAGAGGTGTGAAGGAGGCCTTAAGGCTTATTTTATAGCACATAGATGTGTCGCCTAAAATTCTCATGTTATGGTAATGCTGGAGTTAAATTCTAAAAATAAAAAGGTTTTATTAAACTTTTTTGTAAAAATAAAAAATAAAAATTACTTTAGTAATTTTCAGTACGTTTTAGAAACCTTATAAATGATGTAAAATATTAATATGTGAACGATAAATTAATTACCTGTCTCATTTTTCAGAGAGTCATATGGCATATAGCAGAAGAAAACGTCACTCTCTCCAATATCTGCAAGAATATGATCCTGGATTAAGAGATTATTGCCTGTGAGTGGTAAAAGAAAGTGTCTCTAGCAATTCGTTGTAGACTTCCACACTTTAACCACAGCATATGCTGTGGATCATTAGTGTAATTTATCTTCTTACCTAAGTAAAGATAATATTGTTTTTAGATACCTTTCCCATTTTTTTTCAGATTCCATTTTATTACTTTCAAGGCTGTGATGATATCATTCTTGATCTAAAGTATTTAAAGTGTATTTTTTTTAGCAAAACACATGTAAAGTTTGCACAAGTGCTTAGCTGTCACTCTGCAATTTCATCAGTACTTAGAAAGGGAGTAAGCTCATGTACACTGTTGGCATCATACCACAGGAAGCATGTGGGCTTTTTCCATAGAATGTATAGTTGCCAACATCAGAAAAAAATCAAAATAACACTTTATTGTGTATAGGAGAAAAAGGGAGTGGTATGTGAACAAAACATGAGAATGGCCTTCAAGGGTACAGGTATGTCAGAGAACTCACGCGTTCCATGCCCGTCCTCGTCCAGTAGGGGTTAATCTCCGTTCGGCAAGCGCCAATACCCATGCGCAGCCTTCTCAACGAAACCGAACGTGCGGGCGTACCCGCGTACCAACGCTGACCTGTGCGCGCCCTCGTTTGTCAATACGAACGAGGGCACGCACTTCCACGTCAGCACGAACGTGTGCGCGTAATCACGCACGGACCCGTACCTCCACCAATCCCAGCACAAGGCGCCCTATATAAACAGGGCCTTCACATGGTGTCAGTGCTGGATCGTCTTCAGTCTTATCTCCTGAATACCTGCCTGAAGTTCCTGCCTACCTTGGTCCTGATTCACCTGGTTTTCCTGTTACCCTTCCTGGATTGACCCCGCTTACTGACTCCTTCCTTTGGTTTGACCTCAGCTTGGATCCCTGGACTACGGCTCTGCTCTCTGATTCGGTACCTTATCACCTGCCTGTTGCCAACCTATTGCCTGCCTTGACCACGAACTTGCCTTCTGCCTTGTACCTTGTTTGCCAGCCAGTTGCCGACCCACTTGCCTGCTTTTTGACCACGAACTTGCCCTCTGCCTTGTACCTTGTTTGCCAGCCAGTTGCCGACCTGTTTCCTGTCTTGACCTCGCGGTGCCTACATCCATCTGTTCGGCTGTTGCTGCACACAGCCTTGGATACCAACGTGAACACCAGCTCTTCAGAGGAACCAGTACTTCCAAGTACCAGTCTACCAGCCGCAGGCACTTGCACCCTTTCGTGCCCCAGCACTCCCTGTTCCCACCACCAGGGGTGTTTGGACCGGAACCGTGCACGAGGCCATCCCCAGCATCCGGACTCCGCTGTAAGGTACGTGATAGTACGATCCAGCCAGAATGGAGTCCGAAGGGGGTGCCTCGCCTTTGGAAGCTTTGTGCCAACAGATGTCGGCCCTTACCCTGGCAGTCCAGGGCCTGCGAGATGGCTATCATCAACTAGAACAGAGAGTGGAATCCATGGCCCCGGGCTCTGCAACTCATCAGGCCTCCCTGACATCCCGGTTTTCCGGCTCAGCAACCTCTGCATCGGCACCCACAGTAATGATGCCACCCCCAGAACCTCGTGTGCCCCCACCGGAACGGTTTTCAGGGGACCGCAGTAAGTTCCGCTCCTTCAGGAATGCCTGTCGGCTCTACTTCCTGCTACAACCCCGCACCTTCTCCCTGGAGAGCACTAAGGTGGGTTTCATAGTCTCCCTACTCCAAGGGGAGCCTCAGACCTGGGCCCACCGTATGTTGGAACAAGCCAGTCCTCTTCTGGATACCCTGGACTCATTTTTGGATGAAATGGCCAAGCTGTATGATGATCCTCAGCGCACCACAACAGCAGAGGCCAGCCTCCATGCCCTCCAACAAGGGCGCCGGCCAGTAGAGGACTACGTAACAGACTTTAGGCGGTGGAGTTCCGACACCTCTTGGAACGACGCCGCACTCCTCTATCAGTTCCGCATAGGCCTCTCCGAAGCTCTGAAGGATGAGCTAGCCCGAGTGGGAATCCCTAGTTCTTTGGAGGATTTGATTCAGCTGTCTATCCAGATAGACCGTCGTTTAAGAGAGCGGAGGTCCGAGAGGTCCAGCTTGACACGCCCCACATGGGTGTTACCCAAGGGTCCCAACTACCCTCCTACTCCCGTTTCCAACGTGCCTGCTGCCAACCCAGGAGCACCAGAGCCCATGCAAGTCGGCCTACTCCGCTCACCATTATCACCCGAGGAGAAACAGCGGCGTCGCCAGAACAACCTCTGCCTCTACTGTGGGGAAGCTGGGCACTACGCCAACACATGCCCGAATAAGATCCGTAAGTTCAATTCATCATCCCGTGTGCCTTTCGCCTTGTCTCTAATAAAAGCCGCTCACATCGCTGTTCCTATTTCCTTACAGCTCCCAGGAGAAATACTCCAAGTCCAGGCTATAATTGACTCTGGCGCATGTAGCTGCTTTGTGGATCATGCCTTCGCTCTACAACATAACATCCCATTAACACCTAAGCAGCATCAACTCTCCATACGGCTAGCAGATGGGTCAAATATCAAGTCCGGGCCTATTACCCTGGAGACACAACCCCTGTTCACCAGCATCCCACCAGGTCACCAGGAGCTACTCCGTCTGGATGTCATCTCCTCACCTTTGTTTCCTGTCATCCTAGGAATGCCTTGGCTACAGGCCCACAATCCCCAGGTCAACTGGGTCACCGGTGAGGTGACCTTTCAGTCCTCTTACTGTCTACAGAACTGTCTCAAGACCTTCCACCAGATTCCACCAGTTATTGGGTGCCTAAAAACGGACTCTGAATTCAAAGAGTTGGTGCCACCAGTGTACCACAACTTCCTGGACGTGTTCGATAAACAGAAAGCAGACACCCTTCCTCCCCATCGGGTCTACGACTGCCCGATTGAGTTACTACCTGGGGCCGAAATCCCTTTCGGGCGGATCTTTCCCCTGTCCGAACCTGAACTCCTGGTCCTCAAGGAGTACATCGATGAGAACCTCAAAAAGGGATTCATCTGACATTCCTCCTCCCCAGCGGGAGCCGGAATATTCTTTGTGGAAAAAAGAGATCACTCACTCCGCCCATGTGTGGATTACAGGGACCTGAATAAAGTGACAATTAAGAATCGGTACCCGCTTCCACTAGTCCCGGAATTATTTCAGAGACTCCGCTCAGCAAAAATATTTACGAAGTTGGACCTACGTGGGGCCTATAACCTGATCAGAATACGCAAGGGTGACGAATGGAAGACAGCATTCCGAACACGTTTTGGCCACTTCGAATATTTAGTCATGCCATTCGGACTATGCAACGCCCCGGCCACTTTTCAGCATTTTGTTAATAATATTTTCAGAGACTTTCTAGATTCCTTTGTAATCGTCTACCTGGACGATATCCTGATATTCTCCACCTCTCTAGAAATTCATCGTGATCATGTCAAGCAAGTTCTGGGCAGATTAAGGCAACATGGACTTTACGCAAAAGCCGAAAAATGTGAATTCGAACGCCAGACCATTCACTTCCTCGGCCTGGTTATATCAACTGGGGGTGTAGCCATGGATCCCCAGAAAGTCTCTGCCATCATGTCCTGGCCACCTCCAAATGACAAAAAGGGGGTGCAACGTTTTGTCGGGTTCTCAAATTTTTATAGAAAATTCATCAGGAACTTCTCCAAGATCATCGCACCTATCACTCAGCTCACCAAGAAGCAAAGCCGCTTCCAGTGGACTTCAGCGGCCCAAACCGCCTTTGACCAATTAAAAAGGGCATTCACCTCCGCTCCAGTACTGAAGCACCCTGACCCTGCATCACCCTACACTCTGGAGGTCGATGCTTCAGAGAGTGCAGTGGGAGCCATCCTGTCTCAACGCCAAGGACCCAAGTCTCTAATGCACCCGGTGGCTTTCTTTTCCAGGAAACTAGGTGTATCAGAAAGGAACTATGACGTAGGTGACCGAGAACTTCTAGCAATAAAACTGGCCCTGGAAGAATGGCGGTATCTCCTGGAAGGGGCAGCACATCCGATACTGATCTTCACAGATCACAAAAATTTAGAATACCTCAGAACTGCCAGACGCCTTAGACCCCGACAGGCCAGATGGGCTCTTTTCTTTTCCCGTTTTAATTTTCATATTACTTATCGCCCTGGATCTAAAAACGTTAAACCCGATGCCTTATCCCGAATGTTCACAGAACTTGAAACCCCGTCTCCACCAGATACTATCCTGCAAGCAGGGAATTTTCTCCTGACCCAATCCAGTTTCATGACACAGCTCCGCCAAGCTTCCGTGGAAACACAATTACCTCCGGGCATCAACCTTCAGGAGAAGGATGGGTTTTTTTGGCTCAACAATAAAATTTTTATCCCTCAAGACCTACGCACCACCGTCTTACAGGCCTGCCATGACTATCCTCTGGCAGGTCACTTTGGGGGCCACAAGACTATGGATCTAATCCAGAGACACTTTTGGTGGCCAAATCTGGCCAGGGACTGCAGGAATTATGTTAACTCTTGTCTGATTTGTCTCAGAAATAAAAGCAGTAAAAATAAATCATGGGGCCTGCTAAAACCACTGTCTATTCCCGAGAGACCATGGGACAAAATCGCCATGGATTTTATTGTGGAGCTTCCCCCCTCTAAAGGGTTCTCTTCTATTTTTGTGGTGGTAGACCGCTTTTCTCGGATGGCACATTTCATTCCCATGAAAGGGACACCTTCAGCAATTGAAACCGCCAGGATCTTCATTAAAGAAATTGTCAGACTTCATGGAATCCCCAGTGACATCGTCTCTGACCGTGGAGTGCAGTTCACGTCCAAGTTTTGGAGGTCGTTATGCAAGGCACTAGGTATTAAATGTAGTCTCTCTTCAGCTTACCATCCACAGACCAACGGGCAGACCGAACGTACCAACCAAACGTTGGAACAATACCTACGTTGCTTCTCCTCGTTTTCCCAAGAGGATTGGGCCTCATTGCTTCCCTTGGCAGAATTTGCTTTTAACAATTCCATCCACTCCACCACAAACCAATCACCGTTTTTTTCCAACTACGGATTTCATCCCTCCTTTCTACCCGCACTTGTGCCCGAATCTTCTGTACCGGCTGTTCAAGATAGACTGGATTTCCTTTCCTCCAACAACCAGATGCTCAGGGAAACTATTGCTAAAGCACAGGAGGATGACAAAAAATACTTCGACAAGAAGAGAAGGGGAGAATTGAACTTGGAGGTAGGAGATCGTGTGTGGCTATCTACTACAAATTTAAAACTAGCATGCCCCTCCAAGAAATTGGGACCTAGATACTTGGGCCCTTTCCCTGTCAAGAGAAAGGTCAACCCAGTGGCCTATGAACTTGAACTCCCTGCCTCATTCAGGATACATCCGGTGTTTCATGTCTCCCTACTTAAACCTGATGTTCCAAATTCCTTTCCAGATCGTGAAGTGGGACCTCCAGAGGCTATCCGAGTGAATGGGGAAGAGGAATTTGAAATTGAAGCTATCCTGGATCACAAAAAACGGCAAGGTGAGGACCAATATTTAATTAAATGGAAAGGTTTTGGCCCAGAAGAAAATTCCTGGGAACCAAGAACGAATCTTCATGCCCAGAGACTTATACAGGCTTTTCATCGTTCCCGCTCCCAGGGTTCGTTTCAAAGAGGCATCCGGAGGCTGCCCCTAAGGAGGGGGCAATGTCAGAGAACTCACGCGTTCCATGCCCGTCCTCGTCCAGTAGGGGTTAATCTCCGTTCGGCAAGCGCCAATACCCATGCGCAGCCTTCTCAACGAAACCGAACGTGCGGGCGTACCCGCGTACCAACGCTGACCTGTGCGCGCCCTCGTTTGTCAATACGAACGAGGGCACGCACTTCCACGTCAGCACGAACGTGTGCGCGTAATCACGCACGGACCCGTACCTCCACCAATCCCAGCACAAGGCGCCCTATATAAACAGGGCCTTCACATGGTGTCAGTGCTGGATCGTCTTCAGTCTTATCTCCTGAATACCTGCCTGAAGTTCCTGCCTACCTTGGTCCTGATTCACCTGGTTTTCCTGTTACCCTTCCTGGATTGACCCCGCTTACTGACTGCTTCCTTTGGTTTGACCTCAGCTTGGATCCCTGGACTACGGCTCTGCTCTCTGATTCGGTACCTTATCACCTGCCTGTTGCCAACCTATTGCCTGCCTTGACCACGAACTTGCCTTCTGCCTTGTACCTTGTTTGCCAGCCAGTTGCCGACCCACTTGCCTGCTTTTTGACCACGAACTTGCCCTCTGCCTTGTACCTTGTTTGCCAGCCAGTTGCCGACCTGTTTCCTGTCTTGACCTCGCGGTGCCTACATCCATCTGTTCGGCTGTTGCTGCACACAGCCTTGGATACCAACGTGAACACCAGCTCTTCAGAGGAACCAGTACTTCCAAGTACCAGTCTACCAGCCGCAGGCACTTGCACCCTTTCGTGCCCCAGCACTCCCTGTTCCCACCACCAGGGGTGTTTGGACCGGAACCGTGCACGAGGCCATCCCCAGCATCCGGACTCCGCTGTAAGGTACGTGATAGGGTAACTGGACAAGCATTTCCACTAATACATGTCATACAGATTGAAATGGTGAATGTAAAGGATGATGTACTTAATAAGCTGAACAAAGATAACTCTCCTTGACATGGGTGCCTCTCTGGTCAAAGAGAGGTTGAATCTGCATCTTATGGGTACACATCCTTTGATAGTACCAAGGAAATCTCAAAATCCAGAAAAGGCCAGCACTCCAGGAATTCAAACAAAAATTTTACTTATTGCAGCATGTCAGGTCCAAATTCAACATTTCAGAGAAACGTAGGTATAACACATGGCACATTCACTGTTCAGCATCATTAGGAGGCCGGCTACTAGAAACTTGAAGAGACAGCCCACCTCTTAATGGCATCACAAATATGATGGCTACATGGAGCCCATTTTGCAAATGTTTTCAGAGGCGGTACAGTTGGACAGTCTTGATTTGGCTGGGCAGATGATAATTCCTAATATGGCCCTACCCAGCTGACCAAGTGAAAAAGGGTAGAAAAGAATAAACCATTGGAGGGGAGGTTCCTCTTTAGGTTCTCTTTGAAAAGGAAAAACTACATGTATCTCTAGATTTCTGCTTTCTGGACAGGAACACATATGCACCATAGGAGACTTAGAGAAAGGTCCCTATCTATATTCATGTTATAGATCAAGGACTTAAACTTTTGAGGCAAGCGGGCCAGCATTACAGCCATGTAACTAGCATTTGCAGGATGAGATGTCGGCTTATGTTTCTAGTCTACCAGCAAAGGATTTATACTCTAAAATGTAATATTCTTTAAAAAACAAAATCATTTACAAAGTAATCATTAAAAAAAAAAAAAATGCCAGAACTACTCAAAAATATCTGTCCTCTGAAATCGATTGAATTCTTCTCTTTTTTGGTGCAAGAGCACTGGTCCCATGGACACTGCCAAAGGACAGGATTAAAGTTCAAGCAAAACCACTTACAGACTGGTTCTGCCTAAACATTCCTTCAATCAGTTTGTTAGGTCCCACGTGACCAGTGTTGGGGCAATGGTCCTTTATCCAGAACCATAAGACAAGTGAATTCCAAGGATTTCAGAGGAGGGATTCATTTTTGAATTACCTGTATAGCCCCATACACACGCGCGGATTATCCGAGGACCAGGTCCGTCAGACCATGTCCGTCATACTTTGTCTGATGTTGGTTTTGCGTACACACGGTCGGAGAAAGTTGTCGGAAAATCCTAACTGGGAAGGTGGAGGTGGATTAAGCATATGAAGATTAATTTGGGATATTAAATCTGCAATAAGAATGCATATTCTAATATTGAGCGTGTTAATCCTTGCGCACACAGATATTGAATTGAGACACACTAATTTATGCCAAGTGCTGTAGGGTATATGGATTGGTATCAGTGTTATGAATGTTTGAATGTTTAAGGTCCTCTTCTCCTGTTTTGTAATGCAGGAGTAAACTTATTAACCCCTTCCCAACCAGTCGCTGCAGTTGTACTGCGGCAGGTTGGCTCCCCTAGGCGAAATTACGTAACTGTACGTCGGTTCGCCTTTTGACCACCCACGCCGGAGCCGATGAGAGTGCCCAGTGGGTGTGATGACCACTGGGCTCCCGCGATAACCAGGATCTGTGAGTGTAAACCATGTACCATGTACCAAGTATGAACACTGATCTCTCTCTTTCCCTAATCAGTCCCATCCCCCCATAGTTAGAACACACACTAGGAAACACAGTTAACCCCCTGATTGTCCCCTAGTGTAACCCCTACTCTGCCAGTGACATTTATACAGTAATCAGTGCATTTTTATAGCACTGATTGCTGTATAATTGTCAATGGACCCAAAAAAGTGTCAAAAGTGTCCAATTTCTCCACCGCAATATCACAGTCCTGATAAAAATTTTGTTTGGGTACAGCAGCTTACGCCCGCGTAATTGTCAGTTAAAGTGACGCAGTGCGGTATCGCAAAAAATGGCCTGGTCATTGAGCAGCCAAATCTTCCGGGGCTGAAGTGGTTAAAGTCTATGCAATTATTCAAGATTAGGGATGAGCCGAACACCCCCCCCGTTCGGCTCGCACCAGAACCCGCGAACGGACCTAAAGTCCGTGCGAGCTTTAGAACTCTATTAGTTATAATGGATGCGAACGCTCGAAATTAAAAGTGCTAATTGTAAAGGCTAATATGCATGTTAATGTCATAAAAAGTGTTTGGGGACCTGGGTCCTGCCCCAGGGGACATGTATCAATGCAAAATGTTTTTTTAAAAACGGCCGTTTTTTCAGGAGCAGTGATTTTAAAAATGCTTAAATTGAAACAATAAAAGTGTAATATTCCTTTAAATTTCGTACCTGGGGGGTGTCTATAGTATGCATGTAAAGGGGCGCATGTTTCCCGTGTTTAGAACTGTCTCTGCAAATAGTGTAATTTTTGCAAGTAAAAAAGCTATTTAAAATCACTCGCGGCTAATGTGTATTGTCGGCTCCCGTAATACAGAGAACAGTCATTCATTGAAACTGAAAGTCATTCATAAAAAAAAAAGTCATTGATAAAAAATAAAAAAAATGAAAAAAAAAAAGCGTAGGGGTCCCCCCAAATTCAATAACCAGGCCCTTCAGTTCTGGGATGGATATTAAGGGGAACCCCAGCCAAAAAAAAAAATAAAAAAATGGCGTAGGGTCCCCCTCAAAATCCATACCAGACCCTTGAGGTCTGGGATGGATTTTAAGGGGAACCCTAGCCAAAAAAAATGGCGTGGGGTCCCTCTCAAAATCCATACCAGACCCTTATCCGAGCACGCAACCTGGCAGGCCGCAGGAAAAGAGGGGGGGACGAGAGCGCCCCCCCTCCCACCTGAACCGTACCAGGCCACATGCCCTCAACATTGGGAGGATGCTTTCGGGGTCTAAGACCCCAAAAGCACCTTGTCCCCATGTTGATGAGGACAAGGGCCTCATCCCCACAACCGTGCCCGGTGGTTGTGGGGGTCTGCGGGCGGGGGGCTTATCGGAATCTGGAAGCCCCCTTTAACAAGGGGACCCCCAGATCCCGCCCCCCCCTGTGTGAAATGGTAAGGGGGTACAAAAGTACCCCTACCATTTCACCAAAAAAGTGTGAAAAATGGTAAAAATGACAGGAGACGGTCTTTGACAATTCCTTTATTAAAATCTTGCTTCTTTCTTCATCCTTCGGTTTCTTCATCTTCTCCTTCCGTCATCTTCTTCCATCTTCTTCCATCTTCTTCTTCCTCCGATCCGCTTCTTCTTGCGCTGGTCTTCTCGTCCTTCGCGTCCGGCATCTTCTTCCGTTGGCGTCGGCGTCTGTGTCTCTTCTTGGGCCGCTCCGCGCAATGGGAGGCTCCCGCTGTGTGAGGCTCCGCTCCGTCTGACAGGTCTTTTATAACGGAGGGCACCTGGTGACCCCGCCCCCCTCTGACGTCATGGGGAAAGCCATAGGGAATTCCCCATGACGTCCCCGTGCATCAGAGGGGGCGGGGTCACCAGGTGCCCTCCATTATAAAAGACCTGTCAGACGGAGCGGAGCCTCACACAGCAGGAGCCTCCCATTGCGCAGAGCGGCCCAAGAAGAGACACCGACACCGACGCCGAGACCAGCGCAAGAAGAAGCGGATCGGAGGAAGAAGAAGATGGAAGAAGACCGTCTCCTGTCATTTTTACAATTTTTCACACTTTTTTGGTGAAATGGTAGGGGTACTTTTGTACCCCCTTACCATTTCACACAGGGGGGGGTGGGATCTGGGGGTCCCCTTGTTAAAGGGGGCTTCCAGATTCCGATAAGACCCCCGCCCGCAGACCCCCACAACCACCGGGCACGGTTGTGGGGAAGAGGCCCTTGTCCTCATCAACATGGGGACAAGGTGCTTTAGGGGTCTTAGACCCCCAAAGCATCCTCCCAATGTTGAGGGCATGTGGCCTGGTACGGTTCAGGCGGGAGGGGGGGCCGCTATCGTCCCCCCCTCTTTTCCTGCGGCCTGCCAGGTTGCGTGCTCGGATAAGGGTCTGGTTTGGATTTTGAGGGGGACCCTACACCATTTTTTTTTTTGGCTGGGGTTCCCCTTAATATCCATCCCAGACCTGAAGGGCCTGGTTATTGAATTTTGGGGGACCCCCACGCTTTTTTTTTATTTTTTATTAATGAATGACAATTCTCTGTGTTACAGGAGCCATCAATTCATTAGCCGCGAGTGCTTTTAAATAGCTTTTTTCCTGCAAAAATTACACTTTTTTGCAGGGAAAGTTCTAAGCACAGGAAACCTGCCCCCCTTCACAGGCCACCTATAGACACCCCCCAGATGTGATACTGCAATGCTGTTCTAACAGCACGCACACACAAATCCCCAGAAATATAGCATATCTTGTCAGTAGTCAGCAACACACTGACACGCTGACACTGTGACTGAAACATAATATGCGAGGCCGCCGCCGCGGCGGCCTCTTATACCGTGGGGCGTGTACTAAAGCCCCTGAGCTATAATTGGCTACAGGCATCCTGCCTGTAGCCAATTATGGCTCTCCTCGCTGCCGGCGCTGTGATTGGCCAAGCATGCGGGGTCACAGTGCATGCTTGGCCAATCATCAGCCAGCATTGCACTGCGACTAGCGCAATGCATTGAGGGGCCACTCGCATCACACGAATTTGATGCGAGTGGCCCCAATAGTTCTGGGCTCGCCGAGCGAGCGAACGCCCGGTGCTCGATTCGAACATGGGTTCGAAACGAACACCGGGCCCATCCCTATTCAAGATAAACATATGAGTTTTACTTATAGTAATCCCTGAAAAATACATGTTTTTTATCATGTGATACGATTGCCTTGGTTGGTAAAATGTTTATATGAAACACTGTGGTCAGAATTAAGAAAAAACTGCAGGCTAGATGCCTGCACATTGAATTCCTTTTCTTGTTCAGTCATTTTGGAGGTCAGAAAATAATAACAAACTAACATGGAAACAGAAGCTAGCGCTTGTGGTTATTGTATCCTATACTTCACTAATGGTTGAAGGTCAGTCTATCACAGTAATAGGAAAAAGTGAGAAACTGACCAAAGCCGATGGTCCTCTAGTCTATATACACTTCTCTTAATCCTAATTCTCTTATTACACTCTAATTACATTTCCCTTTTCTTTATTAGATTGGCCTTTGTCTGATTTTGTTTCATGTCACTTGCCATACCTGTTCTTTTTATACTGTAAATGCAAATGTTGGAATACAGAATTGTATTTTGTGCAACAACTACTGTACATCAGTATTTAATAGAGGTATATTCTTCAACCAGTTTGTAGCTCTATCTACGGTATGCTCTATGTCTTTTCCCTGAATAAAGTTTCCTCTTCTTGTCAGCAGAGAAGCTGCAGATAAACACATGTGGACTGTGCACTGTCTGTTCTGTAGGGATAATCTCATTATGGTTGTTTAGGTTTTTGTTTGCATACTCCTGTTTGCTATTTTGTCCTTTATTTTGACTACTGGTCATGAATATCTGCATTTGTAATGTTGCTTATTTGGAAAAATAGGTGACAGGGGGCGCTGTGTGGTAAGGATATGTGCCTTACCTTAAAGACCATATAACATGGAATAAAGTGGCATGTGCAATAAAAGTGAAAATAAGGTAACTGCTACCTGCCTTAAAAGTGCTATCGGACATAGATAAATCAATTCAATTATATATTGCAACAATAAATGTACCAATGTGAAATAATATTTTTAAAGAAATATATAACAGTGAAAAAGTCCATAATATAAATTAGAGGAAGTCCTTCACCGTTAACATAAAACAACACCAGAAGTGCGCAGATATGAAAACTGCTCACCAGATGGATATGACCTCTTTAATCAAAAAGACGGTCTAATGTGCTGTAGATTAAGCCTCTGTACTGTGTCCTCCTCTCCTCCAACATATCTCATAAGGAAACAAAAGGACAATCCATAGTTCAATACTGTTTTTTATTTAAAAATAATACAAGCAAACGGTAGGGTGCCTGCTTACATTAGCCTGGCACTGAGGATACCCTGCATGAATTTCAATATGAGAGCTGTTCACCGCTGGGCTCACGTCCAAGCTGTCGTGCGCATTCCACTCAGGCTAGGAGAGAAACCACAAGCTGTGATCTGGAAATGGCTTGACCGGAATCACCTTGACGTACGTTTTGTAAGAATAACATCATCAGGAAGCGTAACGGTCACTGGGCATGCTCGCCCTATATGGCTAGGAAGTCACTGCGATTGGTGGAGCTACAAGTCTCCGTCCTCCACACTTGTGCAAGACAATTCATGCAGCAATCTTTTTGTCTATGCATTAGGTACCCATACAGGGTATACAAATCCCACATATCCCTAACATATTTATTAAACAATTGATTGTATATAGCACAATACTTAAACACGTCATAACGTGATACATTTAAATTGATATAAAATATACATAAAAATATAAAAATAATTACAATTTCAAAAAATTTAAATGGAACAATGTTTTGTTGAAATACCAACCCAATTAGTGAACGTGGTCTGACCACATAATTTAGTAGTACAAGCCTAGTTGTCCAATAATGTAGATGTGTTGGGAACCTCAAAAACATTTTATTCATTACGGGACCCTATTACAGCTACACTGTAACCATGTGAAATTGTTATAATTTTCTTCACAAATAAAGTTTTCTTTTGGTGGTATTTAATCACAAAAAAAGACCAGAAAAAAAGGTTTTCTTGTGTTTCTGTCAGTAAATTTTGTAAATAAGTAATTTTTCTCCTTCACTGATGGGCGCTAATGAGGCGGCACTGATGGGCACTGATAGGCTGCACTGATGGGCACTGATGAGGTGGCACTGATGATGCGGCACTTATGGGCACTGATTAGGTGGCTCTGATATGTGTCACTGTTGAGCACTGATAGGTGGCACTGATGGGTGGCACTGGTGGGCACTGGGCACAGATGGGTGGCACTGGTGGGCACAGATAGGTGGCACTGGTGGGCACAGATAGGCAGTACTGGTGGGCACAGATAGGTGGCACGGATAGGTGGCACAGATAGGTGACACTGGTGGGCGGCACTGATGGGCATTGATGGGTGGCAATGATGGGCAGCAGTGATGGGCATTGATGGACAGCAGTGATGGGCATTGATGGGCAGCACTGATAGCCAGCACTGACTGGCATCATTAATGGCCACTGATTGCTGACACTTGTGGGCACTGATTGCTGGCACTTGTGGGCACAGATTGGTGGCAATTGTGGGCACTGCATGGCACTGATTGCTAGCAGTGATGGGAAATCATTGCTGGCACTTGTGGGCACTTCATTGTAATCAGGGCACTGATGATAGCACACAGTGGATCGCATGGTTAAAGAGCCACAGTCGTGGCTCTTTACACAGATCGGGGTCACGCCGTGTCCTAGCAACACAGTGCGGCCGTGATCTCTGCGTGCTCCCGGGGGTGCACAAGAGCGGTCGTTCTGCAAGCCGACATCCACCCAGATTGAGAGCCGCACTGCAAGTGGTTAAAGAGGTCATATCCTCTCTGCCATCAATATTTAAGCCACCATTAATTTATATTATGGACTTTTTCACTGTAATATATTTCTTTAAAAATATTATTTCACATTGGTACATTCATTGTTGCACTTTATAATTGAATTGATTTATCTATGTCCTATAGCACTTTTTAGGCAGGTAGTAGTTACCTTATTTGCACTTTTATTGCACAGTTATTATTTATAACTTTCTTCCATGTTATATGGTCTTTAAGATAAGGCAAATATCCTTACCACACAGCACCCCCTGTCACCTATTTTTCCAATTGCACAGTGTTCTTTCATTGTTTTGGGGAGCAGCTATATATATATATTAGGTTTGTCTAATAAATTATTGTTTGGCGCAAGGTTCCCTTTTCATAATGTTGCTTACTTGTTCATTTTACTCTTACTGCATCATATAGTTTGAATCTATCTATAGTTTGAAGATTTTCATGTCACAGCACTATTACTCAGTGGTTACCAGAAAGTTATGAATAGCTTGTCACAGCACTTGATGCATGTCCAGATGATCAACTGGCATTAGAATATGCCAAGAGCAAGCTTGTGGATGAATATAAGTATAAAACAGAAAGCATTATTAGTGATGGTGCTTCTGCCCCAGAGTGCTTTAACTGGTTCCCGACTGTCTTGCTTACATATACTGCAGCACAATGGGACCGCAGCACGAAACCACGTACAGGTACGGCGTGCACCCACGTGCCGCGTGCCCGACCATCAGATTAGTTCCAGAACCAATGATTTATGGCCTGGAGCTGTTTGTGTAGGATTGTGTAGGAGAAAGAGACACAGCCGCATGCTGTGTGGAAGTGTCCATTGCTGGACGGTGTACCTGCTGGTGATATATGAGGACCATCTGGGAGAAGCTGCCACATTGGAGGATTTGCTGTTGCTGGAGATTCGTTGCTGCTGGATATCCATCGGGACGCTGGTAATCCCCAACAGCACCAAGGCTGTTCGTCCAAAGCTTTGTTTGACCCCCCTGAATAAGGGCGGTCACTGGCTTTCTGGTAAGCCTCCCCCCCTCCCCCCTTTATTCACCTTTGACCCCTGTGGTGATGGGATATACTGCTATCAATACATACACCTTGGATTAATTTCACGGAAGTTTATGAACTCATTTGTTTCACTTCACTTGAACTTTTTGGACTTTATGATATTTCTGAGTTCACATATGAACTTTGTTTGAACACTCATTATTTTCACTAATTATTTTGGGTTACTTTTATCAACTGGTTATGAACTTTGTTTGAACACTCATTATTTCCACTAATTATTTTGGGTTACTTTTATCAACTGGTAATTTACAGTTTTTCACTATCCAACGCTGCACTTTCTGTTTATATGTATGGCCTGGACCTGCTGATCGGTTCTAGCGAAGGAAATACTTTCCCTCCCTATAAGTGTAAACACAGGCAGGGGAAGTGATGTCATCTCCCCTCGTGGAACTCTTTTCGTTCCAGAGAGAGGAGAGGAGACATCTCACAGTAAGTTGCACCAACACTACACTAACACCAGTACACGTAGGTACACTTGTCCCCCCTGATGCCCCCCCCCCCCAGTTAACCTCTTCACTCCCTGTCACAGTGTCATCCAGTGCAGTTGTCAGATTTTTCACTAATCACTGTACTGGTGTCATTTGTGACACTAATCAGCATTAGGGCAGTTAGTAATAGGCACAGGTAGCTTTAGGGTACTCCCTAACCCCCCTAATAAAGGGTTAATCCCTTGATCACTCCCTGTCACCAGTGATCACCGTATTAGTGTTACAGGTGACTCTGGTTAGTTAGTTATTTTTTTATAGCGTCAGGGTACCCGCTGTATATTACCTAAATAAAAGTTTAACCCCCTGATCACCTAGTGGGTAATATCAGTTAAGTTTTAGCGTCATTTAGGGTCTGCGTCACCCAAGGCAGCATCACATTAGTGCCAGTGGCGCTAACACCCACGCACGCACCATATACCTCCCTTAGTAGTATGGTGTCTGAACGGATCAATATCTTTTATCTGATCAGATCCATACTAGCATCCCCAGCAGTTTATGGTTCCCAAAAATGCAGTGTTAACGGGATCAGCCCAGATACCTGCTAGCACCTGCTTTAGCCCCTCTACCCAGCTCAGCCCAGCTCACCCAAGTGCAGTATCAATCGATCACTGTCACTTACAAAACACTAAACACAAAACTGCAGCGTTTGCAGAGTCAGGTCTGATTTAGGTCTGATCCCTGCGAACGCTAACAGTTTTTTTTGGTAGCGCTTGAAGCAGTCGCTGACTTTCAGGTGCTCTTTTTTCCTGTGAGTCTCACTAGTTGTACCAGTAAATTTAGAGACCAAAATGTCCAATCGAAGGTACACTAGTGAAGAACCTACACGTTTCTGAGCATGACAGACGAGAGTAAAGAGGAAGTCACCCATCTGTCAGATTCAGGCTCAGAATACGATCCTATAGACAGCAGCAGCACCATGACAGATAGCTCTGACGACGGAGTAGTTGTCCCTGCCAAGGTCAGTTGTACCCGACCCTGTTCTGTTCTGCTGTTGTTGAGGTGCAAGAACTGCAGGGCTTTCTTATGGAGCAGAGAGCCAGTAGTAGTGCTGCTCATCCTTCTGCTGAACTGCAAGCACCGGCGGCCTAGTACATACTGGTCGTACATCCAGCACTGCAGTAACACTTGGTGACGTGGCGAGTCCCATAAGTGCAGTTCAAGCTGGTGAGGTGGCAAGCACAAGTAGTGTCCCGCATCCATCAAGAAGACAAAGACAGGCCTGTTGAGCCCATAGTGCCCTTCCTGCTGCATTTGCCAATCCGAATTGGGAGCCCACCATTTCTGCAGCACCCCGTACTTCCTCATTCACTGGCCAACCCGGAATTCAGGTGGAAACAGTTGATTTTACGTCACTTGATTTTTATTTGCTGTTTTTCACGGAAGATCTCTATAGACGGTCAGATGCTTTGAGGGCCAAGGAGAGATCTAGAGTCTAATAGACCCCTATTTTTTTTTAAAAGAGTACCTGTCACTACCTATTACTATCATAGGGGATATTTACATTCCCTGTGATAACAATAAACATTATAAAAAAAAATTAAAGGAACAGTGTAAAAATAAAATAAAAAAGCAAAATAAATAATAATAATAAAAAAGCCCCCCTGCCCCCCCCCCTGCTTGCGCGCAATGGCGAATAGTTGATCTCATGTCATATGTAAACATCAATTGCACCATGCATGTGACGTGTCACCACAAACTTCAGATCGAGGGCAGTAATTTTAACAGTAGACCTCCTCTGTAAATCTAAAGTGCTAACCTGTAAAGGCTTTTAAAGGCTTTTAAAAATGTATGTAGTTTGTCACCGCTGCATGATCCTGTTTGGTATCTATGTACTTGGCATAAGATAATTTTTTATATTTTACCAAACATTTGGACAATATAGTGTGTTTTAGTGCATTAAAATTCTAAAAAGTGTTTTTTTCCCAAGAAATTGCGTTTTAAAAATTTCTGCGCAAATACTGTGTGAAAAAAAAATTGCTACACCCACCATGTTAATATGTAGGGCCTTTGCTTTAAAAAATATATATAATGTTTGGGGGTTCAAAGTAATTTTCTACCAAAATAAAAAAAAATCATGTAAACGTGAAAAGTGTCAGAAGGGCTTTGTCTTCAAGCGGTTAGAAGAGTGGGTGATGTGTGGCATACGCTTCTAATGTTGAGCATATAATACCAGGACATGTCAACCCCCCCCCCAAATGACCCTCTTTTGGAAAGTAGACACCCCAAGCTATTTGTTGATAGGCACGTGTTGAGTCCATTGAATATTTCATATTTTGCCACAAGTTTCGGGAAAATTACAATACATTTTTTTTTCACAAATTTGTCACTAAGTGATATATTGCTCAAACATGCCATAGGCATATGTGAAATTACACGCCAAAATACATTCTGGTTCTTCTCCTGAGTTCGGGGATACCATGTTTGTGAGACTTTTTGAGAGCCTAGCCTTGTACAGGACCCCGTAAACCAATCAATACCTTCAGGCTTTCTAAGAGTGTAAATTTTTGATTTTACTCTTCACTACCGTACACAGTTTCAGAGGCCATGAAATGCCATTTTGGAAAGTAGACACCCCAAGCTATTTGCTGAGAGGCATGTTAAGTCCATGGAATACTACATGTGTAGGACTTTTCGGGAGCCTAGCTGTGTACAGGACTCTAAAAACCAATCACTGCCTTCAGGATTTCTAAGGGTGTAAAATGGTGATTTCACTTCTCACTATCTATCACAGTTACAGAGGCCCTGAGATGTCCAGATACCACAACCCCCCCCCCCCCCTCAAATGACCCAATTTTGGAGAGTATACACAAGGTATTTGCTAAGAGGCATGGTGAGTATTTTGCAGCACTCATTTGTTTTTGAAAATTAAGAAAGAAAAGGAATTTTTTTTTCTTTTTTTAATTTCTAAAACTTTGTGACAAAAAGTGAGATCTGCAAAATACTCAACATGCCTCTCAGCAAATAGCTTGGGGTGTCTACTTTCCAAAATGGGGTCATTTGGGGGGGCATTTCATGGCCTCGGAAACTGTGATAGGTAGTGAGGAGTGAAATCAAGAATTTACGCCCTTAGAAAGCCTGAAGATGGTGCTTAGTTTTTGAGGTCCTGTACGCGGCTAGACTGCCAAAAGGTCTCACACATGTGGTATCCCTGTACTCAGGAGAAGCAGCAGAATGTATTTTGGGGTGTAATTTCACATGGAATGTTTGAGCAATATATCATTTAGTGAAAACTTTGCGGACAAAAAAAAATGATTGTGAATTTTCCCAAAACTTGTGGCAAAATATAAAATATTCCATGGACTCAACATGCCTCTCAGCAAATAGCTTGGGGTGTCTACTTTCCAAAATGGTGTCATTTGGGGGGGGGGGGGTTGTGCTATCTGGGCATTTCATGGCCTCCAAAACTGTGTAAGGTAGTGAAGAGTGAAATCAACAATTTACGCCTTTAAAAAGCCTGAAGACGGTGATTGAGTCCTAATAAAAAAGGAAGAAGCAAAAAACACTGACTTTTTCTATCTTGTACAGATTACATGGGTTCGGGAGGAATATGTACCATCCCTCATGTCACCCTGTACCATTATCTGTATAGCCTGTCTACCAGGAGGGAATCCATTTTAATACAATAGACACCCGCCTGGGGTTGTAGTCCTCTTGAACAAAAACAATTCATAAACAAAAAATTATGGAAAGATTTCCAAAAAAAGTTCATCAACGAGGACAGGCCGGGTAAAACAAGATTTTATTAAAGCTTTTCCACACAGTTATTTATACAAAAATATTAAGTGTAAAGTATCCCTCCAAAAAACTAAACCCATTCAAACTAAGACAAGGTCTTAATAGGACACCGGTGTCACTTCTCTATGTATCAACATACACATACAAACATGCGCAACATCCATTCAGTCTATAAATATATTATTTTTCTCTAGAAAAGTTAGTAAACCCACAATGGCCATGTGGGATTTGATAAAAAAATATATATGTATCAAAAAAGATGATGCTTTAAATAATTTCCTCAGAGATAGAATTAATATATTGACTTGCTCCACTATGACAGACATTACAGGAAAGTCATTATTGATTGATTCCACAGATTTCCATTTAGGATATCAAGTAACCAAAAAACAAAATTTCACAGATCTTGCACATGCATAGTAGGTTTCTTATTGGGACTTCAAATATCACCGCTCTAACCAGCAGATGGAGCAGATGGAGCAATTTAACAGGGAAACAAACAGATACTTTGAATCAGAGCGATCATGTCATTTAAATAGTGTTTGATACAGCTCACCATTTGACGTCCTGTTAGACTTTATTCCTTTTGCTCATTAGTATTTATTGCTGTATTAGTTGCCACCTCGTGGCCTGAATGCCGGTTTACAAGCAGGTGTACATACATACACATCAGATCAGATCGCAGATCTGTATTTGCAGGGTTTGTATATTTATCATCAGATGCGATCACTCCATGGTGATTGGGTTGATATGTCCGTCCTCAAAGGCTTGCCAGATTGTCCGTCACGTCAATGCGATCCTATAGTGGAGTTTCTGGATGACAAGGTGTAGCGCTGTAAAAGCTTGGAGCTCTGGTGTTCATTTCACATCAAGCATGATGCTGTTTCAATTGCTTACATGTTTCGCTTGTGAACCAAGCTTCCTCAGAGCATGCGCAGTACTGAGACCTGTGTCTTTTTATCTTAACATTGTTAATCCTCTTAATTGGTATTTAATGCTAATCTAACATATCCTGGTTTCACTCACACGCGCAATAGTCATTCATTCACACTATCTATTGACCTAACACTAATTGGATATGATCTCCTGATGCCTCAAAAACAACACTTTAAACCATTATAGTCACATGCCAGATATAGATTATCCGGGTACTATCTGTATTTGGATATAATCATATCAATATTATAGCCCTTCAAGGGTTTTCATATTTTATCCAAAAAAGATAGATCACATATGTGATCTGTGTATTGTTTCTGTAGACTAAAGTGTATACTGAACAATCCAACAAAACAAAACAAAATAAAATAATTGGTGATTGAGTCCTGTACGTGGCTAGGCTCCCAAAAAGTCCCACACATGTGGTATCCCCGTACTCAGGAGAAGCAGCAGAATGTATTTTGGGGTGTCACAGAAAGATATTCTGTAAAAAAAAAAAAGGTTCTCTATGTCCCTGCTTTTGAAACTAATCTTTTGTCAGTGAATAAGCTCACAAAACAAGACAATGTAGTGACCTTCCAAGATGACAGTTGTGTCATCACAAAAAGGTATATCTTACTTGCAAAGGCTAAAATTACAGATGAACTGTATCAGCTGAACTGCATTGAGGTTGTTAATACTGCAAAGGTGGAAGCATTTTCAAACTGCATTCACACATGACACAGACCACTTGGGCACAGAAATCCTGACATAATAAAGAAATTAACTGTGAAGATAAATGAAAAACAAAGCATATTGACATCAGACATAATTACATTTGTGATCTGGTTGAACAAAATGTAATTGTGCATACATATTGTGAAACTAATAACATGATTGCAGATGCTTTGACAAAACCGACAACAACCACTGTACAGCTGTATTTAGTACATACTGTATATATTGTTCAGCCAGTAGATGACAGTGTTTATAACGGCAAGTCTTCCATGTCCTGAAGCAGCAAAACAGCCCCAGACCATCACACTACCCCCACCATATTTTACTGTTGGTATAATGTTCTTTTTCTGAAATGCAGTGTTCCTTCTACGCCAGATATACTTGGACACACACCTTCCAAAGAGTTCCACTTTTGTCTCATCGGTCCACAGAATGTTGTCCCAAAAGTCTTGGGGATCATCAAGATGTGTTGTGGAGAAATTGAGACGAGCTTTGATGTTCTTTTTGCTCAGCAGTGGTTTTCTCCTTGGAACTCTGCCATGCAGGCCATTTTTGCCCAGTCTTTTCCTGATGGTGGAGGCATGAACGCTGACCTTAACTGAGGCAAGTGAGGCCTGCAGTTCCTTGGACGTTGTTGTGGGGTCTTTTGTGACCTCTTGGATGAGTCGTCGCTGCGCTCTTGGGGTAATTTTAGGTGGCCGGCCACTCCTGGGAAGGTTCACCACTGTTCCATGTCTTCGCCATTTGTGGTAATGGCTCTCACTGTGGTTCGCTGGATTCTCAAAGCTTTGGAAATGGCTTTATAACCCTTTCCAGACTGATAGATCTCAATTACTTTCTTTCTCAATTGTTCCTGAATTTCTTTGGGTCTCGGCATGATGTGTAGCTTTTAAGGATCTTCTGGTGGACCTTACTGTGTCAAGCAGCTCCTATTTAAGTGATGCCTTGATTGTGAACAGGTGTGGCAATAATCAGGCCTGGGTGTGGCTAGAGAAATTGAACTCAGGTGTGGACAACCACAGTTATAGTATGTTTTAACAAGGGGGGCAATCACTTTTTCACACAGGGCCATGATGGTTTGGATTTTTTTTTCACCTTTAATAATAAACACCTTCATTTACAAATTGCATTTTGTGTTTACTTGTGTTGTCCTTGACTATTGTTTAAATTGGTTTGATGTTCCGAAACACTTAAGTGTGACAAACATGCAAAGGAACAGGAAATGAGGAAGGGGGCAAACACTTTTTCACACCACTGTAGTATGTTTTAACAAGGGGGGCAATCACTTTTTCACACAGGGCCATGATGGTTTGGATTTTTTTTCACCTTTAATAATAAACACCTTCATTTACAAATTGCATTTTGTGTTTACTTGTGTTGTCCTTGACTATTGTTTAAATTGGTTTGATGTTCCGAAACACTTAAGTGTGACAAACATGCAAAGGAACAGGAAATGAGGAAGGGGGCAAACACTTTTTCACACCACTGTAAGTTTGTAACTGCATCTATGTTCTATGTGTTTTCCCCGAATAAAGTTTCCCCCATCTTGTTAGCAGAGCAGCAGCAGATGAACACATGTGGACTGTGCACTGTCTGTTCTCTAGGGCTATATACAGAATTTCTAACAGCAAATCTATTTGTTAATATTTAGTTGCTGTACTTGCCCATGCTCATTGCTCTCTGTACTGTCTAACTGATTAAACCATTTCTACGTGTCCTGTATACCTAATGAGTGCTTGAATGTAGTTTGAGATATGCTAATACCATACATTCCCAAACAGTATTAATAGTTTACCTCCTGGTTTTCCCACAGAGATATTATACAAGTCTAAACAGTATGAGGTAAAACAGCTCTCTGCAGTAATCCTTAGTTCATTAATATCAGCAATGGAGGCACATAATGCTTTGATTAATGTCTGAACATAGAAATGAACATACATTATATGATGCTGGATATAATTCATTAATTGTTTTGTGAAAGTAGCAATAGCAATAATGTCACTGGTATACTGCATGTGAAATAAAAGATGAAAAATGTCCTATAGAAACCAAGCTCAAAAATGCCTTGCATTCCAGGATTTATAATCACATGAGACTAGATAATTACCCTATAATAGGTGTCACTTTATTATTTTATCCTTTCGTATGACAGCAGTACAAGAAATAGGATTGTCATAGGGACAGATAGACATGGACAGCAACAAAAACATTGTCATTGACTATTGCTCACGCTAATAAAATGCGCTTTTGTTTTTGGCTTTGTCCTGTTTGAATGGAGATACAATGTTTTGAAGCCACAAAGAGACCTCCTCATCAAGATAACAATAGCTTAAAGTAATATTGAATGCTAAAGTTTTTTTTGTAAAAAAATAAAAAAAATAAAAAGATGTTCTACTTACCTGCTCTGTGCAATGATATTGCACAGAGTGGTCCACTTACCTCCTTTCCTGGAGTTCCCCCTGCTGGCGCTGTTCTTCTTTCTGGAATGTTGCATTTGATCCCCGCCTGCTCAGCAGGGATCAGCAGATCGATCGCTGCTGAGCAAAGCAGAGGCCGTACACGAACAAGCCCATGTGAAAGGGCCCTAATAAAAAAAATTCATCCTCTAAACACAAAATACTCTAACATATAATAATCTATTTTATAATATTTCCCATGTTACCATACTGAAAAGTAAAAATGTTTAAATTCTGTAAAGATGAATTGTATATATAGCTCTTGGAATGATAATTAAATATTAGCACAATATATTGAACTGTGGAAAGAGCACACATACTTGTCATTTCTCCCTTACTGCCTTTTCTGCAGGTTATCAGATTAAACTAATAAATTAAATTCAGTATTCCATGTAGAGGATTAGCAATGAGTGAACCAATCTGAGCAGATCAGGTTTTGATTTGAAGCACTCTATAATACTTAGGATGGGCTGTCCTTGGACAGACACTGCTGACTGTGTGATTTATCTATTGAAAATTACCGTTAGAGGGAAAACACGTTTTTTAGTGAAAATACATTGTGATTTATTATTTCATGGTTTACTTGAAAATAACTTTTGATGCAATGTTTAACATTTTATATGCTTGCCATGCCTTATATTTATGATGTAAGACTTTTAGATCTTCCCTAATGTTGTTAACTGTGTATCATACTGTTCAAATAGAATGTGTACAGAGAAACTTCTGAAATAAAATATCCATTACAGAACCAATGGCACATTCTTGTTTTCAGTAATTCTGAGCTATCCACAACTAAGCACACAGCTAATCACCAAGGATAACAGCTATGAAGGATTACTACACACTTATGCCCTGTACACACGGTCAAATTTTCCGACGGAAAATGTCCTATCGGACCATGTTGTTGGAAATTCCGACCATGTGTGGGCTCCATGAGACTTTTTCAATCAGGATTTCCAATGGAAAAAGTTTGAGATCCTGCTCTTAAATTTTCCGACAACAAAGTCCTATTGGACTTTTTCCGATCGTGTGTAGCGAATTCCAACAGACAAAGTGCCACACATGCTCAGATTACATTACAAGACCAAAGCTATTGGCTACTAGCCTCTACGTAGTCCCGTCGTACACAACGAACGTCACCACGTTCAGGATGATCGGATTTTCCGACAACTTTGTCCGACCGTGTGTATGCAACACCAGTGTCGGACAAAATCCGTCGAAAAAAATCCGACTGATTTTGTGGTCGGAATTTCCGACCGTGTGTACGGGGCATTAGAAGTAAGGAAGTTACTTGGACAAGTAGCCAAATATCTTAAGTTAGAGAACAAGCCCAGTTGAATAAATGTTTACCATGATATGGATAAACAGGGACCTTCACAGTCAGATTACTACACCTAAAACACAGACAGGGGAATTTAATAAAGCCTTAATGGCAAATTTATGGCAGTCAGCTTTAGAACTACATGCTTTTACTGCAGGTAAGAAATTGTGCCGGCTTCAGTAAAATTGCCAACTTTGCCCAAATATGGCAAAACCCAATATTGAAGAAACGACTTGCATCATTGGGTGGGCAGAGTCTGCTGGGGAACTGAGAGTCTAGTTCTGCCTGACATTTGATTGACAGCGCATAGCAGTGGGTGAAAAGTCATGATTTGACCTAATCTGTCAATCAACAGCCAGGTGGACCTTATGGGGAACTAGTCACTTAGTTCCCCATCAGGCTATGTCTACCCCTATACATAAGGCCTCAGCCATGCGATTTCTTTAGGAGCCAGGGCAGCAAGACTTGGTCCTGAAAACTTTGTATGTTGATGACAAAACGTGTAGGGCAAGACTTCCAGTGACATCAGATAAGCTTGTTGGAGCACAGGCTGGATATACACAACAACGCTTCCTGTTTTATATGTAATCTCAAAAGATTCCCTACGGTATATATTGCTTAGCATTTTATTTTTTTCAATATAAGAGGCTCTTTTCCTTTCTTCCTATGAACTGGCAACATGATCTTTGTCTATATATGAGTGAACACAGTGCCGCTGAACCTTAAAGGATAAGTGCACCCTAAGTGCCGGTTAACACTACAGCGACTTGGAATCCGACTTGTAAGTCCTCAAGTCGCCTCAAGTTGCTGGACATAAGAAATGCCATAGAAGTAAATGAGAGCCGTCTTAATGTACACTACTGAAGTTGCTCCGACTTCAGAAAAGTTTCCTGTACTACTTCAAGGCAACTTCTAGGCAACTTGTATCCAAAGATTTCAATGGAAGTTGCCTCCAAGTCAGGTCTCCATCTATATTGAAGCCACTTTACAGGAAAAAGAAAATAATTTACCCCGGTACTTCCCACGTTTACCCAGGCAACCCCCTCCCTCCCACAGAGCTGACTATTCTGTGATTGGCCAAAGTCGCCTGTCCTGGAGGCAACTTTAAGTCACATTGCAAGTTGTGCAAAGTCGCACTGAAGTCTCCTCCAAATCGCCTTGCAAAGTCGCACTGTAAGTCGGGTTGTCCCTGTGTGAACCGGCACTAACACTAAAATCTCTACATCTACAGATATCGACGATCTAACCTATCTAACCCTGTAAAGAAGAAATCAGTATACATACCTTTTTTGAAGCCGATCCCACGCTGAGCTTTCAGCTGCAGTTTCACTGTGGAGGCGGGTGCAGAGGACACACCCGGCAACAGAAGCCCCATAGTAAGTCTATGGGTGACGTCACTCCCCATTCATTTCACAGCCGTTATCAGCTGTGTCCTCTGCAGAGCTTCTGCCGCTGAAGACCAGACTAGCTCAGCTTCAAAAAATGTATGTATAGCAATTTCGTTTTAAGAGGGCTAGATAGGTTGGTGTAAGAGCATGGATTTCTGTAGATGTAGCGATTTTAGTGTTGGGGTAAACCTATCTTTTAAAGACTGTCAGCTGTAATAGAAGCGAGTTGGAAGTCTCTGGGTACATTTTGGCTGACTTGTTAAATCAAGGAGTCAATTCCATATGGTGAGTGGGGTCTAAACTTGGGGGCACTAAGTGTAAGACACCTATATGAAATTAGCATCTATATGACATTTTTCCTGAAGATTTGGAATGGCAATCAGGATGGTCAAATTAAACTTATTGTGTTTTGTAGGTCATGAGTGTTTGCACTATATTAAGCACATTAGTTATTCCTATGTATTGATTTATTATGGTCACATTTATTAAAAAAGCTGTGTCCTTATTCATAAGGATTATTGTGCATTGACTGAGACTTCAGTGACCAATACTGACAGATTCATGTACCTCTTTGTGACAGGTACATGAATCAGTGGCAAGAAATGACAACCTCAGTGTGGTGGCCAGTGGAAATCTAAATAGTGCCTACAAAACCCTTTATTAATTCCCCAGAGAAAGTGCAAATTTACTCTCACGCCTTGCAAAAAATAAATAAAACTAAACTGCCTGAGTGTCTGATATCAATTAGCAGCTGGCCAACACTGCCATGTGTTCCTGTACCTCAAGTAGATAAATTACGTGTTACCCTGACTGAGCCACAGAGACATGGCTGTGAAAAGTCCATGTTTGTGCCATTTTAATAATCTGTTTTACATTATTCTGTATTTGCTCCTATATATGCTCATTATTATTCTGTACCTGTTTTTCATTATTACTTTTTAATTTGCACCTGTAAGTTACAGTTTCCCCTTTTCAGATGATTTGGCCAATTGCCTGTTCTTTTAAATAAGATTATGTATGTTAAATGGACATTGTTATCCTCGTAACCCCAATGAATAAGTCACTTTGACGAAACATGTCTGGGCATGGTTACATGGCAACTGTGAGGGGCATTTGACACTTTACGTTCCAACTCCTGGGTGTGCTGTGCCGTTTGGAGTGAAAGTGAAGTGACAGAGAGAGGAAGCAGCGTGGAGGGTGAGATACACTGGTATTTATTCTGGGTCCGCCGAGACCGTAATACATGTGGTCACCACTGCAGGTGGTTTTGAAGAGTTTATGTTGAAGTGCCTTGATTTTACATGAAGGATGTGAGTGCAATAGTTGAAGGTTTTATGTGCTGTTTTTAACCACTACAATACAGGGCACTTTCACCCCCTTCCTTCCCAGACCAATTTTCAGCTTTCAGCGCTCTCGCACTTTCAATGACAATTGCGCGGTCATGCTACACTGTACCCAAATAACATTTTTATAATTTTGTTTGCACAAATAGAGCTTTAGTTTGGTGGTATTTATTCACGACTCTGTTTTTTATTTTTTGCGATATAAGCGAAAAAATAGCGGAAATTTAAAAAAATATATATATTTTCTCCTTTCTTTTTTAAAAGAAATTCAATAAAATCTAATTTTGTCATAAATTTAAGTCAAAATGTATTCTGCTACATGTTTTTAGTAAAAAAAATTCTGTTAAGTGTATAATAATTGGTTTGTGTCATCACGGACATATGTACGCAAATGATCATGTACAGATGTGTGCAGGTGATCACGGACATATGTGTGCAGATAATCATTGGCACATGTTATTTTACTGGGACATATGTGGGGGACATGTGTTTTTATTATTTGGGGACATGTGTTTTTATTTAGGGACATGTGTTTTTATTATTTGAGGACATGTGTGTTTTGGGGACATGTATGTTTTGGGGACATGTGTGGGGACATGTGTGTTTACACTAGACTGGTGATCAGTGAGTAAAAAGCTGTAAAAAAACAGCTAATACTCACTGATCACCAGCCAGCTGCAGCGATCCGCTCTCATCTCCTCATCGACGACTTCCGTGTGAGGAGAGGAGAGCCGATTGCCTAGCAACCGGCTGTTTGCTTACATCACATGATGGCTGTGATTGGACACGGCCGTCATGTGATCAGGAGGGCCAATCACAGAGCCCTCCTGCCGATCCGGGATGCGCCGTGTCCGGGTGACACGAGCGCATCGGGAACATCAGGAACGTCCTATCACAAGTAGAAGGCTCCCACCCAGCCGTATATGTGCAGTGGCCGGGTGGGAAGTAGTTAATAAATGGTTTTACGTTACGTCACTATTGCAAGCATCTTTTCTTTCCATGTGGAGTTTCAAGTCTCTAACATCCTGTTTGGATCCAGTTGATTCCCGTGTGGGACTGTTAAGCAAGTTGGCCGAGCATGAGAATGCAAGGCATATGCTTCTGGTGAGTGTGTTTCCTAAGGGTGCGGTAGCACTGAACACAGGTGGTATGGTGGAAGATTTTGTTTCAAAGTCACTTCAAGAGTTGTGTTCAAGTGACTTCAAGATTTTGTTTGCTTCAAAGACTTTTTTCACTTTGATACACAGTCACTTTAATTAACAGTTCATGGACTTTAATTTGGATTTGTTCCTTCATATTAGGGTCACTTTTTATTGATTACTGTTAATCACATTTTTTTCTCAATATTGTGTGTTTAGGTGATTCATTTAGGTTATTTTCAAGCACTGTGTTCACAGGTTGATTATTTAGTTTATTCACAACACTGTGATTATTAGCGCTGCTGTTTTATTCATTTAAAATCACTTTTACATTATATTTCATTTAAGTAGCTGCTTAGAACATTTCACTTAGGTGGTTTAGTTTAGTTTGTGTGTGCGCAGTGGTGGTGTGAAAAATTAAGAGGGTGAGCACATTTATCATACCAGTTTTTTATTTTTAATCTAATTACATAGTTACAATAGTAGATGAGGTTGAAAAAAGACACAAGTCCATCAAGTCCAACCTATGTGTGTGATTATATGACAGTATTACATTTTATATCCCTGTATGTTGCGGTCGTTCAGGTGCTTATCTAATAGTTTCTTATAAATATCAATGCCCCCCGCTGAGACCACCGCCTGTGGAAGGGAATTCCACATCCTTGCCGCTCTTACAGTAAATAACCCTCTACGTAGTTTAAGATTAAACCTCTTTTCTTCTATTTTTTTTTTTTCCAAATAACATTTTATTCAAGAAATGTACAATACAGGTGAATCAAGCAGTCAAAGCAAGAATTATAGCTTGCGCTATTACTCACAGTATGATATCATAGGAGAAAAAGTAACAAGAAAGGGCGGAGGAAAAGGACAAAAGAAGATGAGAGGATTAGAAAAAGTACACAGAATTCATAGACCTATAGACCTGGGGGGGCGGGAGGCAAAAAACATCTAGGTCTAAATATACAGTATATCTAGTAAACCTTGAATTCCTCCTAAGTCAATGGTATCTTTATTTCGGTCTATTCTTTTAGGAGAGTAGGAACCTGTGTGCCTCATAACGTAGGTGAGTTATGGCTGCTTATAGAGGGGAGGCAGGAGTTATAAGAGAGGTCTTAAGGGGTTAGAGAAGAGAGGGAGAGAAAGCATGAGGGAGGAAAGAAGAAGTAGGGGAGGGTCGTCACCGTGGTGGTCCAGCCTGCCGGGTCAGGTTTGGTTCTGGATTTCTCGAAGGTTCCAGGGGCTCCATACCATATCATGTGCTTCCAGCCTGTCCTGCATCCTGGCGGTCATCTTCTCCATCAGCTCTACATCTTTAATTCTGGCGTGTAGGGCTCCTGGGTCAGGGGGGCGTTTTTTTTTCCAATTCAGGGCTATAAGGCAGCGTGCAGCTGTTAGTATATGTCTCATTAATTTCTTGCAGGGTGTGGATAGTTGTGGGTGGGGTATGCCCAGTAGGAAAGAATTGGGAGTCATAGGGATGTATGTTCCCAGGAGTTGGGTTAATAATTGCTGGACTTCCTGCCAGTAGGGTACTATCTGCGGGCACCCCCAGTATATATGGTAAAGTGTGCCCTTGTCCTGCAGACATCTCCAGCAACAATCAGGGGTTGACGGGTAGATGGCGTGGAGGACAACAGGGGTCATGTACCAGAAAAAAAGTATCTTGTATGTGTTCTCTTTGTATAGGGTGCACAATGAGCTCTTGGCTGCCTGTGACCATATCACCCTCCACTGCTCCATGGAAATCTCCTCTCCTATAGCTCCCTCCCATTTAAGCATGTAGGCGTGTTTGCCTTTGGTTTCCATAGGGTAGGCATTTAATATCTTGTATATATCTGAGATTAGCCCCTTCTGGGCTGAGCCTGCTAGGATTAAGTTTTCGAAGGGGGATGGAGGGGAGAAGAGCAGGTTGGGCGCTATGGTCTGGGCAAAGTGCCGTATCTGTAGGTAGCTATAAAATGCTCGGTGGGGGAGGTCATATTTAGCCTGGAGGGCCGCATATGGCAGTAGTTTGCGTGATCTGTGATCTACTAGAGACCCTAAATGAAAGAGGTTCCGTGATGACCATGTATGAGACATTTGGTGCGTCAGGCTATCAGGGAGGTTAGGGTTACATATGAACGAGGTTAGGAGCGATCTTTCAGATGGGAGTTTGTGTGTTTTGGAGATCCTTCGCCAGAGATGGCGTAGTTGGGTCATAGACCCTAGTAGGCGTTCGGGGGGGACTTCTGCGCTCTTGCTCCACAGCAAGCTATTAGGGTGGGCCGGGGCCATCCAAATCTTTTCAATCTCTGACCATTTGTTATACGACCTCTGGGTATACCACGAGGCGACTGCACGCAGTTGGGCTGCTTGGTAGTAATTAACAAGGTTGGGGAAGGCTAGACCTCCGTCTGTACGTGAGGCCATCATCACCGATTGGGGTATTCTGTGCCTCTTATGACCCCATGTAAATTTAAGTAGGTCTGCCTGCAGTCGTCTCAGTTGGTTAAAAGGTACGGGAATGGGCAGCGTTTGGAAAAGATAAAGGAGTTTCGGGAGGATCGTCATCTTTACCAACGCTACCTTACCTAGGAGGGAGATGGGGTGTTTCTTCCATTGTAGTAGTAGGGACCTTATTGAAGTGAAGAGGGGGGGGGAGTTCGCCTGATACAGTGACGCAAATTTTGGGGTAATGTGTACTCCCAGGTATTTGAGGGAGGATGATTTCCAGTGGTATGAGAAGTTGGTTTGTAATTGTGCTACTTCCGAGTCTGGGATGTTGATCGGGAGAGCTTCCGATTTGGTCTGGTTTATTTTGTAACCCGAGAGGGCTCCGTAACGTTCAAGTTCTTTGTGGAGGTTAGGAAGGGAGATTCTCGGCTGTGTGAGGGTGAGGATGATATCATCCGCAAACAGTGAGATCTTAAATTCCTTTCCTCTTACTGGTATTCCTCTTATGGCTGGGTTGTTGCGAATGTGGGCTGCAAGGGGTTCTACACACAGGGCGAATAGCAAGGGGGAAAGCGGGCAGCCTTGTCGGGTTCCATTGGAAATGGAAAACTGGGGGGAGATAGCAAAGGGAGTTCTGACCTGTGAGGTTGGGTCTGAGTAAAGGTGATATATTGCTTGTAAGTATGGGCCCCTGATTCCGATGTGCTTCATTGTGGCAAACAGGAAGGGCCAACCCAGCCTGTCAAAGGCTTTTTCCGCGTCTAGGCTCAGAAGCAGAGCTTGCGAGCCCTCCCTGTTCGCCACGTCCACGAGGTCAATCACCTTCCTGGTGTTGTCCCCTGCCTGTCGGAGGGGGACAAAGCCCACTTGGTCTTTATGAATAAGGGAGGGGAGCACCACATTTAGTCGCAGGGAGAGTAGTTTTGTGAAGATTTTTAAATCTGTATTCAATAAAGCTATGGGCCTATAATTTGCACACAGGATGGGGTCCTTGTCGGGCTTGGGGACTAAAGTTATGAAGGAACGTTGCATATCTGGTGGTAGGGGGGTGTCCTTTAAAAAGGCGTTGAAGAGTCTAGACATATACGGTAGAAGTAGGGGCAGGAAGGCTTTGTAATACTCATAGGGCAGTCCGTCCGGTCCTGGGGATTTGTGGGTTGGTAGGGCTTTAATGGTTAGCTCTATTTCCTCCTCCGTGATTTGCGCATTTAGGGCTGTTAGGTCAGACTTCTGGATTTGGGCGACCCCACTCTCTGCGAGGTATTGCTGTATGCGGTGAGAGATGTCTTGGGAGAGGGGTTTCCTCGGAATTTCTGGGTTGTTGTAGAGCTCTGTATAGAACTCCGCAAAGACTTTAGCAATGTCCGCAGGGTGGGAGTGGACAGTGTTGTTTTTATCTCTAATTTGATGGGGGGTGGATAGGTGGGCGTTATCTTTAAGCTTTCTTGCTAACAGGGAGTGGGCCTTATTGCCTTTGTCATAGTATGTTTGTCTTATCCTAAGGAGGGCCCTCTCTACCTTGCCGTTGGCCAGGTCGCTCAATATCGACCTGAGGCTTGTAATTTTCTTGAGAAGTTTCAGGGATGGAGCGGCCTGTAGTTGGCGCTCCAAGAGCCTAAGTTCCCTTTCAGTTTGGAGCTTCGTGGAATCAGCCTTCCTCTTCATAGCCGAGGATAGGGCCATGCACTTTCCGCGGATCACGGCCTTGTGGGCCTCCCACAACGTAGAGAGGGATATGTCAGGAGTGTTGTTCTCTTTAAAATAGTGTTCTAGTGTAGAGCTGAGTTCCTCCTTTGAGGGGAGGTGCTGTAGCAGGAAGTTATTTAGTTTCCAGTTACAGGGCCTGATGTTGGGGGAGCCCAAATCTAGGTTGATGGAAATTGGGGCGTGATCCGACCAGGAGATTGGGAGAATCTGCGCTTTATGTGTTATTCTAAGAGTGGGGTTGTTAACAAATAGGTAGTCAATACGGGAGTGCATCTGGTGGGGGGAGGAGTAGAAAGTGTATTGTCGGTCCTTTGGATGGAGGGCCCGCCAGGCATCAAATAATGCGTGTCGCCTAGTAATCTGGCGAAATAATTTAGAGTCTTTTATGGCTCTAGTTTGGGAGGTCCGGGGGGTTGCCACCAGCCGGTCTGAGGTTGCCGAGTGGGCCAGATTAAAGTCTCCTCCCACCACCAGGTAGTTATGTACTGTCTTGAAGAGTCTAGTCAGTACTTTCGTAAGGAATGCGTGTTGTTTGGTGTTTGGGGCATATAGTGTACACAGTGTGATTTTTTGGGATTGCCAGGTTCCGGTTAAAATAAGGAACCCGCCCTGGGGGTCGCTGTAGTGGTCAAGGTAGGTGAATGGGGCGCCGCGTTTAATAAGGATGGCTACCCCCGCTTTTTTATGTGGGCCTGAGGAGTGGTAGATTTGGGGATAGTGTCTGGAGGCAAATGCAAAGGAGCCCTCTTTGTCAAAGTGTGTTTCTTGGGCCAGGACTATGTCTGCTCCCGATTGTCTGAATTCTCTCAATGCCAAGTGTCGCTTTCTGTTGGAGTTTAAACCGTGCACGTTCATGGATAGTATCTTAGCCATGGGTTTGTGTCATGAGGGGGTGGGGACTCACCTGCAGTTGAGTGCCGTGATGACCGCCAGGAGCCTGCTTCGCATTCTTTTTCCGGGAGGTGTTCCACCACGATGACCCAGAGAAGGGGGGGGGGGGGGAGAGAGAGGAGATGGGAGAGGAGGGGAGAGAGAGAGAGAGAAGATAAACATTAACATACAAAATACAGTAAAACATCGTCTTGTTTAACTTTGGTCGACCTTGCGTGGGTAGTGAGCCCAGGTCAAGACGGATTCCCCGGGAGCCACCCAGACTGAGGGCCAGGGTCCCAGCTGGGCGGCTGCAGGGGAGTCCATTTCCAGCCATATGAGGCTGTGCGTACATAGCTCTGCGAGCTTTTAAATCACAACCAGGAGGGGGCGCGCGGCTGCAATAACCGTTCTCCCATGTCTCCTAACAGAACCAGCCCTATTAGCAAAACTAGGGTGTAAACAAGGAATAACTGAAGCACCCGGGGGGACTAGTGAGATATAACTGTCCAGGGTCTTGTATTTCAACTTCTTCGGGCTATTAGAAGAGCCTTGCATAGGATCGTCCAAGGGGGATGTGCAGGGGAAAGTCAGCCATTTCTGTGCCTGGGACTCTTCTGCGATGTTTCTCTGTTCCGCAGGCGTTGTCGTGGGGGGGCTTTCTGCCATAGTGCAGGCGGAGGGGGTGGTGTTGCCACCAGGTCCCAATCTGGTAGTTGTGGGGGTTGGATCCTCAGTTCTGCACAAAAGTCCTGTAGATCTTCAGGATACCGCAGTATAGCTGATTTGCCATGGTGTTTTGCTGTGAGGCTAAAGGGAAATCCCCAGCGGTAGGGGATATTTTCATCTTGGAGGATGCGTAAGAGGGGTTGGAGTAGTCTGCGCTTCTGCAGGGTGATCCAGGACAGATCAGGGAATAGGTTTACTTGGGAGTCCTTAAAGGTTACTTTACGTGCCAGGCGAGCTTGACGCATGATGTCTTCTTTCAGGGGGAATGAATTGATCTTGCAAATTATGTCTCTGGGTTTAGAGGATGCGTTTTTGGGACGAAGCGCTCTGTGGGCTCTGTCCATTTCAATATATTTAGTGGGGGGTTCCCCTAGTAGGTTGTTAAACACGTCTTGTAGAATGATTTGTACATCCTCCGGGCCCTCGGCTTCAGGGATGCCCCTCACTCTAATGTTATGTCTGCGCCCCCTGTTGTCCAAGTCCTCTATGTGTCTTTGCATTTCTCTCAGGAGGGTGCGATGATCAGCCCCCTGCAGTTGGACTCTGTGTACTGCGATTTTAGTTTCCTGAATGTCTTCCTCAGCCATTTCCACCCTGTCTGCCAAATGTTTAAGGCCTGCTTGTATATTCTGTATCTCTGAGCGACAGGTGGACTTCACGTCTTCCACTAGTTGCCTGAAGTCTTCTTTAGTGGGGATTGCTTGCAGGTACATTTGCCACTGCAGTGGTATTTGCTGGGGCGCTCTGGGGTCTGGCTGGGGTATATTGTGTCTTGATGGCTGGGGTTGGGGTGGGCGTGTGTCCTCTTCCCGGAGCGAGTAAGTGGGCCCAGGCTGTGAGTCCCATGTGGCCCCCCATGTAGCTGCTGGGGGTGGGTCATTGCCTGCCCCCCTATCCTGATATGGCAGAGGGCCTGGGTGGACTGACTGTGCGTAGGAGGCTTGGGGGGTACCCCAGTCATGTGTGGGGTCTGTGGGTTGTGGAGAGAGCAGTCTCTGAGCCTTAGAAGGTGGTGGCTCTATGGTGGCACAGTGGATGACTCTATGAGGGCCGTCCGGCTCTTGAAGTGTCCAGGCTGTGGGCCTTCCAGGTGGTGGGAGGGCTGGGAACTCTGCTGATAGGTCTGAGGGTGTGGGTGAGCCCGGGTCTGAGGCTAAAGTACCAGGGTCTGAGGCCGTTCTGAAGAGGCGGGGGAGAGCCCCCGAGCATTGTGTGGGCTGGATGGTCAGGCTTGGGCCCAGTAGCAAGGCCTCTTGGGGCGTATCGTTCGTCAAGGAGCCCGTCTCATCTGGTGTAATCTCCCTGTATCCCAGGGAATGGAGTCCTATCCCGGCCTGGGGTGAGTGGGGTTGTGGGGGCTCATGTGCGGGCAGATATACCCCATCAGGGGATACGGTTCCCATCAGCCTGGGTTGGTAGGCCGAAGCGGCCTGTTGTGGGGCTGGCTGCGGCGTCTCCCGGGGCCCTGGGGGGGAGGTCTCACTCACCGCACCGGGTACCGAGGGGTCCTGGGAGGTCCATCGGGCGTCTTGCTGGTCCCCGGGTGGCTGATGCTGGGCGGACAGCGGTGTTGGGGTCGTCCGTGATGGTGTGGCCGCGGCGCTCAGCGCCATTTTGGGTGTCCCGCCGGGCGGCGTGTCCGACGGCGGGAAGAAGGAACGGAGGTCTGTGGTTGTCCCTGGAGGGGGTAAAGATGTTCCCCTGGCTGCGGAGGACCTTGTGGTCCGTGATCTGCCCATAGGATGGCTGTGGATTGTCCCCTGGGGTGCTTTCTTTAGCGGGCTGGTGGAGAGCAGAGGAGTCAGGCGTCCATCAGGTTCGGCTTCCGGTCACGCCCCTTTTCTTCTAATTTTAATGAGTGGCCACGAGTCTTGTTAAACTCCCTTCTGCGAAAAAGTTGTATTCCTATTGTGGGGTCACCAGTATGGTATTTGTATACTGAAATCGTATCCCCTCTCAAGCGTCTCTTCTCCAGAGAGAATAAGTTCAGTGCTCGTAACCTTTCCTCATAACTAATATCCTACAGACCCTTTATTAGCTTTGTTGCCTTTCTTTATACTCACAATTAGTAGCTGTAACTTTAATACTTTGTTCATTGTCAGTGCAATTTGAACTAACCGTATAAGCCTGTTACCCTTAGCACTAAGAATAATAATATTAATGCTGTAATCTTCAGGCTTTTTTTGGAAATTCCAAGGGTACCACCCATCCACAGAAAAAAAAAAGAAAAGAGAAACTTGTGCAAGTAATAACAAGCACTTTTTGATGTTGATGTATACCATTATCACCAAATCCTAAAAATTGCCCAATTATGACAACTGATGCTGGAATCACTTCTAAATGTTGGGCCATAAATGGGTGACCCAAGCTAAATATAATTATTTACCCCTACATCCAGTGCAAAGTAATTAGTTACTATTGTGCAAGCATCAGTATCATAGATACGAGTGAAGTTTAATCAGCTTTTCTACCTGTAAGTGAATTGCTTTGCACAGCTGCATTAAAAGGATTCATGGTTATTACATTTGGGAGGTATTTTCAATTTTCTGGATAAAATTATACATGTCAATTTTCTCAAGGGTAATATTACTCAGAATAAGTATATAGTAGCATTTTCTCTAGTCTCAGAGAATTCATGTAATTTTTGCAATTGTGATTTGCTAAAGCGCTCTGTATCATTGCTTTTTTATTATTTATTTTTTTTATTTTTTTTGGGGGGGGGGGGGGTTGTTGTGTGTTTAATTATTTTTTTTCTTTGTCAGAAGCACCTGTGACAGGTTGACCACACAGTGGCACAATTGGCCAATAGTATCTCAGATGTGGAAACAGCAGAACAACAATCAAAGGGTATGTGCAATCAATTCTAGACATGTATTTCCTGCTGTAGTTTGTTTCTTATATTTCGTATTCACTTTAAATATCCAAATACATTTTAACCACTTGCCGCCCGCCCATTGTGAATAGACGTCGGCAAAGTGGTTATCAAATCCTGACCGGACATCAAATGACGTCCTCAGGATTTTGAGCCGCTGCCCCCGGGGGCGCGCTTCGCGGCGATCGAATTGCGGTGATCGCATCGCGGTGATCGTTGTTGCGGGGTGTCATTCTGACACCCCACAACTATGATCCTTGTAAAGAGTCTCCGATGGAGACTCTTTACCACGTGATCAGCCGTGTCCAATAACGGCTGATCACAGTGTAAATAGGAAGAGCCGGTAATCAGATTTTCCTCACTCGCGTCTGTCAGACGCGAGTAGAGGAGAGCCGATCGGCTGCTCCTCTGACAGGGGGGTTCTGTGCTGTTCGATTATTAGCACAGCCCCCCCGAGGATGCCCACACTGGACCACCAGGGACGCCACCAGACCACAAGGGATGCCCAGCACAAGGTATGCCACCCTAGACCACCAGGGATGACACAGTGCCCACAATGGATGCCAATCAGTGCCCACAATTGATGCCAATCAGTGCCCACTATCAGTGCCTATCCGTGTCACCTATCAGTGCCCATCCATGCCACCTATCAGTGCCCATCTGTGCCACATATCCATGCCCATCTGTGCCACCTATCCATGCCCATCTGTGCCGCCTATCCATGCCCATCCGTGCTGCCTATCCATGCCAATCCGTGCCAGCTATCAGTGCCAATTTGTGCCAGCTATCAGTGCCCATCCATGTCGCCCATCAGTGCCGCCCATCAGTGCGACCTATCAGTGCCGCCTATCAGTGCCCATCAATGCCACCTCAGTGCCACCTCATCGGTGCCCATCAGTGCCGCCTTATCAGTGCCCATCAGTGCAGCCCCATCAGTGCCCATCAGTGAAGGAGAAAACGTACTTATTTACAAAGTTTTGAAACTGAAACAAAAAAAAACATATTTTTTTTCCAAATTTTCGGTCTTTTTTTATTTGTTTAGCAAAAAATAAAAACCACAGAGGTGATCAAATACCACCAAAAGAAAGCTCTATTTATGGGAAAAAAATTATACACTGGGTACAGTGTAGCATGACCACGCAATTGTCATTCAAAGTGTGACAGCGCTTAAATCTGTAAATTGGTCTGGGCAGGAAGGTGTTTAAGTGCCCTGTATGGAAGTGGTTAACAATCAAGTAATTAGTACTGTGCTTTGTGTTGAAGGTTCAGTAAACAAATTTAGGGTTATTAAAGTACATGTAAGCCCTAACAATTAACTTCTTTTGTTTGTTCCCTTTCAGTCTGTAACAATATCATTGAACATGCTTTATTATATCTCTTCAAAAGTGCAATAAAATCCTCTGGATCCTGTGTAAAATCTAGCGAGCTTGTAATTTTAAAAAGGTAATTACCTTAATTATCATTTATATAATGGCATTCTACTTGGCACCACAGCCAGTCTGGTGTTGGGTCCACAGAAGCAATAAATAATAGTAAACGTCGCTGAACTTCAAAATCCACCTGGCTCCTCCTTGAAAGAGAACATGACCTTATTTTAGCATGCCACTATCTTAAACTATAAGTGAAATTGTACTCTAACATAAACTATACAAAACTGTGCAGTTTTACTAAACATGTCTGATAGCTAAAAATAAAAAAAACAGCATTGTAAATACCTTACTTTATATATTTCTATTGATGGTCACATGACTGGTTGCCCTGTTTCTTCTCCCCACATTACCAAATGCTGGGTGTGGAGACTTGAAATGATGCTCTGCAGCTTCCAGTAAACAGCTGCTGCTACTCAAGCTATTACGGGCTGGGAGGGGATGTCAGCAGAATCTGTCAATGTGCATTCCCCAATCTTCACAGCCTTCCCAATCAAGTGATCTCATGCCCAGTGATGTGGAACACCTCTGGATCCTAGGCCCATTTCCTTGCCCACTTGGCAACTCCTATATGCAGGAGAAGTAATAGGAAAATGCTACCCAGTGCTCCACATGTAAGAAGATGTTGACATATCCCCTCCAAGCATGAGTGACAGTAGCTCTTCCCCATTGTCATTACTGCCTAAAGGGGGACAATTTCACCCTGCTTCCATCTGTACACAGTGCGGCCCAGGGCTCCATATGCGAGAAGCTGCAGATGTGCCCCCTGCCTGCTGACATACAAAATCCCAGCTTGAGTGGCATCAGCTCTGTTTACAGATGAGAACCAGATGAATCTATAGCAAGTAATAGGGATGAGTTGCTGCCACTCAACTTGGGAGGGGGGGGGGGGCGTCATTATGTCAGATAAAGGCTTGCTGTGCATCCGCACAGCATCCTATACCTCTTAGTAGAGGGCCAAAGATGCAAACTGACCTCACCAACAGGGATCTGATTTTGTGTGGTCAGTTTAAAATGGAAAATAAGGTGACCTGGCGGAATCATCAGGTATTTACCAGCTATACACCAAATTCAAACATTGCAGGCTATGTTAAACAAAAAAGGATTTGAATAACCCAACCAGAAATTTTTAATCGGAACCTAAAGCATACACAATACTAGAAAATGTTTATGTTTTTGGATCAAATATATAACTATATTCATTTTTAAAGTTAAAGTATATACATAGCCAAAACTAGTAGGTTTACCATTGGGAAAATTCCTCCCCTACTTCCTGTCCCAGATATGTGAGAAGAATTTCCCAAAGAAATGGAAATACATTTTTTGCCCCCAGAACAGAATTTCCACTTACCTCTTGTTCTGGGGCAACTGTTTAAGTTTGCATTTTCCCTCATTTTAATTCTCTTTGAAAATGGTCATCAGTACAAATAGAGGGGTGAACATTCCCAAAGGGGACACAGACATCAGTAAAAAAAAAACTGACACTGCAATTGCCATCTGCATTTGGGGTGTCATTAGGAATCTATTGACACATGTAGCAGATCAGGTAGGGAAGGGGCCCTTTTGTATGTAATCTGGGGCTGCTCAGAGACAAAAGGCCCCAGGGTGGCATCCATGCTTAAGAGATACCGATATTTCTGTAGGATTGTACTGATCTTTTTGTGTTCATGGAAAAATCTTGTTATGACTCTGGTAGTGGTAAATGTCTTTTGTTGTCCTCTGTGAGAAGAGTAAATATCTCCGGCTGATATACCGTTTTATTACATTTTGTAAGTATAGCAAACATCTTTGCCAGCTTCGTGACAGAGACATGTGCATTTATTCAAATGTTAATGTGTTGTTACTATTTTACTAATCTCTTTACTATGTATCTACTCTTATAGAATCTTTTTGACCCAATGGACATTAAAACCTCTGAAGAAGGACTGTTGAGGTGCGAAACATGTCATGCCGTGTACACACGACCAGACTTTCCAGCAGAAAAGGTCCGATGGTCTTCCCAACAGAGTTCCGACGGAGTTCCGATTGAGTTACGAACGAACGGACTTGCCCACACACGAACGGACCAAAGTCTGTTCGTTTTTGAACTTGATGACGTCCGACGGGACTATAAAAGGAAGTTCAATAGCCAATAGCTGCCCTTGCGTCGTATTTGGTCCATCGGACCAGCAAACAGACGAACGATTTTCCCAATAGGAATTAATTCCGTCTGGAAGATTTGAAACATGTTCTATTTCTAGGTTGGTCGAAAAAAACTTTTTAGGAAAAACCCATCATCCCACACTATTGGAAATTCTGACGGAATGATCCGTCTTGTGTACGCAGCATTAGGTGTCATCGCCAGTATGCCATCTTGCTAGCCCACTTCATCTTGAAAGGGCAGCTTGCTCTACATACAGACAGTCATATTGAGGTACTATGTATATTGTTCTATTTTATGATGAACATTTTATCTTTTATTTTAACATTGTATCTATAACATATTTTTGTAATAAACTTACCTCTTTATACATACCTGGTCTTTCTACTAAAATCTTTCGGCACCAGGTTTTTCTCTTGTTTTTTAAATTAGGTATTAGAGTAATTATATTTTCTGTGTTGTTTGTTTGCCTTACCTTGTAATGATGGGCTCACGTATTATTGCTGCAGTTTGAAAAATCCTCACCAATTGATTCCACTATGTCCATGTATTAACTCACCTAGCTTGTCCCTATTCACTAGGGGGACAGGCAACTTCATGTAAAAGTAAATAAATGATGCACTCGTCTCTAAGGTGAAAATATAAATTATAAATGGATAAGAGAAGATATAACTGCGCTGCCCTAAACGAAGCTGCTAACACAACAATAAGACTAATTGAATATAAAATATAAGTGTAGCGCTCAAATGTATCTGGACAACACCGGTACCCCAGAACCGAAATCTGGATACAGGAAACGGGTTTTAACACCATGAGGAGGCTCTCTTTTTGGTTTCTCATTTCCATGTTCCTGACACCTTGAGGATCCTTGGAGGCTTTAGGATCGATTGGAAGTTAATCGTTCAAACGATGGGTGGCCGATGAGTACAAACTGGTATGCCATCCCAGTCCTGCCTGCCTGTTTTCAACAGTGCAAGTAGGTCTGATCCAAGGGCACTACCTGTTGGCCCACCAAAGCTCGTTTGACCCACAGCCACCAGCTTGTGTGTCCACCCCTGACGGTAAGCGTACCCAGTCTCTATTGTATGTTAAGATCCAAGATACCATATGAAGACACAACTTCAGGATATCACACATGTGATTTATGAGATATTCGTGTACACACCTTTTCACGTACGAACTTGATTTGTCACGGGCATGTGGTCCACAAGTTTTTTGATACTAGTCTTTCTTCACGATCTAGTTTTATGAACACTTGCAACGTCCATGTATGAGTACATTGGTCAACATTTCATGTGTATAATTTTTTTCATTTGATGTATTTTATGTGTATATCTGCTGAGATTAGTGATCACATTTAATATGTTTATGCCATTCTGCCCTTTATAATGATATTTGGGATCAGATCACCCATTTCTCTTGCAGATTATTATTATATTTGGTTTAAATGAGTTTTCACTTTTTTAGTTAGGGGATTTCACCTTCTCATCCTATCACATTTGTGTATTACTATTCACTTTTACTTAATAGTTCCAAGGTTTCAGGCATATGAATATGCATAGATACTAGCTTACAAGCTCTTTAACTACTTCCCACCCGGCCACTGTATATATACGGCCGGGTGGGAGCCGTCTACTTCTGATCGGACGTTCCGGAACGTCCTTCAGAAGTAACGGGATCGCGCGCGCGCGTGCCCGCGCAGCGGCGCGATCCCGATGCGCTCGTGTCACCCGGACACGGCGCATCTCGGATCGGCAGGAGGGCTCTGTGATTGGCCCTCCTGATCACATGACGGCCGTGTCCAATCACAGCCGTCATGTGATGTAAGCAAACAGCCGGTTGCTAGGCAATCAGCTCTCCTCTCCTCACACGGAAGTCGTCGGTGAGGAGAGGAGAGCGGATCGCTGCAGCCGGCTGGTGATCAGTGAGTATTAGCTGTTTTTTTACTCACTGATCACCAGTCTAGTGTCAAAAAACACAGTAAAACACACATGTCCCCACACATGTCCCCACAACATACATGTCCCTAAAACACACATGTCCCCAAATAAAAACACATGTCCCCAAATAATAAAAACACATGTCCCCCACATATGTCCCAGTAAAATCACATGTGTCAATGATTATCTGCACACATATGTCCGTGATCACCTGCACACATCTGTACATGATCATTTGCGTACATATGTCCGTGATCACGCGAACCAATTATTATACACTTAACGGATTTTTTTTTACTAAAAACATGTAGCAGAATAAATTTGGCTTAAATTTATGACAGAATTTGATTTTATTGGATTTCGTTTAAAAAAGAAAGGAGAAAATATTGTTTTTTTTCAAAATTTCCGCAATTTTTTCGCTTATATCGCAAAAAATAAAAAACTGAGTCGTGAATAAATACCACCAAACTAAAGCTCTATTTGTGCAAACAAAATGATAAAAATTTTATTTGGGTACAGCATTGCATGACCGCGCAATTGTCATTGAAAGGTGGGAGAGCGCTGAAAGCTGAAAATTGGTCTGGGAAGGAAGGGGGCGAAAGTGCCCAGTATTGTAGTGGTTAAAGTGTTGGTCCAGTGACTAGATTCATTTTTAGCCACTTTGACCTCTCTTACTATATGGTATCACTCACATATAAAAACGTAATAATCTTTTTCCATTTTTTTATGGTTGGGATTTTTCCCATTAAATATCTTGAACACACACCACCTGTATCCAGATTTCGGTTCTGGGGTACCGGTGTTTACCAGATACATTTGAGCGCTACACTTATATTTTATATAAATTATAAATGCCACAAACTTATAAGATTAAATACTTAAAGCGGAAGTAAACCCATCGATTTAACAGTCTAAAAAAAGAAGGCATGCCGTGAATGCTAACTGCACATTGGCTGTTCTCTCAACCAAACAGTCAAACCATCCAATGGCTGGTGTCATAACGGATCACATGTGCAGCACTGTGGCAGTTGAAGATTAAACAGAGGCAAAGATGGCAGCTTCCTTGGCTGAAAACGATAGGGGGGTTTACTTCCACTTTAATCCAAACAATATTACTAAACACAAAAAGTTTGACAAATACAAATAACGAACATGTGTGTATAAAAACACCATTGAAATAATTAATGTAATTTTATAAAAATCGTGGTAAAAATGCAAAATATTATTTATGTGTAAGAATTCAAAAAATCTATATAAAAATTGAAAAGACTATGTGAAAAAAAAATAAAAAATAAAAAAGGAAAGTGGGTCATATATATTGCATGTGAAATGATGACAGTGAAAAAAACTTCTGAAACACACCAACCTACAGACAAAAATAGATAATCAACAATTCAACACACAAGTGCATATAAAAGTGTGTATGTATAATGATAAAACCTCAAAAAAGTCCAAAAATATATATAAATATGTATAAAGAAAAAAGTCCAGAACGGGGAGATGAAAACAGCTGGTGTGATCCTACAGACTCTGTGGCCGTATCATATTCATCCTACACAGGTATATCAGATATTGCACATTGATCCTTGCGGGGGACAAAACAAGCAGCCAGATGGCTTCTTACCAGATCTGATGGACTTCTAATTACGGAGTCGTTCTCGCAAAAGTGACTGAAGGAATCAGCTTCTGGCCTCCAGCTCTCCAATAATCTGCATGCACACCTGCCTGTGTTTCTCCTCAATCACGGGGCTCTTTTCCTGGACGGTGAGCCACAGGCCTCACAACTATTTCCATAGAGTGTTTTAGCAAAAAAATAAAGCAATTCTTTATTTTATCAGCTCAGCTCAGATGTTCCATTCAGGTTTTATAAAAGGAAAAAAAAAAAACAGAGGGGAACTCATGTGCAGTAAATTCTTTAGGAGTTTATTTCAACGACAAAAACTTTTCCAAGCACATTTAAAAGGATAATATAAAAAAACACTCAGGAGCAAAAACAATTCATTCACATTGCCTGCTGGTGTGTGGTGACATCACGGACAGCTCTCCTACCAACCGGTGTCCTTGTAAAAACCATTGACTGGGAATCGAGATCAAACAGGCAACTTCATGTTCTTGGTCACACAGTGTCCAGTGCATGCCTCGCTATTTCCTCCATGTTGCATCACAAATGAGAAAGTTCAAATGATATGAAACACTGCATGGTGATCTCCCTATTAATTGCTCTGCATAATGATGTCTGTGTCTAATTACTGCTTAGCTCTGCACCAGCACTAGACTGAGAGATCGAGGGATTGTAGGAGATGTTTCTACATAGGTAGTGTCAGTTCTCAGACTACACACAGAGGTTATGCATTAACCTGCTTGCTACATCTTTGATGTATTATATGGCAATAAATAGTAACAAACCTAAATGCATATAAAATGTGCCTAAAATGCAAAGCACCTAAAACACACCACACAGATGTGAACCGACCCTAAGGTAACTATAACTGGGGCAAGGGGGGCTTTACAAAGATACTGTCTCTTCACCCTGAATTGGCAAGAGTTTCTCTTTAATTAGAGAGCTGATTTGGGCTGGTGACTTACATAGCAAAGCAACATCCTGTGCTGTCTGTATGTATGTAGAAGAATGGTAAAAGGTAATTATGACAAAAAAATGAAAAAAAAAAAAACTAAATGTATCTTATACCTTCTTACAACTCAATTTATATAAAAAAAATACTTGTTACAAGCTGGTTGTGTTTTGCAGAAACAAATATTTTGATTTTCTTTCTAGCGAACAATACATATCACACATGCATGGATTAAAATGTGTGGCATATTCTCATTCCTTGGTTTGAGTTACAGTTGTTGCCGAAAATGCTATTTTCTCTGCATTGTGTCGCAGACAAAACACCTTTTGGATAGTTTAAGGAAAGGTAGTTGAATGGGCCCCTGTGTTGTTGAAAAGCAAATTTGACCATCAGATAAAAATGTCACGAGTGCTGGCTTTATCTCTCTGTGCACACACAGTCCTATAAATTGATTCACTCCCCTGCCAGCCTGTGAAAGGATTTGACTGCAACTATTATTCCGCCCCAGCTAGCGCTGTGAGGTCTGAAGAACCAGCAAGCATCTACCTTGTGTTTCTGCTGAGGCTGATCGCAGATAAAGCACTCAAGCATGACCCTTATGGGCATTTGTAACTGACAACCACACCACAGAATAACATCTGCCAGCCAAACACAGATCCCAATGGATGATTTGAATGATGTGTGGTTTTTTTAGAGTGGGTGTCAGTGTACGGTCACCTCAATCACCTTTGTGTCTACAGGAAAATATAACATAAACAATTGAAAATATCTGTACCTCTACAAATGTAATAAAGGCACTTTTGATAAATTCCCCAAAATTTTTTTTAGCACTGTTTACAAAAAAGATGCATAGTCATAATTATTGCTTCACTTAAAAAAGGAAATAACATATTTTAAAAACAATTATATGTCCTAATATTAACTAACTGTTTAAAGGATGTACTCTCAGAAAATCAGATATCTTTCCTGTACAGACCCCATACATAGAAATATGCAATTTCCACATCTCACTGCCAAAATATTCCTTTCTGCTGGCTGTGCCTGCGGGGTCAATTGATTCCCAAGGACTTAATATGAGGCCTTTTTCCAATCCTAGAAAGACTTGAGAGAGCCTCACAGAAGCTGATGTCTATGATCACTCAGGTACAGCCAGAAAAAAAGAAAGATTGCGGCAGGCTAGGGGATTCAGGTAAGTACAGATCAGCAGCAAGGGAGGGTGCATTACTTTTGTTCAGGAGGGCTATGAAAGAAAAACAAAACTATATGTGCACTTGCAGTGAGCTTTCAGGCCAATATAATGAAGTAGTGCATGAACAAGATTTTCTGGCACCTCATTTCAATACAGTAAAATATTTAGGACCCCACATTGCTCCCTTTTGTTTAACCCCTTCTCGCCTAAGGGTAAAACATATCTAAATGCCTAAGCACAAACGTCTACATGTGTTAGGAAACCGTACATATCATCACAACTACTTTGTGTATCCAGGTGGATTATACCATGTTTTTACAGGGCAAATTGGGCTCTCATTCCGTGGTAAATGGTAATGGATTTCTCATGATTTTTTTTATTATTAACCACTCAAAACCAGTCGCTGCAGTTGTACTGTGGCAGGTTGGCTCTATTACGCGAATCTCCGTCATTGTACGTTGCTTAGTGTAATAGATATAGCAGGCGCGCTTGCGCACCCAAGGCGCTGCCCCAGACCCCGTGCGTTGTCCGCCGGCCACCCGCGATCGCTCCACCGAGAGGCAGAACGGGGATCTACCTATGTAAGCACTAGGAATTCGCCCGATGTTCGAGTCGAAACATCATTTTGACTCAAACATCAGGTGTTCACCCGCTTGGTGAACATTATGGAGTGCTTGTTGCAAATTCGAGCGCCGCAAAACACCCCATAATGCACTGAGAGATCGCAGTGCATTGATGTCTGATGATTGGCCAAAGCACGCACCTTTCCTGCATGTTGTGGCCAATCACAGGACGGTCTTCTGCGGGAGCCATAATTGGCCAAAGGCCAATCATGGTTCAGAGGGCTAAGTCTACGCCCCACACAATATAAGTCTGCTTACACGGCGGCCATATATAGTGTTATAATACCATGGAGGAGATTGAGAGAAGGTTAGCTAGAGGTACGTTACTTAGTGGAGTGCAGGCAGTTTGGTATATATATATATATTGTAGCAGAGCGTCCCAGAGAGAGCCAGGAGACGTCTCCCAGGCTCCTCTCACACACATTCAGAGGTCTCTGATACATGATCCAGTTCGGATCTTAGTCCTCTTCCTCAGGCTAATTTAAGCTCACCTGAGCAGACAGACTTTGCTCTCTGCCTGGGACACACAGACATTGATGGTTTGTGAGGAGCTAAAGGTTGGTAAAATGCTTAAGAAGACTATACAGAAACTGACAAGCGGTAGGCTTGCTTAGCCTGGTAGTTAGGGCCTGTGTATGGTATAGTTAGAGCCGAGACACGGCTAGGACTTTTGTTTTGTTATTTCTGTTATTATATGTTTTGTGGAAGACTGTGCAGCACCTGTGTATGGACTGTGTATGGACTTGTATTTAATACAAATAAACCTGCATGCGCGGTGGTTCGGCGCTCCAGCGCATGCGCATTCGCGGCCCGTTGGTCCGGCGCACGAACATGCGCACTGGCGCATGTCTGTGCGCACTGGCGCACGGCTAGCATCCCCTGGGCGCCTATAAAAGCCGCCTTGGCGCACAGGCACCTTGCTGGTTTGTCTCTCCAGCTCAGTACCTGTGACCCTGTTTTCCTGCATCTGCCTACCTGTGTTTTGACCCGGATTGCCTTAGACTCTGCTGCCCATCTCCTGGACCTTGACCCCCTGGCTTGTTTTACGGACTCCGCTTTTCTCCAGTGTTTGACCCTCTGCCTGTGACCCGGACCTGCCTCCTGTCTCCTTGCCTGACCCACTGCTTGTGACCTGGACTTGCCTTGTGTCTCCCAAGACACCTCTTCCCAGCCTGTGCTGACACCCAGTGACTATTGTGTTAGACCCCCAGCCGGGTTCTGTGTATCTGCCTGCTGCACCAGTCAACCTGCCCTGTAAACCTGGTCTTGCTTTGTGTCTCTCAAAGACACCCCTGCTCAGCCTGTACGGACTTACAGCTACCGCCTGTGTTTGACCCCCAGCCTGGTTCTTGTGCACCTGCCTACAGCATCTGTTGCCCGTCTGCCTGCCCGGGCCCAGTCTTCACTCCCACCGGACCTTCACGCAAGCTCCGCCCACCAAACGGGGGTGACCTGTGCCTCTTGGTGCCATTTTCTCCCTGTACCACCTCCAGGGGGCAAACTGCTCTGGGTCGCAAGGGTGAACCGCTCTCGGCATCTCGGCCTCGGTAAGTACTCTTCTGATACCCTCACATTTTTGTAACTATTTTATTATATCTTTTCATGTGACAACATTGAAGAAATTACACTTTGCTACAATGTAAAGTAGTGAGTGTACAGCTTGTATAACAGTGTAAATTTGCTATCCCCTCAAAATAACTCAACACACAGCCATTAATGTCTAAGCTGCTGGCAACAAAAGTGAGTACACCCCTAAGTGAAAATGTCTAAATTGGGCCCAATTAGCCATTTTCCATTCCCGGTGTAATATGACGTGTTAGTGTTACAAGGTCTCAGGTGTGAATGGGGAGCAGGTGTGTTAAAGTTGGTGTTATCGCTCTTACTCTCCCATACTGGTCACTGGAAGTTCAACATGGCACCTCATGGCAAAGAACTCTCTGAGGATCTGAAAATAAGAAGTGTTGCTCTACATAAAGATGGCCTAGGCTATATGAAGATTGCTAAGACCCTGAAACTGAGCTGCAGCACGGTGGTCAAGACCATACAGGACAGGTTCCACTCAGAACAGGCCTTGCCATGGTTGACCAAAGAAGTTAAGTGCTCAGCGTCATATTCATTGGTTGTCTTTGGGAAATAGAGGTATGAGTGCTGCCAGCATTGCTGCAGAGGTTGAAGGAGTGGGGGGTGAGCCCGTCAGTGCTCAGACCATACGCCACACACTGCACCAAATTGGTCTGCATGGCTATCGTCCCAAAAGGAAGTCTCTTCTAAAGATGATGCACAAGAAAGCTTGCAAACAGTTTGCTGAAGACAAGCAGACTAAGGACATGGATTACTGGATCCTGTCCTGTGGTCTGATAAAACCAAGATAAACTTATTTGGTTCAGATGGTGTCAAGCATGTGTGGCTGCAACCAGGTGAGGAGTGCAAAGACAAATGTGTCTTGCCTACAGTCAAGCATGGTGGTGGGATTGTCATGGTCTGGGGCTGCATGAGTTCTGCCGGCACTGAGGAGCTACAGTTAATTGAGGGAACCATGAATACCAACATGTACTGTGACATACTGAAGCAGAGCCCATCCCTTCAGAAACTGGGCCACAGGGCAGTATTCCAACATGGTAACAACCCCAAACACACCTCCAAGATGACCACTGCCTTGCTAAAGAAGCTGAGGGTAAAAGTGATGGACTGGCCAAGCATGTCTTCAGACCTAAACCTTATTGAGCATCTGTGGGGCATCCTCAAATGGAAGGTGGAGGAGAGAAAGGTGTCTAACATCCACCAGCTCCGTCATGGAGGAGTGGAGGAGTGGAAGAGGACTCCAGTGTCAACCTGTGAAGCTCTGGTGAACTCCGCACCCAAGAGGGTTAAAGCAGTGCTGGAAAATAACGGTGGCCACACAAAATATTGACATTTTGGGCCCAATTTGGACATTTTCATCTAGGGGTGTACTCACTTTTGTTGACAGCTGTTTAGACATTAATGGCTGTGGGTTGAGTTATTTTGAGGGGGCAGCACATTTACATTATTATACAAGCTGTACACTCACTACTTTACATTATAGCAAAGTGTAATTTCTTCAGTGTTGTCACATGAAAAAATATAATAAAATATTTACAAAAATGTGAGTGGTGTACTCACTTTTGTGAGATACTGTATATATATATATATATATATATATATATATATATATATATATATATATATATATATATATATATATATATATACTGCGTAATCAGTGTAGTGTAGACAATATATAGAGTACAGGTAGTGTATTTATATATATATATATATATATATATATATATATATATATATATATATATATATATATATATAGTGTAGTATATGCACTCAATGTAGACTATATACACAGTGCAGTCAGTGTACAGTGTACAGTAAATAATGCAGTGTAATGAAGTGGTTAAGGGGAACCCTATGACAGAATTACGAAAAAAATGGCATGGGTTCCCTCCCCCAGTCCATACCAGGCCCTTCGGGTCTTGTATAGATTTTAAGGGGAGCTCCACACCAAAATGTAAAACAAAAACAGCGTGGTGTCTCCCCAAAATCCATACCAGGCCATTTGGGTCTGACATAGATTTTAAGGGGAACTCCATGCTCAAATTTAAAAAAAAATTGGCGTGGGGTCCTCCAAATATCCATACCAGACCCTTATCCGAGTAAGCAGAGCCCCCCCCCCCCCCTCCTGAACCATACCAGGCCGCATGCCTTCAACATGGGGACCCCAAAGCACCTTGTCCCCATATTGATGGGGATAAGGGCCTCGTCCCCACAACCCTAGCACGGTGGTTGTGGGGGGCTGTGGGTGGGGGGGCTTCTCAGGATATGGAAGCCCCCTTTAACAAGGGGGACACCAGATCCCACCCCCCTATGTGAATGGGTATGGGGTACATCATACCCCTACCCATTCACCAAAAAAATGTCAAAAAGTAAAAACCACAAAAGACAGTTTTTGACAATTCCTTTATTTAAAAAAAAAAAAAAAAGTGTACTGCAATGTCCATCGATGCCAGGCGTCCCACCTACTGCTGCCTCTTGCCTATGACAACTGTTATATAGGCAAGGGCGGGGTCACCCGGGGATGTAACAGAGTGACCCCACCCCTTCTGACATCATGTGTTGGTTACGTCAGTGGATGGCCCCACCCTTGCCTATATAACTGCTGTCACAGGGAAAAGACAGCAGTCGGTGAGAGCCCTCTCATAGAGGCGGGGTATTTTAAATTTTTTGGGTCCATCAGGCAGCGTGATTGACAATGGATGTACATCGTGGGACACTTTATTTTTTTTTTTTTTAATAAAGTAATTATCAAAAACTTTCTTTTGTGGTTTTTACTTTTTGACACTTTTTTGTTGAAAGGGTAGGGGTACCCCATACACATTCACATAGGGAGGCGGAATCTGGGGACCCCCTTGTTAAAGGGGGCTTCCAGATTCCAATAAGCTCCCCGCCTGCAGATCCCCACAACCACTGGGCCAGGGTTGTGGGGACGAGGCCCGTGTCCCCATGTTGGTGCTTTGGGGGGACCCCAAAGCACCCTCCCCATGTTGAGGGAATGTGGCCTGGTATGGTTCAGGAGGGGGAACGCTCACTCACCCCCCACCCCCACATCCTGTCCTCCAGGCTGCATGCTCAAATCGCACCACGGATTCGCACAAATATTTTGCCTGTTTGCATGTTTTGGTATGAACCGAACTGGGGGGTGTTCGGCCCATCCCTAGTAAACATGGCGGATCCCCTTTCTTACAGGGGAGCTGAGAGTGATCGCCTGTTCCTACTGATTAGTGAAATGGCTCTAGATGTGCAAAGCTGGTAAAGACTAGGGATGGGCAGAACAGACCCCGTTCGGTTTGCACCAGAACTTCTGAACACTGCGAAAGTTCGGACCCGAATAAAGAACCCCATTAAAGTCAATGGGACCCAAACGTTCAAAAATCTAAAGTGCCCATTTTGAAGGCTTACATGCAAGTAATTGGGCATACACTGGTTATAGGGGTCCGGGTCCTGCCCTGGGGGACATGTATCAATAAAAAGAAAGTTTGTGAAAAACATAATTTTTAAATGAGCAGTGATTTTTTGATTTTAAAAGTGAAAGCCTAAAAATGAAAAATTCCTTCCAATATAGTGCCTGAGGGGTTCTCCTTATGCCGCGTACACACGTGCGGACTTTTGCCGGCGGACCTAGTCCAGCGGACAATCCCGCCGGACTTTCCAGCTGGGTCCGCTGGACTTTCCGAGCGTGTGGACTTGCCCACACACGTGCGGACTTGCCCACACACGCACGGACGGATAATCCGCCGGCCAAAGTCCGCGGGACTTTTGAAAATGAACGGACTTGCCACTCATCGGCAAGTCCGTTCATTTAGCACGTGACTTCAGGTTACGTAGCTAGCGTAGGCAGTAAATGCCGCCGCGCTGGCTCCGTAAGCTGGCATGGATTTAAAGGGACTCCCCACGCCGAAAAAACGGCGTGGGGGTTCCCCCCAAATCCACGTCAGACCCTCATCCGAGCACGCAGCCTGGCAGGCCAGGAAAGGGGTGGGGACGAACGAGCGCGCCCCCCCCCTCCTGAGCCGTACCAGGCCGCGTGCCCTCAACATGGGGGGTGCCCTGGGGAAAGGGGGCCGTGCGGCCCCCCCACCCCAAAGCACCTTGTCCCCATGTTGATGAGGACAAGGGCCTCTTCCCGACAACCCTGGCCGTTGGTTGTCGGGGTCTGCGGGCGGGGGCTTATCGGCATCTGGGAGCACCCTTTAATAAGGGGGCCCCCAGATACCGGCCCCCCACCCTATGTGAATGAGTATGGGGTACGATGTACCCCTACCCATTCACCTAAGGTGTAAAATGTAAAGTAAAAAAAAACACACACACTTTTGAAAAAATAGTTTATTGCACTGCTCCGGGGGTCTTCTTCCGTCTTGGGGGTCTTCTCGCCGGACTCCCCCGCCATTTACCAAGCTCTTTTACCGAGCGGGGGAAGTCCGGCTACCTTCTTCGTCGTCGCCGCCGTCGTCTGGGGGTCTCGATCCGCCTTCGGGGGTCTTCGGGGGTCTTCCGGGGGTCTCTTCTGTTCTTGCGGCGGTCGTCGTCTTCCGCGCCGCCGGCGCCTTCTCCTTCTTCTTGTCCTTCTTCTTCTTCTTCTTCTTCCGATGTTGACCCGACGCTCTCTCTGCCCGGAATGCCTGTGCCGCTCTGCGCTGGGACTTATATAGGGGCATGGGGACAGGGTCACATGTTCATGTCACATGGTGACCCTGCCCCCTTGCGATGTCACAGTCCCAGCATCCTCCGGGACTGTGACAACACAAGGGGGCGGGGTCACCATGTGACATGAACATGTGACCCTGTCTCCATGCCCCTATATAAGTCCCAGCGCAGAGCGGCACAGGCATTCCGGGCAGAGAGAGCGTCGGGTCAACATCGGAAGAAGAAGAAGAACAAGAAGAAGGACAAGAAGAAGGACAAGAAGAAGGACAAGGCGCCGGCGGCGCGGAAGACGACGACCGCCGCAAGAACAGAAGAGACCCCCGGAAGACCCCCGAAGGCGGATCGAGAACCCCAGACGACGGCGGCGACGACGAAGAAGGTAGCCGGACTTCCCCCGCTCGGTAAAAGAGCTTGGTAAATGGCGGGGGAGTCCGGCGAGAAGACCCCCAAGACGGAAGAAGACCCCCGGAGCAGTGCAATAAACAATTTTTTCAAAAGTGTGTGTGTTTTTTTTTACTTTACATTTTACACCTTAGGTGAATGGGTAGGGGTACATCGTACCCCATACTCATTCACATAGGGTGGGGGGCCGGGATCTGAGGGCCCCCTTATAAAAGGGGTCTCTCAGATTCCGATAAGCCCCCGCCCGCAGACCCCGACAACCAACGGCCAGGGTTGTCGGGAAGAGGCCCTTGTCCTCATCAACATGGGGACAAGGTGCTTTGGGGTGGGGGGGCCGCACGGCCCCCCTTTCCCCAGGGCACCCCCCATGTTGAGGGCACGCGGCCTGGTACGGCTCAGGAGGGGGGGGCTCGTTCGTCCCCACCCCTTTCCTGGCCTGCCAGGCTGCGTGCTCGGATAAGGGTCTGACATGGATTTGGGGGGGACCCCCACGCCGTTTTTCGGCGTGGGGATTCCCTTTAAATCCATGACAGGTGACGGAGCTAGCGCGCCGGCATTTACTGCCTACGCTAGCTACGTACCTGAAGTTACGTTCGAAATGAACGGACTGCTCCGTGTGTGGGCAAGTCCGTTCATTTTCAAAAGTCCCGCGGACTTGCCTACTAACGGCGGGATTGTCCGCTGGACTGCCAAGTCCAGCGGATAATTTTAAAACCAAACTTAAAACTTTGGCGCCAAAAAGTCCGCCGGACTTTGGCGCCAAAAAGTCCGCCGGCGCCCACACACGAGGGGATTATCCGCTGGACTTCAGTCCAGCGGATAATCCCGCGGGATTGTCCCTTCGTGTGTACGCGGCATTAGTCTACCTGTAAAGTGGCAGATCTGTACCGTGTCTAGAATCTGCTGCAGCAATAATTGCATTTATAAAGCCAAAGAAAATTACATTTTCCCTGCAAGCTGCCTTTATTTTGCTTAGCAACAGCTGGGGAGCCAGTGTGTATGATGAGGCTACAAGATTAGAGATTTTTTGGATACATTCTGGTGTCACTTTGACTTTGGATAGAAGTAACGGGTGCATAAAAATTGGTCTTTGGGTGTCGGTGGCGCCTTCCCACCGTAACCCTATAAAGGTACTCTTGATGAAAGCAAGAATTGGCCTTGCTGTAAAATATTGCAATAATATTTACCTGTCAAACACCTGTCCCACCGTAACCCTATAAAGGTGCACTTGATGAAGGAAAAAAATTGCAATGATATGCATATGGTTGGTTGTTTTGCCACGTTTGATGTACCTGAGACACAGTTTGCAGATAGCAACAGTGCGATCTGCTGCAGAAATGCTGAAAAATGCCCAGACAGCTGAGCTTTGGGGAGTGGGCCGGGAGATAACAGCTGCAGAATGTGATGTAATAGGATGGCTGCGCTCTACTCTTTCTTGATGTCGGCCTCCTTGGGGTTGTGCCGCCTCACTTTAGGTTTCCTCCTCTGCTCTATCTGGCACCCAAGTCGCATTAGTGACCTTATCATCATCATCATCTCCATCTCCTCCATCTTTATCATTACCACTGGAGACAACTTGGCAATATGCTGCGGCTTTGGGAACATGAATGCCAATTTGTCTACCAGTGTTCCTCCCTCTCTCTAGGCTCATGTTCCTGTCATCCTCAACCTCAGACCCAACATCTGAATCCAGTAAAGGCTGGGCATCATCAAGGAGCAAGTAGCTGACACTGTGGTCAAATAACTCATCTGACTCCTCAATGGCTGATGTCGGGGCTATGGCAGGAATAGATGTGGACAAGGAGGCAGGTTTATCCACTCTGGCAACTGCAGGGGACTGCACACTTGTCTCTGCTTGTGTGACAGAGGATGAGGAGGATGAGGAAGGTTTAGTAAGCCAGTCCCCCACCTCCTCTGCATGCTGTGGCTGGATAGCAGGGGCAACCACACTAAACAGAGGAAATTATGCCCTGCCTGAGCACTGACCACCACATCCACCTTTGCCTGTGGACACATTTGTTGCTGGCCCCTTTACAGTGCCAAGGGAACATCTGCCTCTTCTTGTTGTCCTCCCAGTCATTATTGGCAGGGGGCAGTGCTTATAAGCAAATGTAAAGAAGAAGTTGAACTCTGTACGAAGATGTACTTTAATCAATGTAAAGAGGTGTTTGGTGCCCTTTAATTCGAGTACTCACACTACACAGACACACTCCACGGATACACTATAATATACTGCAGTATAATGCGCCAAACATACAGTGACGGACAGAACTATACAGCGTTAAACTGTCAGTAATGCACACAAAAGTAAATGGTGTTAAACTGGCAGTAATGCACAAAACTATATAGCGTTAAACTGGCAGTAACGCACATAGAACTACATGGCGTTAAACTGGCAGTAACACACAAAACTATATGTCGTTAAACTGGCAGTAGTGCACACAGAAATATATGGCGTTAAAAACTGTCAGTAACGCACACAGTAATAAATGGAGTTAAGCTGGCAGTAACGTACAAAACTATATGGCGTTAAACTGGCAGTAACACACACAGAACTATATGGCGTTAAACTGGCAGTAACGGGAATGAGCCATGATTAGATAAAGTCATGATGACACTATCCAATTATGACTCTGACAGTGCTCTGTGCCCTGATTGACTGAAGCTTTCACTGCTTCAGCCAATCAGGGCTTGCAATGCACTGTTCAGCACTGCTGTTAGAGGGGGCGAACAAACGGTTGAACGACCCGATTGTTCGGCTGTTTGTCGAACGTCCGCACAGCGAAAGCTTGGCCCGAACTTATGCTCGGGCTGAACCATTTGCCCATCCCTAATAGAGACATACCCAAAAAGACTTGCAGCTGTAATTGCAGCGAAAGGTGGTTCTACAAGGTATTGACTTATTTTCCTTCCATTTCACAATTATGTGCCACTTTGTGTGGGTCTATCACATAAAATCCCAATAAAATACATTTACGTTTTTGGTTGTAACATGACAAAATGTGGAAAACGGCAAGGGGTATGAATACTTTTTCAAGACACTGTACCTGAAGGAAGGCATGCAATAACTGTGCCCTGTTCTAGTTAATGAATGGTGTGTTCTAGGTCATCTATTATTTGAAAAATAAAAAAAACAATTGCCCCTAGGATAAACAGTTAACTAACAAAAACTACATGTAGCAGCTGTTTCAATCTAGTGATAAAGGTAAAAATTAAGTCTTACGAAAAGGGTTAATCCTACAAACAAAACAGCGCTAGCAAGGTGCCTAATAAGATATAAAGGTAAATGGTGAAACGATTCTCTACAAAAAAGGAATTAACATTTAACAATCCAATCAAAATGATACATACAATGGGTGTATGATATGTATCCAGTGAAAAATGTTCAACAAAAGGATGATATATGTAGCAAAAAAAAAAGGATTTTTATAACAGCTTACCTGTAAAAGCCTTTTCTTTGAAGTAAATCATGGGACACAGAGTCTTAGTAATTACTATGTGGGTTATAGGCCTTCAGGTGATGGACACTGGCACACCTTAAGACAGGAAGTCCACTCCCTGTATAACCCCTACCACTACTGGGAGTACCTCAGTTTTTGTTGCTAAGTAATACAGAAAGAGTGTCCCATGATGTACTTCAAAGAAAAGGATTTTACAGGTAAGCTGTTATAAAAATTACCATGTGAGATGTCCCAGAGCAATGCCAACTGAAGGGAGGGAAACACAACAAAAGTAGGGCACCATGAGATCAGAGGACTTATACTGCTGCCTGCAGCACACTGCGCCCAAAGGCGATATCCTCATCATGACTTTTTACATCCACCTGATAGAATCTGGTAAATGTATGGACTGAAGACCAAGTTGCGGCCTTGCAGATTTGAGCCATGGAGGCTTGGTGATGCACTGCCCACGAAGCATTAACAGCCCTTGTGGAGTGCGCTTTGATTTGAAAAGGTGTAATCTTCCTCTTTAAACCATAAGCTTGAACAATTACTTGTCGAATCCATTTAGAAATAGTAGATTTTAATGCTGCCTGTCCTCTTTTAGGACCTTCAGGCAATACATCAGACAAAACATCAGTTTTTAGAATCTGAGCAGTCGCATTCAAGTAGACTTTGACTGCTCTCACCACATCAAGAGAATGTAGTGATTTCTCTTCTGTAGAACCGGGTTCTTGAAAAAACGAAGGTAGAACAATATCCTGATTTAAATGAAAACTTGACACTACCTTCGGTAGAAAGTTAGGATGAGGACGCAATACTACCTTATCCTTGTGAATAATTAAATATGGCTCTTTACAAGAAAGAGCAGCCAACTCTGATACCCTTCTTGCAGAATATATGGCTATAAAAAAATAGTTTCTTTCAGTATGTTGTATCGGCTCAAAAGGCTGTTTCTGTAATGCTGACAGAACTAAATTCAAGTCCCAAGGGTTCAGGGGTGACCTAACCGAAGGATTAAGCCGCGTTACCCCCTGAATAAAGTTGCGAACCAAAGATTGCAAAGCAAGTGGTCGCTGAAATAATACTGATAAGGCTGAGACCTGGCCTTTAATAGTACTCCAGCCCAGCTTAATTTCTAACCCCATTTGCAGAAAGTCAAGGATTCTACCTATGACATCCTGGGGTGTAAACCCCTGGATTCACACATTAGACATATGCCCTCATAGGCTATATAACATATGATTCTGGAGTCCGGCTTCCTTACATTAACCAAGGTAAATACCACTGAACCAGCCCACACTTTTTTAGAATGTGGGTCTCAAAAGCCAAACTGTTAAATTTAGCATTTGCAAGGTAGGATGTAATACCGGACCTTGCGACAGAAGATCTGGAGATGGTGATAGAGTCCATGGGCCCCCTACCGCCATCTTTATGATCTCTGCATACCAAGATTTCCACAAGAATCACTGACTTTCCTTCCTGCTTGATCCTGTGAAGAAGTCGTGGAAGCAGCAGAACAGGAGGGAATGCATAAATCGGTGAAAACTCATTCCATGGGAATACCAAGGCATTTGTTCAGCAAGCTAGTGGATCTTTTGTTCTTGCCACAAAGTTGTTGATTTTTCTGTTGAATCTGGACACAAACAGATCTACATCCGGAATCCCCATCTTTGACATATTGTCAGGAAGATATCGGGCTGAAGAGACCATTCTCTGGGGAACAACTGCTGGCGACTCAATTAGTCCGCCTGCCAATTCTCTATTCCTGGAACGAAGACTGCCAATAGGCAAGGTACATTGTTTTCTGCCCAAGTTAGGATATGATTCACCTCTCTCTGGGCCGCATGGCTTCTCTTGCCCCCTTGGTGATTGATATAGGCCACTGCTGTGGCATTGTCGGATTGGATCCTGACAGGATGATTCCATAACCCGAACATCCAGGCCCTCAGGGCCAAGTGCGCTGCCTGAATCTCTAGAATATTGATGGGCAATGTAATTTATGATCTGGACCATTTCCCTTGGACAGTTGCCTCTCCCAGGACTGCTCCCCAACCCGAAAGGCTGGCATCTGTTGTTACCACCTTCCAGGTAACTGGTAGGTAGGATTTTCCCTTCTGCAGATTCTTAGTTATCAACCACCAACTGAGGCTCTGGCCCACCTTTGGAGACAGACACATTGGGAAATCTAGAGCTTGGACCTTCTTGTTCCAAGCTGGCAGGATACTGTTTTGCAACAGTCTCTAATGAAACTGAGCATAATGAACGGCCTGGAATGAAGCCACCATCTTTCCCAACAAACTCATGCAAAGTCGAATAGAAGGATTCTTCTTTGCCTTGACTACCCGAATCCGCTCTCTTATGGCACTGATCTTCGCCTGGGGTAAGAATACCCTCTTCTGGGCTTTATCTATGATCAGACCCAAGTATTTAAATCTCCTTGATGGTTTTAAGGAAGATTTCTCTAGGTTGAGAATCCAGCCTAGGTTTTCCAGGTAGGTGACTGTGGTGACCATACTTTGGTCTAAGTGGGCTACCGATTGGTCTATCAAGAGCAGATCGTCTAGGTAAGATAAAATCGTTATACCTTGAGCCCTTAATCTGGCTAGAGGAGAGGCCAGAACCTTTGTAAAATACTTGAGGTGTAGTAGCTAGACTGAAAGGCAGAGCTACAAACTGAAAATTAAGATTTTCTATCTTGAAACGTAGATATTTCTGGTGAGCGGGAAAAATAGGCACATGGAGGTATGCATCCTTGATGTCGATTGACGCCAGAAGTTCTCCACCTTGTAGGATGGAGACTACTGATCGGATTGACTTTATGCAAAAAGAGCGGATATTCAAAAAACGGTTTAGATCTTTGAGATCTAGAATGGGTCTAACATCTCCATTTGGTTTTTCTAATAAAACCGCAATCCCCACTCTTCCATGGGGACCACCGATATCACCTTTTGAGACAAAAGATGGTCCAATACTTGAAAGAGAGACTTCTTTTTTTCTGGATCCCTGGGAACGTTTGATCTGAGAAAACGAGGAGACAGGGACTCTCGGAACTTTAGTTTGTACCCTAGAGTTATTGAGGAAGCCACCCATTTGTCTTGACACTCTACATGCCAGACCCTTGAGAACTGCAGAAGTCTTCCCCCCACTTGAGTGAGCGGGGGCACCCCTTCATAAGGAGGCTTTAGTATTTTGTTTTGTAGGTTTCCTTCCCCAGGACTTCTTTTGTCCCTGGGGTTGACCCTGAGGTTTACCTCTTGAATTTGACGGTGGAGGCCGTCGTGACTGCCTGGAGGCTGACGCTCCTGGCACTGGAGAAGAGGCTTGTTTAAATGAAATACACTTACTCCTTTTCCTAACTGGCAAAAGGGTACTTTTCCCATTAGAAACAGCCGTTCACCGCGAAAAGGAAAACTAGCCAGGAGCTTTTTGCATGGCGCTTCGGCTGACCAATTTTTCAACCATAGTATTCTACGCATATGCAGCAGCCCAAGTGTAAGGCATGAGGCCTGGAGAATAGAATCTCTCATAGCGTCTATTGCAAAACATAACGCCCCTGGTAGCTCGGCCAAATCTTGGGCCTGCTGATCAGGAATAACCTTAAGCACCTGTTTAAACTGGTCTCTCAAGGATTGACATACACTAATTTCTGCCAGTGCAGGCTAAGTTACTGAACCTGCCAAATAAAAAGTGTTCTTTAAAAGGAATTCCAACTTCTTATCCATTGGATCCCTAAGCATTTGAGCATTGTCTACCGGACAAGTCAAACTTTTATTCACAGAGAATATAGCAGCGTCAATTGCTGGTATCTCCCATTTTTTAATAAACTTTTCCTCCATAGGATAAAGTGTTGAAAACTTTTTAGGAGGATAAAAATGCTTATCTGGGTGATCCCACTCAGAATACATAAGCTTTTCCAGCAATGAATGGACAGGAAAAGCATGCACAGCTTGGGGAGGCTTTAGCAAACACAAACAAGAAGTAGGTTTATCAACCGACTCAGTTAAGGATAGCATAAATGTGGAGCGGACCAATTCAGTAAGAGATTGTACCATCAATCGTTCATATTGTGACCCTGATCCTCCCACATTTGATCCCTCAGAAGAGGAGTCATCAGCCTCTTCCCGGTCCCCTGAAAAAAGTTCATCATCTCCCACCCCCGGTTCCTCAGTTTGAGGGTCTTGGATAATGGAAGGGAACCTATCGTGCTTAGTTCCACTCTGGGATGCGATTAAAGCTGCAAACCTCTGCTCCAACCTGATATGGTTGAGGAAAAAACCTCTACGGTAGCATAGACAGGGGCTGCAGTGTTAGAAACAGTTGCAACACCTGAGGCCCTGATGGTTCACTCTGACCAGCCACTTCAGATCTCTCAGGGGAGAATGACATTGTAGAGATGAGTTTAGGCTTTTTTGAGCTTGAAGGAGTCCCTCTTGAGCCCTTTTTTGGGGTCTTTCTACCTCCCCTTCTGACCATAGCCCGATGCACAAATGCAGAGTTACTACCAGAAGAAATTGCATCCACTACTTGAACAAATAGTCCAGCAACTGCCGCTGCTATTAACGCTCAGCCTGATGCTTTTAGTAAATGTGCCAAGGTAATGCCTGTGTCACCAAACCTCTTACATGCCCCTTTTTTCTCTTGTGTCCCTCTGACAGCTGCAGCCAGCAAAAATTAATCTTTTAAAACATACTCCCACGCCAATGCCATGCTAAGCCCTGCTCCCTCCATCACATCCCGCCCCCTCTCTTTTCAAAAGAGCATCTTTCCCTCGTGGGTGCGGGCCTCCGATCCGATGGGATCGGCTTGTGTGTGTGGGGGGGTGTCAAGGAGGAGACCTGGTGACAAACCGCCGTGCAGGGGCGGTGAAAAACAGAGCGGCATCACTGATCGTTCCGGCTTCCCCCTATCCAGGGAGAGAGCTTGTCCAGGTGGGGGGTGTTTTTTTGGAAGAAAATTCCCCCCCCCCACCATCTTACCGGAGGCTTGGGCTGCTAGCCAGAGGGAATCTGCAGCTTCTGCTGACACAGTGTGATGTTTGAGGAAAGCATGACAAGGTACGTGCTCTATACAGCCCCCAGTGGTGACTTTTAGGCAGGACAACATTTACTTTTTAAATTAGAAAATTAATAAGAAATTTAAAAATTCCTTAGAAATATCCACTTACCTTTCCTGCTGCAGGGATTTCTGTGGTAAAACCAACAGACCCAATCTTCATGCCACGTGGTGGGCTCCATTTAAAAACCTTCAGGAACCGGGGGCCCCTTTTTAATCGGGGGATCCACACTCCTCGCCAGGAAGCTTCATGGCTGAAAAAAACAAAGCACTGGATCCCTGGGTCCAGCTCTCTAAAAAGAGAAGCGTTGCGGGCTAAACCTCGTTTCTTCCACCATTTCGGCCTAAAAAGACACTTTGAATGGATCTGGCTGCATAGCTGGCCCCAGCAAGGATTGCTCCAGTGGAACTCAGCACAGCACATCTTTTCTCGTGACCAACAACTAAGACACTGGCAAAAAAACTGAGGTACTCCCAGTAGTAGGAGGGGTTATATAGGGAGTAGACTTCCTGTCTTAGGGTGTGCCAGTGTCCATCACCTGAAGGTGGCCTATAACCCACATAGTAATTACTATGGCTCTGTGTCCTGTGGTGTACGATTAAGAAAAAGGTGAAGTGAACGTCCTTGCTCAAACATGAACGTGCTGTATATCCCACAGTGAAAGAAACAACAAAGGTTGGTACTCCAAGCCGATTCACAAATAGATGGAATTCCTAATATCCCACAGTGAAAGAACAAAGGTTGATACTCCCAGCCGATTCATATAGAGGTGAAAAAATTATATATCCTTCAAGGCACTGTACCAGAAGGAAGGCATGAGATAGCTGTACCCTGCTTTAGTTCATTAATGGTGTGTTCTAGGTCATCTATTATTTGGTCTGAAAGTACACCTTCATTCAATCCCTCCGTTGGGTGTCTGTCAGGGAGATTAGAAGTTGGTATGTCATGCAATGAGCCAAATAAAGTCTGAAACTCTTGGGTTGTGGCCATTGGGTCTTGAGGATTGAACAGCACACATTAGTGGTAGGTTGTCTAAAGCACATAGACCCAAGGTAAATATAGTGACAAGTCCTAGTTACAATCTCGGAACACCCAATAAGAGGATAGTATGCAACCAGTCTAAACTACGTGGCTAACCTGAGGGAGGAGGGGGGGTGGATCTCCTATCACAAGTTGGATTAGCAGCATAGATGGGAAGTGTTATCATAATGGGGGATTTTAATTATCCAGCCATAGACTGGGCGGAGGGAACCACGCATTCATCTAAGGCTCGTCAGTTCCTAAATGTCTTGCAGGACAATTTCATGGTTCAGATGGTAGACGCACCAACTAGAAATAAAGCGTTACTGGATCTACTGATTACCAACAATACAGACCTGATCACAGATGTGGAACTATGGGGCAATTTAGGAAACAGCGATCACAGGTCAATTGGCTTCAGTATAAATCACACAAATTGGAAACATAAGGGTAATACAAAGACACTGAATTTCAAAAGAGCCAACTTCCCTAAACTACGAACCTTGTTAGAAGGCATGAATTGGGATAAAATCTTAGGAACAAAGAAAACGGAGGAGAGATGGGTTTGGTTTAAGAGCATATTAAATAAGGGCATTAGCTAATGCATCCCATTGGGTAATACATTTAAAAGAGTGAACAAAAGTCCTGGATTTCCTAACTTCAATGTAAAAATGAATATAAAAGCAAAGGAGAAGGACTTAAAAAAATACAAGGTTGAGGGACCATCATAAGCATTCAGACGTTATAAAGAATGAAACAAGAAATGTAAAGGGTGCAATTAGGGCAGCTAAGATAGAACATGAAAGACACATAGGGGAGGAGAGCAAAATAAATCCCAAGAAATTATTTAAGTATGTAAACAGTAAAAACCATATTGGCCCCATAAAGAATGAAGAAGGACATCTAGTTACAAAGGATGTGGAGACGGCGAAGGTACTGAATGTATTCTTCTCCTCAGTCTTCACAAGGGAATCGGGGGGCTTCAGTAAGCAAAACTGCAGTGTTTATCCTTATGACACATCACAGTTAGCACCTCCATGGTTAACAGAGGACAGAATTAAAATTAGACTTGGGAAACTTAACATTAATAAACCACCGGACCTAGATGGTTGGCATCCGAGGGAGTCAAGTAATTGCCAGACCATTGATCCTTATTTTTACTGACAGTCTACTGACTGGAATGGTACCAGGTGATTGGAGAAAAGCCAATGTAGCACCGATATTTAAAAAGGGCCCAAAATACATCCCTGGGAATTACAGACCAGTTAGCCTAACATCAATAGTATGCAAGCTATTGGAGGGGATGATAAGGGACTATATACAAGATTTTAGTAAGGAAAATGGTATCATTAGCAATAGCAGTAATCAGCATGGATTCATGAAGAATCGTTCTTGCCAAACCAATCTATTAACCTTCTATGAGAAGGTGAGTTACCATCTAGATAAAGGAAGGCCCGTAGACGTGATGTATCTGGATTTTGCAAAAGCATTTGATGCAGTTCCCCATAAACGTTTACTGTTCAAAATAAGGTCTGTTAAAATGGACCATAGGGTGAGTACATAAGTTGAAAACTGGCTACAAGGGCGAGTTCAGAGGATGGTGATAAATGGGGAGTACTCGGAATGGTCAGAGGTGGGTAGTGGGGTCCCCCAGGGTTCTGTACTGGGACCAATCCCATTTATTTTGTTCATAAATTACCTGGAGGATGGGGTAAATAGTTCAATCTATGTATTTACGGACAATACTAGGCTAAGCAGGGCAATAACTTCTCTGCAGGATGTGGAAACCTTGCAAAAAGATCTGAACAAATTATTGGGGTGGGCAACTACATGGCAAATGAGGTTTAGAAAAATGTAAAATAATGCATTTGGGTGGCAAAAATATGAATGCAATCTATACACTGGGGGGAGAACCTCTGGGGAAATCTAGGATGGAAAATGACCTGAGGGTCCTAGTAGATGATAGGCTCAGCAATGGCATGCAATGCCAAGCTTCTGCTAACAAAGCAAACAGAATATTGGCATGCATTAAAAAGGGGATCAACTCCAGAGATAAAATAATAATTTACCAGCTCTACAAGATTCTGGTCCGGCTGCACCTGGAGTACGCTGTCCAGTCCTCAGGAAGGATGTACTGAAAATGGAGCGAGTACAACGAAGGGCAACTAAGCTAATAAAGGGTCTGGAGGATATTAGTTATAAGGAAAGGTTGCGAGCACCAAACTTATTCTCTCTGGAGAAGAGACGCTTGAGAGGGGATATGGTTTCAATGTATAAATCCGTACTGGTGACCCCACAATAGGGATAAAAAATTTTTGTGGAAAGAAGTTTAACAAGACACATGGCCACTCATTAAAATTAGAAGAAAAGAGGTTTAACCTTAAACTAAATAGATGGTTCTTTACTGTAAGAGTGGCAAGGATGTGGAATTCCCTTCCACAGGTGGTGGTCTCAGCAGGGAGCATCGATAGTTTCAAAAAACTATTAGATAAGCACTGCAACATACAGGGATATACAATGTAATACTGACATATAATCACACACATAGGTTGGACTTGATGGACTTGTGTCTTTTTTCAACCTCACCTACTATGTAACTATGTAACTATGCACCAACAATCTATGTATGTGTAAAGCAAAAAAAGTGTGAGTCTATAACAGTCCATGTGTGAATAAATCTTCTCTCTTGTGACCTTGAGCAAACATAAATGTGCAGATGCAATCAGCTCTTGAGTTGTGATAACAGGTAAAATGCCACATTCATCTGAAGGCAGATGGTGCATACACCCAAACTTGAAAGGAACTCCACCATTAGCACACCCTTATAGAGGCCTCTTACCAGATGAGATGGACCTTAAAGTTATAAATGGTCAAACAGGCTTTGGTTATATATTCCTCCAATGGCTTCCAGTGCAGAGACAAACACCACACCTCTGCTTGTGAAGATTAACGCCAAAGAAAAAAAATATACTCCCATTGTGAAAGTACGTTAAAAAGTTGAGCCTTTTATTTAACAAAAAAGATGCAATAGTAATATGGTACAGAAAAAGAACCGGATCAGTTAATGCTGCGCTCGAAATTAGTGTATTATTGCAAAATAGTAAATAAATCAAAATCTATATATAAAGCTGCCGGCACCAAAAGTCCTAAATACAAAACTTTAGAATAATGGAAAACATGGGGTGGGTGCATTATTAGTGAATAAATGCAAATAGTGAAATTCAGACAACAAACAAATTAGTACAAAAAGTATTCAAAAAGTGGTGAAAGAATTCCTAAAAAAATATGACAACTAAAATTCCAAAATTTAAAAGATCCACATAATGAAATTCGGAAAATAAATAATTATTTGAAAAATATACAGAAGTGGTGAAAAACTGAAATTGAAACCAGAAAACTAAAGCAGAGTCCCAATACGTCAAATTGAAAAACTGCGTGAACAATGATATATCTAAATGAAAACAACCTGTTTTAGATGATATCAACTTGAAATAAATAACATAATATTGTGTTCTAAATGCAAAAAAATATAATAAAATAAAATGTTTTGTGATATGACACCAGAAAAATAAAAGAAAAATAAAATGAATTAAATTGAATCAAAGTCCCAAAAAAATATATAGCTGTGAATCAAGAGAAATGTCCATGCGGGTATGAAGATGTGAACACGGAACCATGAAGAAAAGATCCCTTCCTCCAGATAGGCTTTATACCCAAAGTGAGTATGTAGTCTCCTTACCCTTAGGAATGACCACAACAGCGGTCTCACCAAACACAGGGAATTCGGTCTCCCAAAAACCTATTTGGATATCAACGACTACTTGATCTTTATCACTCAAAAACAAAAGCAAGAATTGCGCTCATAGTGCAGTATGCAAAAGGATAATTTAATAAGCTTTAAAAGTTTGCACTTACAAGATATGAATCATATGCACGCAGTGTATCAGAAAATAGCGGCGTCTCCTCTGGCTTCCTCTGCCTGCTGTACCATCAGTCTCCAAAGAGAAAAACGTAATGACGTCAGTGACACAGGCCCGACCGTAATATGGTAAATCCGTAGTGGAGAAGGATCTGGGGGTTTTGGTAGATCATAAACTCAATAATAGCATGCAATGCCAAGCTGCGGTTTCCAAAGCGAGCAAAGTCCTTTCTTGTATTAAGAGAGGTATGGACTCCATAGAGAGAGATATCATTTTGCCCCTGTTCAAATCATTAGTAAGACCTCATCTGGAATATGCAGTTCAGTTTTGGGCACCAGTTCTCAAAAAGGATATTGGGGAACTGGAGAAAGTGCAGAGAAGGGCAACCAAACTGATAAGAGGCATGGAGGAGCTCAGCTATGAGGAAAGATTAGAGGAACTGAATTTATTCACCCTTGATAAGAGGAGATTAAGGGGGGATATGATCAACATGTATACATTAAGGATGGGCCCGGTGCTCGATGCGAACCCACGTTCGCATCGAGCACCGGGCGTTCGCTCGCTCTGCGAGCCCAGAACTATTTTGGCCGCTCGCATCACGTTCGTGTGATGCGAGCGGCCCCGCAATGCATTGCGGCCGGCGCGGCCGACGCAGTGCATTGCTGGCTGATGATTGGCCAAGCATGCACTGTGACCCCGCATGCTTGGCCAATCACAGCCCCGGAAAATCGAAGAGCCATAATTGGCTACAGGCAGGACGCCTGTAGCCAATTACAGCTCAGGGGCTGTAGTACACGCGCCCCCCCTATAAAACGCCGCCACGCCGTCTGCGCCGGTCACATGCTGTTCCGGCGCAGATTGAGCAGGCAGATTCTGTGACACTCTGCTGCATTGAGATAGTTAGATAGATTCACTTACAGAGATTGAGTTAGATAGATTCAGTTACAAAGATTGATTGACAAAGAGGGGCTTGTAGTGTGCTCGTGGCAGGCAGGCAGAGCTCCTATATTTTGTTACCAGAAGCACCTATAGGACTTGTAGTGTGTTCGTGGCAGGCAGGCAGAGCTCCTATATTTTGTTACCAGAAGCACCTATAGGACTTGTAGTGTGTTAGTGGCAGGCAGGCAGAGCTCCTATATTTTGTTACCAGAAGCACCTATAGGACTTGTAGTGTGTTCGTGGCAGGCAGGCAGAGCTCCTATATTTTGTTACCAGAAGCACCTATAGGACTTGTAGTGTGTTAGTGGCAGGCAGGCAGAGCTCCTATATTTTGTTACCAGAAGGACCTATAGGACTTGTAGTGTGTTCGTGGCAGGCAGGCAGAGCTCCTATATTTTGTTACCAGAAGCACCTATAGGACTTGTAGTGTGTTAGTGGCAGGCAGGCAGAGCTCCTATATTTTGTTACCAGAAGCACCTATAGGACTTGTAGTGTGTTAGTGGCAGGCAGGCAGAGCTCCTATATTTTGTTACCAGAAGCACCTATAGGACTTGTAGTGTGTTAGTGGCAGGCAGGCAGAGCTCCTATATTTTGTTACCAGAAGCACCTATAGGACTTGTAGTGTGTTCGTGGCAGGCAGGCAGAGCTCCTATATTTTGTTCCCAGAAGCACCTATAGGACTTGAAGTGTGTTAGTCCCATTACACACACAGAGCTATATTTTCTTCCCAGAAGCACCTATAGGACTTGAAGTGTGTTAGTCCCATTACACACAAAGAGCTATACTTTGTTCCCAGAAGCACCTATAGGACTTGAAGTGTGTTAGTCCCATTACACACACAGAGCTATATTTTGTTCCCAGAAGCACCTATAGGACTTGAAGTGTGTTAGTCCCATTACACACAAAGAGCTATACTTTGTTCCCAGAAGCACCTATAGGACTTGAAGTGTGTTAGTCCCATTACACACACAGAGCTATATTTTGTTCCCAGAAGCACCTATAGGACTTGAAGTGTGTTAGTCCCATTACACACAAAGAGCTATACTTTGTTCCCAGAAGCACCTATAGGACTTGAAGTGTGTTAGTCCCATTACACACACAGAGCTATATTTTGTTCCCAGAAGCACCTATAGGACTTGAAGTGTGTTAGTCCCATTACACACAAAGAGCTATATTTTGTTCCCAGAAGCACCTATAGGACTTGAAGTGTGTTAGTCCCATTACACACACAGAGCTATATTTTGTTCCCAGAAGCACCTATAGGACTTGAAGTGTGTTAGTCCCATTACACACAAAGAGCTATACTTTGTTCCCAGAAGCACCTATAGGACTTGAAGTGTGTTAGTCCCATTACACACACAGAGCTATATTTTGTTCCCAGAAGCACCTATAGGACTTGAAGTGTGTTAGTCCCATTACACACAAAGAGCTATACTTTGTTCCCAGAAGCACCTATAGGACTTGAAGTGTGTTAGTCCCATTACACACACAGAGCTATATTTTGTTCCCAGAAGCACCTATAGGACTTGAAGTGTGTTAGTCCCATTACACACAAAGAGCTATATTTTGTTCCCAGAAGCACCTATAGGACTTGAAGTGTGTTAGTCCCATTACACACACAGAGCTATATTTTGTTCCCAGAAGCACCTATAGGACTTGAAGTGTGTTAGTCCCATTACACACACAGAGCTATATTTTGTTCCCAGAAGCACCTATAGGACTTGAAGTGTGTTAGTCCCATTACACACACAGAGCTATATTTTGTTCCCAGAAGCACCTATAGGACTTGAAGTGTGTTAGTCCCATTACACACACAGAGCTATATTTTGTTCCCAGAAGCACCTATAGGACTTGAAGTGTGTTAGTCCCATTACACACAAAGAGCTATACTTTGTTCCCAGAAGCACCTATAGGACTTGAAGTGTGTTAGTCCCATTACACACACAGAGCTATATTTTGTTCCCAGAAGCACCTATAGGACTTGAAGTGTGTTAGTCCCATTACACACACAGAGCTATATTTTGTTCCCAGAAGCACCTATAGGACTTGAAGTGTGTTAGTCCCATTACACACACAGAGCTATATTTTGTTCCCAGAAGCACCTATAGGACTTGAAGTGTGTTAGTCCCATTACACACAAAGAGCTATACTTTGTTCCCAGAAGCACCTATAGGACTTGAAGTGTGTTAGTCCCATTACACACACAGAGCTATATTTTGTTCCCAGAAGCACCTATAGGACTTGAAGTGTGTTAGTCCCATTACACACAAAGAGCTATACTTTGTTCCCAGAAGCACCTATAGGACTTGAAGTGTGTTAGTCCCATTACACACACAGAGCTATATTTTGTTCCCAGAAGCACCTATAGGACTTGAAGTGTGTTAGTCCCATTACACACAAAGAGCTATATTTTGTTCCCAGAAGCACCTATAGGACTTGAAGTGTGTTAGTCCCATTACACACACAGAGCTATATTTTGTTCCCAGAAGCACCTATAGGACTTGAAGTGTGTTAGTCCCATTACACACAAAGAGCTATATTTTGTTCCCAGAAGCACCTATAGGACTTGAAGTGTGTTAGTCCCATTACACACACAGAGCTATATTTTGTTCCCAGAAGCACCTATAGGACTTGAAGTGTGTTAGTCCCATTACACACACAGAGCTATATTTTGTTCCCAGAAGCACCTATAGGACTTGAAGTGTGTTAGTCCCATTACACACAAAGAGCTATATTTTGTTCCCAGAAGCACCTATAGGACTTGAAGTGTGTTAGTCCCATTACACACACAGAGCTATATTTTGTTCCCAGAAGCACCTATAGGACTTGAAGTGTGTTAGTCCCATTACACACACAGAGCTATATTTTGTTCCCAGAAGCACCTATAGGACTTGAAGTGTGTTAGTCCCATTACACACACAGAGCTATATTTTGTTCCCAGAAGCACCTATAGGACTTGAAGTGTGTTAGTCCCATTACACACAAAGAGCTATACTTTGTTCCCAGAAGCACCTATAGGACTTGAAGTGTGTTAGTCCCATTACACACACAGAGCTATATTTTGTTCCCAGAAGCACCTATAGGACTTGAAGTGTGTTAGTCCCATTACACACAAAGAGCTATACTTTGTTCCCAGAAGCACCTATAGGACTTGAAGTGTGTTAGTCCCATTACACACACAGAGCTATATTTTGTTCCCAGAAGCACCTATAGGACTTGAAGTGTGTTAGTCCCATTACACACAAAGAGCTATACTTTGTTCCCAGAAGCACCTATAGGACTTGAAGTGTGTTAGTCCCATTACACACAAAGAGCTATATTTTGTTCCCAGAAGCACCTATAGGACTTGAAGTGTGTTAGTCCCATTACACACACAGAGCTATATTTTGTTCCCAGAAGCACCTATAGGACTTGAAGTGTGTTAGTCCCATTACACACAAAGAGCTATACTTTGTTCCCAGAAGCACCTATAGGACTTGAAGTGTGTTAGTCCCATTACACACAAAGAGCTATATTTTGTTCCCAGAAGCACCTATAGGACTTGAAGTGTGTTAGTCCCATTACACACACAGAGCTATATTTTGTTCCCAGAAGCACCTATAGGACTTGAAGTGTGTTAGTCCCATTACACACAAAGAGCTATACTTTGTTCCCAGAAGCACCTATAGGACTTGAAGTGTGTTAGTCCCATTACACACAAAGAGCTATATTTTGTTCCCAGAAGCACCTATAGGACTTGAAGTGTGTTAGTCCCATTACACACACAGAGCTATATTTTGTTCCCAGAAGCACCTATAGGACTTGAAGTGTGTTAGTCCCATCACACAGAGCTCCTCTATTTTCTTTGCATAAGCACCCACAGGACTTCTAGTGTGTTAGTGGCACCACACAGAGCTCCTCTATTTTCTTTGCAGAAGCACCCACAGGACTTCTAGTGTGTTAGTGGCATCACACAGAGCTCCTCTATTTTCTTTGCATAAGCACCCACAGGACTTCTAGTGTGTTAGTGGCATCACACAGAGCTCCTCTATTTTCTTTGCATAAGCACCCACAGGACTTCTAGTGTGTTAGTGGCATCACACAGAGCTCCTCTATTTTCTTTGCAGAAGCACCCACAGGACTTCTAGTGTGTTAGTGGCATCACACAGAGCTCCTCTATTTTCTTTGCATAAGCACCCACAGGACTTCTAGTGTGTTAGTGGCATCACACAGAGCTCCTCTATTTTCTTTGCATAAGCACCCACAGGACTTCTAGTGTGTTAGTGGCATCACACAGAGCTCCTCTATTTTCTTTGCAGAAGCACCCACAGGACTTCTAGTGTGTTAGTGGCATCACACAGAGCTCCTCTATTTTCTTTGCATAAGCACCCACAGGACTTCTAGTGTGTTAGTGGCATCACACAGAGCTCCTCTATTTTCTTTGCAGAGGCACCCATAGGAATTCTAGTGTGTTAGTGGCATCACACAGAGCTCCTATATATTCTTCTCAGCAGCACCCACAGGACTTCTAGTGTGTTAGTGGCATCACACAGAGCTCCTCTATTTTCTTTGCAGAAGCACCCATAGGACTTCTAGTGTGTTAGTGGCATCACACAGAGCTCCTATATTTTCTTCTCAGCAGCACCCACAGGACTACCGACTACAATGGCTGGAAGACCGCCAAGGGGAGGCAGAGCGTGCAGAGCCAAGAACACAGGGCAGGCAGGCTCTGTTTCTAGTGGACGTGGCCGTGGACGTGGACGTGGTCGTGCATCGTCATCAGCACGTGGCCATGGGACACGCGCGTCTTTGTTTTCGGCAGCTGGACATGTGGAGCCGCATCATGCTGAAGGCTTGGTAGAATGGATGACCAAGCCCTCCTCATCCTCCTCATCCTCTCTCACCCAGGCTCAGGGTACTGACAGAGCATCATCAGCCACCCCTTCCCTAGACCCACCATGTCCTCCTGAGGAGTCCCCCGAACTCTTTGAGCACAGTGTTGGGTACATGCTCCAGGAGGATGCCCAACGATTCGAAGGCTCGGATGACGATACCCAGCTTGAGGAATCTGGCAGTACAGTTCCACCAGCTGCAGCTTACTGCCAGGTTTGCTCTAGTGGTGAAGAGGGAGGGGATGATGAGGTCACTGACTCCACGTGGGTGCCTCAAGGGAGAGAGGATGAGGAGGAGGACGAGGAGGAGGAGGATGCGGCGTCACATGTCCAACGAGGCAGGATGCCCCCTGGAGGCCAGGTAGAGGCCAGCACAGCAACTGTACAACACCGCAGAGCTCCGCCTGTGCAGGGCGCTGCCTCTGCACGTTATCAGAAAAGTTCTTTGGTGTGGGCCTTTTTTGAGACGAGTGCAGCAGATCGCACCACTGCTATTTGCAATATTTGTCTCAAGCGTATCTCGCGTGGCCAAAACATCAGCCGCTTGGGCACCACAAGCATGACCAGACATATGGCGACCTGCCATGCAGCTCGTTGGCAGGCACACATAAAAGACCCACACCAAAGAACTAAGCGGACCTCTCCTTGCTCCTCCTCAGCTGGGATCTCCATCCCCACTACACCTTCAGTCCTCTCTGAAAGCTGCTCTGAGAGGACTGAAGGTGTAGAATTCGGTGTGTCACAACCAAGTACTTGCAGTACACCGACGTCCGAATGCAGCAGGCAAATTTCCCTGCCCCAGCTGCTGGACCGTAGAAAGAAGTACACTCCCAGCCATCCACATGCCCAGCGGTTGAATGCTAGCCTTGCTAAATTGCTAGCACTTCAACTGCTGCCTTTTCAGTTGGTAGACTCGGCCCCCTTCCGTGAGTTTGTTCAATGTGCGGTTCCTCAGTGGCAGGTTCCCAAACGCCACTTTTTCTCGCGGAAGGCGATTCCGTCTCTCTACCGGCATGTGGAGGGCAATGTCCATGCCTCGCTGGACAGGGCGGTCAGCGGTAAGGTGCATATTACCGCTGACTCATGGTCCAGCAGGCATGGACAGGGACGGTACCTTTCTTTCACGGCCCATTGGGTCACTCTATTGGCAGCTGGGAGGGATGCAGGACAAGGTGCAGTAGTGTTGGAGGTTGTTCCGCCACCACGCCTCCAAAACGCGACTACTGCTACTGGTTGTGACACACCTCTCTCCTCCACCCCCTCCTCTTCTTCTTCCTCCAGTGCTCTGTCCTTGGAACCAGCGGTGCTCCGTAGGCGTACAAGGGGCTACGCAAGTACGCAGGCAAAAAGATGCCATGCCGTGCTTGCGCTGGTGTGTTTGGGGGACAGGAGCCACACTGGGCCAGAGGTTCTGGCAGCTCTGCAGGGGCAGGCCGAGAGGTGGTTGACGCCACGTCAGCTTAAGCCAGGAATGGTCGTTTCTGACAATGGCACCAACCTCCTCTCCGCCCTGCGACAGGGGCAGCTCACCCATGTGCCCTGCATGGCTCACGTCCTCAACCTGGTGGTGCAGCGGTTCTTGGGCAGGTTCCCAGGCTTACAGGATGTCCTGAGGCAGGCCAGGAAAGTCTGTGTGCATTTCCGCCGATCTTATAATGCCAGTGCTCGGCTGACTGAGCTGCAAAAGGAGCTGAACCTGCCCAAGAACCGCCTAATATCTGACATGCCCACCAGGTGGAACTCAACGTTGGCCATGCTGCAGCGACTGCACACGCAGCAGAGGGCCATCAATGAGTACCTTTGCGACTACGGCACCAGGACAGGGTCAGGGGAGCTTGGTTTTTTTTCCCCACGTCAGTGGAGCATGATCAGGGATGCATGCACTGTCCTCTCACCATTTGAGGAGGCCACGAGGATGGTGAGCAGTGACAGTGCATGCATCAGTGACACTGTCCCTCTTGTCCACCTGTTGGAGCATACGCTGCGTGGGATCATGGACAGGGCACTTGAGGCAGAACAGAGGCAGGAAGAGGAGGACTTCCTTGCCTCTCAAGGCCCCCTTTATCCGGACAGTGTTCCTTCTGTCCCACCCATCACACAGGAAGAGGATGAGGGAGGAGGAGGAGGAGGAGGAGGAGGAGGATTGTGTGAGCATGGAGGTGGAGCCTGGCACTCAGCATCAGCAGCAGCAGTCTTTTAGGGATGATGTACAGTCCCAACAAGCCAGTGGACTTGTACGTGGCTGGGAGGAGGTGGCTGGCGATCATGTCATCCTCAGTGACCCAGAAGACTCCGGACCGAATGCCTCAGCTAACCTACGCTGCATGGCCTCCCTGATCCTGCAAAGCCTGCGGAAGGATCCTCGTGTTCTTCGGATCAAGGAGAGGGACCATTACTGGCTGGCCACTCTCCTTGATCCGCGGTACAAGGGTAAGGTTGCGGACCTTATCTTGCCGTCGCAGAGGGAGCAGAGGATGAGACATCTCAGGGAGGCCTTGCAGAAAGGTCTGTGCAACGCGTTCCCAGAAACTGGGAGGCTACAAACTCCTGGTCCTGGGCGACGAGTTGCTGAGGCTTTGGTCAGTGGCAGAAGGAGCGGTGGGGAAGGTGGACGTCTGACCGATGCGTTCAGACAATTTTTTAGTCCGCAGCCCCAAGGTATGATCGGTTCCAGCAACCATCGCCAGCGTCTGATATACATGGTGCAGGAATACCTTGGGGCAAGGTCAGACTTGGACACCTTTCCCACCGAAAATCCTCTGGCTTACTGGGTCCTGAGGATGGATCACTGGCCAGAGCTTGCACAGTATGCAATTGAGCTACTGGCCTGTCCTGCCTCCAGCGTTCTTTCCGAACGCACATTCAGTGCTGCTGGAGGATTTGTGACTGATCATAGGGTGCGCCTGTCCACCGCCTCGGTTGATCGACTGACCTTCATCAAAATGAATCAGTCTTGGATCACCACCAGCTACCAGGCACCTGAGGCGGATATAACCGAATAATTTTTAATGTCACATCCCTTCAAGACTGCCTATGCTGATGCTGAGTGACTGTCCTCTTATGTTCACTGACTATCCTCTTCCTCCTCCTCAATGATCCATGCCACCACACCAGTGCCTAAGGCACAATTTTTCAGCCCCTGTTTAACAGGGGCGTGTACTTACAATTTTTAAAAAAAATGCTTCGCAACACGTGTGACTGCTGTGCTCCAAGTACAGTCTCTGTGAGGGCCGTGTTGCAGTGTTGTGGCACCAGCACCAGTGCCTAAGGCACAATTTTTCAGCCCCTGTTTAACAGGGGCGTGTACTTACAATTTTTAAAAAAAATGCTTCGCAACACGTGTGACTGCTGTGCTCCAAGTACAGTCTCTGTGAGGGCCGTGTTGCAGTGTTGTGGCACCAGCACCAGTGCCTAAGGCACAATTTTTCAGCCCCTGTTTAACAGGGGCGTGTACTTACAATTTTTTAAAAAAATGCTTCGCAACACGTGTGACTGCTGTGCTCCAAGTACAGTCTCTGTGAGGGCCGTGTTGCAGTGTTGTGGCACCAGTGCCTAAGGCACAATTTTTCAGCCCCTGTTTAACAGGGGCGTGTACTTACAATTTTTTAAAAAAATGCTTCGCAACACGTGTGACTGCTGTGCTCCAAGTACAGTCTCTGTGAGGGCCGTGTTGCAGTGTTGTGGCACCAGTGCCTAAGGCACAATTTTTCAGCCCCTGTTTAACAGGGGCGTGTACTTACAATTTTTTAAAAAAATGCTTCGCAACACGTGTGACTGCTGTGCTCCAAGTACAGTATCTGTGAGGGCCGGGTTGCAGTGTTGTGGCACCAGCACCAGTGCCTAAGGCACAATTTTTCAGCCCCTGTTTAACAGGGGCGTGTACTTACAATTTTTTAAAAAAAATGCTTCGCAACACGTGTGACTGCTGTGCTCCAAGTACAGTATCTGTGAGGGCCGGGTTGCAGTGTTGTGGCACCAGCACCAGTGCCTAAGGCACAATTTTTCAGCCCCTGTTTAACAGGGGCGTGTACTTACAATTTTTTAAAAAAATGCTTCGCAACACGTGTGACTGCTGTGCTCCAAGTACAGTCTCTGTGAGGGGTTGCAGTGTTGTGGCACCAGCACCAGTGCCTAAGGCACAATTTTTCAGCCCCTGTTTAACAGGGGCGGGTAATTACAAATCTTGATCTAATAGTTCACAGCAGGGCCCATTCCTGCGCCCACCAAGAGTAACTATGAGGGCCTGCAGTCTTGTGGCAACACCGTCCACCACCACCGCCAAAGGCCCAATTTTTCTGCCCTGTTCATCAGGTGCTTGCAATTACAAATCTTGATCTAATAACTCACAGCAGGGCCCATTCCTGCGCCCACCAAGAGTAACTATGAGGGCCTACAGTCTTGTGGCAACACCGTCCACCACCACCGCCAAAGGCCCAATTTTTCTGCCCTGTTCAACAGGTGCATGCAATTACAAATCTTGATCTATTAACTCACAGCAGGGCCCATTCCTGTGCCCACCAGTCTTGTGGCTACACCAACATCTAATAGGGCAAATTTCTGCAGAGTATATACGCCAGGCCCCTACTTTCAAACATCCAACTTACAAACGACTCCTACTTGAAAATGGAAAGAGAAAACAGGAAGTGAGAGGAAATCTACCCCTAGGAAGGGAAATTCTATCCTGTTAGATTTAATTTGGGAAAAAGGTATCTCCTCTCTACTGATACTTTATCACCAATCCTTGTTTCAATTAAAACCCCACTTTTTCCAAAAACATTTGTCATTGGGACGGAAAGTGAGGTGACATGTTCTGAACAGATGTGCAAAGACAGCAAATGTTACAGGGGTGATAACCCCTCCCTATGTTCTCCAAAAAGCTTAAAAATAGATTTTTTTGGGATGGAGCTACACTTCATAATGTACCTGTTCAGATTCTACTTAAGATCAAACCTAAAGCCGCAAGTGGTTTTAAATGGCTTCTTTTTTTCCTTTACAAATGTCATTTTGTGCAAGGACAGTTCTAAACACGGGAAACACATGCCACTTCACAGGCATACTTTGGACACCCCCCAGGTACCATATTTAAAGGAAAATGTCACTTTTTTTTTTTCACTTTATGCATCATTAAAATGACTGCTCCCGAAAAAACGTTAGTTTTTAAAAGTTCTTTTTGCATTGATATATGTCCCCTGGGGCAGGACCCGGGTCCCCAAACCTGTTTTATGACATTAACATGCATATTGGCCGTTGTAATTAGCACTTTTGATTTCGAACGTTCGCGTCCATTATAACGTATAGGGTTCGAAAATTCGCGCGAACTTTCGGTCCGTTCGAAGGTTCTGGTTCGAACCGAACCCGGGGGGTGTTCGGCTCATCCCTAGTATACATATATAAGGGGTCCATATAGTGAACTTGGTGTTGAGTTATTCACTTTACGGTCAACAAGGGGGCACTCTTTACGCCTAGAGGAAGAGAGATTTCATCTCCAAATATGGAAAGGTTTCTTCACAGTAAGAGCTGTGAAAATGTGGAATAGACTCCCTGCAGAGGTGGTTCTGGCCAGCTCAGTAGATTGCTTGAAGAAAGGCCTGGATTTTTTCCTAAATGTACATAATATAACTGGGTACTGACATTTATAGGTAAAGTTGATCCGGGGAAAATCCGATTGCCTCTCGGGGGATCAGGAAGGAATTTTTTCCCCTGCTTTAGCAAATTGGAGAATGCTCTGCTGGTTTTTTTTTTTGCCTTCCTCTGGATCAACTGTGGGTATAGAATGGGGTATATGGGATTGTATGATATATATATGTATATATATATATATATATTATTTATTATTTATTTATTTTTATTTGTGGTTGAACTGGATGGACTTGTGTCTTTTTTCAACCTAACTATGTAACTATGTTACTATGTAACTATATAAACAGTGTAAAATCGGCAACGTATACCGAGGCAGTAGCAGGATGATGGTTTAGCAAAAAAAAAAAAAAAAAACGCTGGCTCCAAGCAGTGCCCTACATGTTTCATCAGAAATTACGTCTTTGGGGAATGGGCTTCCCCGAAGATGTAATTTCCAACTAAACATGTAGGACGTGTCTTGTACGTCACGGCTTTACGCACTATTGCTGGGTGGAGCCGGCATTTTTTTTATGCTAAATCATCAGCCTGCTACTGCCTCTGTGTGGAGCAGCATTTTTTATGTTTTGTATTAATCTATGGATGTGGCTTGAGGCTTATTGCTTTCTTAGCATTTTAGCTAATAAACAGCCGCACCTATTTCTATTGTATTTTCATAAAAACAATGGGCATAGTGACAAACATTGTCCCTCGTTTTCCTGTCCAGGCACTGTGCCAAAGTGGTTTGCAAAGCAGCCAAATTAGCAGTGGCTGATGGATCTAGTTGGCTCTTATGTTTTTGTTCTAAAAGATGAATCTTAGTTAAGAGATTCAACAACTCCTTCGACTTCACCTTTTTAATTCTGGGACCATGGGCAATCAAGTTCCCTCAGATTAGCCATATGTCCTTCCCACACTGCCTGCACTGACACCTCTTGAGGAATGTTGATTTCAAAATATGATGTTAAGGATGGGCTATATAAAGAATTGCATACAGTAATATTACATGTATCTGAAAAATGTGAATAATAATAATGTGAATAATATGGTTTTATCTATTGAGTTTGTACTCAAATTGCCAGTGCTGCAACAAGTGGTAGCGAAAAGGATTATATATCAGCATATTCTACTCATCCAACTACCTTGTGTAGCCACCAGGGAGGTATTTACATTTTTAGAAAATAGATCTATGAATTTAGAAAAATTGTTTATAAAAAAATTAAAATAGTTGCAGCACTGGCATTTGAGTACAAACTCAGTAGATAAAATATTATTATTCACATTATTCAATATCTACCTTGAGAGATCAGACACTTGTAATATTAATGTTTGCAATTCTTTATATAGTTTCAATATTCGTTTTGTTTTTGAAGCATAGCGCCACTTTATATTTGTAAACATTTGTATTTTAGATGTGGGACACATTGTTAAGTTGTGAGCAGCTGCTTCCTATTTCTTTTAATAAGTGGTACCGCATAGGATTCTATTTCTACTGAAATGGATAAGGATTCTATCCATCAGATGCAGACTCTGAAGCTGTTTTTTTTTAATGTTTCAAAGCCCTGAAGGAAAAGGCAGTTTTACCTGAGGAGGTCCTGAGGAGGCCCCCTATCTCCTGCCACCCCCTCTAGCACCAATAGATAGATTCATGCATTGCATGAATCTTTCTATGGCCGCCGCTGCCACCCCCTATTCAGGTGCCTGGCCCCTTTTCGGGCGCAGGGTGCCTAAATTACAGCAGCGGGAGTGTTTTTGAAGCACCTGATTAGAGCCATAGGCTCTAATAATGTGTCAAAAAAGGTGACCATTGAGCGCCATGCTGGGTGCTTGCAGGTCACTCAGCTCTGAATATTTGCTTTCCTAACACTAAACAGCCTCTCCGCCAATCAGGTGTTCGGACCTGTCACCTGATTGGCTGAAACGACAGACGCTGTGATTGGATGCTAGGTGTATAATCATAGCAAAGGACGGGAGAAGACATCGAGGAGCTGTCCCACTGAGACAAGTAAGTGCAGATGGCGGGCCAGCGATAGGCACACTGGCAGAATTTGATATGGCACAGTGGCTGCGTTTGATGGGGCACAGTGGGAGCAATTGATGGGCACAGTGGTGGCAATTGATGGGCACAGTGATGGCAAATTGATGGACGCATTGGCTGCGTTTGATGGGCACAGTGGTGGCAATTGATGGGCACAATGGCTGCATTTTATGGGGCACAGTGGCTGCATTTTATTGGGCACAGTGGCTGCATTTGATGGCACAGTGGCTGCAGTGGGAGCAATTGATGGGCACAGTGGCGGCAATTGATGGGTACAGTGGGAGCAATTGATGAGCACAGTGGCGGCAATTGTTTGGCACAGTGTCTGCATTTGATAGCACATTGGCTGCGTTTGATGGGGCACAGCGGGGAGTAATTGATGGGCACAGTGGTGGAAATGGATGGGCACAGTGGCGGCAATTGATGGGCACAGTGGGAGCAATTGATGGGCACAGTGGTGGCAATTGATGGGCAGAGTGGCTGCGTTTGATGGCACAGTGGTGGCAATTGATGGGCACAGTGGCTGCGTTTGATGGCACAGTGGCGGCAATTAATGGGACAGTGGCTGCAATTGATGGTACAGTGAGGCTGCAATTAATGTTTTTTTTTCAGAATTTTTCAGTTTGTTTGCGCCCCCAAAAAATTTTGAGCACCAGCCGCCACTATAAGAAACATTGTATTTTATTGTAAAAAAGTATTTACCATATGTACTCTGCTTTTGAATGTCAGGGAATGAAAAAAAAAAAACAAAGGACATTTTGGGATTAAGCAATAAACATTTTTTATATAGAACACGTTACCAAGCAAGTAAAGAACATTATGGCTCCATTGTGCATTTGAGAGTTACTTCTGGCGTGACTCTAGCAATGTTCAAATTGCTTCCATAATGTTCATGCAAGAAATACTCTATGTGCAGTAATGTGAATGTAAGAGACCGGAAGATAAAGGATGCAGATAAAGATGCTGGATTTTTACATTTCACACTGGCTAATTAACTCCAAAATGTAATTGAACAAAAGGGCATGGTATTATCTTTAGAACTGTGTCGGATGGAGGTTACAAGGAAATCGCTATGTCTAACTTCAAAGATAGATTCCAACTGTCACTAAACAGTCTTCTATTGAAAGATTCTAAAATAATATAAAATGATCAGTAAAATGTTGTATGTAGAGTGCACAGCTTAACAAAATTGTTTCTTTAGTTATCTGCTCAGAACCATTCTCCTGGGGAGCACAAATGGACCACTGCCTGAGAAGACTATTTTCAAGAGAATGCCAGAAATCTTTATAGAGATCAGCACTTTGACAATGATGACATACCACCTACATAGTCCATATAAGCCTCCTGCCACGTATATTCATTGATTTTTGACTTATTTAATAAAGCATTGTATACAGAACCCCTAAATGCAATCCTATGTAAGCTTTATTTCTACTCAAATGGTATAAAGGTGTTTGTTGCACTCCACTGTTCTTTACAATATCAAATATGTCTGCATATAAAATCACATTTTGGCAAAGAAAACTAAAACTAGTACATGTTAGGAAAAAAGATATTTGGTTCCAAATTAAACCTATGGTAAGGCAAATGACATTCAAGTATTTACATATTTTAACAAACAGTATATAAGCTTTAAAATAAGCCATTAACCTCTGTAGCTGTAGGTATTGTTGAACACATTTCTCAAATGTCATAACATAGGCACTCTGATTGGGTTGTAATGGGATTCTTAGCAGGTTTCTCTCACCTGCTACCTCTCTCAGCAGTGACCTAGCTGTATTCTTTTAATGCAAACACAATGCAGCTGCTCTTAGCTTACATTAAAAAGCCAAGCATTAAGGACAAATTGCTCCACATAAGGATGAGGTTCAGATCCAATACTACCATGTTTTTGTGGCAATTCCTGCATGTTCTGGGTGTGCATAGAGTGTGAGATCGGCATAGGTCCTGTAGGCAGGTCTGTTAAAGTAAATGTAAACCTTTACTGAATGTCTTAATGCTGCTGTTCACATGCCCTACAGTGATAACACGCCGCATGTGTTATTTCATAGGGCATATTACCTAATAGTTGCTGGTTGCAATTGTTTTTACTGGCCTTATTTTAAATGGTTACATTCGTGGTATATGCCTGGGTAATGTGCATCACCACAGATCCTTTCTGAGAGCATGGGACAGAGTAATTTACAAGTTGGAGATTGTGGAAGATAGTGTAGAGTGTAGTCCATAACCCAAAGTGCCAAAAAGACCACAAAGTATATCAGTAGCTACATGAAAATATATTTAACAGAGCCTTGCGCTTAGTTTTATATGAGTAAACAACTGCTGCACCTAACAAATCCTAAATACCGGACCCAAAATCAAACTATATAAAGAAAAATTCCCTGTCTCTTTAAATTTTAAATGTTAGCAAAACATATGATAAAGTGAACAATACCTACATTTTATCAAACAGTGAATGACTATAATATCATCAGAAATTATTAAAAATTCATACGTATGTGGAAAAGTCCAAAACCACATATGGTCATCCAGTGCTTAAAAGTGCTCAATGTTCGAATGTACACAAACTCATGCTCCAGTGTTCAAAGCGCTGGTTCAGAAGGCTAAGCCTCTTACAGGAATTATCTCATTAATAAGAGATCACAAGCTCTTTTTATCCAAAGGAGGGTCAATGCTCTTACCATCAGACTTCCAATTGTGTTTGTGACTCCGTCAGCAAGAAACAGCAATGGTGTCCCCACAGTAAGAGTATGCAGCCGAGACCATGAGCCACCAAACTTACTCCAAAACAGGCATCAATTAAATGCAGAAAGGAAGAAGCCTCATGGTGTAGTAATTATGAACAACGTTTTATTATAATGGTTATTGCACTTACATTTTAAAGGAAAAAAGAAAGCAGTTAAAACAGTCCAGTTTGCATGACCATGCTCAGTCTCATCAATTTAATAGGTTTGTTGAGAAAACAAACCAGCCTACTGAGCTATCACTCTGTTATGCACAGAAGGAGGCACAATGACAACTGGTTGTTAAAATTAAAGTAAAACATATGAATTGTTTTAAAAAACTTTAAAAATATATATAAGCTGTTAAATGTAAAATGCTTTATTTTAATAAATTATTTTTTGTACATTAAACAGCTTATATTATAACATATTAGCAGGGGATTATGAAACCATTGTATCAAATAATAGCCTTATATAAAACTGGGGTGGGTCCTGGATGGCAGGTATACAGTATTTCCCCATCATTTGGATTGTGGTCCATTTAAGGGGGGGGTGTGGTTTAAAAACATTGTGAGTACTCAGGGGTTCTCACCCATGCAGGGTTGGGGGTTCTGGGGTAGTCTGGTTGGAGAGGAGAGGACGGATTTTCAGTACTGGATTGGTAAGTCCTCATTAGGGACCTGGAATTTGGGGGTTCGGAGAGACCTTCATGGTGAGAAAGAACCTCTGAACCCTGATTACAGGGACTTTGGTCCTGAAAGGAGATCACCCATCTGCTTGTAAGTCCCGAAAAGGAACAGGAAATAGCTAGCACCTATATAAATAGAAAATTACTATGCTGCGCTATGTCCTAACATTAGTTCCAACAAATACTTTTAAAGTGCCTACTTTACAATGATGAGAAAAATAATAATAATTATTCTTATATAATTATAATGATAATAATTAAAAAAACTATAAACTAACAAAAGTTATAATAAAAAACTGTATATAGATTTTTTGATTGCTGTGATGATAAATTCTGTGTTAAGTGTCACATTCCACAGACAAAATAAAAATAATAAGCAAACTAATAAAAGTTAAATATATGGTGCTACAAACGTGAATCATAAAGTGCTATAAAGTGCTATAGCGCTTATAACAGTGACGTTCTAATCAAACGCAGATCAGTCCAACATAATTGGTATATAGTCCTTATTAAAGGTATAATGGTGACTTCATAAAAACGTGAAACTAACGTGTTGCGGTGTCCATACTCAGGAATTTGCCACCCCCAAGCAATGGCCACTCACCTTAGAGCATGTGACCTCGCAATTAAGTTCGGTCAAACATGCATATGAATCACCTCAGGGATTCTAAGCTAGCTGTATGGATCCAGACTGCTCACTGATGCTGTAGCCTCATATACAAACAGTAGAAAGAGACTCCATAGTGTAATACCGTTTAACACAATTTTATTGTACAAACAAAAAAGCCCCAGTATAGAGTACTCACATGGGTTAGGTGCATTAAGTACACCAATCTGTAATGTGCCTTAGAAAGCTGGGTTTTGGTTGAGGTCATATGTCTGTTCTCTGTGGAGCAGACCAGCTGCTTCCTGCACCACCCTGTCCCCTCCCCTACATGTGACGATACAAGGGCAATTCGTATCTTTCTCAGGGGGATACTGATTGGACGGTGAAACTGTCAGTTAAATACTTATCCGTTGGCTATGTTCTTATAGTTTGAAGACATTTTAGTGTCCATATGCTAAGCTCAATGCACTGCTTATACTGGACTACCCGGCCGTCGGTCATTTTATTGTGGGATGGGGACATCCTAATGTTCATATACTTAGCCCAATGCCGGCCATTTCTTATAGTTTGAGGACATGATAGTGTCCATATGCTAAGCTCGATGCACTGTTTATACCGGAATACCCGTCCATCGGCCATTTTCTTTTGGTCTGGGTACATCATAATGTGCATATACTTAGCCCAATGCACTGTATATACTGGATTCTAAATAGAATGTAATAGCACTCACAACAGCTCTGGGCTATCTAATCCTCCATCATGCTATAGAGCAGCATAATGTTAAATGTACCTGCTGAAATAAAGCCGCATCCAATTGCAGATGCTCACTTACAGGACGGGGTTATAGAGCAAAACATATGGTCTCATCCCAGATATGGCATAATATAAAACAAAATAACAATCCAATATAATTATACCAACTGCATTAAAAATAAATATAAACCCATTATGGTACATACTGAGGTATTGAACATTTGCAAGTAAACAAATAAATGCCCTAAAATGAGAACAAAAAAACTGTATATATATATATATATATATATATATATATATATATATATATATATATATATATATATATATGTCCACAGAATTTTTTAAAGAATATATAAATTCATAAAGAACTAATGCCTTAAAATAAATGTTTGTGTGTGCGCACAATAATCTGCATTCACATAAACATCAGTTTCACATATAGGGAGAGAAGACCCCCATGAACCGCACCAAATAAAAAACCCCCAAAAAAATATAGAAAATATTAAATATACCCACCATTTGCCTGTGCAAGCCTACCCCCAGGGATGTGATATCCAGATTGCTTAATCAAAAATATATTAAAAATCAATAATGAATATTGAAGATATTCATAATGTTAAAAAACATCAACAATTACTAGCACTCATTATAAGGCACACTCCATGCTTCAGATAGGTGAGGTGCTTCAAAACCAATATTAACCCCCTTACTTGCTGATGTGACTAAGTATATTGAGATACCAGACCTATAGCAACATGACATGAACCGTATCCAACTTTAATATCCCAGGGCCAAAGATATGCATAATCAGTGATTACTAACAAAATATTTTAAATCAAACTCCTTATTTAATCCTCCTGGCCAGAGGGAACCTAATTGGCGTATCCACCATGATTCCCTCTTACTGATCTCTCTTATGAATTTGGAACCTCTTCAATGATGTTTGGGGGCCTCAATACCCCAGAACTGCATTGCTTCAGGTTTTTTTTATGTTTATCCCTAAAATAAATTGATAGGTGGGGCTTATCATGTCCTTTGCGTATATTTATCACATGCTCTTGCATTCTTACTTTTATCACCCTCTTTGTCCTACCTACATATAATAGGTTGCATGGGCACTTGATGGCATAGACAACTCCTATAGTGTCACATGAAATAAAATCCCTGATCTCATGTGAACCATTTGTACGAGGATTATGGAAGGATTTCAGTTTTCTAACATTTTCTGGGACCCTAACACAACTATAACATCTCCCACATCTGTGAAACCCCTTGATGTCCCAATTTTCAATCCCATATTTCATATTTCTACTTCCAAAAAATCAGCTCTATACCCGTTATCCCTAAACATTCCACTCTAGCACCTGTATGTGAGAGAGTGTGAAGCAGTACACAGGAGCAAGAATGTGGTGGACTGATTGTGGACTGTGACTGAGAGGGCTAAGCTGCTGGTGACCTGGCCTTTGGGGCCCCTGAAGAAATTGGGGACTTTAACCTTGCGTGGGTGAGGTTTATGTGGGTGGTGAGCCATATCTATATTTTTAGTACCAACAAGTGATGAAATGCTTTGTTTGCTGAAGATAAGCTACTTTTTCTGTTCACCTGTTTTGAAAATAAAAAAGGACGGCTTGCTTTTACCAACATGCTTGGCTAATGATCTTGGGCTCCTTGAGGTCATAATCTTAAAAAAAATTGTCTAAATCATTTAAGTAAGCAAATTTGCCATGGACATCCAGGCCAAAATAGGAGCACTGTATGGCAAATAAAGTAAAGAGCATTTTCTTTGCTTCTTCTGTAAAAAAGAAAGTCAACTGTAAAGCTCAATAGGAAGGTATGCTTTTATGGTAACATTTTATAGATCATGAAAAGAATCTAAATCTAAGGCAAAGTGAAATGAAAATATTTTTGCTCATCATTGTGGGTAGATCATTTTTAAGTATGCCTGCTACATATCTCATTATTTCTTTTAAATTATGCCTTTTTTTTTCTCCAGTAACATTTATAACACAATGTATAAAAATTAGTGAACCAAAAAATTCAGCAAATGAGGTAGAGGTTAATAATATATCTTCCCTTAGCTAATATCTTTTATGATGGCGTATATAATTATTTTGTTTGTTATTACGCTCTGTTGCACCAATCTAGAAGTAATATAAATTAATGAACAATATTAAAAATATTGACAAAACAAAGACACAAATACATAGTAATGGTAATTCATTTTATACTAGCTTTATTATTTTTTATTCATTCCTCATATGATAATTAAATGAAGTAAACTGGATGAATAAAAACATACATGAATTAACAACTTACTGTGCAGGAGTCCAGAATGAAAACAAGGCTCATGGTGACCCATATGAAAGTTCTAAAGGGGTAAGAGACCTGTCTGTGAGAGATAGGTTTTATTGGGTTGGTTATCATAGAACAGCCAGAATAGACATTAAACTCTAAATAACATCTAATTTCTTGATTATCAAAAAAAAAAATCAAATTTCTTTATACATTTAGGCCAATATGTATGCTGTATAGTTCTGGTAAAAAAAAATCCCAATAAACGTATATTGATTGGATTGCACAAAAACGTTAAAGCGTCTGCAAACTATGATATATATACTGCAATTTTTATCTATGTATTTTTTTTCTACTAGTAGTGGCGGTGATGAGTGATTTATATCGGGACTGCGATATTGCGGCAGATAATTTGACACTAACTGACACTTTGTGGGAACCAGTGACACTAATACAGTGATAAAAATATGCACTGTCACAGTTCTAATGACACTGGCTGGGAAGGGGCTAAACATCTACGGTGATCAAAGGGTTAAATGTGTGCCTCACTAGTGTTTATGTGTACTATGTATGCTGTTTACTAAGGGATGTGATGGATTTTCTTTCCCCGCTTTGCCAGTGGATATCAATTGGCCGGCACCCACTGATCGGCATCTGCTGTGACTAATCACAGTAGAAGCAGTGAGCCAGCACGGCGTCCATGCACCCTCTAGGCGGGAGTGCAGAATCACGTATATATACACATGAATCTGCACAGAATAGTTGCCCTGTAACAGTAAAGCTACTATGGAGCAGTTGGGAAGTGGTTAAGTCACAGACAAGCCCACAGTGTTTTAGACAGTCCTGAAACATGTAGGGATGGAAAACAAAGTATGTGCATGGAGAGCTAGTTGCTGCTGGTGATTGCTGAAAATAGCTAGTTGTTACATTGAGATACACTCCCTATGTGTGTTAGACAGCCTTAAAACAGGGATAGAAAACAAACTCTGTTTGGGGAAAAATATTTTCCTGACAGACTCCATGGCAGCAACGTGTGGGTTTAGTCCCGCCTCCATTACCCTATAGGACACTACTCCCATAAATCTTTGCTCCCTGCCCACGGTCGTGTTCTTTTTTTGTCCTCCTCCGAAGGACCTAGTTGGTGGTCTTTCTACCTGAAGATAGTTTCCCCATGATCCTGATTGGCCGATCTGCGACTCTGGATGGAAAAGTCGCATGGCTCCGCTAAGCCCTAGCTATTAGTAGGGTATGGAGTGGGCAGTGGAAGAGGCGCAAGGAAGAAGCCCTTATCCTAGCCACTGGCAGGCAGGCTGCGCATTGGTCAGATAGCCAGCTACTAGCAGGTGACCCGTTTTTGCCCTGGAGAAAGTCCGGTCTTACCTTTGGCCTGGTCGATCGTGGTGGAGTGGTGAGAGTATCGATATTTTTCTTTTCATGGCAGCAGTTTTTGTTATTATCTCCTGTGCGGTTCCATTTGTTGTTTATTTGTTTGTAGCATGTGTGTTTGTTTCTCAGGCATGGCGGCTGGTTCCTCCTGCGTTCCAGCCGCCGTATGACTTCCGCTTTTGTTTTTCGGCCGTTCTGCGCATGCGCGAGCGCGGTACGAGAGCGAGGCTTGGTTCGCGCATGCGCGATAGCGGCGATTTGCCGCTATTCGCACATGCGCATTGGGACGGCAGTGACGTCACAGGGGCGTGCTAATTAAACTGGGGAAATAGCCTGCAAGCTTTGGGAATGCTTGCAGCTTATCCCAGTGACTTCCCCAGGCTCCTGTGTTGCAGCTACTGGTAAGTGGCTTTTCTGGGACAGGTCAGAGGCATCTTCCTGTCCCTTGCACTGATCTCTTGTCATTCTCAGTTCAGATGGATATCGCTGAGGACATGGATTCACCACTGCCTGTCTGTGGCCAGCCCTCTCAAAAAAGGTATTGGGAATATGTCTTTCCTGATGGTCTGGTAATTAGGGAAGGGTGTGTGCCTGATTGTTTATCTATTGCCTGATGTTTTGTCTTGTGTGTGGTCTTTGTCTTGTTTTCTCCTCAGCCCTTCTAGATCAGATCCACATCGCAGCTCTCATAGAGGAAGCGACTCCTCCAAGTCGCAAAACCGGCAATCCTCTTCCAAATCCAAACATGGTGGTTCCTCCTGTAAATCAGGACACCGTAGTGAGGAGCGATCTCACTCCAGTCGCTCTACCAATTCCTGCTGGGGATGCAGAAGTCAAGCTCCCCCAGGAAAATCCTTATGCGACCTTTGTTTTTCCAAAGCTTCCAAAGAAAGAGGAGATACGGATCAACAACTTAAATCCCTGGTGGAAAGGGTTGTGAAGGAGTCGCTCAGGAACATGGATGATCATTCCCATACACCTCCAGCGGAGCAGTCTAGTTCTCCAGTAAGGGAGACCCAGTTGCAAGATACTTGGGAGTCCTCGGTTCAGAGCCACCCTTCGGTTGCCATATCTGATAGTGACTCAGAGGAAGATAGCCCTCCTGTGGGTTTTGATTTTGCTCTTCTCCCACCCTTGGTTAAGGCTATCAGAGAATCACTTAATTGGGAAGACCCAGTAGAAGCTGCTCCCAAACAAAGAAAATTCTTTAAACAATTAAAGAAAGAGCGTATTAATTTTCCTTTTATTGCAGAACTTGGCGAAATCGTCACGGACGAGTGGGGCAAGGTGGAGAAGAAAAATTCCATGCTTTCCAAAATCTCCAAACTCTATCCCTTCAAAGAGGAAGAAGTGAAGCACTTGGAGTCTGCTCCCTTGATAGATGCAGCAGTCATGAGGTTGGTGAAGCATGTGACTCTCCCTTTAGAGGACACAGTGTCCTTTAAAGACGTGTTAGACCGTCGGATTGATGCAGACCTGAAGAGGGTGTACCTAACAGCAGGCATGGCCTGTAAGCCAGCTCTTGCCCTGGCCGCTTTGTCTAAAGCGATGGAAGTATGGACTGACAGTGTAGATGAGACACTGAGAGGCATCTCGGATGATACGGCTAGATGCTCGCCTATTCAAGAATTGAGGCTTGCGTTGGCTTTTCTTGGGGAAGCCTCTATTGACATCATACGCCTGACGGCTCGGGTAATGCTTTCGTCTGTCACTGCCAAACGGGCGCTGTGGCTCCGCACCTGGTTAGCCGACCCAGCCTCAAAACAAGTCTGGTGTCGTATCCCCTTTGAAGGGTCCTCCCTGTTAGGGAACAAGTTGGACGAGGCGATTACCCGGGCCACTGGTGGGAAGTCGGGGTTCCTTCCCCAGGATCGCCGACCCCAAGGTCAAAGAAGATCTTTCCCAAAGAGGCAGTACCAGGAAAGAGCTAGGGAAGCTCGCAGTTACAGACCTGGCCGGGAATTTTCCAGATCCTGGAAATCAAGACAATCGTCTTTTAAGAAGACAGCGAAAAGTGATTCCAAAGGAGAGAGGGAGCCGTCCAAATCCTTTTGAGGTTGGGCCCGCTCAGACAGGTCAGGTGGGGGCTGAGCTTTTCCACTTTTGTCATGTCTGGGCGGCTTTGATCCAAGACTTTTGGACCATCAATACGGTCTCCTCGGGTCATGCTTGGACCTTCAGGGAAGCCCCCAGGCTCAGGTGGGTTCCTACTTCCCTTCCAACTACAGAAGAAAAAAGACAAAGTCTTCTGACTTACATAAAATCTTTATTGGTTCAAGGCGCTGTTATCCATGTTTCGGCCGACCAGCGAGGCAGGGGGATTTACTCTCCCCTCTTTTTGGTCCAGAAAAAAAGCAGGGCCTGGAGGCCGGTCATAGACCTGACCCATCTAAACACCTTCATAAAAAAGGAAAGGTTCAAAATGGAAACACTGTCCACAATACAACATTCCGTCCAACCAGGAGATTGGATGATCTCCATAGATCTCAAAGACGCCTATTTTCACGTTCCCATTGCCGAAAACTATCAACAATTCCTTCGCTTTTCAGTAGGCAAGCTCCATTTTCAATTCACGTGCCTTCCGTTCGGGCTATCAACTTCTCCGCGTGTGTTTTCAAAAACTCTGTTGGCAGTGGTAGCTCTTCTGAGAACCAGGGGAATCCGTCTACATCACTATTTAGACGACCTTCTACTATTGGCACAAGACAAAGAACAGCTTCTAATTCACAGACAGCAAGTTATCTCCACTCTACGGGAGTTCGGGTGGATACTGAATCTGGAGAAGAGCCAACTGACCCCATCACAAACCCTACTATTCTTAGGGGCTCTGTTCGACACAGTCAGTGGCACTATCTCACTACCAGAGGAAAAGATCTCAGTGGTAAGGGACAGAATCCGTCCAGCTCTTGCAGCTTCCTACCTTCATGCTCTCCAGTGCCTGAAAATTATAGGTACCATGGTTGCAACAATCTTGTTGGTGAGATGGGCGCAGTGGAGGATGAGGCCTTTTCAGAAGGGCTTCCTTCAGCAATGGACAGGCAACAAAGCTCAGGCGATTCGGATTACTTCATCCATGAAGAACTCCCTTCTATGGTGGCTACAACGGGAGAACCTTTGCAACTGCCATTCCATCCGTCCCATCCCATGAGTAACTATAACATCAGATGCCAGCAACAGGGGATGGGGGGCCCACTGCCTGGCGGAAGTCGCTCAGGGCACTTGTGATCCTCTCTCCAGAGGGACAGTGTCAAATGTCCTGGAATTGAGGGCGGCCTTCCAGGCCCTTCTGGATTTACGTCACCTGATCCCAGGGGCCTCGGTCCATCTCAGACTGGACAATACCACAGCAGTGGCATACATCAGAAGGCAAGGGGGCACCCGAAGTCTTTCCCTTCTCCAAGAAGTGGAACCGATCATGTCTTGGGCTCAGAAGAACTTGAAGGATCTGACAGCGACATATGTTCCAGGAATTCAGAACTTCCAGGCAGACTTCCTCTCCTGAATATCTCTAGACAACAACGAGTGGTCTCTCCACGAAGAGGTATTCGATTGGATTCTAACACTGGGAATCTCCCCAAAGGTCGACTTGTTTGCCTCCCCATGAAACAAAAAAATAGCAAAGTACTATTCAAGGTACAGAGATCCGCAAGCTTACGGGGTAGATGCCCTGACGGAGAAATGGTGGTTCCTCAAGGCGTATGCCTTTCCTCCAATCCCGATCATCCTACAGTTCCTGAAGAGACTCAGGTCGGAAACGGCAGAGGTAATTGCAGTAATTCCCTACTGGCCCAACAGGCCTTGGTTTCCGCTTCTGACACTCCTCAGTGTCAAGGATCCAGTTCCGTTACCATCCAGACCAGACCTCCTGTCCCAGGGTTCGAGGTTGCATCCCTGTCCGGATCACCTGCACCTAAGGGCCTGGTCTTTGAGAGGGGAAGGCTGGAAGCGTCAGGCTGTCCATTAGAGGTTGTTCCCACTCTCCTTAGTGCAAGAAGAGGTAGTACCAATCGGGTGTACGAAAGGATCTGGGCAAGGTTTACCAGTCACATGGCTTCCAGGTCTAGTTCCTGCAATACATTGGCAGTTCAGGATGTGTTAAGCTTCCTTCAAACAGGACTGGATATCTCGCTTTCTGTTAGTTCCCTGCGTGTTCAAGTTTCTGCTATCTCAGCATTCTCTGGAGTCACGTGGGCCAATCATCCTTTGGTCCAACAGTTTTTCAAAGGAGCAGTCAGGCTTAGGCCGCAGAGGAAACCTAGGTTTCCAAAATGGGACCTCCCTCTGGTGTTGGATTTCTTTACTCAACTCAACAGATCACTTTCAGTTAAGGAACTAACACTTAAAACCTCTTTTCTGGTAGCCATAACGTTGGCGAAGAGAATTTCAGAGATTCAGTCGCTAGGCTCCAAGGAACCTTTCCTCACCTTCTTCCCGGATAGAGTGGTCCTTGTTCCAATGCTGGGATCAAATCCCAAAGTAACCACTGTTTTCCATTAAAAAAACAGGAAATCACTCTTCCTACCTTCATGTCTGATGGAGGTTCAGACCCACATCCTCTTGACATGGGTGCTACACTAAAAGAATATCTGGATGTTACAGCTTCATTTCGTCAGACTGACTCCCTCTTCGTTCTGTTTCATGGAAAGAATAAGGGCTCTAAAGCTTCTGTTAGATCCATTGCTGCGTGGGTGGTCCAAGCAATCCAGTGGGCTTACAGAGAGAAGGGCTTGGCTCCTCCTGAGGCAGTGACGGCACATTCCACCAGGAGTCTTTCCACATAATGGGCAGCCTCGCGTCACGTGGCGCCGGAAGTAATCTGCAGGGCAGCGTCTTGGTCTTCAATACATACGTTTATGACCCATTACTGTGTTGAACATGCATCCTTAACTTCTGTTAATTTTGGTTTAAAAGTCCTGTCGGTTGACAGCGTTAAATAAATCTTTTCTGTTCAGCATTTTGCCCACCCAAGTGTGTTTTTTGGGCGAGTTATTTCCCACACGTTGCTGCCATGGAGTCTGTCAGGAAAATGGAAAATTCCTATCAAAATACTTACCGTAATTTTCCATTCCTGATGGACTCCATGGCAGCAGGAGTTCCCTCCCAAATGGCTGGAGTAGTCTAGTTATCGAACACGGCCGTGGGCAGGGAGCAAAGATTTATGGGAGTAGTGTCCTATAGGGTAATGGAGGCGGGACTAAACCCACACGTTGCTGCCATGGAGTCCATCAGGAAAGGAAAATTACGGTAAGTATTTTGATAGGAATTTTCCATTTTCTGACATCTTTTACAGTTTTTGGGGAAAATCCTATTGTCAGGGCTCGGATCTGAACCTGTAACCTCTGTGTGTGGTGTCTGGCTGTGGCTCTTTTCACTGTGCCACCTGAGTTGCTGGAAAGATCCCTGTCTGATCTCTTGCCTTGTCTCTTGTTTCTGGTGAACCTTGAACTTTTACCAGATTATTGTGCTCTCTCCAGCTGATATTTTGCTCCTTTGTGTACCAGCAGCTGTCCTTATCTCCAATATCATTCATTATTGAGTTTCTTGACTATGCTCCCCCTTGATCCAACCTTCAACCATGTGTTACTGACCTTTGGCTTGTTTACTGGCTACATTTCTGCTTTATCTCTAACTTCTGCTACTGGACCCCAGCTTGCTCACCTCCTGGTGGGGCGATCCTGAGGCCTGCGACCTGGTAATAACATGCAGAAAAACCCATCTCCACCATGAGGAGCTCTGGTGAATACAGGTTAGTGCTTAGATCCAGCATCTAACGTGAGCCTGTGTCATTCACCAGGGTCATCTGCTTATGTACTCATCCCACTGGTCGGTGGGAGCCTCTCTAATGCTATAGCTTCTGGTCCCTGAGCCAGACCTCTGACACCTATATTTCCAATCAGTGTGTGCTGAGGACTCTTGGAATAAATAGGAAGAGATGACACAGCATTTGCAGGGAGAAATACATGTTTGTGTCTGTTGCTGTTTAGCTGCTGCCCCCTTGCTATTTTTCATGTTTTCTTATATGTTTGTTATTTTTTTTACTTTTCACTTTTTTTTTTATTTAAGGCTGGCTAGTGTACAGAGCACAGAGCCAATACAATGTTTTGCTGGCCTTTTTTACGTGAAATAAATAATTTCTAATGTTGATTGTCTAAGTAAAACTGTCTTATTCCAAATTTGGCTTAGAGTGAGTGCTTAAACTCTGTGCATGTAGTCACTAAAATATTTTGGTGGATTTTTTTCAGTGATATATATAATGTTGATTATTTGGTTAAAATCTGCCTGGTGTGTGTCCTATTCAAAATACTGCATTGTACATACGTCTTTTCTAATGTCTTTTCTGTCTAAGCTATCCCGATGTGCTTATCTGTCACTTTCCTAGTCCATGGCAACCTTCAATCTGCAGCTTCTTCAAAATTATAAAAAGATGCATTTTGAGCTTTGACTTCCTTTAGTATCACGTGACCACCCAGGAAACTTCATATCCCATCATGCACTGATTACTGCATAACAGAATAGTTTTACCGGACCACCCCACTTTTCTACGTCCACCTTTAAGGTGGACATATACTGTACGATTGTAAAATCTCCTTTAGACCTTAGAACTATGCAATGCAAGACCCTGCTTGATTTGATACAAATAAATAATATGTTTAAACAGATCCTCCTATTACATTTTTGGTAAACCTAAGGGAAATTGTACAGAGATTGTATAATCAGATTGTATCATGTATGGCCACCTTTATACACCTATAATGAACTAGTTGCATTTGCACTGCAATTGTGCACATGCTGCCAAATGAACGACCCATGCAAGAAGAAGGCAAAGTACAAAATGATCCATCAGCACAGGAGGACACTGACTATGTACTGGGGGGTAAGGGTTCCCACTGACAATGAATGCATTGGACAAGCATGGAACTACAGAGGTGGACAGGAGCAGTCTCCTGGAGAGGGAGGGCAGGTGCAGTTTTCACATCCTGTTTTAAATGTTCTATAGAAGAAATTGGAGGTTGAGTTGATGCTTCTCCTAGACTATAGTGAAAGCTTTTTATTTTCTTGAACAGAGGTAAATTAATGGTATATTGGTACATAGGGAAGGTGAAGTTGGGAGTGCATAAAATAAGCTGATTTGAACTTGGCTTGAGGGGGAGGAGAAGGGCCAGGAACTACCCATTACATTATAAGGAAGAGGTTGTAGCGCAAAAAATCAGGTGTGGCAGCCAAAACTACCCAAAAAAGTATTTTGCAAGTTGAAATTATTCAGAGAGTGTGGTGCTGCTGCTATATTTAAAGCATAACTCCACTTTTGTTAAGAAAAAAACTTTGCCCTCTGGGTGATCTATGTACATTACAAGGATTTTAAAAAACTTTGCTGCAGATTCCTACCTTTTGTTATTCTGAAGAAATCACTGTTTGTTCCTATGTGCCCCTGTTCTGAGTGAGTCTAATTGGAGTGGTTTCATAATTATCAATCAGCTGCTGCAGAATCAGGGCTCTAATGAGGAACATTGCAGGTTCTGCATTCCTTTAGGTGTTATTTCCTATTGGGAATATCTCAACAAAAAATGAAATTTCTGTTGCAGGGGATGCCAAAAATCTGACTTGTATCTTAGTGCAGACTTCTGGGAAAATTAGCGAGACAATCACACAAGCAGGAAATTAGAAAGTGTACAGAAAACCTCCAGGTAGCCATATTGCATTGCACTTTATAAAAAATTGCTAGTGAGCAAAGACAAATGCATGTCGGCTCTGCATGCACGCAAACAGCAATCGTCGCACACATGTGAGGTATCTCTGCGAACGCCAGATCATGGGCAGTAATGCTAGCACTAGACCTACTTTGTAAATCTAAAGTGGTAACCTGTAAAGAATTTTAAACTGTCAATAGTAACATTTACATAGTTTGACGCCGTTGCACAATTTTAAAGCGTGACATGTTTGGTATTTATATACTCATTGTAATCATCATCTTTTATATTTTACAAAAAAAATGGGTTATGTATTTTGTTTTTTGTTTTTCATTAAAAATGTAAAAAATTTATTTTTTCCAAAAAATAGCATTGAAAAAAACACTGCGCAAATACCCTGTAAAATAAAAAAAATGAAAAACCCACCAATTTATTCTGTAGGGCCTCTGCTTTTAAATAACATATAGTTTTTGGGGGTCCTAAGTAATTTTCAATCAAAAAAAAAAAATGTGCCAGAAAAAGCCTGGTCTTCAAGTGGATATACCAGAATATGGCATCTCCCAAGTATTAGAAAGGAATTGTGTTTTTCCCAGGTTACCCTGGAAGTTAAATAAAAATGGTTCTCTCTTTTTTTTTTTTTTTTTTACATGTCCCTTGATTGAGGGATTGATTGAGAATTCTTTGCCTATTTGACTTGAAAATGGCCATAATTTATTTTCAAGATCCTCCATTCATAAACTTCAATCACATTTGAATTAATGTTCACACATTTCAAGCTTAAAGTGGTGTTTCCCCCTAAAAAAAAATAAAAAAAGGCTTAAAAATCCTAAAAAAAATAAAAAAAATATTTTTTTTTTTACATACCTCTAAATGCCTGTTGCTATGGGGTCCCTCGTAGTCTGCCTCCTGCGTAGCCTAGGCTGGTGACATCACTTCCCTTCAGCGCAGGAAGGACTCCCCAGTCATCTGGGACCTGTCACGTGTCCCAGGTGACTGGTCGGCCAATCACCGCACGCGGCGCCGCTCGCGCATGCGCAGTGGGTGCCCGGCTGTGAAGCCACAGCCGGGTGCCCACAGTTGCAATGCTGGCGCTGCCGAGCGGATTGGGGAGCTAGCAAAGCTTCGACCCCCCACATCGCTGGACCCTGAAACAGGTAAGTGTCTGATTATTAAAAGTCAGCAGCTGCAGTATTTGTAGCTGCTGACTTTAATTTTTTATTTTTTTTTAAGGGATACACCTCTTTAACAAACTTACAAACTTATATGACACTTATAGTCAACAAGTGGTACTTAAAGGGTCAGAGACAAGATTCAGACATATTAAAGGAATTCACTAGGGGGTATAAAAAGCCATAATAGATCCAAGTGGTGAAGACCGAGGTTGGTTTTCTCATCTACTGCAGATTAACTGAGCCCCTCTGTAGACAGACCCGACTCCAGTAGAGATACTAGTTAAATTATGTATTGATGGGCTGGTTATGGCATACAAAGGGAATGTAATATGTCTTGCATAAAGAAAGCAGGCTGTATAAATGTAAAGCAGCAACAAAGATAATAAAATTTGCTGCTACTTTCCTTCACACTCTAGTCCTGCTGTACATGGGCTGTACAGAGGTTGATATCAGATCAAATTCAATTAGTCACACTGCTTACATTAAAAAAATATATTTAATGATATATTAGAAAGTATAAAGGTGCATTTATATCTGTCTGGAGTTCAGCATTAAAGTGTATGTATAGCCTAAACTTCCATTTTAGTTTTGGATAAATAGAAAAAGGACAAAACCCCTAAGGTTATTTTATTTTTTATTTTTTTGCTGCCTGTGTTCCATTGAGAGTTCCCTTCAAAAGCTGTCCTGGAAATGCAACAGGAAATGAGAGGAAAGTCCTATCTGTGATTTGAATTCCCATCTAAGACAGTTTTTACTAGAACACTTGTACCCATTAGATGATTTGCTGTCACCTCTTGCTCTGGTGATAACTAAAAACATTTGAATTACCTTTCACTTTGTGTCTTGGTGGCCATTGATAAAAGTGTCCTTAATGGCAACAAAGTATTGCCCTGTCCCATTCCATCCCAAAAGAAAGAAAAAATGTTTACTTTACATCTTTACATACATTTTAAGCTTTACATTAACTTTTTGATTGCTGAACCTTCCCCACTGGCTAAGCTGCAGTAAAATAAAAACCCCAGTCAAAATTAAAAAAGAATACCTTGTGATGCATATATCTGACACAACCTACCTGTTCACAGCTTCAGTTTTCTATTCAAGCATACCTGTACTGTACCTGCTCGAAAAAAATGTCAGTAATGCAGTAATTCTGGAATCCCCTTTGATTACATAACTTTGCTTAGCTATAAAGGAGACAAAATCACAATCCCACCGATTTTATGGTCCATGTTATCATATACCGAAAGCTTAATGTATCAGCGTGTTGGTATCAAGAAATTCCCACCAACCTGCCACTAATCAGATTAAAACACGTTTTGGAATTTTGAATCTGCTTATTATTAAAGGGGTGCACAAACTGTAGGTGATATATACAGTAAATCCTGTATAATAATAATAATAATAATAATAATAATAAATTATGTCATGAATAATAATAATTATGTAATAAAGGATATTACGCAGCACAAACCTTGAGAAAGTTTAATAAAAGACCACATAGATTATTTCTTGCTGGAAAAAAATATTTTAAGCAACAGACCGCATGGATTCATGAAAGACAGAAACTGTCAAACAAGCCTGATTTCTTTTTACGAAGAGGTAAGTAAAACCTTGGACAGAGGGGTGGTTGTGGACGTGGTATACTTGGATTTTGCAAAAGCGGTTGACACAGTTCCCCACACACAGCTCATGTGTAAGGTCTACAGGCTTGAAAATATCAATTTGTAAATGGATAGAAAACTGGCTAAAAGACAGAATTCAGAGAGTAGTGGTCAATGACTCTTACTCTGAATGGTCTAAGGTTATCAGTGGTGTACCCCAAGGTTCAGTGCTGGAACCCTTACCCTTACTACTTAATATCTTTATAAATGATTTAGAGTCTGGGATTAAAAGAAACATTTCTGTCTTTGCAGATGACACTAAGCTATGCAGTGGAATAACATCCTTACAGGATGTCTCCAATTTACAAGCCGACCTCAATGCTCTGTCTAATTGGGCGACTATGTGGCAGATGAGGTTTAATGTTGACAAATGTGAAGTTATGCACTTAGGGGCTAAGAATATGCATGCATCATACAAAATAGGGGGGGTACAACTGGGGGAATTAATTGTGGAGAAGGAGCTGGGAGTTTTGGTAGATCATAAGCTCAATAATAGCATGCAATGCCAAGCTGCGGTTTCCGAATCGAGCAAAGTCCTTTCTTGTATTAAGAGAGGTATGGACCCCAGAGAGAGAGATATCATTTTACCCCTGTACAAATCATTAGTAAGACCTCATCTGGAATATGCAGTTCAGTTTGGGGCACCAGTTCTCAAAAAGGATATTGGGGAACTGGAGAAAGTGCAGAGAAGGGCAACCAAACTGATAAGAGGCATGGAGGAGCTCAGCTATGAGGAAAGATTAGAGGAACTGAATTTATTCCCTCTTGAGAAGAGGAGATTAAGGGGGATATGATCAAAATGTACAAATACATAAGTGGTCCATATAGTGAACTTGGTGTTGAGTTATTCACTTTAAGGTCATCACAGAGGACAAGGTGGCACTCTTTACATCTAGAGGAAAAAATATTTCATCTCCAAATACGGAGCTGTGAAAATGTGGAATAGACTCCCTCCAGAGGTGGTTCTGGCAAGCTCAGTAGATTTCTTTAAAAAAGGCCTGGATTCTTTCCTAAAGGTATATGACTGGGTGCTAACATTTATAGGTAAAGTTGATCCAGGGAAAATCCGATTGCCTCTCGGGGGAGCAGGGAGGAATTTTTTCCCCTGCTATAGCATATTGGGACATGCTTTGCTGGGGTTTTTCACTTTCCTCTGGATCATCTGTAGGTGAAGGATTGTTTATATGGGATTGTATTCATTTATTTATTTATTTTTTGGTTGAACTCGATGGACTTGTGTCTTTTTTTCAATGTGACTAACTATGTAACTATGTAACCCGGTCTACTGTCTGGACATGTTGGGAGCTTAGTGAAACCCAGCTACTGCGGATTACATAAAACTCTAATAAGAATAAGGCAGTTTGAGCTGATTTTCTGACTTTAGCTACTGTGTAGTTTCCTTGCTGGCCTTTGACACAGGGAGGCTTCCAGGACATGAAGAGATAATTATGTATAATACTGGATAGTTAGGTAGACCTTAGTTTAGAGGTTAGATTAGTGTTAGGCTTAAATGTTAGCGTTTAAAATCAAAATCTAAATGTTTCCAGTCAATGTTATTTTAATTTTCTTAAGTTTATACGTTTTAACATCAATGTTTCACATGTTTTGTTTTTTTATTTGCTATATAAACAATCTTTGATTTTTAAATATACTTATAACACATAACAAAGGATTCTCAGAGAATCTAAAGGTGGAGCACAGTACTTTCTGGTCTGTTGTCTCTCACTGAAGCATTGAATAAGGCAGTGTAATAAGGGATGACTTACTTTTCAGACCCATTCACTTCTGTGTACATTTAAGCTTGTTTGTGTGGGCAATCATCAACATGGGGACAAGGTGCTTGTCCCCCCTTCCCCAAAGCACCCGTCCATGTTGAGGGCACGCGGCCTGGTATGGTTCAGGAAGGGGGGCGCTCGCTCATCCCTACCCCCTTTCCTGACCGGCCAGGCTGCATGCTTGGATAAGGGTCTTCTATGGACTTTGGGGGGACCCCCACGCCGCTTTTTCGGCATTGGGGTTCCCCTTCAAATCCATACCAGGTGACGGGGCTCGCAAGGTGTCAATTTTGCCAATGGATGCAGCGACATTCACTTCCTTCGCTATTCCCATCTACCTGGTCCCGGGCGGTAGATGTAATTGAGGTAATGCCACCCAAGTAATGGGAACGGCGTTACCATGAGGGGAAGAGTAATCAGTTAGATTACTCGTTACCCTCTAAAGTAACTGCGTAACTCAGTTACGTAACTCCGTTTATTTTAACTGAGTTAATTACATCACTGGTGGGCATATGAGCTACTGAGATATTTAAACAGCTAGAGATAGAAGAGATTGAAGAAGATCTGTTATATCATTGGACCAAACTAGATTTAAGATAGCAGGAAAAAAAGGTAAGCATATAGAGATTGTTTAATGGTGTGGGGTAAATTAGGAAATTAGGTTGTTAAAATTTAAATTGGGTGTTATGCTTTAAGTATTTAAGGACACATGAAAGGTTAGTGTAGGGCAAAGGGGGTAAGTGTTTAAGTACAGGTTGAATAATTATTTTGGTAGGCAAGGAGTAAGAGTGTAAGAACAGGTTACGATGTGAGTGAGTAAGTGAGTGAGGAGGGGGTGTTAAACACTATTTTAAAGTTGATGTAAACCCAAAAACTTTTATTTAATTTTTTTTAGCATTGGTCGTTTTTCACAACCCCAACCCAATCTTTAAAGTGGATGTTAACCCAAATTTTTTTTTTTTTATGTCATAATGTAGAGAATAGGATTTATTTTCATTTGAGCCCAGTCTTGCCACACAGATTTACTCGAGGCCTGTGCAATCCTCTTTTATTGTTCAGTTAGAGAAATCTCTAGAAAAAAACGCCCCCTTTCTGTGATTGACAGGTGATTTACATATCTCATGCACTAGCCTGAGACAGGCACATCCTGTGTAAAAAGTTCACAATTCACATCCCCTCCCCTCCCCTCCAGCTCTCCCAGGATTGGCTGCCTTTACTGGATGTTTCTCATCATGGGATGCAGCGAACAGTCAGCAGACTATAGACAGACAAGTGATTTAGGGGACATGTATGTAGTCAGAGCTGGGCAGAGTAGAACATCCAGTGATCTGATTATAACCTGTCTCAGGCTAGTGCATGTAAATCACCTGTCACTCACAGCAAGGGGGCGTTTTTGACAAAGTTTTCAAGACTTTGTCCAGATTTCTCTAACTGAACAATAAAAGAGGATTGCTCAGGCCTTGAGTAAATCTGTGTGGCAAGACTAGGCTCAAATGAAAGGAAATCGTATTCTCTACATTATGACATCAAACATTTTTTGGGTTAACATCCACTTTAAAGATTGGGTTGGGGTTGTGAAAAATTACCAATGCTAAGAACAAAAGTACTGAGGTATCCAAGGTAGCACCACAAGTTCACTGAGTGATTTTACTTTTTGCCTGGAAATTGCTCTAATTCCATTTCTATCAACTGTGTTGTATAGGGAGGGTAGTCCTGGCTAGCTCAAAGCTGCTAAATGTTAGAGTTTTATAACCTGTAAAAAAATCACAGCTGTGAATTGATTGGTTGCTATGGAGAACACAGCTTTCTTTACACATAGAGCCATTATATTGCATGCAGTAGATGGCTTGAATAACATATAGATCAAGACTATCATTTGAAAATGCCCTTTGAATGATTAAGAACATTTTTCTCTTTTATATTTACTTTTTAATGGTTTCACTGAAAAGTTATCAATAGACTTTTGCTACAAAAGTTTCTTAGGAGTAACATTGGTACAATATTCACTATTAAAAAATATATTTCTAAACAAAAGTAAAGCAATTTTCCTCTCTGCATCCAGAAAAAGCTGAAATGATTATTGCAGGGAACTCATATGCAGTCATTGTACTTGAGTCTATGGGAATGGTTTTTGACAATTTTATTTATCTTCATTATTAGATTTCATTTGCTAAGCTTCTTGATGCAATTCATGCTCATATTACCTTCCACTCCTAAATAATTGTATATATATTCTGTGCTTGCATATTTGTTGACTTTTAACTACTTATCTTGTTTGTAACTAGTCAAACTTGGGTGCATATTGTGATTAAGTGCTTCAGAACATTTTTGCATATTAGATATGCTTATTAAAACATGCATTCAAAAAAGATATTACTTCTCAGCAGCTGATTATTTCAAGCATTCAGCACAAGGTAATTCCTCAAATTTGGGGAGAGATTTAGAGCTCTGTTGGGCTTTGGTAGAGGGGAGTTTCCCAGGGGAGTTTAAGAAATAGATGAGAACAACACTGTATAACCCAATCCTCATTCAAACTTTATCCTCAAGAAAGTAAACATTGTATTTCCGTGGGACAGCTTTCTATAATACAGTGGTGTGAAAAAGTGTTTGCCCCCTTCCTCATTTCCTGTTCCTATGCATGTTTGTCACACTTAAGTGTTTCGGAACATCAAACCAATTTAAACAATAGTCAAGGACAACACAAGTAAACACAAAATGCAATTTGTAAATGAAGGTGTTTACTATTAAAGGTGAAAAAAAATCCAAACCATCATGGCCCTGTGTGAAAAAGTGATTGCCCCCTAAACCTAATAACTGGTTGGGCCACCCTTAGCAGCAACAACTGCAACCAAGCGTTTGCGATAACGTGCAATGAGGCTTTTACAGCGTCCTGGAGGAATTTTGGCCCACTCATCTTTGCAGAATTGTCCTAATTCAGTTACATTAGAGGGTTTTCGAGCATGAACGGCCTTTTTAAGGTCATACCACAACATCTCAATAGGATTCAGGTCAGGACTTTGGCTAGGCCACTCCAAAGTCTTCATTTTGTTTTTCTTCAGCCATTCGGTGGTGGACTTGCTGGTGTGTTTAGGATCATTGTCCTGCAGCAGAACCCAAGTTCGTTTCAGCTTGAGTACACGAACAGATGGTCGGACATTCTCCTTCAGGATCTCTTGGTAGACAGCAGAATTCATAGTTCCTTTTATCACGGCAAGTCTTCCAGGTCCTGAAGCAGCAAAACAGCCCCAGACCATCACACTACCACCACCATATTTTACTGTTGGTATAATGTTCTTTTTCTGAAATGCAGTGTTCCTTCTACGCCAGATATACTTGGACACACACCTTCCAAAGAGTTCCACTTTTGTCTCATCGGTCCACAGAATGTTGTCCCAAAAGTCTTGGGGATCATCAAGATGTGTTGTGGAGAAATTGAGACGAGCTTTGATGTTCTTTTTGTTCAGCAGTGGTTTTCTCCTTGGAACTCTGCCATGCAGGCCATTTTTGCCCAGTCTTTTCCTGATGGTGGAGGCATGAACGCTGACCTTAACTGAGGCAAGTGAGGCCTGCAGTTCCTTGGACGTTGTTGTGGGGTCTTTTGTGACCTCTTGGATGAGTCGTCGCTGCGCTCTTGGGGTAATTTTGGGCGGCCGGCCACTCCTGGGAAGGTTCACCACTGTTCCATGTCTTCGCCATTTGTGGATAATGGCTCTCACTGTGGTTCGCTGGATTCCCAAAGCTTTGGAAATGGCTTTATAACCCTTTCCAGACTGATAGATCTCAATTACTTTCTTTCTCAATTGTTCCTGAATTTCTTTGGGTCTTGGCATGATGTGTAGCTTTTAAGGATCTTCTGGTGGACCTTACTGTGTCAAGCAGCTCCTATTTAAGTGATGCCTTGATTGTGAACAGGTGTGGCAATAATCAGGCTTGGGTGTGGCTAGAGAAATTGAACTCAGGTGTGGACAACCACAGTTATAGTATGTTTTAACAAGGGGGGCAATCACTTTTTCACACAGGGCCATGATGGTTTGGATTTTTTTTCACCTTTAATAATAAACACCTTCATTTACAAATTGCATTTTGTGTTTACTTGTGTTGTCCTTGACTATTGTTTAAATTGGTTTGATGTTCCGAAACACTTAAGTGTGACAAACATGCAAAGGAACAGGAAATGAGGAAGGGGGCAAACACTTTTTCACACCACTGTACACTTTTGTATGGCAATTGATTCAGGCTAGCAGAATTCTTACACTTCAGCAACAGCCAGAGAAAATGAGCCCTTCACAGTCGCAGCAATCACGGCATTCTTATGCTTTTGTACCAATCACTGGATCACACTACTCAAAGTACAATATTGCATGCTGGGTGAGTACTTCTGATAACCCTCACTAAAATCATATTTGGTCATCTGGAACTAGCCAATTAATTTCATCTGTTTTGATGATGTTTCTTCATAACATGACATTCCTTCAAAACATGACATCCCTTCTTTATATTTTCTAGAACATACAAATCTGTGTATTACGGCCCTTTCTAGCTGTGTTACTGCTCTTCCTTGCTTACTGAAGGCTATTCACCTCACACTGGAATGTTTCCTTAGCAAGGTACTTTTCTCTAAGACCCCTTTCACACCAAGGGCGTTTTGCAGGCGCTATAGCGTTAAAAATAGTGCCTGAAATCCGCCCTAAAACAGCTGCACCATTGTCTCCAGTGTGAAAGCCGGAGGGCTTTCACACTTGAGCGGTGCGCTGGCAGGACGTCAGGAAAGTCCTGCCAGCAGCTTCTTTGGAGCGGTAAAGGAGCGGTGTGTTTACCGCTCCTCCACCACTGCTCCCCATTGAAATCAATGGGGCAGCACTGTAATACCATCGGCAAAACGCCGCTATTGTGGTGTATTGCGGGCAGTTTTAGCCCTTTCTCGGCCGATAGCGGGGGGGTAAAAGTGCCCCGCTAGTGGCCGAAATGCGCCCAAATCCGATGGTAAAACGTTAATAAAAATAGCGGCGTTTTACCGCCGACGCTATGGGCGGTGTGGTGTGAAAGGAGTCTTAGCTTAGTGAATTAGGTGAAGCTCTGCTGACTTCCATCATCCATCATGTACAAGTAAAAGCACTTTTTTACTTTGAATTTTCCTTGCACACAAATGGGTATTCTCACCACATTCACTAAGCTAAAAGAACATTCCCTTGTAAAATGAAATGTAATTTGTTAAGCACAAAAGCCTATTTGCCTTTTAAAATCAACCCCATCGAATCATGAAAACCATATAACTTTTGTTAATAACAGCTAGTGACTACTAAGAGAAGGTCAAAAATTCACAGATGACACCCAGATGACCCCCACAGACCCCAGTGGACATATTTCCATGCCAGACTTTCTTATTCTGTAAGTAAGCAGTGATACAATTAATATACAAAAAAAAATGCCGGCGTTATGTGAATGCTAAACAAAAATGTCCCCAACGTGTATCTTGAAAATGTATTACTACCCCAACTGCAGCTCAAAATGGTGCTACTCCCTATGTTCACTACATCTAATGTATTGTTAAAGGAGAAGTCACATTACAAAAAAACTTAAAAAAAACACAGATGCAAAATAAACATGAATATTGTGATCAATTTAATATCATGTGTTAAATAGTACTTAATATTTATAACACCAAAAAAAATACACTATAAAAGTGCTCTTCAAGTTCAGCGACAAATCAGTGACACTACCGGAAGTGGCCGGACGTGATGTCAGACTCTGCTACTCAACCTCTATGCATTTCATCTGTGATGGGTGTCCCCTGGAAGCTCTTCCTGAGCATCATGGATGAAATGCGTAGAGACAGAGAAGCGGCATCTGATCTCGGATGAATGGAGCAGTGGTGTTCTGGGGTTTATTGCTGGATTTTCCAAGTGCCGGTCTTTTAACCACCTACCGACTGCATAACGCACATGTACTGCAGCAAAGTGGCTCTATTGCGCAAAATCACATACCTGTACGTCGTTTCGTGCAATAGCCTTTAGAAGATGCACGCGCGCCGCCAGAGACCTGATCATGCACTGAGCCATTGCCCGCCACCCACAATCATTACCGAGAGAGGCAGAATGGCAGTCTGCCTATGTAAACAATCACTGTTCTGACAGGGGAGAATATGGAGATCTTGTGAGTCTGCTAAGCAGAAATAACGTTTGTGCAAACCAATCTATATATACGCTTATTGGGATTTTTTGTTACCAAAAATATGTAGCAGAATACATATTGGCCTAAATTGATAAAAAAAAATTTTTTTTAATTTTTTGTATTGGATGTGTTTTATAGCAGAAAGTAAAAAATATTTTTTGTTTTTAAATTGTCGCTCTTTTGTTGTTTATAGCACAAAAAATTAAAACTGCAGATGTGATCAAATACCCCCAAAAGAAAGCTCTATTTGTGGGAACAAAAGGACCTAAATTTTATTCGGATACAGCGTTGCATGGCCGCGCACTTGTAGTTTAAAATAACGCAGTGCACCCCAAAGCACCCCCCATATTGAAGGCATGTGGCCTGGTATGGCTCAGGAGGGTGGGCAGCCCTCTTGTCCCCCCTATCCTGAACTCCAGGCTGCATGTTTGGATAAAGGTCTAGTATGGGTTTTGGGGGACCCCACGCCAATTTTTTTTAGATTTTAGTGTGGAGTTCCCCTAAAAATCTATGCCAGACCCAAAAGGTCTGGAATTGCTTTTGGGGGGGACCCTACGCCAAATTGTGTTTAAAAGATTGTTTTTGGGGTATTTTTTTCTTAATTTGGTGCTTAGAGAGAATTCACATTTAGTTGACATATTTCATAGTTACCTAGTCCATAAAATAATTATTAGAGCCTTGAAATTCAGCATTGGGGCAGGGATTTTTTTGTTTTGGGGGGGATTTTCTTCCCCTCCCTATTACACTTTCTACTCAAGGACTTGCATGTGTGTACAACCAAATACTTTTGTATGCAACTAGATTTAAGACAGATTTGAAGAGGAATGAACAGTTTGCACTTAGAAAATATGTATTTATAGTCTGCAAAAGTCAAGCAAAGCAAAAAAAATAAGAAATAAAATGTAATTTCAACATTAGTATAAACATTTGGTACATTAATGTGCTTGGTCCAAGAAACATAAAAGGCATGGAAATGATGCTTCAGCATTTGACAATATAGTTAGAAGGGCCCTGCTCAAAAGAGCTTACAATCTACAAGGGTAGGACGCAAAAAATTAGACACATTAAAAAAATCACATTAGAAGAGCAGGGATACAAATCAAGCTAATAACAAGCATGGCTAAAGAAAAAGGAACAATCCCCCACGTTGGGGTTTTTAGGCAGCGTACAATTAAAGAAGTCAGAGTTGGCATGTGATCAAGTTTAGAAATTTATTTTTAAAAAATTGATTAATAACATTGGGTTAGAACATGAGCTCCAGTGGGAATAGATAATACATATATGTTTGTATATAAAAGAACATGAATATACATTAAGCAGGCTAACATTCACATAACAACAGTAAATACAGAGTCTGTCGTATAGGTGAGAAATTGTCCCTGACGCGTTTCAACCCAATACGAGGGTCTTCCTCAGAGGGAAAAAGAGTCTGCTAGACAAAGAAAGAATGTCAGTGTTAGTGGTAACAATATAGGTTACAGGGTGAAAAGGCTCCAAGATAGGGAGCAAAGGATGTCAGAACACCGTGAGGTTTATATTTACCACAATGATGTATATCCTGGGGATAAAAGTTGTATGGTAGTCCCACGTGGAGAGTTTTTTTTGGTAAGGAAGACACCATCCACTAATAATGGGATATGCCAGATGGATTCCGCTAGATGTGATATAAGTCTTCCCCTTGCTGTTGGTTTGATTTTCTTTCTTTTTATCTACACATTGCACTCACTAGATGCTCTGGCCACCTGTATGGCACTAACGACCACAGATAGATGCCCAACTAATTAATGCCTCTTTCAGGCTGCTATGTACTGTACCACCCTCTACACCAATCTCTAATATAACCCCTACCCTTTGGACTATGCTCTAGGTGGTGCCTGTGCATCCCGTGCTCCCCTCCAGGTTGTGGTTTTCCCCCCCTCCGGACACCACTGCCCCAGGCAGAGGGAGAAGAAGGAGAGGAACCTTTCAACGTGTGACCTCTCGCAAGGCTTCATGGCGCCCCGGGGCCCGGGTGACTTCTAGCGGAATCCATCTGGCATATCCCATTATTAGTGGATGGTGTCTTCCTTACCAAAAAAACTCTCCACGTGGGACTACCATACAACTTTTATCCCCAGGATATACATCATTGTGGTAAATATAAACCTCACGGTGTTCTGACATCCTTTGCTCCCTATCTTGGAGCCTTTTCACCCTGTAACCTATATTGTTACCACTAACACTGACATTCTTTCTTTGTCTAGCAGACTCTTTTTCCCTCTGAGGAAGACCCTTGTATTGGGTTGAAACGCGTCAGGGACAATTTCTCACCTATACAACAGACTCTGTATTTACTGTTGTTATGTGAATGTTAGCCTGCTTAATGTATATTCATGTTCTTTTATATACAAACATATATGTATTATCTATTCCCACTGGAGCTCATGTTCTAACCCAATGTTATTAATCAATTTTTTAAAAATAAATTTCTAAACTTGATCACATGCCAACTCTGACTTCTTTAATTGTACGCTGCCTAAAAACCCCAACGTGGGGGATTGTTCCTTTTTCACTATCCTATAGGGGTGAGCAGCACTCTTTTTTGACCTTTGGGTCTGTGTCTCCCCGTTTGCTATATCTATTGGGTGGCCAAACACCCCTTCCCCTCTATGACACAAAGAGTTAAAACATGAGCTCTGGTATATAGACTGTTTTTGCTATCTGTTTCAATATTTGGTCTAGACCCTTTTTTGTATTTGTTTTTTGTGCTTCTACACTGTTTTCAGATATATGATGAGTAACTTCCAGGGAGATGAATGGGCTACCCTAATGCTGGGATATGAATCAGAATTCGAGCAGGGTGATCGTGTGGAAACCACAATTTCCACACTCACCTTCAAACTTACCAAAGTCCTCGAACAAAAATCAGCACTTTATTGGCACATAAAATCCCTTGATAGGTATAGCCAAGAAAACATAAATCCCCTGGGACTCAGGGTCCAGATTTTTCCAAATCTGGACCAAATCAGTAATGAATGCAAACTAGAATGGGAGGATAACCTAAAAAAATGTTCACAACAAATGATGGGCATCCTAGGAAAGGAATATACCAGACAAATGCTACTACTGGACACGGAGATTAACAATTTAGAATTAGCTCTCGGCCCCTTTATGCAGCATCCCGCGTATCTGGGCCTACAGGACCAACTACGTATTGATCTGTCAGTCCACAATAAAAACATTTTACACAAAAAAGAACTCAAATATTGGAGGGACAAGATGGCCTTCCAGGAAGGACGAGCGTATAGGTGGAACTCCCCTAAAAAAGGTACAGGGAATATACAACCTACTAATAACTCTAGGAAAATACCTAAAACGAAAGGTACCCCTATTATCCATCAACACAATCAGCACGATAATACAACACACAAAGGAAGAGGGAAATACAAACGTAGTCGTAATAATAAGGGTTCACCCGAACAGGAAAATAAAAAACGTATCACTGACACTGATGCTGAATCCAGATCCAATAGTCAAGACGTCTTTACCAATGCTGACAACTCCAATAGCATCCTTACTATGGAAGTCTCAGGATCTGGGAACTCCATGACCTCGACTACTAACCAACATACGACAGGACAACCTAATGCTATACGTCCAATCCCTTTAAACCCCCCACGGGGACTCCCCTCACCCCAACCGAACAGGGGAATAGGGAACCTAAACGCCTTTGTCAAACGGATTCCTCTGAACCACTCAGTGTGATTAACCTTTCATCGCACCCTTTATCCAGAGCCGAATATCGTGCCCTCACTCGAGGACTAACTTTCTGCCCACAAACTAATTTTAACCTCCTCGAAGTCGTCACGGATCTCCAACTCTTTGCGCGTAGGCTCCTACTCAAGAGCCTGCACGCAAAGACCGAGATCCCTGACGACACTACTGATTGGTCTACCTTCAGCATGAGGGAGTTCAAAGCATTGCGCGATCTTACACTACTTTTTCAGGAAAATAATACTCTTGACCTAATAGACCAAATTGATCTAGATAGTCTACTGGACAGCGCCAACACATCCAACCACAATGTGAAATTTAAAAAACCTTCTTCTAAGTTTCCCCCTCTTAGTTTAAGTTCTAGCATCGATACTTTTGTCAAACAGACCATTCGCGTAGGAAAGACGAAGCAGGAACTCCATAGACGTCTGTCCAAACATATGTATAGTATGCAGATAGGCAACCACTACCTACCTCTAGGACGCCATGTGGTAACTGCACACAACTACATAATGCCCACAGTCACTTTCGCCGCTCTAGATCGGATTCATATACCCGACCGGGGCGGCGACTGGAACAAAGTACTACTTCAGTACGAACAAAGATGGATATATAGACTCAATGCCACAACGGCGCCGGGCCTAAACGAGTCCATCTCCTTTGCCCCTTTCTTAAAGGGCTTTGTCTCCGGTAAGACCCAAAAAAAAACACCATTTGCTGACCACATTTGACGATTTTATCTGGACACCATCCTCGCAGTTCCTGCTTCGTCGTTCCTTTCCCCATTCCTCATCCCCGGTGATAGCCCAACAACCCCTGGGCTCTTCTGTTGGCAGAAAACCTGCTTATGTTCCCCGTCCCCTCGGATGCCCAACACAATACAGTAATTTGTTTGCACAGTAATATGCCGTCCATTCTATGTTGTCATACAATTAAACTAAACCAAATGACAGATAGCTAAACGACAGTCTACAACCAGTGTTTCTATATACATGTGATGTACATATAACTAATGTCTCCCATGTATAATTTTGTACAAATCGTAGTATGTACTTTATTGATATGATTTCTAAAAATATCTGGACTTCATATTTCCATACTAGAATTAGTCAGTTCCTTGTTACCCATGTTTGAATTGAGTTGTTGTTTTTTATTGACCTACCTGCGGACATGTTGATATGGGGATTTTTTTTTTTTTTTTTTTTTTATCATTTTCATCCCATTTTATTTGATTTATTTTACTTTATTTATGTGTACACCATTTATTTATTTAATTTACTCCCATCCCCAGCTCAACAACTCTTGTCATCTCTTTTTCCGCAGGTTGACTAAATGTATGTAAGGAGGACATCTATCCACCTCTGGGGTCTGCTCACCACGCTACACCATCCGGGCCAACAGATGGCGCCATCAGGCCTTCCCGACGAGGGTAAGGAGCCACGCCTTCTCCATCTGGCGTGCCTCCCCTTTTTCCCACGATCGACGCACCCGGGCTGGTCCCGTGCGATCGGTCGTTGGTGACAACCCTCGTCGGCGGCATCCCTGGACATCCCTGGACGACGCCCCTCAGTGCGCACGCGCGGGACGCCGCTGGTGCGCATGACGGGCGTACGTCACGCACCTTACGTCAGGGGTGACGTAGCAACGGGCCATCTCTTGGCCTCCATATCAGGAATCAAGTACTCACCGAGGCCAAGATGCCGAGAGCGGTTGCCCTTGCGACTCAGCGCCCACTGCCCCTGGAGATGAGACAGAAGGCAGTTGGCACCAAGAGGCACAAGCCACCTGTTGGTGATGGCTAGGCGTGGGCCTGGATGCTGAAGACAGGAGATGTGCTGGAAACTGGATCCTGGCTGAGGCTCAAACACTGGTAGGCAGGCTGGAGGTAAAACACAGCAGATTAGTCAGGCACAAGCTAGGGGGTCAAACACGGGTAGACAAGTCCAGAACGAGGTAACCAGGCGGAGAGATAAGGCAGGGTCAAAGGCAGGCAGAGGGTCAGGTACTGGCAGCAAGAAGCAGATATCCGAAGTACAGGCCGAGGGTCAAACACTGGAGACAAGTGGGAAGTCCGGTAGGCAAGCCAAGGGTCAAGGTTTAGAGAGAAGCAGGATGGTCAAGGTGATCCGGGTCGGCAGCGGGTAGTCAATCAAGGAAGCAAACAGCAGGTACAGGTACAAGGAACAAGGACAGCTGAGAGACGAACCAGCATTGTTTTGGTGTGAAGGCCTCTCTTTTATAGGCCAGCTGGTTGGTCACATGGGGCGCACGCTAGTGCGCATGCGCGCGCGCCGCTCAGTGGAGCCGCGAGCGCGCGTGCGCCGCCGCAGCATTACCCCATCTCTTCCTGTGCGCCGGAGCGCCAGCCCCGTGCGCATGCGCACTACAGCGCGCAACGGACGAGGTCCCTGACACTCCAGGAATGCCGGGGACGCCACACGTGTTCCACCTAGTTGGCGGCTTCTCGACCTGGATGGGGAGGAGACACGGGCGGGCAACCACCGACCAATAGGGTCAACCTTCCGCTGATCACCTCCGGTGACCCACTTCCGGGTCTTACCACCGATCATTCACCTATAAAAAGGAGCGAGAGTCAATAGACACTACTGCCATCATCCGAATAGGATCATATCCTACTAAGATTGTTATGCGGTAAGTTTGGACAATAATCCGAAGGCTATACCCACCACCCTCAGCCCCGTATATTATTGCACTCGTTGTTCATACTAATGAACACTATTATCTGTGCTTTTAGATTGGGTGACCCTTATCTACTCAAAGGTCCCCACTCCAAACAAGCACTACGCCAGTGATCAGGACTGAGAGGGTTCTCCCAGCACACTACCAGTGTTTGTGGCATAATTTCAGTACCAGCAACCCGTGGCACTATCCCTGCGTTCCATACCCACAGGTAGGACCTTAGCTCTCTAAATTGTTTAACATACACACACACACACCACCTCACCCCTATATATATTCTTTCACCTTAACTAACCCTATCCCACACTGCCCTTATCCCTCACAGCCCCATGCCACTCCCTCTTTATCCCTCCCCCCTCCCTTCCCTCTTCCCCCCCCTTTTTTCCCCTCCCCTCCCCTTTCCCTCTCCCCCTCTTCCCTTCCTCCCCCCTTCCCCATTTCCATCGTCTGTTCCCCCCCTTTTCTTTTCCCCCCCTCCCCACTCTCCCCTCCCCACCACCTTTCCCCCTTCCTTCCCATCCCCCCCCTTTGCTCTGTCCCTTCCCTTTCCCTCCCCTCCCTTTCCCCCCCCCCCCCCCCCCTTTTTTCCTCCCCCCTCTCCCCCTCACCAGAGACTTTCCCTCTCACTCCCCCACACACACATCCTTCACGTGTCCACACCCCCTTTTTCTGTGCACTTTTGTGATATAAGTCTTCCCCTTGCTGTTGGTTTGATTTTCTTTCTTTTTATCTACACATTGCACTCACTAGATGCTCTGGCCACCTGTATGGCACTAACGACCACAGATAGATGCCCAACTAATTAATGCCTCTTTCAGGCTGCTATGTACTGTACCACCCTCTACACCAATCTCTAATATAACCCCTACCCTTTGGACTATGCTCTAGGTGGTGCCTGTGCATCCCGTGCTCCCCTCCAGGTTGTGGTTTTCCCCCCCTCCGGACACCACTGCCCCAGGCAGAGGGAGAAGAAGGAGAGGAACCTTTCAACGTGTGACCTCTCGCAAGGCTTCATGGCGCCCCGGGGCCCGGGTGACTTCTAGCGGAATCCATCTGGCATATCCCATTATTAGTGGATGGTGTCTTCCTTACCAAAAAAACTCTCCACGTGGGACTACCATACAACTTTTATCCCCAGGATATACATCATTGTGGTAAATATAAACCTCACGGTGTTCTGACATCCTTTGCTCCCTATCTTGGAGCCTTTTCACCCTGTAACCTATATTGTTACCACTAACACTGACATTCTTTCTTTGTCTAGCAGACTCTTTTTCCCTCTGAGGAAGACCCTCGTATTGGGTTGAAACGCGTCAGGGACAATTTCTCACCTATACGACAGACTCTGTATTTACTGTTGTTATGTGAATGTTAGCCTGCTTAATGTATATTCATGTTCTTTTATATACAAACATATATGTATTATCTATTCCCACTGGAGCTCATGTTCTAACCCAATGTTATTAATCAATTTTTTAAAAATAAATTTCTAAACTTGATCACATGCCAACTCTGACTTCTTTAATTGTACGCTGCCTAAAAACCCCAACGTGGGGGATTGTTCCTTTTTCACTATCCTATAGGGGTGAGCAGCACTCTTTTTTGACCTTCGGGTCTGTGTCTCCCCGTTTGCTATAACAAGCATGGCTAACCTTTTTGGTGATTAAAAGTCCTTGCCCCAAACTGTTCAAAAGTTAAATGGCATTAATATCATAAGCAAAAACGGCCAAAATTAATACAAAAGCCAAAAAGGCAGCGCACAAACAACATTGATGCACACAGCAGGAATACATTTTCAAGAATCTTCCTTTTCATCTAAACCATAACATACCAGTTGTAAGTCGAATATGTAAGATGTAAAAGCAATCATCAAACCACAGCCATAGTGGGGTATGGGTCAGGAATTAACCACACCCACCACAAAAAAAACCCACAAAAACCTATCTATTTGTAACCCAATATACACACTGCAAAGAAAGATTCAGGTCGACTTCAGCCCCGGAAGGATTTACACCCTCTGTGACCAAGCAATTTTTTGCAATACGGCACTGCGTTGCTTTAACTGAAAATTGTGCGGTTGTGCAACGTTGTACCCAAACAAAATGCATGTCCTTTTTTTCCACAAATAGAGCTTTCTTTTGGTGGTATTTTATCACCTCTGCGGTTTGTATTTTTTGCGCTATAAACCAAAGAAGAGCGACAATTTTGAAAAAAAAACACAATATTTTTAACTTTTTGCTATAATAAATATCCCAAAATTAAAAAAATTAAATAAAATGTCTTCATCAGTTTAGGTCGATATATATTCTTCTACATATTTTTGGTAAAAAAAATCGCAATCAGCGTATATTGATTGATTTGCGCAAAAGTTATAGCGTCTACAAAATAGGGGATAGATTTAAGGTATTTTTATTATTTTTATTTTTTTACTAGTAATGGCGGCGATCTGCAATTTTTATCAGGAGTGCGACATTGGGGCAGACAGATCGGACACTTTTGACACATTTTTGGGACCATTGACATTTATACAGTGATCATTGCTATAAAAATTACCAGATTACTGTATAAATGTCACTGGCAGGGAAGAGGTTAACACTAGGGGGCGATCAAGGGGTTAAATGTGTTCTCTCACTGTGTGTTGTAAATGTGGGGGGATGGGACTGACTTGGGGAGGAGACCGATCATTGTTCCTATATACTAGGAACACACAATCTTGCTCCTCTCCCTTGACAGGATGTGGATTTGTGTGTTTATCGCTCAGGAGCGATCGTGGGTGCCCGGCGGACATTGTGGCTCCTTAGGGATGCGGCGTGTGGCTCTATACTCTTTCAAGCGCCCGCCGTACAGCTATGGCAATTTGCTCAGGAGTGCCATTCTTGACAGCGGACAGTTGGCAAGTGGTTAAATAACTTAGCTAGGAATGCTAGCACACACACAGCAAGACCCACCCAGTAAAGGACACATCCACCAGTGTAATTGATTCTGTTTCTTCATGTATGCCTCAGGTGCTCACACCTGTTCATCAAGAATACACACTCTTTACAAATGAAAGAATGCATCAGCATAGATATCTGTGCAGGGTAAACCTCAAAATAGCTCTGGCCATGATCAGTGATCCCAAAAATCTCCAAATTAAACTTGTACGTTGTTGGGCATGTGGAGGGTACAAAACAGGAAATGACAACTTTGTGAGGGCTGCTTTACACAAAGTGGTGACAAAACGCTCTTGTCATTCATCATCAGCATACAACATTAAAATATGTGTTCAGGATCACACCAGACTTATACATCCATAACTGACCCAAAACACCACAGTTCTAAATTTGGTGCATACCCACACTTGCTTGATTTATAATGTTATTTCTTGGGGTTCCATTATGTGAAACCCATCAAAAATGTAATTACCGGTGAAAAAAAAACTTTAACACCACAAAGGAGGAAGAACCCTTCAAACCTCTAGCCAGGTAGGGATTTTAACCAAGAACCTCAGTGCTGCTAGGCAGAAGTGCTAACCAGCTAGCCACTGTGCTACCACATGTATGTAGGCTCCATCTCTGTCCCAGGGGTGCAAGAAGTTAAGTCAATGCAGATGTACTGTGGAATGCCAGAGAGCCATTGAACAACCTGTTTTTGGCATATGCCATCTGTTTTGAAGGCTGGTTATGGCTGATTACTGCCAGCATGCTGAGAGATAAACAGCTGTCATTTTGTGGGTTTAGGCTTTGTTAGGCTTGGTAGGAGACTGCAATTGGTGCTGGTGGGGAAATGTTAAGGCTGATTAGAGTCCTTGCCCATGGAAAACCTATGACACGATTTGCAATGGTGGTGGAACCCTCCTACACATAAATACTACATTTAGACATCATTTATATAAGGACCTAAGTTTAACAACATAGGGAGGACAGACAACTTCTCTACATGAAATGGCATGTTTGGGATTCAAACCAAGAACCTCAGTGCTGCTAGGCAGAAGTGTTAACCTGTTACCACCGTGCTGCCACATGTGGAGCCCTCCTATACATAAATACACATAAATACTGCATTTCTTTAGACATATAGGTGGTGGAATTACATTAGTAAATAGTTATTCTTCTAGATTTGTTCTGTGATATTTAAATACATTTTTATTTCTGATATTGCTACACATGTCACATTTTTGGGCTGAAATTATGATCATTTGTAAATACTAAACAACACACAAAATTGTGACTCATTTTAAATTTGCATTAACAATGGTATTGTTGGTGATTTGTAAAGACACCTGTGTGAGTTTGGGTAAAATAATTTGTGAGATAAACAGTAACAAGTGAGGGAGACAGAGAAAAATATATTTTACCAACACATGAAAACAGCATTCTAGCATTCTTAAAAACAAAATAGATGAAGAAGAAGTAACATTGTTGATAGGACAATTTCTTTGAGAGAAAGGATACAGTTCATCTCAACATTAAAAGTATTTATTTGGGGAAGTTACAATTGTACCATTAGAATCAATGTCTGAAACTTGCATTGGGCTATATAGCGCAACATTTCACTATCAAAAAACAATTTTAGCAGGGCTAATTTTGATATTTACTATGGCACCCTGTAAAAAAGGCATGGGAGTTAAAATGAGAGTTGTTTGCAGGTCTAAGCATGCTCAGTTGTGCTGGCAGATAGTTGTACAGGGAATGTATCTCTTCCCAGACTTTTAAAGATATTTTAGTGTATATATCACTTTTTAAAGCAGTTTAAAAGCAGGTTATCTTTAAATAGTATACCACATATTTCAGTACCATTTAGGCGATCATATCATGCTCTAAACTATATCTCCATGTGCAGTTCTCCAGTTTCTAGCAAGAGTAATGGTTTGGGTGGTATCTATTGTCTGGGCGCTATAGTAAATATGATTTTGGGAGTATTTTTTCCCCAGCGCTATAGTGAATTCCGTTTGGGCGCTAATTATCGGGATTTCGCTATTTTGAGAGTATTTATTTGCACTAATGCACATTAGCCCTATTAGCACTATCATAAATGACCCCCACTGTGTTTCAAGTTGCTAGGATATAAGCTGGAAAACAGCACAAGCTTCTACAGTGTATTATACCATCGGCAGGAACATTTTGTAAAGGCAGGAACATTCTGTAAAGGTAACCATATCTTTGAACCATGCTGGTCCAAAAAACATTTTTTTAAATTGGTGTCAGTGGGAGGAGTAATGCCTCATCATTGGTGTCAGTGGTAGGAATAATGCCCCATCATTGGTGTCAGTGGGAGGAATAGTGCCCCATCATTGGTGTCAGTGGGAGGAATAGTGCCACATTGTTGGTATCAGGGCAACAAATAGTGCCCCATCACTGGTGTCGGTGGGAATAATAGGGCCCTGCAGTTGGTGTCAGTGTCCCATTGTTGGGGTCAGTAGTAGGAATAGTGCCCTATTGTTAATCAGTGAAATATGCCCCATTGTTGGTGTAGAAGGAATAGTGCCTTGTATCAGTGGGAGTATTAGTTTCCCAAGGGCCTGATATGGGCAAACAAAGGGCCACATTCAGTCACCAGGCCGCAGTTTGGAGACCACTGTTTTACACCATCCACAGCAGCCAGAGTTTTCTGTAAAGATAAGCGTTCCTTTGAACCAAGATGACCCCAATTTTTTTTTTAAAGTGACAGGAGATATAAAGTTCAGTTTTAAAGTTAGTATTCTGTTAAATATAAAACAATTGGTTTGGTCTAGGGATTTAGCGCTACCATTTCTGCCCCTAGATTCTCCAAGAAACCGCTAATGATTCATTTTCAGTGCTGTCTCCTTTTCTGAAGGTCAGAACCCCACTTGGGATTGTACTGCTGTCTATACTTCTGTTGATAAGATGCACTTTGACAACGTTGGCAACAGGACAGAAAATAGGTGGCAATGAACATTTTAGAGGTTTTACTGCAACAGGAAATCATTTGATGGTTGCCACAGAAGAATTGGTGAGAAATAATTCCTAATATCGATACCAATTTCAGTGGCAACAAAAAAAAGTAGGATTTTCCCTTACTGTAGAAAATGTACCTTCACTTTCAGCCATTTGCTAAGGAAATAGCGTAAAATGTTTTTAACAGGAACGAGAACAACAATAAAGAGAAAATTTGATAGTATCTCGCCTCCAATCTAGACACACGTGGTGTTCCACATGTAAGTTCCAGGAGCTTTTAATGCTTTCCCCCTGCAATTCAGTATAAAAGATGATTTTTGGCACTCAGCTTTTTTAATGCTACATAACAACTACTGAGAGGAAGAAATAAGCACATATTGCCAAACAGTTCAAATTAGGTTTCTATTCAAATTATATTTTCCAGAAAATAAACATTTGTAGTTCATGTGTGTAAAGTTCTATGCCAGAAGCTTCTACTGGAATATTTTTTATTCTTTGTAAATTCTGGTAATGTCCCATACTACAAAAATAGTCTTTGAATTCTGTTATACTGATGCTTATGGAATTTCAGTGCAAGGCCAGAGTAAGAACTGATTAAATGTTATGCCAAGAGAGGAGGTTAGAAGGTCTCTGTATCCCAGCTGATTTTGGAAATAGAGTCTGTAATTATTTCCTTGGACGTTAGAAAATCAACGTCGGTTTTTGTAGAGCCATTTTTAAATATCTGAAACACTTGCTAAGCACTGTTGGCTTCGTACAGCTGCAGGCTCTGATCACAAGTCAATTTAATCAACATTAGCAGAGCAAGCAAAAAAAGAAAACATTCCCAGACCAAGATGTGAATTTAAAAAGAGTTACATCATTTTACTAAAACTGGTCTGTGGGGTTAAATGTGAAATTTGCATTTAGTAGGCCTTTAAAAAAATAGAATTTTGAACTCCAAATAGTTTCAGGTTACCCCCAACAGTCAAAAAATATTAACTGTTAACACCAGTGCATTTTTTGCTAATTTCCAAGGGAAAGGGTCAACTGTAACTATTGAACTTTTTATGTCACTCATACTTTCTTAAAATAGGAGTAACAGATTAAATGTCCTTCAAAACAGTTTTGTCTCCTTTTAAAATGTGTTACACTGTCATGTCTTATCCTCACAGTGAACTGCTGTCCTCAGATCCAGCTAACAGCTCATGTTTTCCAGTAGATGCACAGGTGAATTTAACAGTAGGCTATCCAAAACAAACATCACACAAATTATTACCTATGATACCTATGATTCTCTGAAGTGAATTGTTACATAAAAACACAGATAAGTGATGGCAGAAAAAAGACCAAAGCGGCCCACTGAGAAAGCCTAATTTTATTTTATTTTTAATTCATTTTTTTACTTTTTTTCTGAGTATAGATCTACATTGGTCCAAAGCATGTTTGAATCCATTTACTATTGACAGATTTGCTACCTCTGCTGAATGTCTATTCCAAGCATTAGGTCCCAGTTCACACTGTAACCTGCATGTGAATCACACAGGAACAACACTGCATTCCTGTGCAATTCACATGTGATTCAATGTGATACAATTTGAGCCCATTCATTTTGAATGAGCTCAAATTGCACCCCATCACACCAAAGAAATGCAGGCACCTTTTTTGGAGCTGCAGTGCAACATAATTGCATGGTCATTTTGTACCATGCAATCCTGTGCAGGCAAACCACACTGTATTTGCAATGCATTTGGGGTGTCGTTAATTTTGTATTCACACCATAGTGCATCACAAACACAGTGTGATTGCAATGCAGTGTGGGAATAGCGCAGGGATCGCTGCGTTACCTGCACTGCATATGCGCAAACCTAGGCTAACTGCTCTCTCAGTAAAAAAATACTTTCTAGGATTGGTATTAAACTTTTATATTGCTAGTTTAGGGCCAAGACCCTATTTTCCTGATCTTCATATTGACTGTCAAGCATTTGATGCTAATGATACCTAAGTAATGATAGCACAGAACCACAACTTCTCAATCTTTTGCCTTGACATTTTAAATGTCAAAAAATAATAGGGGATTTTTAAAGCGGAATTCCACCCAAAAGTGGAACTTCCACTCATTTGTCTCCTCTCCCCCTCCGGTGCCACAATTGGCACCTTTCGGGGGGGGGGGCGACAGGATATCCTTTGCCCACTTCCGGAAGTCCCATGACGGGGGGCCCATGACGTCACTGTGGGTCTCCCTTCTCCTCCCTCCTCCTCCCCCTGTCACCTGGGCCAGTAGGAGAGATGAGCAGGGCCTCGCAAATGTGCAGTAGGGTTCCCAGCATGAAGCCGTAAGGCTACACTGCCGGGTTTCCCTTAACCATAATGGCGGTGGCAGCACTCGACAGCTGATGGAGACATCAGCTGCGGTGCCGACATGGCTGGACACCAGGACAGCTAAGTGTCCTATTATTAAAAGCCAGCAGCTGCAGTATGTGTATTTTTTTTTGGGGCGGAACACCACTTTAAGAAATCCTTTATATACAGTTGGGGGAAAAAACAAGGAACACTGTGAATGAGTGAGGTGAATTGAAGGACTCGTCTCAAGGGTGCCAACCACAACATCAATGATTAAGCCCATGATACTGTGTGAAACATGTCTGCCTTGATGCCTTGATTGTTGTTTTTCTTGTGGTGTGTCACTTGGATGGATTAATAAAGAAAATAATATTCATCATCTTGGAGTGCAGCCGTTTCTGCCTTTATACAGTTGGGGGATACTGAGAACAACTCTGTACCTGGTCAGGAGTAATTGGTTTAACCACTTGCCAACCACCCGCCAAAGTTGTACTGCAGCAAGGTGGCATGGCTGCGTGAAACAACTTACCTGTGCGTCGTACTGTGCAATAGCCACTGGGTGGCATGCGCATGCTGTCAGCAGCATGCGCGCACACTAATTGGCCACAGGGGGAGCCAATCAGCAGGTCCGACAGACGTGATGTCTGCCGGAACCCACCAATCATTCCCCAGAGAGATAGAACGGCGGTCTGCTAATGTAAACAAGGCATGGACACTGTTATCTTGTGTTCCTGCTAATCAGGAATACGGATCACTGTATCCCTGCAGTGAACCCATCCCCCCACAGTAAGAAAGCACAAACAGGGAACCCTTTGATCGCCCCTGATGTTAACCCCTTCCCAGCCAGTGTCATTTATACAGTGTCAGTGCATATTTTTAGCACTGATCACTGTAATAATGTCACTGGTCCCAAAAAAGTGTCAAAAGTGTCAGTTAGGTGTCCTATCTGTCCTGCTAAAAATCGCTGCTGGCTGCCATTACTAGTAAAAAACGAATAAATAAATAAAAATGCCATAAAACTATCCCCTATTTTGTAGATGCTATAACTTTTGCACAAACCAATCAATATACGCTTATTGGGATTTTTTTTTTTACCAAAAATATGTAGCAGAATACATATTGGCCTAAACTGATGAAGAAACTCAATTTTTAATTTTTTTTTTACTGGATATGTTTTATAACAGAAAGTAAACAATATTGTTTTTTGTTTTGTTTAAAATTGCCAGATTCAAATTCAAAATAAAAACCGTAGAGGTGATCAAATAACAACAAAAGAAAGCCCCATTTTGTGGGGAAAAAAACACATGAATTTTATTTGGGTACAGCATCGCACGACAATTGTCAGTTAAAGTAATGCAGTGCCGTATCGCAAAAAATGGCCTGGTCATGAAGGGGTGTAATCAAGGGTAACACAGGGTTTTATGAAGGTTTACATACCTAATATGAGCCTTACATGATCTCATGTTCAAAAAAACGGGTTTTAAAACTCAATGAAAGTCTGACAACTTTTTAGATTCCTGTACCCCTGCATATCATAATTTGCAATTGGTTTTTGCTTTGAAATGCCTAAAATACTTTTTGTTCTCACTGAAAATGCTTCTCCCTGCCCTCAAACAGTGCTCTGCTTTCAGAATAGTTACACCCCTCAGCAGAAGCTACCTTGCAGTAGGTATTGCAGGAAGAGAGACTGTTTTTTTTTTAGATCACTGATTTCACTGGGTCTATTGTACTTAGGCTCCAGTCAGAAATGTAACTAGAATATTCAGGGCCCGGTGCAAGAAACCACGAAGGGCCCCCACCAGGGGCTTTTCTAGGTCTACAAAAGATCTGGGACTAGAGCCCATAGCAGCGAAGTAAAGAAAGCCATATGCTTGGGCGGGCATACACATGTATGTAATATACTTTCATTTTGAAATGATAGTAAAGAACGAGCAACATACAATATAGTAGCTGCTAGGCTTGTAAGGGTCTGGATTTACTGCAGCTTCCCACCAAGCTGGTCAAGGGCTCCACTACCACTTCTTCATGAGATGGGTAAACACACGCACCTGCACATGGGGTAAACTCTGGCATATTGTGTCCTATATATTCCGAGCTGAAGGTCCACATTTTACACGCCACTGGCCTTCTTGTCTTATACTCTTTACCCTGATCCCACTGTCTCTACCTGTTCCATTTGTATCTGATCCCCTCTCTGCCCACCTTCCTGACCCATTTTACCTATTGTTCCTTGCACCCCTATCTGACCCTACCTTAACCAATCTCTCCCCTTGCTTGTATATAGTGTACTATAGCTACTTTGTTAGTTAGGTAGTTGTTTAGTAGGTTTCACTTTTCACATGCATTTCACTGTTTCTTGTATATTGTATATTGTTTGTGGTGTTGGTTGGGTTTTTGCTTCTGTTATCAATCTTAAATCGTATATTTTCACATAGTTTGGGTCCAGTCCTCTTTGTATAGTTACACAGATCTGGTCCCCCCTGCTTTTGTTGGATTTTAGCACTTGGTAGTCTAACAGACCTGATCAATCACATCATTTGTGGGTAGGACTGTTGGCAGCAGCCAGTTGTACTGCAGCCATAAGATTTGAGCTGTTTAGATGGGCTTTATTGTACAAAATGGAGATTATTGTTTTCCTATGCCTCAAACATCACTTAGAAACCAAAGTTAGATTATCCTTTGTGCACTCTGCTCGCATTCAGATTCTAAAGTAATTGGCCTTTATATGTCTGTGGGTTTTATGTCCTTCACATTTTAAATGCATTGCCTTAACACCAGATCCATTTCTGCTTCTAACGTATTTAATGGAGATACACAGAAAAAGCCAATGATTCTTAAATCTGCTGGGTAACCTATAGAAAGATCTTGGGTCAGAACAGGAAGTGAAGGAACCACAGCTTGATTAAAACCTGTCATAATGTTATACAGCCAGTACTTCACATACAGTTCAAAACACTCCCGCACCCCTGCCCACCAGCTGAATATTGAAATTCAATTTCTGGGAACATGAGTGGGACCAGATTGCTGAAATTATAAATGTAGCTGGGAGGCCTGGAATGCACAGAAAAGTAAAACTGTTATTGCATTCAGAGATAAAAGGCAGAATTTTGAAGTACAATAGCTGTACAACCGTACATAAACCGTAACAAAAATAAAGTGCCAACTAGTGTCAAACTGAGGATAAAAATAGGCTCTGTGCACGTGACAGAAATTTTCAAAAAGCAATAGAATTTACAAACTGTTGCCACTATAAGTTCTATAGATTTGAAGCCAGTTACCGGATATGTACTGCATGCAATTGTGTATGTTGTATTAAAGTAGCATTCAACTCCAAAACAAAAATGGATTATGTTGCAGCTTAACAATTCTTAGATATGGTGGCTGCATTTGTTATTTTTAATTTTTTTTGTCTTTTTTCCTTTCTTTTCACCTGCTGATCTGGCCAGTAAGTCCGTTATTTTTAAACTTCCTTTACCAAGCTATTCAGCAAAGTGGCAGTTTGAGGACTAAGACAAATCATTTACCATCGACCGGGGTGATATTCTGTCTCTATCATTTGAAATACACCTATGATAAAAATGATAGACCCTTCATTCCTTTGTAAATGGGCAAACTTATAAAAATCTGCAGAGGATCAAATAATTATTTTCTGCACTGTATTTCCATATCAGTATTTCGATTATAAATTCACTAACTAATAAATCGTTCATTATATTCCTTTTTAAATTCAACCATAGTATGTATCTGAGTTTGAATCAATATCAGCGCTTTCCAATCCATTATACAGCAGCACTCAGAGTGGGAGATGAAAGGGCAGCACTGGGAAACAATCAGGTGTATTGCAAGCTAATGTGTTGACAAGATGAGGAGAGAGCAGAATAAACAGAGGGGTGACCTCATTAGTCTGTGGCTGATTCTTCATTGAAGATTCTGGGTGGAGAGAGACACCACTGTACCCCTTCTATAGTCTATAACTGTGTCATCTGCTTGGCTGTGCTGTCAGACAAGGCTCTGTAAATCTCAGGACTAGATAGCCACAAATACAAATCCTTTGGCAGCTAAGACTGCTCTGCTATATGTATTTCACCTGTGTATTTAGCTGTCTGTCTGGACATTGACCTAAAGTGATATTAAAGCTTTCATTTGTTTCTGCTTTACCGTCAAAAAAGGAAACTTGCATTCGGTGCAGCTTCTTCATGTAGTGAAGCTATACTTTCCTACAGGTTCTGCAGGTTCCTTTGGCATTGGCTCCACTTTCTTTCAGGGTGGCTTGTTTTCCTTTTGGGTTCTATGGAGCACACTCCTGGGACCAGACCACAGGGTAACTTGATAACACTGCCTGTGCTAATATACACAGACAGCCGGAGATCCGAACACACAAGACATCCCTCTGTTCCTCCTCAAAGGGAAGTCATTGACACCGGCTTGTGAGGGTCTTTCTAAGAAGTCGTAGTCAATCGCTTCCCCTGGAGGAGGAGCAGAAGCGTGTCTTGGATGTGTATTCCTGGCTGCCTGTATGAGTAGGTACAAACACCACTTGGACATTGGAAACATTTTACAAATACCGGGGTATGCATGGGTGCTGGAATAGAGAATCATGGGACAGGTAGTTCTGAGATTTGTCACCATTGACACATTCCGGGGGAAAAAACAGAAAACTGTCACGAGTGGCCTGAACCCATTAATTAGCAGGTAAATCTGTTTCGGGTCTAAATTATGCCACCTGCACCATTTTATAATTCAGGGTTTTTATATGGAATTCTCGACAGGTCTGACCTTGTCATATGGGATGTGAGCTGACAGTAGACAGCTCACATCCCTCTCTCCGCCCATGCAGTGATTACATATGAGCAGAGCATGCAGAGTTATAACCCTCCTCCTCCCTCCCACTCTGAGCTGAGGGAGTGGGGGAAGCATTGACAGCAGAGAGTGGAACATGCAGCTCCAGCTCTCATGTTCTCTGTGCTGCCTGTCACAGACATGGCAGAACAGAGAACTGTTAGCGCCTAAGTGGTTAGTCATGGTTGAGACAAGACACAAGTCCATCCAGTTCGACCAATAAAAGGGGAAAAAAATCATACAATCCTATATACACAATCCTATACCCACAGTTGGTCCAGAAGGCAAAAAAAACACATCAAAGCATGATACAATTTGGCCCAACAGGGGGAAAAATTCCTCCCTGAACCCCAAGTGACAATTGGATATTTCCTGGATCAGTGTTACCTATACATGTAACTATTCAGTTATATAATGTACATTTAAGAAAGAATCCAGGCCTTTTTTTTAAAGAAATCTACTCAGCTGACCAGAACCAGCTCTTGAGGGAGTCTATTCCACATTTGCGCAGCTCTTACTGTGAAGAAACCTTTCCGTATTTGGAAATAAATCTCTTTTCCTCTAGACGTAAAGATTGCCCCCTGTCCTCTGTGATGGCCTTAAAGTGAAAAACACAACAAGTTCACTATATGGACCACTTATGTATTTATACATGTTGATCATATCCCCCTTATTCTCCTCTTCTCAAGAGAGAATAAATTCAGTTCCTTTAATCTTTCCTCATAGCTCAGTTCCTCCATCAGGTTGGTTGCCCTTCTCTGCACTTTCTCCAGTTCCCGATATCCTTTTTGTGAACTGGTGCCCAAAACATGAATTTCTTATTCCTGATGAGGAATTACTAATGAATTGTACAGGGGCAAAATGATATCTCTCTCTCTGGAGTCCATACCTCTCTTAATACAAGGAAGGACGTTGATCCCTTAGAAACCGCAGCCCCAAAGGGGTCCCTTGTTAGCACAACTCTTTGTTAATTCCCCCCTATGAGTGCACTTTTTCCCATCGGGAAGTCTAGGGAAGCAGTGCAGAAGAAGCAAGTGTATGCGACTACGAGATTGTCTGAAAGTAAATTATTCTGGACTTTATCAAAATCGATCATTTACTACAATGTGCTAATTTCACCTATTCACATGTGCTTTTGATTATATACATTGAACTTTAGTAGTTTTGCAATCAATAAATAAAACTGTATTCTCATGTGATGTGTGTGTTATTAGTACTTACACACAGTAGTCACAGAAAATTCTGTCATTATTCCAGTGAAATGATTTGCATTTTATGAAATATACTTGCAAATAGAATATGTGATTAAATCTAGATGGTTGTCTCATGTCTTGCTGTGATTGTCCTAATACAAAGAAATAGCATATTTTTTAGGTGCCATTTGAAACTTCATGTACTTCTTAATTAGTTCATTAACAAAGACATCAGGAGGCAGATTCTGACTGCTGGGAGGATAATGCTGTACTTTACATGCAGTTTCATAACATCTACTGGCTCTTCAAATACAGATCATGTTGACTCTATATTTTGTCTTTGCCTGATCTCTGAAAATAAATGAAGCAGATATGAAAATGACAAAACAGTGTCAAAGTCACTTATGAAGTACTTGGCTGTCTTTCAGAAGATGTCTTCAACAACTTTATTTGCCTGTGACACTTGGCTGTTTTTGAGATATTTGCATTATTTTCAAAGTTACCTTGTTTAATACAGGAGAGAGCAGAAACAAACAGAAACATGTCTGGCATGTCTCATCACACTAATGGCAGGGGAGAATAGAGATATTATGAGAACAGATAAAGAGATTAGCACAAGGATGTTTTTTTTTTCAAATGTATCATCTTTTTATACAGTGCTGAGAGTCATTTTAGGTGAATTAAAGAGGAACTTTACCCTGGTGATATTCTTCTGCAGCTCCACTTTTGTGCCACCATTCTTAAACATCCAATGTGTGTGCAGGTCTCTGCCAGGGTATCTGGCAGAGACCTGCAACATGTCTGTAGGCATGCAGGAGACCTTGTAGAAACCTGCATCATGTGTGCGTATTCATGGGCATCCCAGGTCTCTGATAGCTCTCAAATACCAAGCAAAAAGCAACATCATGCATATAAATCCATGGAATTTCAATGCCTCCTGGGATGCGTAACATGGACATCCAATGAGGAAGCAAGGGTCCATGTGTATTTTGCATCTAGGTGAGGAAGCAAGAAGTAATATGCCCTGTACACGCAATAGGTTTTTCCGACAATAAAATCCATGGGATTTTTTCCAACGGATGTTGGCTCAAACTTGTCTTGCATACACACGGTCAGACAAAGTTGGTCGGAAATTCCGAACGTCAAGAACGCAGTGACGTACAACACGTACGACGAGCTGAGAACAATGAAGTTCAATAGCCAGTGCTGCTCTTCTGCTTGACTCCGAGCATGCGTTGCACTTTGTGCGTCGGAATTGAGTACACACGATCGGAATTTCCGACAACGTATTTTGTTGTCGGAAAATTTGAGAACCAGATCTCAAATTTTGTGTGACGGAAATTCCTATGGAAAATGTGTGATGGAGCCTATACACGGTTGGAATTTCCGACAATGGGGTCCTATCACACATTTTCCATCGGAAAATCCTATTTCGTGTGTACTGGGCAGTACAGTGCTAAATATTTCCAAAAAAATTCAAATGCTTTCCAATTCTGTAGGAGGAGGGTGGAGGAACCAGGAGAGAAAAGTTCTTCTGATGGTCAGCTTTAAATTTAAAAACAATTATCAGAGAAATAGAGAAGTTGTTTGGACTGGTGGAGACTTTCGTATTTTCGCTGAACTCCGAACAAGCAGGCAGCAAATTAAATCAAAACTCTTGACCTACATAAAGTATTTGTTTCAGGTTAGTTACTCAGAAAGCATTGAAGCCAAAAGGGCAGCATTAAAACCAAGGTACTAGTGCTTTAAAAGGAGGTCAGCAATGGTAGCCCCTGGATTTCTCTCAGAACAGGTTACCCTTGAATTTAATTTAGTTTTTGATGGAGCTGGGAATGGGTTAGAGGCCATGTCAGGGTTTTTCTATTGTTGTTTGTGTGCCTACTGGGGAATTTTCTTTCCATTCTAAATTAATCTCACAGTTAAATTACTGATTTCATCATTGCCAAAAAACAATAAGTCCCAATTTCACTCACTGAGCTCCTTATGTGAAATTTGCTTGATAAAGTAAAGTTCATCTCTTTTTTCCTTAATTTAGAGGGTTTAATTTTTTAGTTTATAAAGGGGGTGTATTTAGGGTGGTTCAGTTTGTTCATAGTATAGTATAGTTAGTAATCTTTGTATTTGTATTTTTTGGCTTATTTGATAGTTATATGTGTAATGTTGTTTTATTTTATAAAATTTTTTGCCCTTTTTTCACTGTCTGTGTTTTCCAGGTAGGCTCAGAATAGTGAGCTTCCTAAACCTTCTGGAGCTATTTAAATCCCATTATTCCCATACAAACCACCAACAATCTTCATTTTACCTAACATATTGACTCAAATGAAAGTCACTGAAACAGCAAAATGAGAATTTTCAATTTCACTTAAGTGAAGTAAGGAAAATTATAAAATATTGCAGCTTACCAATATGGGTTTTCACACCTATGCAAATTGGATGCAGGTTTCCCCGTATCCAATTTTCATAGCAGGAAAATGTGACCGTCTCTCTATGGAACCGGTTCACATATCTCCAGGGCGGCTGCGGAGCGCACTGCACAGAATAGCTGTGCATCTTTGGCTCAGTTTCAGGGCCGAATTCAGGCAAATATTCAGCCCTGATTTGTCCCTGCACCGGAGAATGGGGACGCACAGCATTCCTGTGTGATCCGCAGCTGGTTTTTCGTTTATTTCACCTAGTGGTTACACTTTATGAAAGAGCAGCAAAGCTATCCTTGGACAGAAGCATTATCAGCCTGTGGACAGGGGAGTGTTAAATGCACTAGAAAAAAAAAACTAAAAATTCAGATGGGCTTGACTAAAAAAATGAAACCAAACTCCAGCTAACAAGTTTTAAATGTGAACTCTGAAAATAAAGTCTTCCCATGTAGTGAAGATGATCCTACACTGCAGGGGTTAACTTCTTTTTTAGGTGTAGGGGATTAGATACAGCAGTTTTATTTACCTGATCATCTGCGCCTTCAGACTCCTCTCTGCTGCTAGACTAGTGCCTACAGTCGCTTTTCCTGCACTTTAATGGTCTAAGGTCCTAAGGTCCTCCGACGTCTTCAAGACAGATGCAGGGCCCATAGCCACTGCTGGAGTGTGGGGGAGTATCTCCAGCCAAAGAGTGGAGGATCAAATAAGTAAAAGTGGATGAAGATTTTATCAATATGAATCAACTCTAACCATTGTTAGCATTCCTGTCAGTGCTAAATGGTTTCCCTCAGCCCTTTAACTGCAATTTGTTCTGGACAGCTTGTTCTGTTAAAGGAAGTTTATATGGCTGGATCACCAGGTGAAATTAAATGAAAAAAAAAAGTATTAAAAAACAAAACAAATGCAGTGACTACAATTAGGGACCGAAAAGCTTCAATGCTTCAAAGCTATAATTTGCTTTTGGGTTTGGATACACTTTAATTTCTAATTAGAGCATTTGGAGATTCAGCTTAATGATTTTAAATATCACTTTAATTAAAAAGAAAAGCAGTAAAAGCAGTAAAAATATTTACAGAACAGACATTGCAAAAGAAACATAATGAACAGCAAAGTGTTTAAAAGGTCAAAAAATACTTATGTGGAATCCACCCAGTCTAAGTACAATGTAGATGCAAGAAGAACTTTGGGCAAATATTTTTTCCCATGCAGTGAGGTTGTGCCCACACTGCATGGGTTAACTGTTCTTTATTGTCTAGGGATGAGGAGAGCAGAGATATACTTACCTAATCTGACGATCCTCTGATTGCAAGACCGGTCCCCGCTGCTCCTGCCCCCTGCATGCTAGTGGTTTTGTGCATCGACTGTTTCAGATGTCATCACGCCCATAGACTGGCTCTGGACGTGAGGATGGCAGGAACAGTCCACCACTGGATGTGGGGAGGGCTTTTTTCTGGAGGATCGAAGGATCGGGTAAGTATGGCTTTTTCTTGCACCCCAGGACAAAAATGAGCAATTAAGTTGCAAGCACAGCCCCACTGCATGGGAAAATAATTTTTTTGCCTGGAATCCTTCTTTAAAGATTAAGTCAAATTTGATGTTGCTGGAGCCACTGGCCTTAACTTGCAGGCTTTAACTGGCCTGACTGTCAGTAATCTTTAATAGTTCCGATGGTAAAACAAAATCTTCCAGCTGTTAGTGCAGCCATCTCTTTGTTCCCGGAGCGAGTTTTACAGTGCTAACTCCACCCAAGTCAAAAGGTCCGAGAGGTGTGTTGTAGGCATGCTGGAGTTTCTTATTGTGGAAAGTGGACATTCACTAGAGGAACCATCAGGTCCTCCCGGTGTTCAAGAATCGAGATTGAAAGTTCATAGCAGTGGACGTGTGCATCCATCCATGTTTTTGCCTGTACCGTGTACTCGTTTGTGAGTAGTAACTTTGCTGTTTTTATATATTTTAATAAAGCCTTTTTAGTGGTAATGCACAAAGGTCGGTGTGCCCTTCTGTTTTTCTTGACACCGTCTTAACGCCATTTATCCTGAGTACATCTATATTTCCATATGATACAATTTCACAATCTGAAAACCAACATATTATTTAGTAGGTTTGACACTAAATATGACAGACTTATTATGTTTTAAATTCCTAGGAGTTCTAATGTGTCTTATTATTAATATTTTTGGACCTTGTAAAATGGTTGTGTCTATCTGAGAGTTATCTTCTCCTATATTAGTGTAACCACATTTTAGAAAGGTAACTCCATTAAAGTAGGAGATATATGAATATGCATGTAAGTTGAGAGCCTGAAAAAGTTCAGTTACAGGTCAAAATCCCAGACTCAGTATTCAATAAACGGCACCCCAGACCATTTGGGGGTTGACCATTTATGACAGGGTAACATCAGAAAATCCCTGAAAACCCTGACTGGTAGAGGTTTATGATATTTCTGCATTCCTTCGAGCTTGGACTGTGGTTTGTCAAAAGTATTACCTTGCATGACTTTCTAGAACAGACATGAGATTTTATTGTGTTTTCAGTACCACTCCCCCATTTTCTCCAAACAGTTTGGGGTTAACCAGACCTCACTATAGTCACACCCCCCCTTATCACACAAAATCCCTTGCTTAAACTTCTTTCTCTGCTTTATTCCAATATTTTATTTTATCAAAAGGACACGATACTGATAGTTATTACATTGAAAACTGTAACTGGGTCACTTCCAAAGACAAACTGATGTGTGAATGATGTCATTGCAGACATACAATTTATGCTTTGTTTGTGCCTGGCATACTGTACATCTATTATTTAGGTTAATTAGAAGATGCTAAATTATAGACATTCGTTTGCTGTGCTGCAAGACTGCAAATAGTACACTCTTGCAAACTGGACAGTCTGTCATTTAAAGTGAACCTATCATCTATACCAGTTGTTCTCAACCTCAGTCCTCCAACAGGCCATGTTTTGGTAATTTCTCTTTGATAAAATAGCTGTCCAAAATACCAAGCCATTGACTCTGATTTAAAGCACCTGTGCAAGATAAAGGAAAACCTGCAAACATGGCCTGTTTGGGGTACTATTTGACGACTGATGTTGAACCACTAGACTACACAATAAATTTATTTGGTTACTTCCTGAAAGTGTTGGAGTTTGCCCACCGCCCACACATTCCCATTAAGCCATCAGAATGATTGGCTGCCCCACTTTCCTATGTGTGAGTGGTGGGCACGTTTTGAAATAACCAGGAAGCGATGAAGCTTTCCCCAATCAGAACAAGGTAGTGTTCTGACACTCTGTGGATTCTGTAAGCTGCCTCTGAATTCTTGCATTTTATAATTGTCAGGGCCTCTTTTTAGAATCCCTATAATTCTTAACAGACTGATGCATCTAGTTTCAAACAGACAGTCACCTATCAAGGTATTTTTAGCAAATTTTGTGCATCTAAGTAAGCTAATGTTAGGGGTTTATACACATAGACAGCTGTTAGCTGTTTTAGTGCAGCTTTAAACATATTACAATACAGTCAGTGATCTCTACAGAGTTTCACTTACTATTTTTGCAGATATTAAATTCTGATAATCATGAGTTTGCCTTTGCTATAAATGGGCACACTTTTGCTAGTTAAAGTAATAACACTGAAGCCAGCCAACAGTATTTGAAAAGCAGGTGCTCTGTTCTCTGGCTACAAGTCTTGGCCTATGGCCCTCTTTGTTTGGCAGTATTTTGTTCATATCAGTGCAACCTAGTTTATAACGGCTGTAAAAGCTATATTTTTCTCATCTTCTTCCTGGCACAGCTCTAAAGAGAACCTGGACAGAAAAGTGACATTCTGGAAAGGATATGATTGGAGTAGATTAGTACTTCCCTTTTTTTGTTATGAAGCTTTTATTTTGGTATTTTGTAATATGACAATGATAACTATACCAGCTAAAACACAACCACATATGCCTTAACACAAAATAGAGCAAGCAATAAAAATGGCAGTTCCAAAATAAGCTAAACCCTTTATCAGTGTTAAAACCAAATACAGCATATATCTTCCTGCCATTCGCTATCTTCCCAATTACAGACAACAGCCCATTGTGGAGTGTTTTTACGTAAAACAGCACAGCCAGGGCGATATATATTTTAGCCCCATTACCAGGCTGCCCTACTAACAGGACTCACTTCCCTTTATATCTGGGATGCTGCTCTCATTCCTTCTAATCTCCTGCAATCTCTTGATTAACTTTGTAATCAAAACCTAGGCTATTCCAAAAACTTGGGAGGCCTCTTTCACTGCTGCAGTCCAAACATCCCTGGGTTGGTGGACAGAAATGTAAAGGTCAAGGAGTGGCACTAAGGTCAAGGAGTGGCATAAGTGCCAATAGGGTGATGGCAGTGTAAATGGAACTTATGGACCGTGCTGTCAAACAGGTTGGTGCATCAACATAATGCCTGCTACTCATAGAGAGCAAGCTGGAGAACAAACTGGGGTTAAAAGCGTGCAGGTGAAGAGGTACCAAACCAGCAGCATAGTCAAAGTCATGGATGCCCTAGGTCAGCAACATGTGGACAATGAAGTACCAGATCGGCAGGCAGAAATCGTAGACAGAGAAGCATGCCAGAGTGCATAAAGGAAGAACTGAGCAAAAAAAGAAGTGAGGTGTATACTTTCAGGATCACAGGCTGTGTGTATACTGTTGAAGACCTTTCAGACATGGTGCCACCTCCAGCAGAAAACATGCATATTTGCCCACTGCACTCATTCTGTGAGACATGTACATGCACCCATCATGCTGGTAACCAACTACAGCGGCTGGCACAATCTGATATGTTGTTATAAAACAGCAAGTGTTTTCCTATAGAAATCTAACATGGTGGTACCCACTGTGCTGAAACAGTGCTCTGTAGAGTTCAGAAAGGAGTAAATCTTGAGCTCTGTAATCGGGGCAGCAGATTGAGTTCCCAGGTCTGGACACAGGTTTGCTTTAACAAAATAATACATGAAAAACATTTTACATGCCACTAATGAAAGTACTTGAATCTTTTTTGATATCATCCCCTTGGACTGAAAATGCATTGTTACTAAGAATTATTATTATACATGATTTATATAGCGCCAACAGTTTGCACAGCGCTTTGTAATGTAGAGGGGGACAGCACAATTACAATACAGTTCAATACAGAAGGGACAGGAGGGCTCTGCTTGTGGAGCTTACATTCTAAAGCGAGGGGGTGGGGTGGTACAAAAGGTAATAACTGTGGGGGATGATTTGATGGGGGTGGTTTAGGTACAGTTCTTAGGTGATTGTGGGATAGGCTTTCCTGAATAAGTTAGTTTTCAGGGATCTCCTAAACGTGGACAGGGTAGGGGCTGATTCGAAATACCGGGGCAGGGAGTTCCAGAGGATGGGAGAGGCTCTAGTGAAGTCCTGTAGGCAAGCATGGGAGAAGGTAACAAAGGAGCTAGAGAGCAGAAGGTCCTGGGAGGGGTGGAGGGGACGATTTGGGCAAAATCTGCAGATGAGGTTGGTGATGTAGCTGGGGGCGATGTTGTGGATGACCTTGTATGTTGTGGTTAGTATTTTTAATTTTATACGGTGGGGTAGTGGAAGCCAGTGAAGGGATTGGCAGAGAGGGGCAGCAGATACGGATCGGTTAGTGAGGTGTATGGGTCTCGCAGCAGCATTCATAATAGACTGAAGGGGGATAGCCTGTGTAAGGGTAGGCCATTAGGAGAGAGTTGCAGTAGTTGAGGTAGGAAATAACCAAGGAGTGAATAAGTTGCTTTGTGGTGTCGTTAGTGAGGAAGGGGTGAATTCTGGAGATACAGAGATAAAGGCAGGAATATTTAGCCAGTGATTGGATGTGGGGGCTGAAGGAGAGGTCTTAGTCAAGGATTACACCGAGCACCCTGTCATGTGTGGAGGTACCAATGGTTGTGCTGTTGATCTTAATGGTAAAGTCATTGGGAGGGGACCGGGAAGGAGGAAATATAACAAGATCAGTTTTAGAAAGATTGAGTTTGAGAAAGTGGTGTGACATCCATACCAATATGTCATTGAGTAAGTTTGTGATTCGTGAGGAGATTAAGGGGGTGAGTTGAGGAGTGGAGAGCTAGATCTGGGTGCCATCGGCATAGAGGCGGTATTGGAAGCCAATGGAGGTTATCAACTGGCCCAGGGAAGAGGTATAGAGAGAGAATAGGAGGGGCCCAAGGACTGAGCCTTGGGGTATCCCAACAGAAAGAGGAAGAGGAGCGGAGGAGATGAAGTTGTAAGTTAAACTGAAAGTGCACTAAAATAGGTAGGAGGAGAACCAGGATAAAGCAGAAGCACGGAGGCCAAGGGAGTGGAGTTTGCTTAAGGGGAGCACGTGGTCAACTGTGTCAAAAGCAGCAGAGAGGTGCAAGAGTATGAGTACTGGCCATTGGTTTTAGCAGTTAGTAGGTCATTGGTGAGTTTTAGTATGGCAGTTGGTAAATAACGTATGTGTAGAATCATAGAAATTATCTTATGAGCTTGCTGCAGCTCTGTCATGGTGCAATCACAGTCTAGGAGCAGGGAAGAGACTCATTTGTAAAGCCTGAAATCATCAAAACTTCCACTTGGATCTAATTCAATTCCTAATGCCCAATAACAAATATTATGGTACAAACACGGTTTATTTAACTTTATTCTGCAAGGTCATATGACAGCAATTCCCCCTAAATATTCAGTGCCCAATGGCCGTGTAGCTTATCAAAACTTGCATCACTTGAGGATGGGAGGAGAAGTAACAGGAGATATTTACACAGTCCAACATGCATGTATCACAAGAAAAGAGATGCAGGACTGACAACGCTAGTAGGAAGTAGCAGTCAGTGCATCAATCTAGCATAGTAGTAAATACACAGGAGTGATGCAGAATGGCAGGACAACAAGGTACTTGTGGATTGCACAGGAATAAATATGTAAAGTGTACATTAGGAAAAGTGATTACTTAAAGTGGTTGTTAACCCACTTTTAATAAAAACTCCCATCCTCTCTGCACCATTATAATAATTGTCCCTGTGCCTGTGTGTTGTAAAAAAACTGCATGATTGTACCTGTATGAGTTCCGCTCCCACCGCTCACCCGTTGACGTCGGCCGGGGAGCAGGGTGAGAGAGGAGAGAGAGAGAGTGCTCAGCCGCCAACATTTAGCTGTGTGGCGGGAGCTGCGGGGTGTGGGCACTGGTAGAGCAGAGACAGGCAGAGAGGGGAGGGGGAGGAGGGGGGAGAAGGACACAGGAGACAGATAGCAGGCTGTGGCTGACGGAATAATGCAAATGAACCACAATGTCAGGGCTCAGCAGCCATGTTGATCATGGTCTGTTTGCAGAGGGTAGGGTATAGCCAGGCAGGATCAGCCAGGTATTTCAGGTTATACGGGGGTCCAAATGACACAGCACAAGCACTGTGCTGTATTACATACTTTAAGGAAACCGGATCTTTATTAAATTTTTTGGGGTTTACAAGCGCTTTAACTCATAAAAAGGAATAGGAGATTTTATTTTTTGCCTGAAATTCCACTTTAACTGGATCATCAACATGACATTGCCTCCTGGCAGGGCAGAAAAAATCTCAAAAACGCCCCCAAAAAAAAAGCTAAATATTTGGCTAGTAAAACAGTTCCTATTTATGTATTTAAACTTTGGGCATAGATTTAACCTTTAACCACTTCAGCCCCGGACCAATTGGCAGCCAAAGGACCAGGCCCCTTTTTGCGATTCGGCACTGCGTCGATTTAACTGACAATTGCGCGGTCGTGCGACGTGGCTCCCAAACAAAGTTGGCGTCCTTTTTTTCCCACAAATAGAGCTTTCTTTTGGTGGTATTTGATCGCCCCTGCGTTTTTTATTTTTTGCGCTATAAACAAAAATAGAGCGACAATTTTGAAAAAAATGCAACATTTTTTGCTTTTTGCTATAAGAAATATCCACAAAAAATATATAAAAAAACATTTTTTTTCTCAGTTTAGGCTGATACGTATTCTTCTACATATTTTTGGTAAAAAAAAATCGCAATTAGCGATTATTGATTGGTTTGCGCAAAAGTTATATCGTTTACAAAATAGGGGATAGTTTTATAGCATTTTTATTAATATTTTTTACTAGTAATGGCGGCGATCAGCGATTTTTTTTGTGACTGCGACATTATGGCGGACACATCGGACATTTTTGACACATTTTTGGGACCATTGTCATTTATACAGCAATCAATGCTATTTAAATGCATTGATTCCTGTATAAATGACAGTTGTAGTGAAAGAGTTAACCACTAGGGGGAGGGGAGGGGTTATGGGCTGTGACGTGTGTGTGTTTTGTTACATTAGGGGGCGGGGCTGACGTCTGACGTCATTGATCGGCTTTCCCGATGACCGGGAACAGCCAATCAATGACAGGCAGAGTAGGAAGCGCGGGGAGAGGTTTGTTTACACATACCTCTCCCCGTTCTTCAGCTCTGTGACCCGATCGCGGGACACCAGCGGCGATCGGGTCCGCTGGTCCTGCGGCCGGGGTCACGGAGCTCCCGACCGGGTCGCGAGCGCCCACTGCATATATACATCAGCAGAATGGCACGGGCAGGCAAAAGCACGTACCTGTACGTCCCCTTTAAATGCCTGCCCGTGCCATTCTGCTGACGTATATATGCAGTGGGCGGTCAGGAAGCGGTTACAGCTTTGTAAAGGCTTTTTTATTTGCATTTGTCCACTTCTACGATTGTCATGTCTCTGTGTTGCTTCATAAACATTTGTGTACAGTGTACACAGCCATGAACCTTTAATATTATGCTCATAAATAATCCATATATGTGGGAAATTCATATATGGAGTTATAGAGTACATAAAATTCCGGCTGCATTACGTACAATTTTATTTTGGCTTTACTTGACAAACAAATGCACATATCACTAGTGCTGTAAACTCCAGCACTTGTATTTCTCTTTGTAGACTAGATCCCTGCCTATACTGCAGGTTTTGGTGATGAAAACAAAGATCACTATATCATGAGCAGCTGCCCGTACTAGAGTTTCATAAATTGCTCAAATGTGCAATATTTTCCCAGCCAGGGACTTGTGAGGACACCCAGAGGAAAACAGCTGTGTCAAGGCAGAAACAAAGCTATTCCACAGGCATTGCACTTTTACTTGTTTTATTTGCATGTAGAATATAACAAATCCTGGGAATAAACACTGTGGTTATCTGGTTATAAAAGCACATGTTGTGATTTTAGTCATTTTGAAGATTTTGTGAAATTTTCCATTTAAAAAAAAAAACTTTTGAAAAATAAGCAAGCCATTTCTTTTTTGTCTGGTGCAGAGATCTATGACGCGGTTGTCCTTGGAGTCTATACATAATAATAATTATATTTGTACAACATAGTCCCTTTTTTGGCCTTCTTTTTGTAAGGTTCCAAGTCAACATATTATGGGCTTGTCAGTATATAAATTCTTCCCTTTGTAGTATGAGCTCAATTTGCATCTATTGCATCTCCATTAACCTCTAGTCTTTCCTATGTCTTTATTCTAGCCTTTTGTCACCTGTGTGTCATTTCAGCAAGGGTATTTAAAGTAAACCTGCAACAAGAGAAGTATGAGGACTGTCATTGCACACCAATCTCTAAAAATGCTCATTGACTGGCTGTTTTGGAGTTCTACTAATTGTGCTGTCTACTGTCATTGTGCCCATTGAGTGCATGGGTGCACCCATGGGGGCACCCATGCGGGCGCGCTCACGAGTACATTAAGAATACATTAAGGTGAAAAACCCTTTAATCCCTGTTATTTCTTACAACCTGAGACACATTATCCATAGCACTCATAGATATGTGCACAATATTTGTATTCCTTGAAGGATGTGAGAATTCTGTGCAGTTTCTCCCATTCTTGTAAAAGTACAGTATTTCTGTAACCTTGTTATTTGACAAAAATTTTCAAAATAATGTTAAAAAAAATAATAGACAAACACAGTGTGCCTAAGCTGATAATAACACACAAACAATTCAAATTTATCGTGTCTTTATTGAACACACCATTAAAGATTCACAGTGGTGAAGGAAAAAGTGAATGAACCCCTGGCGTTAATAGCTAGTCGAACCTCCTTTGGCAGCAATGAAACAACGTTGGCACAACGTTCATGAAGAATTTTCGACCATTCCTCTTTACAAAACAGCTTTAGTTCACACACATTTGTAGGATTTTTGGTGTGAACAGATATCTAGAGGTCATTTCACAGCATCTATATACTCCAAAAGGCGTATTTTATTTTTTATGAAGCCAGTCTGAGGTGGATTCACTTTGAAGCTGAGGGTCATTGTCTTGCTGCATCACCCAACGAGATAGTGAAGAACTGTTTGTCCATATGTTAAGTCCTCCAAATAAATGTTTAGCATCACCTTGATATGTATGCTTACGCACATGTATCACTTTTACTAATTTAACATACAAATGCAATTATTGTCTTTAAATATAAACCCATTCCATTCCAGAGAAATGATGGACCACCATTACATCACTAGAGGTTATGCTGCAGATATCAGATTTCCAGATTTTAGTTCAGTTAGCCGCACCCTATATAAGAAGGAAATTACACTTGTTAATTTCGTTGTACATTTTGTGCCAATAAGAACATAAGATCTAAATAACTGTAACAGGAATACTTCCACTGAGGCTTAGGACATGTGACGTTTAGTCTAGCTGTTGTGTGACTGTCTGTAATAATTGCTGTCATCAGAACCTCTGTTTGATGTCTCACACACATCACCCACATGGCAGGCCACTGCCTAATCTAAGGGGTTTGTTAATACTGTGTGGGTGCAAATACATCTACAAACCTCATGCCATTTAACTCTGTATTTTAATATTTTATACTTAGATTCTTTACACTTTAGTGTTTTCATTGCTACATGACACAATTTGTTGCTATATTTATGTCTATCTCAGTATGTTCTTAAGGGGCTTTGCTGTTTTATTACAGTAAAACATACTGTATGTAAGGCTATCAGACTCCTAGACTAGCTTTAACTTGTAGCATGACCAATTTATGCATTTAAAGAACAATGATTATGATATAACTTGTCTCAAGCTTGGGATGCGTTGTAATGTCCCTGGTGACTGATCAATAGGGATGGGTCCGGTGCTCGATGCGAACCCATGTTCGCATCGAGCAACGGGTGTTCGCTCGCTCGGCGAGCCCAGAACTATTTTGGCCGCTCGCATCACATTCGTGTGATGTGAGCGGCCCCGCAATGCATTGCGGCCGGCGCGGCCGGCGCAGTGCATTGCTGGCTGATGATTGGCCAAGCATGCACTGTGACCCCGCATGCTTGGCCAATCACAGCGCCGGAAACTCGGAGAGCCATAATTGGCTACAGGCAGGACGCCTGTAGCCAATTACAGCTCAGGGGCTTTAGTACACGCCCTCTCATTTAAAAGGCCGCCACGCCGTCAGCGCCGGTCACATGAGTTCCGGCTTTAGGAGAGATCAGGCTGATTCTGTGTCACTCTTTGCTAGATTCATATAGACAGATTTGCTCTACTTTGCTAAACCATTGGCTATTTATTTGCTAAACCATTGCTACCTGTCATTGATCGTCCATTGCTGCTGCTGGTTAGTGTGTTTTTAGCTGCTGCTGGGGATTAGTCTGGTGCGTGTCTTACTGTTAGTACAGTATTTCAGTAGTACCAACCGCAGTGCTGTTAGTACAGCACTGCACCCCAAAAGCACCCATAGGACTTGTACTGTGTTAGTGGCAGCAAACAGAGCTCCTATATTTTCTTCCCAGAAGCACCCATAGGACTTGTAGTGTGTTAGTCCCATCACACAGAGTTCCTATATTTTCTTTGCAGAAGCACCCATAGGACTTGTAGTGTGTTAGTCCCATCACACAGAGCTCCTATATTTTCTTCTCAGCAGCACCCGCAGGACTTCTAGTGTGTTAGTGGAATCACACAGAGCTCCTATATTTTCTTTGCAGAAGCACCCATAGGACTTCTAGTGTGTTAGTGGCATCACACAGAGCTCCTATATTTTCTTCTCAGCAGCACCCACAGGACTTCTAGTGTGTTAGTGGCATCACACAGAGCTCCTATATTTTCTTCACAGAAGCACCCATAGGACTTCTAGTGTGTTAGTGGCATCACACAGAGCTCCTATATTTTCTTTGCAGAAGCACCCATAGGACTTCTAGTGTGTTAGTGGCATCACACAGAGCTCCTATATTTTCTTCTCAGCAGCACCCACAGGACTTCTAGTGTGTTAGCGGCATCACACAGAGCTCCTATATTTTCTTTGCAGAAGCACCCATAGGACTTCTAGTGTGTTAGTGGCATCACACAGAGCTCCTATATTTTCTTCTCAGCAGCACCCACAGGACTTCTAGTGTGTTAGTGGCATCACACAGAGCTCCTATATTTTCTTCTCAGCAGCACCCACAGGACTTCTAGTGTGTTAGTGGCATCACACAGAGCTCCTATATTTTCTTCTCAGCAGCACCCACAGGACTTCTAGTGTGTTAGTGGCATCACACAGAGCTCCTATATTTTCTTTGCAGAAGCACCCATAGGACTTCTAGTGTGTTAGTGGCATCACACAGAGCTCCTATATTTTCTTCTCAGCAGCACCCACAGGACTTCTAGTGTGTTAGTGGCATCACACAGAGCTCCTATATTTTCTTTGCAGAAGCACCCATAGGACTTCTAGTGTGTTAGTGGCATCACACAGAGCTCCTATATTTTCTTCTCAGCAGCACCCACAGGACTTCTAGTGTGTTAGTGGCATCACACGGAGCTCCTATATTTTCTTCTCAGCAGCACCCACAGGACTTCTAGTGTGTTAGTCCCCTCACACAGAGCTCCTATATTTTCTTCCCAGAAGCACCCATAGGACTTGTACTGTGTTAGTGGCATCACACAGAGTTCCTATATTTTCTTCCCAGAAGCACCCATAGGACTTGTAGTGTGTTAGTCCCATCACACAGAGCTCCTATATTTTCTTCTCAGCAGCACCCACAGGACTTCTAGTGTGTTAGTGGCATCACACAGAGCTCCTATATTTTCTTTGCAGAAGCACCCATAGGACTTCTAGTGTGTTAGTGGCATCACACAGAGCTCCTATATTTTCTTTGCAGAAGCACCCATAGGACTTCTAGTGTGTTAGTGGCATCACACAGAGCTCCTATATTTTCTTCTCAGCAGCACCCACAGGACTTCTAGTGTGTTAGTGGCATCACACAGAGCTCCTATATTTTCTTTGCAGAAGCACCCATAGGACTTCTAGTGTGTTAGTGGCATCACACAGAGCTCCTATATTTTCTTCTCAGCAGCACCCACAGGACTTCTAGTGTGTTAGTGGCATCACACAGAGCTCCTATATTATATTTGCAGAAGCACCCATAGGACTTCTAGTGTGTTAGTGGCATCACACAGAGCTCCTATATTTTCTTCTCAGCAGCACCCACAGGACTTCTAGTGTGTTAGTGGCATCACACAGAGCTCCTATATTTTCTTTGCAGAAGCACCCATAGGACTTCTAGTGTGTTAGTGGCATCACACAGAGCTCCTATATTTTCTTCTCAGCAGCACCCACAGGACTCCTAGTGTGTTAGTGGCATCACACAGAGCTCCTATATTTTCTTCCCAGAAGCACCCATAGGACTTGTACTGTGTTAGTGGCATCACACAGAGTTCCTATATTTTCTTCCAGAAGCACCCATAGGACTTGTAGTGTGTTAGTCCCATCACACAGAGCTCCTATATTTTCTTCCCAGAAGCACCCATAGGACTTGTAGTGTGTTAGTCCCATCACACAGAGCTCCTATATTTTCTTCCCAGAAGCACCCATAGGACTTGTAGTGTGTCAGTCCCATCACACAGAGCTCCTATATTTTCTTCCCAGAAGCACCCATAGGACTTGTAGTGTGTTAGTGGCATCACACAGAGCTCCTATATTTTCTTTGAAGAAGCACCCATAGGACTTCTAGTGTGTTAGTGGCATCACACAGAGCTCCTATATTTTCTTCTCAGCAGCACCCACAGGACTTCTAGTGTGTTAGTGGCATCACACAGAGCTCCTATATTTTCTTTGCAGAAGCACCCATAGGACTTCTAGTGTGTTAGTGGCATCACACAGAGCTCCTATATTTTCTTCCCAGAAGCACCCATAGGACTTGTAGTGTGTTAGTGGCATCACACAGAGTTCCTATATTTTCTTCCCAGAAGCACCCATAGGACTTGTAGTGTGTTAGTCCCATCACACAGAGCTCCTATATTTTCTTCTCAGCAGCACCCACAGGACTTCTAGTGTGTTAGTGGCATCACACAGAGCTCCTATATTTTCTTTGCAGAAGCACCCATAGGACTTCTAGTGTGTTAGTGGCATCACACAGAGCTCCTATATTTTCTTCTCAGCAGCACCCACAGGACTCCTAGTGTGTTAGTGGCATCACACAGAGCTCCTATATTTTCTTTGCAGAAGCACCCATAGGACTTCTAGTGTGTTAGTGGCATCACACAGAGCTCCTATATGTTCTTCTCAGCAGCACCCACAGGACTTCTAGTGTGTTAGTGGCATCACACAGAGCTCCTATATTTTCTTCTCAGCAGCACCCACAGGACTTCTAGTGTGTTAGTGGCATCACACAGAGCTCCTATATTTTCTTTGCAGAAGCACCCATAGGACTTCTAGTGTGTTAGTGGCATCACACAGAGCTCCTATATTTTCTTCTCAGCAGCACCCACAGGACTACCGACTACAATGGCTGGAAGACCGCCAAGGGGAGGCAGAGCGTGCAGAGCCAAGAACACAGGGCAGGCAGGCTCTGTTTCTAGTGGACGTGGCCGTGGACGTGGTCGTGCATCGTCATCAGCACGTGATCATGGGACACGCGCGTCTTTGTTTTCGGCAGCTGGACATGTGGAGCCGCATCATGCTGAAGGCTTGGTAGAATGGATGACCAAGCCCTCCTCATCCTCCTCATCCTTTCTCACCCAGGCTCAGGGTACTGGCAGAGCACCTGCCAACGCGTACTCAATGGCATCATCAGGCACCCCTTCCCTAGACCCACCATGTCCTCCTGAGGAGTCCCCCGAACTCTTTGAGCACAGTGTTGGGTACATGCTCCAGGAGGATGCCCAACGATTCGAAGGCTCGGATGATGATACCCGGCTTGAGGAAGTCAGTAGTGTGCGCGCAGAGAGAGGGGATGCTGAAGGACAGCAATCTGGCAGTACTGTTCCACCAGCTGCAGCTTACTGCCAGCTTTGCTCTAGTGGTGAAGAGGGAGGGGATGATGAGGTCACTGACGCCACGTGGGTGCCTGGAGGGAGAGAGGATGAGGAGGAGGACGAGGAGGAGGAGGATACGGCGTCACATGTCCAACGAGGCAGGATGCCCCCTGGAGGCCAGCTAGAGGCCAGCACAGCAACTGTACAACACTGCAGAGCTCCGCCTGTGCAGGGCGCTGCCTCTGCACGTTATCAGAAAAGTTCTTTGGTGTGGGCCTTTTTTGAGACGAGTGCATCAGATCGCACCACTGCTATTTGCAATATTTGTCTCAAGCGTATCTCGCGTGGCCAAAACATCAGCCGCTTGGGCACCACAAGCATGACCAGACATATGTCGACCTGCCATGCAGCTCGTTGGCAGGCACACATAAAAGACCCACACCAAAGAACTAAGCGGACCTCTCCTTGCTCCTCATCAGCTGGGATCTCCATCCCCACTACATCTTCAGTCCTCTCTGAAAGCTGCTGTGAGAGGACTGAAGGTGTAGAATTAGGTGTGTCACAACCAAGTACTTGCAGTACACCGACGTCCGATTGTAGCAGGCAAATTTCCCTGCCCCAGCTGCTGGACCGTCGAAAGAAGTACACTCCCAGCCATCCACATGCCCAGCGGTTGAATGCTAGCTTGGCTAAATTGCTAGCACTTCAACTGCTGCCTTTTCAGTTGGTAGACTCGGCCTTCTTCCGTGAGTTTGTTCAATGTGCGGTTCCTCAGTGGCAGGTTCCCAAACGCCACTTTTTCTCACGGAAGGCGATTCCGTCTCTCTACCGGCATGTGGAAGGCAATGTCCATGCCTCGCTGGACAGGGCGGTCAGCGGTAAGGTGCATATTACCGCTGACTTATGGTCCAGCAGGCATGGACAGGGACATTACCTTTCTTTCACGGCCCATTGGGTCACTCTATTGGCAGCTGGGAGGGATGCAGGACAAGGTGCAGTAGTGTTGGAGGTTGTTCCGCCACCACGCCTCCAAAACGCTACTACTGCTAATGGTTGTGACACACCTCTCTCCTCCACCCCCTCCTCTTCTTCTTCCTCCAGTGCTCTGTCCTCGGAACCAGCGGTGCTCCGTAGGCGTACAAGGGGCTACGCAAGTGCGCAGGCAAAAAGATGCCATGCCGTGCTTGCGCTGGTGTGTTTGGGGGACAGGAGCCACACTGGGCCAGAGGTTCTGGCAGCTCTGCAGGGGCAGGCCGAGAGGTGGTTGACGCCACGTCAGCTTAAGCCAGGAATGGTCGTTTCTGACAATGGCACCAACCTCCTTTCCGCCCTGCGACAGGGGCAGCTCACCCATGTGCCCTGTATGGCTCACGTCCTCAACCTGGTGGTGCAGCGGTTCTTGGGCAGGGTCCCAGGCTTACAGGATGTCCTGAGTCAGGCCAGGAAAGTCTGTGTGCATTTCCGCCGATCTTATAATGCCAGTGCTCGGCTGACTGAGCTGCAAAAGGAGCTGAACCTGCCCAAGAACCGCCTAATATGTGACATGCCCACCAGGTGGAACTCAACGTTGGCCATGCTGCAGCGACTGCACACGCAGCAGAGGGCCATCAATGAGTACCTTTGCGACTACGGCACCAGGACAGGGTCAGGGGAGCTTGTTTTTTTTCCCCCACGTCAGTGGAGCATGATCAGGGATGCATGCACTGTCCTCTCACCATTTGAGGAGGGCACGAGGATGGTGAGCAGTGACAGTGCATGCATCAGTGACACTGTACCTCTTGTCCACCTGTTGGAGCATACGCTGCGTGGGATAATGGACAGGGCACTTGAGGCAGAACAGAGGCAGGAAGAGGAGGACTTCCTTGCCTCTCAAGGCCCCCTTTATCCGGACAGTGTTCCTTCTGTCCCACCCATCACACAGGAAGAGGATGAGGAGGAGGAGGAGGAGGAGGAGGATTGTGTGAGCATGGAGGTGGAGCCTGGCACTCAGCATCAGCAGCAGCAGTCTTTTAGGGATGATGTACAGTCCCAACAAACCAGTGGACTTGTACGTGGCTGGGAGGAGGTGGCTGGCGATCATGTCATCCTCAGTGACCCAGAAGACTCCGGACCGAATGCCTCAGCTAACCTACGCTGCATGGCCTCCCTGATCCTGCAAAGCCTGCGGAAGGATCCTCGTGTTCTTCGGATCAAGGAGAGGGACCATTACTGGCTGGCCACTCTCCTTGATCCACGGTACAAGGGTAAGGTTGCGGACCTTATCTTGCCGTCGCAGAGGGAGCAGAGGATGAGACATCTCAGGGAGGCCTTGCAGAAAGGTCTGTGCAACGCGTTCCCAGAAACTGGGAGGTTACAAACTCCTGGTCCTGGGCAACGAGTTGCTGAGGCTTCGGTCAGTAGCAGAAGGAGCGGTGGGGAAGGTGGACGTCTGACCGATGCGTTCAGACAATTTTTTAGTCCGCAGCCCCAAGGTATGATCGGTTCCAGCAACCATCGCCAGCGTCTGATATACATGGTGCAGGAATACCTTGGGGCAAGGTCAGACTTGGACACCTTTTCCACCGAAAATCCTCTGGCTTACTGGGTCCTGAGGATGGATCACTGGCCAGAGCTTGCACAGTATGCAATTGAGCTACTGGCCTGTCCTGCCTCCAGCGTTCTTTCCGAATGCACATTCAGTGCTGCTGGAGGATTTGTCACCGATCATAGGGTGCGCCTGTCCACCGACTCGGTTGATCGACTGACCTTCATCAAAATGAATCAGTCTTGGATCACCACCAGCTACCAGGCACCTGAAGCGGATATAACGAAATAATTTATAATGTCACATCCCTTCAAGACTGCCTATGCTGATGCTGAGTGACTGTCCTGTTATGTTCACTGACTATCCTCTTCCTCCTCCTCAATGATCCATGCCACCACACCAGTGCCTAAGGCACAATTTTTCAGCCCCTGTATAACAGGGGCGTGTACTTACAATTTTTTTAAAAAAATGCTTCGCAACACGTGTGACTGCTGTGCTCCAAGTACAGTATCTGTGAGGGGTTGCAGTGTTGTGGCACCAGCACCAGTGCCTAAGGCACAATTTTTCAGCCCCTGTTTAACAGGGGCGTGTAATTACAATTTTTAAAAAAAAAATGCTTCGCAACACGTGTGACTGCTGTGCTCCAAGTACAGTATCTGTGAGGGGTTGCAGTTTTGTGGCACCAGCACCAGTGCCTAAGGCACAATTTTTCAGCCCCTGTTTAACAGGGGCGTGTAATTACAATTTTTTAAAAAAAATGCTTCGCAACACGTGTGACTGCTGTGCTCCAAGTACAGTATCTGTGAGGGGTTGCAGTGTTGTGGCACCAGCACCAGTGCCTAAGGCACAATTTTTCAGCCTCTGTTTAACAGGGGCGTGTAATTACAATTTTTTTTTAAAAATGCTTCGCAACACGTGTGACTGCTGTGCTCCAAGTACAGTATCTGTGAGGGGTTGCAGTGTTGTGGCACCAGCACCAGTGCCTAAGGCACAATTTTTCAGCCCCTGTTTAACAGGGGCATGTAATTACAATTTTTTTTTAAAAAATGCTTTGCAACACGTGTGACTGCTGTGCTCCAAGTACAGTATCTGTGAGGGGTTGCAGTGTTGTGGCACCAGCACCAGTGCCTAAGGCACAATTTTTCAGCCCCTGTTTAACAGGGGCGTGTAATTACAATTTTTTAAAAAAATGCTTCGCAACACGTGTGACTGCTGTGCTCCAAGTACAGTATCTGTGAGGGGTTGCAGTGTTGTGGCACCAGTGCCTAAGGCACAATTTTTCAGCCCCTGTTGGGGCGTGTAATTACAATTTTTAGGCAATGCTTTGCAACAGGTCTCATTGCTGTGCTAAGAGTACAGTATCCGTGAGGGGTTGCAGTGTTGTGGCACCAGCACCAATGTCTAAGGCACAATTTTTCAGCCCCTGTTTAACAGGGGCGTGTAATTACAAATCTTGATCTAATAGTTCACAGCAGGGCCCATTCCTGCGCCCACCAAGAGTAACTATGAGGGCCTACAGTCTTGTGGCAACACCGTCCACCACCACCGCCAAAGGCCCAATTTTTCTGCCCTGTTCAACAGGTGCTTGCAATTACAAATCTTGATCTAATAACTCACAGCAGGGCCCATTCCTGCGCCCACCAAGAGTAACTGTGAGGGCTTACAGTCTTGTGGCAACACCGTCCACCACCACCACCACCACCACCAAAGGCCCAATTTTTCTGCCCTGTTCAACAGGTGCATGCAATTACAAATCTTGATCTAATAACTCACAGCAGGGCCCATTCCTGCGCCCACCAAGAGTAACTGTGAGAGCTTACAGTCTTGTGGCAACACCGTCCACCACCACCACCACCACCACCACCACCACCAAAGGCCCAATATTTCTGCCCGGTTCAACAGGTGCATGCAAGTACAAATCTTGATCTATTAACTCACAGCAGGGCCCATTCCTGTGCCCACCAGTCTTGTGGCTACACCAACATCTAATAGGGCAAATTTCTGCAGAGTATATACGCCAGGCCCCTACTTTCAAACATCCAACTTACAAACGACTCCTACTTGCAAACGGAAAGAGAAAACAGGAAGTGAGAGGAAATCTACCCCTAGGAAGGGAAATTCTATCCAGTTAGATTTAATTTGGGAAAAAGGTATCTCCTCTCTACTGATACTTTATCACCAATCCTTGTTTCAATTAAAACCCCACTTTTCCAAAAACATTTGTCATTGGGACGGAAAGTGAGGTGACATGTTCTGAACAGATGTGCAAAGACAGCAAATGTTACAGGGGTGATAACCCCTCCCTATGTTCTCCAAAAAGCTTAAAAATAGATTTTTTGGGGATGGAGCTACACTTCATAATGTACCTGTTCAGATTCTACTTAAGAACAAACCTACAGTCCGTGTCTTGTTTGCACCACCTATATACTGCTGTTCAGAGTATATAGGGTTGTAGGTATAGGGTTTTATTTTGGGTGCGGGGTCCCCCTTAATATCCATACAAGACCCAAAGGGGCTGGGGTGGGGGGGGGGGGGGTGATGGGGTAGCCATGCCATTTTTCTCAAGGATTTTCAGCCATATGGCGGCCAGGACAAGACATGACATTAAAGCCGCAAGTGGTTTTAAATGGCTTCTTTTTTTTTCCTTTACAAATGTCATTTTGTGCAAGGACAGTTCTAAAACACGGGAAACACATGCCACTTCACAGGCATAATTTAGACACCCCCCAGGTACCATATTTAAAGGAAAATTTCACTTTTTTTTTTCCCTTTATGCATCATTAAAATGACTGCTCCCGAAAAAACGTTAGTTTTTAAAAGCTCTTTTTGCATTGATATACGTCCCCTGGGGCAGGACCCGGGTCCCCAAACCTGTTTTATGACATTAACATGCATATTGGCCGTTGTAATTAGCACTTTTGATTTCGAACGTTCGCGTCCATTATAACGTATAGGGTTCGAATATTCGCGCAAACTTTCGGTCCGTTCGAAGGTTCTGGTTCGAACCGAACCCGGGGGTGTTCGGCTCATCCCTACTGATCAATAATCTGTGTGAAAGGAAACTATCCTTACAGAAGAACTGTGCTACAAGTGTACATATTCGCCAGCACACCGTGGATCAACAATCATCGTCCAAAGGTTTCTTTAATTAAGAGAGATCACATTACAGAGATAAGTGCAATGTTTCAGAGCCGCGCAGGGCCCCTTCGTCAGGCATGTGGCCGAAATGTTGCACTTATCTTTGTGATGTGATCTCTCTTAATTAAAGAGGAAGTAAACCCTGATGGGTTTTACTTCCTCTTTGTCTCCCTGCAAAGGTAAAGCATAATGGGCTACTATGCATCGCATAGTAGCCCATTATGTGTCACTTACCTGACACAGGAGCCTGCAATGTCACTGCTGTCCCCTCTTCCACGGAGCGTCCATCTTCTTTCCGGGTATCGTGGCTCTGGCGCATGCACATGGGAGCCACCACTAACGGCATATCGCCGTTAGCAGCGGCATGCTCAGTGCGCCTGCGCGTCGCTGTCTACGGCGCACGCGCCGTAGACAGCCGTGCATGTCTTTTTGCAAATATCTCCTAAACCGTGTAGGTTTAGGAGATATTTCTTGGACATACAGGTAAGCCTTAATCTAGGCTTACCTGTAGGTCAAAGTGGTCTGTAAGGGTTTACAACCACTTTAAACCTTTGGACGGTGATTGTCGATCCATGGTGTGCTGGCAAATATGTACACTTGCTTGAAGTTTCCAGGACCCAGCTGGTAAGCTGCAGCACCCACCAATTCAAAAGCCATTTGCCAGGAACTTGTGTGATAGAAATATTGACAAGACTGTGCTACAAGCCAGATGTTCTGTCACATGAATTTGTTTGTTATTTTTCTTATGACAAGCAAGTTCTTGGAGGCATTACTAGATCAATTATTTTTTACTTTGATACATTACCAAGTCAATCTTTATATTTTTGATCCAGCCCTCTGTAACTGAATTATTGGGTAACTGGTAACTGTGTCCATATACAGGGTGTTGTTTTGTATGTTGCTTATATGTTTTTTAACTATGCTGTAAAAAAAAAAAAAATACTTTTTCAATGATTCCTCATCTCATTATGTGCCCATAAAGTCCACCATTTTTTGAGTCTTTCAATCCTCACATATTGTTATTTAAGGGATTATGACAGGCTTAAAGGAGAAGTTTGGGGTATAAAAAAAAGCAAACATACAGTATATACCTCCATGCTGATTGCTGAATGAGTAGCTGGACACTGAGGACACTGACTGGGGTACACTTTGTCAGTGAGAAGAAGGAGACCCTCTGCTGACACAGAGTGGTGAGAGGCTGCAGGCCAACCTTGCAGTACACTTTAACCACTACAATACTGGGCACTTTCACCCTCTTCCTTCCCAGACCAATTTTCAGCTTTCAGCGCTCTTGCACTTTCAATGACAATTGCACGGTCATGCTACACTGTATCCAAATGAAATTTTTATCATATTGTTAGCACAAATAGAGCTTTCTTTTGGTGGTATTTATTCACGACTCCGTTTTTAATTTTTTGCGATATAAGGGAAAAAATAGTGGAAATTTGGAAAAAAAAACTATATTTTTTTCTTTCTATTTTAAAAGAAATCCAATAAAATCTAATTTTGTCATAAATTTAAGCCCAAATGTATTCTGCTACATGTTTTTGGTAAAAAAAAATCCGCTAAGTGTATACTAATTGGTTTGTATGATCACGGACATATGTACGCAAATGATCATGTACAGATGTGCGCAGGTGTTCACGGACATATGTGTGCAGATAATCATTGGGACATGTAATTTTAGTGGGACATATGTGGGGGACAGGTGTTTTTATTATTTGGGGACATGTGTTTTGGGGACATTGTGTGGGGACATGTGTGTTTATACTGTGTGGTGACATGTGTGGTGACACTAGACTGGTGATCAGTGAGTAAAAAGCTGTAAAAAACAGCTCATACTCACTGATCACCAGCCGGCTGCAGCGATCCCCTCTCCTCTCAGACAACTACTGTGTGAGGAGAGGAGAGCCGATTGCCTAGCAACTGGCTCTGTGTTTACATCACATGATGGCTGTGATTGGACACGGCTGTCATGTGATCAGGAGGGCCAGTCACAGAGCCCTCCTGCTGATCTAAGATATGCCGTGTCCGGGCGATCCCCCTCCTTCTGAGGGACATTCCTGAACGTCCACTCAGAAGGAGAGAGCGCCCACCCGGCCGTTTATATACATTGGCCGGGTGGGAAGTGGTTAATAAACAGGGACATAGTTGTCTGCAAGAAACCGTTTCTAAGGGACATTAAAGTATAACTAAAGGCAAAACTTTTTTTTTGTTTCAGATAGAGTGGAGTGGGATTAAAACCCCTGTCAGGTTTTATTGCTGTCTGTATTCCCATTAAGGAGATTCACCCTTTCTATTTGTCCTGTTTACCATTATCATCAAAAATTGAAAGTAAAGAAAATCCAAGAAAAGTAATACAGTAGAGGGGTAATCTCCCAAAGGGCACAGTTCTGGTGACCTGGGGGTCCTCGAGGGATTACCTTAATTTCTGTTTGACTATGGGACAGGAAGTGAAGGGAAATCTCCAAAATGGGATTCAGATGGCAAAAAAAATCTGACAGGGGTTATAAGCCGCTCTAATGCCACGTACACACGATCGGAATTTCCGACGGGAAATGTTCCATGTGAGCTCGTTGTTGTGTATGCTCAATCGGACATTTGCTGTCGGAATTTCCGCTCACAAATGTTTGAGAGCAGGTTCTCAAATTTTCCGACAGCAAACTTTGTTGTCGGAAATTCCGAGCGTGTGTACACAAGTCCGACGCACCAAATTCCATGCATGCTCGGATTCAAGTACGAGACAGAAGCGATCGGTCTTGTAAAACTAGCGTTCGTAATGGAGATAGCACATTCGTCACGCTGCAAATTTTTAAATCTTTCAATGCAGCACATTCTCTTCTTCTTTATAATGCTAGAATAATGAAGTTGCTTTGCTGCTGATATTCACACACAGTTCTGACAAACTGATTTCTTATTATTTCTCGTGATCTCCTGAATAATCTTTACAAAGGGTAGCAACAGTGAGGGGATTATAGAGGTGCCAGTAACAAAATAAGACAGAATATATATTAAAAAGTATAACATTTTATTACAATGAATTAAAAGAAACATTGATACAATATATTGAAACACACATACAAAAAATGTAGTAAGGGAGCACGTAGGCAATATACAGGCCAAAAGTATAGTGCCCAAGATGATAATAGCAGGTCACTTCTTCCCTACTAGTTTCACCAAGGCATTGGCTTCATCAGGGGAATAGAATACAAGAGAGCACATACATTGCTCTGAAAAAAACAAAAAATTAAATAATGAATGGAAAAGGAAAAACACAAGAAAAAATCCATATCAAACAGATGTGTATTATTGAATGATTAGGCAACATGATAACATATGTCCAAACCCTTTCCCCCACGTAATCACACCATCATCGCCTCACAAATAATGGGAAAAAATCCCATAAGCCCAATATATCAACCAAACGTACCCCAATAGCTCCAAAAAGCAGGGTCAGTGCGGTCCAATTCCAAAAGGGGCAGCAAGCCCACATGGCCACAATATGGCTGCAGAGGGTCAAAGGAAGATATATTAGCTATAGTTTAATTTTCATTGCTGGTCTATATATTTTTGAGTACTTTTTTACAATTTAATTTTCATCTTTGTTTAGACGGATATTGACGTTTGATCTCTTTGTGTAGTTTGAGTAGTGACTGTCATGGCGGACTTCTGTGGTGAGACTTGGGAGGGCCTTATGACAAAAATCCGATCATCTCAAAATGAGGCTAATATTTCAGATGCTGACCTTGATCGATCCTTTATGAGACTACAACTCCTTTTAGAAAAGAAAGTCAGAGTATATTGGCACAAGTCCTATTTTGAAAAATATTCCCAAAATCATATTGTCCCTTGGGGGTTGAGGATTCTGAATTTCCCCAATGTTAGGGAAATCAATGACTCTCTCAAACAGTCCTGGGAGCACAATCTCCAAATGTGCTCCTTTCAAATGATTTCCATTCCTTGTAAGCAATATGAATCTGAACCCAGCTTGACCTTCAGATTAACAGCTGGTATAAGGATCATGTTCTTAATGTGTCCTCCACCAGGTTCTTCCAGCGAGAAAAAGATCTGCGGGTGTATTTGGAGTACACATTGGGTATCATTAATACAAAAGAAGGCAAATTAATTTGCGACAAGTCTGCTCATGAAAATCGTTTTGCCTATAGGTGGAATCAAACTACTTTTAATAAACCGTTTCCCAAACCTGCTACTTCTAATGTACCTAAATCAGATAATGATGTACCTAATGCTACTTCTGATTCCTTTTCACCTAGCACCTCAACGACTTATCAGGATCTTTCCCAGGATAGGATACCCAAAAAAAGAAAAGGGGACCGCACTACCACTTCCACAGATTCACTGTATCGCACTTTTGGACCCACTCTCACTCGCCGACCTTCAGTGGTTCGTACTCGCCTCACAAATGTGCACTCGTCTACTCCTTTTCCTTCTTCTGGTAGACCTTCTTCTATACCTTCTTTGTCTAACTCACAATCTCACCCCACACCTACTGTCACTACTTTTGTCACTACTTTTGTTCCATATTCTCTATCTTCCTCTTCAACTCGTTGGGTTAGTGAACCCACTTTATCCGCTATGTTCCCCACCAGCACTCAATCAACCCTAAAATTGCACCAATTTTTTTAGGGAAAACTCCGGATCTAGCATTGAGCCTCACATTGCCAATCAGGGAACTTCTGGATTAGAGGTGATAAACCTTTCCTCCATACCCTTAACCGAGGAACAGGTTTACCTGCTCAAATTGGTCTCACTTTTTGTACTTCCGTCGACCTTGACAGATTTCAGCTGATCAAGGATATATACTTATTTGCCAGACGTTTGATGTTTAAAGTAATTTATGACAAACCTTCTACCACAAATTCTTTTGACATTCCCAGGCCATGGATGATTTAATGTTACTATGGGAGGAGGGCCACACTGGCAATGAGAACGTGCCTAATCTTGTTCCAGCCGGGGTCGTCGTCCCTGGTGTGTCTTTTCCCCCCTTCCTCTTTTAAGCCCAAATCTCATGTTTTCCCCTTGCTTCAGGCAAACCCCAATATTTGGGCCTTTGTACATCTCTAGAGTTTAAGAATATGGACTTAGAAAATCTTCATGTTCCCAATCTTTCTTTCAAAGATTTTATTGATTTAACAGAGCAAAAGAAAACATAAAAATTTTTGGGGAAAAAGTGGATGCAATCCAATGGAAAAAACAAGACATAGCTGGGATAACAATACAGTATGGATTAGCTTCAGAACAGATCATTGTTAGAGATCCAACCCTCACAGAAAATGCGTCTATAATAGCGCTTGAAAGTCCAATGTGCTCGTAGAGTACTCGCCGGCACCCCTAAAGGGAGCAGACTGTGCCGGGCGAATCCTCTACGATTCTATGACCATGTTCACAATCTTTATTCTCAACATTGCAAGGCTCTTATGGACCTTCAGCGTCATACAGATTTGGTCATTAAGCCGGCCGACAAGGGTGGTAATGTCATTGTCATGGATGTCCAGGCATATGAACGAATGTATAAAACAAAACTTAATAACCTGCGCCAAATGGAATGATATTAAACAAACATAAATTGTGAAAATCGCATTACAATCACTATGCGATAAAATAATCACGTGATACAAACTACTGCTGCTGCTGCCTGGAAAGGTTAAATGAACCTTGAAGACTGGAATATAGGCAATTGAAGGCTGCGCTAGCAAATGTGACTCACCGCTGTGAGTATAGATAAACCATACACAAAAAACAAAATTAAAGACTAAATTGGCAAATGTGACTCACCACTGTGAGTGTATGTGAAACAAATAGAAATTGGCAAATGTGACTCACCACTGTGAGTGTATGTGAAACAAATAGAAACATATAAATTGATATAACAATCAAATTATGCAACAATGGCTACAAAAATAGAATAGTGTCAAAGGTGACTTATTGCATTAATCAAAAATTAAATCATGGGTGATGGACAGGACTAATTAAACTATTAAAATGATTGAAGTCATAAATTGCAGGTGGTCATTTGGACGATGGTCCCCTTTTGAAACCCCACTCACCAAAACGAAATGACCCACGGCTTTGCAGTCCTAGGGTCTTAAAAAGTATTTTCAGGACGGTGAAGTGGATGATGTAAAAGATCCTATTGAAACTCGGGGTGGATCAGCAGGGACTCCAGATAAATATCAAAGCCGTGGAAAGGAAAGAAATAAAACAACATGTGTAGTATCGAGATATCAGTATCAGCGAGTTCCGGGTGCGCGCTTGGCGTGCGCTCCAAAACAGTACAGGAAGCAGCGTCACTGGCTTACTGACCGGAAATTGCGTCGACGAAATTGCGTCGACGCGTTTCGCCCCTCCTCCAGGGCGTCATCAAGGACATGTCGACGCGTTTCGCCCCTCCTCCAGGGCGTCATCAAGGACATGTCCTTGATGACGCCCTGGAGGAGGGGCGAAACGCGTCAACGCAATTTCCGGTCAGTAAGCCAGTGACGCTGCTTCCTGTTCTGTTTTGGAGCGCACGCCAAGCGCGCACCCGGAACTCGCTGATCCCTGTCTGCTCAATAGTGAGTTACTATTGTACAGTGTTCCACAGGTCTATCTCGATACTACACATGTTGTTTTATTTCTTTCCTTTCCACGGCTTTGATATTTATCTGGAGTCCCTGCTGATCCACCCCGAGTTTCAATAGGATCTTTTACATCATCCACTTCACCGTCCTGAAAATACTTTTTAAGACCCTAGGACTGCAAAGCCGTGGGTCATTTCGTTTTGGTGAGTGGGGTTTCAAAAGGGGACCATCGTCCAAATGACCACCTGCAATTTATAACTTCAATCATTTTAATAGTTTAATTAGTCCTGTCCATCACCCATGATTTAATTTTTGATTAATGCAATAAGTCACCTTTGACACTATTCTATTTTTGTAGCCATTGTTGCATAATTTGATTGTTATATCAATTTATATGTTTCTATTTGTTTCACATACACTCACAGTGGTGAGTCACATTTGCCAATTTAGTCTTTAATTTTGTTTTTTGTGTATGGTTTATCTATACTCACAGTGGTGAGTCACATTTGCTAGCGCAGCCTTCAATTGCCTATATTCCATATGAACGAATGTGCCTTGACATTCTGGACAACAGACATTGTTAACGGCCTATTTCCAAGACTTTAGTACAAAAATTTTTTTGTGAATATTACAAATTTATTTTTAAGGCCTATCAAGTGGGCATAATTGATTCAATTACCTGGAATTATTTAAATGTCAAAGATCCCAAGATACCCACATTTTATTTGCTTCCCAAAGTGCACAAGTCATTGCTACCCCCTCCCGGACGATTGTGTTAGGATGCTAAAGCTTAACTGAAAATGCTAGTGCTTTGGTGGACAAGTATTTATCTCCACATGTAACACCTCTCTTTTCTTATGTCTTGCTTGCTTGTTTTGAAGAATAGATGGTAAAAAAACTCCTCCCAACACCTGGTTGGTAGCTTTAGATGTGGAAAGTCTTTACAACTCTATTCCACATGCCAAAGGAATAGAGGTTGTTCATACTTAATAAACCCATGTCGAATTTATACAGCCAGTTCGTCCTTCAGCTATTAGAGTTTATCTTAACTAGAAATGTATTTATGTTCGACTCTTCCCACTTCCTCCAGATACAGGGGGTGGCTATGGGGACCAAATGTGCCCCCTCCTATGCCAAACTGTACCTGGGGGGGTGGTAGAGAGATCTTTTTGCTGACAATTCTTTATCAGACCTACTCCAGCATGTAATTGCTTGGCACAGATATATTGATGATATTCTTATTTTGTGGCCCGGTACTCAAGATGAACTCGCACGGCTGATAGACTCACTGTCCATTAACACCTACAATTTGAATTTTGCTTTTGAATATAGTCAGTCCAAAATAATTTTTTTGGACTTTCAAATCCTTGTCGACATTGATGGGACATTACATTCCTCTTTGTATCGCAAGCCATCTGCCGGCAATATGATACTCCACGCTACCAGTGCACATCCACAACCTTTGTTGGATAGCATTCCCTACAGTCAGTTCTTGCGATCAAAGAGAAATTGTACTTTGGAGGCAGATTTTTATCTTGCATCCAGAGATCTCTATGATAGACTACACCAAAGAGTATATAGTCAATCTTTACTGAAAAGAGCTTTCAATAGAGTAGTTAAACTCAATAGATGAGATCTCATTCATTCCAAAAAAGTCTCTAAATCTGACTGTTTGGTTTGCATCATTACTCAGTTCTCAAAACAGCACACTCAGATGAGAGGTATTTTCAAAAAATTGTGGGCCCTTCTGACTGCAAACAATGTAATAAAAAAATATATAAAACCATATCCCAAAATCACTTATCGTTGGGCGTCCTCCATGAGGGATCGTTTGGTTACTAGTCATCATGCGCGTAGAAAATCATTTGATTCTACCATCACCAGCATATTTCCTTGTGGATGTTGCGACATCTGCTCCTTTAATATAAACTTCAGAGACATTGTTCTCCCCAACAGTCAAACGCATGTTGTTAAACATAGAGTCACATGTAAAACAGTTGGAGTGGTCTATTTGACAATTTGCATGTGTGGATGCTTTTACATTGGTAAGATGAAACGCCCATTCCTTAAGCGCATTAGGGATCATATTATGCCATTATACAAATGACTTACGACCACTGCTCTCAATAGACACATTGGATGTCAACATGACTTCGATCCTAACTCTGTACATTTCGCTGCCTGATGCCGTGTACACACAAGCGTTTTTTTTTTCATTCAGAATAAACTCTGAAGGTTTCTCCAATGGAATTCCGACAGAATTCCGCTCAAGCTGTCTTGCATACACACGGTCACACCAAAGTCCGACTGTCAAGAACGCGGTGACGTACAACACGTATGACGGGACTAGAAAACGGAAGTTCAATTGCCAGTAGCCAATAGCTTCCGTCTCGTACTTGCTTCAGAGCATGCATCGTTTTTGGTACATCAGAACAGCATACAGACGAGTGTTTTTCCCGATAGGAATTGGTTCCGTCGGGAAAATATAGAACATGTTCTCTTTCTAGGTCCGTCAGAATTTTCGACGTAAAAAGTCCGATGGGGCATACACACGGTCAGAATATACGATGAAAAGCTCCCGTCTGACTTTTTCTGTCGGAAATTCCGCTCGTGTGTACGGGCATTAGAGAATGTACCTTTACATGCTCGAGTTGGCGACATTGATGTCACTTTATTACAGATGGAGTCCAAATGTGTAGCCACCTGGTTTCTATCAGATACCCAGGTTTAAACTAATATATTCGTTTTAAATATTTTTTATAACAATATCTAATACTACTTTTGTTTTATTTTGCTCCTAAAATACTATGTATCCTTGTCGGCGTCGTGGCTGTGTCTCCATTTGGTTTGGTCATGATGTTTGCATTTGGTTCCTCATGCTTTCCATCGCCCTTTCCTACTCCCCATCTCCGCACTTGACATTTCACTGCCCATCATCTCAGGGATCCACATAGAGAATTATCTTGTTTCTTTTCCGTTATATGTTAATAAATTGATTTTGTTCTTTATTATAGTTAATTTCAAATATTATCTTTATCTCTTTTCTACCTATTGTTAATTGTGTTATATATTTAAATTACCTGATTTGTGGATCATATTATTGTATTGTCCTTTACGGTATTCCTGTTACTCAGCTTTATATTGATGTTATTATACTAAGATACGATGCTTGGATCTATTGGATGATTTAATACGTGTTAGAAGTGTCAAGTACATTGGAGCATTACATGGCCTTCTCCTGTCCGTCCCGTTCCCCTTGCTTCCTCCACCCCTTACTCCTTTTTCCCTGTTCCACCTCTTCCAACCTGCCCTGATTCCCTTATCTGCATGATTTGTTGTTGGTTCATCCCTGGCGGGTAGAGCAGTCTATGGCCTTTGGCTGTTTGGACACCCAAGGGCTAACTGTCAATGACATGAAGCCCGCCCCTCAGCCTCCGTTCACCCCTTAGCTTTCCCCGTGACTATCTGCAGCTTTTTACTTCCTCCTATTGGTTATGACAGATACACTGTCCATCCCATCTGTTGGGCATTTGATTTGTAACGCCCACCTTTACCTATGCTGCACTTTCCTTTCCGTGCAGCGTGACTCTTGTTGCACTTGGCATTCTGGGCATTGTAGGCATCCGGTTGGCGCTACTGCGCAGGCACGAAGCCTGTACGCCTATCGGGTGGGGGGCTTTATAAGGCCGACCTGGCTGGCTGTTATTTGCTGACTTACCTGGGTCGCTGATACGCTGCACATTTATATTGAAGGTAATTTTCTGTGGAAGCTTTGTTTGGTTGACACCTATCTTCTTACAGCAGATAGGTACTTGATGCAAACGCTATTTATCCACTTTAGTTATTTTGATATACTTTTTCTCTGATCAGGTTTGTGATTGCTGTGTGTTTGGACATTGTTGGCCATTTACACCTTGCTCTGTCCTCCGCTATGGTTTCCTGCCTATCTTTAATACTTTAAAGCCTGCTGAATGACCTGGATTGTACCACACTGCTTCCGGGGTAAGTTACTTTTCAGCAGTGGACAGTGGATAGGGTTTCATTTGTATGTAGTTTATTCAATTTATTCTGATTTTACATACCATCATCCCTGATTTTTTTTAATTTTTGCTTTTATTTAGTAGCCTTCCTTTTGATGATTACAGCGCCCCTTTTTTCTATATAATTTTGAAGATTTTGGTATGTATTGAGACTATTTAGCTCCTTCCATGATATTGATATGAGCTCTTTCTGAGCCATTCTGTGTTTATTTTGTATATCATTTATTTGAATTTTTTTTTTTTAAGTTTTTATCAGGTCTTCCTTTGGCCCTCTGCAGCCATATTGTGGCCGTGTGGGCTTGCTGCTCCCTTTGGAATTGGACCGCGCTGACCCTGCTTTTTGGGGCTATTGGGGTACGTTTGGTTGATGTATTGGGTTTATGGGATTTTTTCCCATTATTTGTGAGGCGGGTATGGTGTGATTACGTGGGGGAAAGGGTTTGGACATATGTTATCATGTTGCCTAATCATGCCTAAGTTGTTGTAGTTACAGTGGCAATGGGGGTATTTACTAAAGGAAATCCACTTTGCACTACAAGTGCACTTTCAGTGCAGTTTCAGTGCACTTTCAAGTGCGCTTGCAGTGCAAAGTGGATTTTCCTCTAGTAGATAACCCCCAGAGGGTTCTAAAATTTGCCCCAATCAGGCCATTTTAGGGACTCAAAGCAATTAATTCATGAAGCTAAAAAAGATGATTATTTTTTTCATTAATGCATTACATACATTAACAACAAAAACAATGTGTGTGTGTGTGTGTAGCATACCCACAACATAATAGTTAGCTAAAGAAGAGATTGTCACCTCATGTATCAAATAAATTACGTTTGCACTTTTGAATAAAATGGCCAAAAATAAAAGGCCATTGGAGACAGCTAAAAGAAACACAAGCAGTAAAGCAAATGAAATATGAGTTAAGTTTATAAAACAAAAAATGTATTTAAAAAAATGTTTTACAAATTGTCTGGCATATCAATGACCACCCCTACCCGCAAAGTACTCTACATACTTTTGTCAAACTTTGCGGGCTCTTTGGGGTTCAAGCTAGGACGGCCAGCTTCAAGAGCCGTCAAGGTTGTTTGATTTTGAAAGCCGGCCTCAGTCCCAACTGAGGCCACATAGTTTGTTGCATTTTTCCTTAGGAAATTATGGAGTATGCAGCATGCAATGACAATACGATTCAGTTTATATTCCGCCATGTTGATCGCTGTGAGAAATAGGCAGAACCGGCTGGCCATTTTTCAAAATGCATTCTCCACCACCCTTCTGGCTCTGGCCAGCCGGTAATTAAAAACCCTCTGGTCCAGGGTGAGGGTCCTCATCCGGAACGGCCGCATCAGATGATCACCCAGCCCAAATGCTTCATCAGCCACGAAGACAAATGGGAGCTCTGCCACGTTGTCTTCCGGAGGTGGCAAGCCCAAGCCGCTATTCTGGAGACGTCTGAAGAACTCTGTCTGGGCAATGACTCTACCATCTGACATCTGCCAATTTTTCCCCATGTCCACATACAGGAACTCGTATGTCGCCGACACCACTGCAAACAACACAATACTATTAAACCCCTTATAATTGTAATAGTATGACCAGAGTTGGTCGATGCGACTATGTGGATGTGCTTCCCATCTATTGCCACTCCGCAGCTGGGGAAGTCCCACTGCTGGGTAAACTGGGAAGCCACAGTCTGTCATTCCTGTGGGTTTGAAGGAAACTGTGGAATCAAACAAGAAAAATTTAAATTAGTACCTTTGCACATAACATTGCAAGCAGATTAGACACAAACATTCTTGGCCAACATAAATATAACATTTATTTTAACAAGTATTTAAAGACAAAGGTATAAGGTCCTCACCCCCTCTGATGGCCCATTGTAAAAATTTTAGGGGGGGGGGGGGTTTTGGACAGGTAACCCTCTCCACTTCATTGAGAGCTGAATGCATAAAAAATGTGTGATACTTTGGCCAGCCCCTCCTTACTTACACTATTGGAAGCTCACTGGACAGGTAAGAAGTGTCATAATACAAAAATATGAATACAAACATTACAAATTTAAGTACATTTCTACATTCTGCAATTACCTATCAAGATAATAGGAGAACAAAACTTGAAACAGTACCTTTTGAAAGTATTCAGGCAGGCCCTTGCACTACATGCTTTGATGAATTCATCCATAAATCTGACCACAAAAGAGGTAGGTATAGTGTGTATGGGTTTGGCAAAATCAGCAGATAGAGGATTGGTATCGGTTGACTTAGCGGTTGGGGGGGGGGTTCCATGAGTTTTGGCCCCCCAAAACATAAAATCTTGCACTATGCCTGAATTTAAGGAAAACAATAACATTTGGACAGATTTTAGTTTTTTTTTTAGGGTAAGCACTACATTGGAGCTTTCAAAATACATTTTTAAGTGACTAGGCTAGGTGTGTATGGGTCCAGGATAGCATGTTAGTGAAGGAAAATATGTATGAAGGACAAAAAAGGAGCATTAAAAGCTTCCAGCATGCATGAGAACAAAGAGGACATTCACAGCATATTACAATCACTGTAATTAGGGAACAATGAAAGAAATACAATATATTAGCAAACATTAAATACATATAATGTGATGTTAAAGGAGAAAACTTACCTTAATATAGTCCTTCTGCAGGACCTGTATGATTCCCAGAGCAGGGGGGGAGATCCCAGTCGATGTCCAGCAGACTTCTCCCCGTCGCCAAGTACCGCAAGGTGGTGACAAGCCTTTGTTTGGGAGTGATGGCTTGCCGCATGCTGGTGTCCTGCTTCGTAATATAAAGGGACAGCAAAGCCAACAGACGGTGAAAAATGGGGTCCGTCATCCTGAGATAATTCCTGAAATCATCAGGATTATTCTCCCGGATCCAACAAAGGCATATGAGAGACTTGGTCACGCTGGAGCAACCCATTCTTGGTCCAAGGACTCCTCTTCCCCCTGTTCATGGACTGGACTTGGGTCAAAGCAAGAAATCCAACACCAAGCCCATGCACAGCACAAACTTTACGACGAGTACGTACCTGCAACATGGCTAGAAAATGGTCAGCTGGTCAGAACTCCAAAGACATGCTGGTAGGTTAATTAGATCCTGTCGATAAAATTGGCCAAATATGGCCAAATATGTGTATGTGTTTGTAAGCGTGTCAAGACCTCACAGGGCAAGGACTGCACTATACCACAGATGGACACCAGTGGTAAAAGCGCCCTGAGGCGATTCAGTTCGCATAGGTATCGCTATACAAGTCATTCATTCATTCATTCAGAACGAACTAACAGAACGATCTGAAAATCAGAAAGGACCTGAGAAGAACGATCTGAAAATCAGAAACGAGCGGACAAGAATGCACTGAAAAATAGATACGAACTATTAATTAGAACGCACTGAAAGACAGGAGAGAACTGACAACACGCACCGAAAAACAGATACGAACCCACAAGCACAAACTGACAAGCAGAAATTAACTGAAAAGCACGAGGCTGAAAAGCGCAAATCGTCTCTCACCAAACTTCTACTAACACGAGATAAACATGAGATTAGCAGAAGGAGCCCAAAGGGTGGCGCACTGGCTATCGAACTTCCTTTTTATAGTCCCGTCGTATGTGTTGTACGTCACTGCGTTCTAGACGATCGGAATTTCCGACAACATTTGTGTGACCGTGTGTATGCAAGACAAGTTTGAGCCAACATCCTTTGGAAAAAAATCCACGGTTTTGTTGTCCGAATGTCCGATTGTGTGGAGGGGGCATAACTCAATCCAAAATGTAAAAAAAAAAAAAAAAAAAAAAATGTTGCCTATAGTTCTACATTAACTTGAAAGCTCCACCACAATGGCCAGGCACCAATGAGTAGAAAGAAGAAGAAATGGAGTAGTATATTACTGGCTGCTGAACTGTTAGGCCCCTTTCAGGCTAAAAATAGCGCCTGTATACCGCCTGAAAAAATCCGGCCCCTTTAACTCCAGTGTGAAAGCCGGCGGGCTTTCACACTGGAGCGGTGCGCTAGCAGGACAGTCAAAAATTTCCTGCTAGCAGCATCTTTGGAGCGGTATAGGTGTGGTGTGTTCACCGCTCCTATACCGCTCCTTCCCATTGATTAGAATGGGACACCGCGGTGATACCGCGGCAATACCGCCGCAAAGCGCCGCTACGGCGGCGCTCTGCGGGGGGTCTTTAACCCTTTTTTCGGCCGCTCACGGGGGTAAAACCGCACCGCGAGCGGCCGAAAGCCGCGGCTAAAACGACGGTAAAGCAGCGCTAAATATAGCGCTGCTTTACCGTCACCGCGGCTCCCGCCCCAGTGTGAAAGGGGCCTTATTGTGGTATATCCCCCCTAGTTAGGGAATGCACAGAACAGCGTTTAGAATGGGGTTGTGTTTTATAGCAATGATTGTTTCTGCAGCGTATTACACCTATTTCTTAATTGTTGCAGTTTATTTCTCTTACTAATTAACCATTACAGTAGACTTCTTCTCTATTTACCCTGTTGCAATATACATTTTGCTACTACTTAACCAATTGCTATGTTATGCCTGGTGTCTATGCACTTTTGAGGTCTATATACACCTTTCTGAGATAAACATTCCCTGCTCAGCCAGGTTTGTCAGTGTGAGTGGTGCTGTTCAGAGCCATGGACACAGAAACAGGGGACCCTACACATCAAGCAACTCCTTCTGGGATAATTGTTACACTAATAATAACAAATTATAAAAAAATGTGGGCCAATACTCTACATGTCAATCAATATATTTCTGCTGTAACTTTTCACATGGAAGAAGATTTTAACAATAGCAAAGGGACTCAAAAGAACATTTTGGAATCTGCCTTTACTGTATCATGTTGGTTAGCAAAGTTTAAGGGCTGAGATAGGTTCTCTTTACTGATTTTTTTCCATTTTGCTTGGTGATCTCTTGTTGCCAGACCTTTATGATTAGCTGCTGAGTTCATTCACAAAATTTCTATCTGTGACCATGTAACTGGTGCTGCTGCATTGTAAACGTCCCAATTCTAATCTCCTTTACTCTGTTAGCAGCTTTAGGCAGACAAATAAATAGTGTGGTATACTAGAAAGAATGGCAAAAAATAAAGTTACTGCCATGATGAGAGCTTCCAATGGTCTCCAGATTGTATTTCTCAGCTCATGAGAATCCCTCTCTCAGGCTATGGATCACTCCCATCTGTCAACCCCTCCTCTTTCCCAGCCACCGAATTTCCCTCTGTAATGGAAAGAAATACATTTCTCTGAGAACTTATTTTCAGCTGTTCTGCTGTATTTCTCAGCCATCTTTCTGCTGTGTATCTAAATCTCTACATTGCATCCACAGACAGAAGGTTCAGATGCACATGGTACTTTTTAAGGCTCTGTCACATAAACTGTATCTAAACATAGGAACCAAAGTGTAATATATTAGCGCTCTCCAATCCTTAGATGCGGTGGCTACACTTCTTTTTAGGCTTCTTTTCCTTCATTTCCACATGGTGATACTGTCAGTAACACACTTCCTCTCCTAGGGTGACACGCACTATACTGTATCACTGGAGCAGCACTGTTACCCTAGGCTGCTAGCTCTTGGTTTTGAATACAGAAGACTTCCTCTCCTTCTTGTTTCCATAACATTGGGGTTGAGGTTCTGTATTTGACAGAGGTGAACTGGGCAGGGCTGAAAACACTGCTTAAAGTTATTGTAGTCTTGTTTAAAAATAAATAATAACAACCATACTTACCTGCTCTGTGCACTTGGTTTTTCACAGGGCAGATCAGGTCCCTCTTCACTGCCCCTGGCCCCCCCCTCCTGTTGAGTTCCCCCACAGCAAGCAGCTTGCTTTGGGGGCACCCGAGCCAAGCTGCAGCTCTGTGTATCCATTCAGACACAGAGCTGCTGTTCGGCCCCGTCCCTCTCGCTCCTGATTGGCTAACTGACTTTGCGTGAGCCAATAGCGCCGCTGCTGTGTCTGAGCCAATCAGGAGGAGAGTTCCAGTGGCCGAGGGAATCGTGGACATTACTGGACAGAGATGGGGCTTGGGTAAGTATTAAGGGGTGCTGGGGTGGCTGCTACACACAGAAGGCTTTTTATCTTAAGGCATAGAATGTCTTAAGATAAAAACCTTCTGCCTTTACAACTACTTTAAGGTTTCAGTACAGAAAAGGCACGGTGCACAGGAAGTTATCTGCACACCGGGTTTCTGTTATCATCAACAGGTATTTGTTTGATTTCCCGAGATGAAAATTGTGACGTCATCCTCCCACCTCTCCAACTTGCCCAATCAGAGTAAGTCTTGTCTTCACTTAAAAAAATACAAATCTTCTCCTGAAAGGTGAAGTATTCAGCCCAAATCTCTTTAAGGGTCCATGCACACTAGACAGCAGGAAAAAATGCCAGAACTGCTGACAAAAAAGTAGCATAAAAAATCACACCTATGGCGCATATTATGCATGTGTTTAAGCACATTTAGGTACTTTAGCTTATAAGCATTTTTTCCCAAAACACTAGATAAATGTACACTTAAAAACACTGCGTTTAGGTGCATCAAGCATTTTTTTTCTGCCCAAAAGCTTCTCTCAAAAACATACTTGGTATGGGGGGGTTTCAGCCTGTAAACACTCCTCTAAAAAGATGCCCGTAAACACCCAAATTTGCATGGACACATAGGCTCATATAGAATTGTTTCTACAGGCTGAAAGAAAAAATGCCAAATGCCTGTATAAGCATCGTTTTTTTATGTTTAGTGTAAATTGGTAAGCTGCAATCTAATAAATGTTGCTTTTGTTTTTAATACTGCTTAAGTAGTGATGAATGTATATTGATGATAGACCTGGAGTATGCAGGTCAACAGTGGTGGGTCCTTTGGATTTTTAACCACATTCGTTTCTGGAAAAGTAATTGATGGCATTCTTAAGCCCCATACACACGGTCGGACAATCCGCGGACCAGGTCGGTCGGATCCTGTCCGTCATACTTTGTCTGATGTTGGTTTTGCGTACACACGGTCGGACAAAGTTGTCGGAAAATCGGATCATTCTGAACGTGGTGACGTTTGTTGCCTATGACGGGACTACGTAGAGGCTAGTAGCCAATAGCTTTGGTCTTGTAATGTGATCTGAGCATGCGTAGCACTTTGTCCGGTCGGACAACCGTACACACGATCGGATTTGGTGTGATCGGACCGGGTTGTCGGCAAATCTATCCAGCAGGAGATAAGACTTTGTCCGTCGGACAATCCGACGTACACTGTCCGATGGTGCATACACACGGTCTGATTTTTCAACAACATTGTCCGATCGGACAGAATCCATGAAAAAGTCCGACCGTGTGTATGGGGCCTAAGAATGATTCAAATCTTACATGTAGCTGGGACATTCTTGATTTAGTAAAAAAAATTACATTAAATGAACCCCTTGCTGACAAGAAGCGGCATATTGAAATCAATTAGTTATGTTTATAAGTACACTGTTAATCTAATTTTACTTATAGACTTATCTATCATATTTGAAATTTAGCCAAAAGAAAAAAAGTGATTGATATTGTGTTTGTGTGTATTACAATTAGTTTGGGTGCATTTTGTAATAAAATAATAGGTTTGAAAAACAGCGGAGCAAATTTTGTGCAACATAAAACATTGCAACAACTTCCTTTAGGGTCCATTCACACCTGAGAATATCGTTTTACTGACGTTTTTAGTGCTTTTTTGGCAGCTTTTTACAAGCTTCTTTAAAAGCATTTTAGAAGTGTATTTTTGTTTAGCCAATAGAAAGCACTAGGGGGAAGAGAGTGAGAGGAAATTAGGGGTGGAGAGCACTATTTGAGCAGAAAATGCTTGTTAAATGCTTGTAAAACGCTCAAGTTTCTATTGAAGTCTATGGGGGCAAAAACACTTGGAATCTGCCACAAAGAAGCTCATGTACTTTTTGGAGCTTCAGGAGTTTTGCTTCAGGCGACAGAATGCTCAGATGTAAACAGAGACCATTGAAATGAATGGATTGGGCTTGTTGAGCGGTTAAGAGCTACATGCTTCGAGAAGAAAATTGCTCAGGTTCTCTGGTTTTTGGAAAAACAATGTTTTGTAGTATTAGGTGATCTAGGACTACAATGCAAATTTTAACATGTAATTAGTAAATAATGCCCCTTTCATAACTTTTTTTCCATAGAGGGGCAGTGATAGGAACGTAACACTATAGGGGTTAATTTAAATCTGTAATCATTAATACTTCCTGTGTAATTTTGAAAAGCAATGTAAGTAGCTGCAATTGATTGCAACCTCTTACAATCCCCTGTTCAACAGAGCTTATATTGGGGGAAGTAGAAGAAGCCCAGGAGCCCATCATTGTGCTGCACTGATAGATGGAGAGAGCAGAGTGACATAGATACATTTATCAGTCTGCTGCTTATACCAGACAAAAATGCAGTCATTAATGAAAACCCTTTGGTGGGAAAAAACACCTGTATGTGTATTTCATCTGTATTGCTGCCTGGAGTTATAACTCCTTTGGATAAAATCACACATTTGTATTTGCTTTGTGGGCTTGAGTGGGGATTATTTTCCTATATTACACAAGTGTGCAGTTGGGATAATCAACTCTTAAATACATTTCACTTTACGTTTAAGATTGAAAGTTGATTGCCATCTCCCCATATTCGTTCAATGGCAAAAAGAAATAGCCATTTTGCTACAGTTTAGCAGCAGGTGGGTTACATGCTGTGCTTTTCTATGAACAAATCCACAGGGGGCTCAAATGCTAGTGTTACCTTACCCTGTACTGAGAGAAATACGTAGGCTGCCATTGCTGACCTGTTTTTCTAAAAAGGACAGTTGTATGGTTGTCTTGTTGATCTTTTGATTTTAGTAATTTCTGTGTCCCTGACCTGTAACATGTTTGTATCAGTTTTGAGTTTGCTCTGATTTTACTTGCTACATACTTTGTTCTGAGTCACTGGCAAAGAAATCAGTGAAACTAGAGACAGCCAAGCAACTGACTCTTTCAGAAATAGGTCAAAAATGGCAGTCTACAGTTCCCCCTCGATATGGGTTTCCTTTAATTGCTCAGTAGCATGAGAGTAACCATTTGTTGATTACTGCCTAATTTGCAGCACATTAAAATCATAATATGCTGCCAATCAGGTCTTTGTCAATTAATCTAATGCCCTGGACACACAATTGCAAATTCCGCCAGCAAAAGTCTGATGTGAGGTTTTGGTCTGAGATTGCGACCGTGTGTATGCTCCATCGGACTTTTGCTGGGAGAATTCTAGCGAGAAAAAGATTGAGAACAGGTTCTCTATTTTTCCGACGGAAAAAGTTCTGATCGGAAATTTCGATCGTCTGTAGCAATTCCGATGCGCAAAATTCTTATGCATGCTTGGAAACAATTTGCTCGGGAGCATTGAACTTAATTTTCTCGGCTCTTCGTAGTGTTGTACGTCACTGCGTTCTTGATGGTCGAAAGTTCAGAGAACTTTTGTGTGACCGTGTGTATGCAAGCCAAGCTTGAGCAGAATGCCATCAGAAAAAACATCCAAGATTTTTCAGACGAAAACTCAGATCGTGTGTACTCGGCATAAGACTTTAGAATATCACCTATGTTAGTTATACACTGTAAATTAACCATAAAATATATTTTTAAAAGAGAAGTATGGGTTTAAGGAAAAATAAATATGCTCACCTAGGTGGATGCAGCATTGATCCGATGGTGCACCTGTCCCCTGCTGCTTCTCAGACTGAGAACTGAGCAATCAAAGACCATTGATCGCTCAAGTCTTAGCCTTCACAGTGCAGAGAGCCAGGGACTGTCTATTACCAGCTCACTGCCTCCAGTGCTCCCTGGAGCATTGGGCTGTGGAGGGGGCGGGAGAGGCTGTCTCAGGCTCTCAGCGGCTGGTCCAGGCATCTGGCTTGATACCAACCATAGGTTTGGGATCTTTTCACAGCCTGGACTGGCTCTGTGAAGTCAGCCGACAGCTCGATTTAGCCCATTGTCGGCTGAAAACGGGTCACAGAAGTGCAGAACGAACTGTGATCCATAAAAGAAGTACAGCCAAAAAAGCTTTGGCTATACTTCTCCTTTAATGTTTAAAACATGATTAAATTTGTCCTCCTCTATTTACAGCTAAATACTTAGGCATCCAGGAATAAAAGAAACCTGTTGATTGGGGTCCCTAAATATCTCACACTAATGCCCCTTACACACGAGCGGAAATTCCGCCAGCAAATATCAGATGAGAGCTTTTGGTCCGAAAATGCCACCATGTGTATGCTCTATCGGACTTTTGCTGTCGGAATTCTAGCCAGCAAAAGATTGAGAACATGTTCTCAATTTTTCGGTTGGAAAAAGTTCTGATCGGAAATTCCGATCGTCTGTAGCAATTCCGACACACAAAATTCCTACGCATGCTCGGAAACAATTCGACGCATGCTCAGAGCATTGAACTTCATTTTCTCGGCTCGTCGTAGTGTTGTACGTCACCGCGTTCTTGACGGTCGAAAGTTCAGCAAACTTTTGTGTGACCGTGTGTAAGCAAGCCAAGCTTGAGCAGAATTCCGTCGGAAAAAACATCTAAGATTTTTCCGACGGAAATTACACTCGTGTGTACGCGGCATTACACTTATTGCCTTCTATCAAAAGAATAGCGCACTGCAAATGCCAAAGAGATTAACTCTCATGTGCAACTGAATCATAAGCCTCATTCCAGGGTCCTGACAAGTACGAGAAAATATAAACTGCAGTAAGTTGTCCTAGTTTATCACCCCAGTGTCTGAAAAATAAACTCGTTAGATCACTTTGTGTTTTCCAGTAATGGATCTTTTTTTTTTTTTTTCTGCAGGTGTGTGCTGGAAAACTGAAAACAGCCGTGCTTAAAAAAGCAAGAGATACGATGTGCCACTGCATTAAATAAGGTAACAGCACATTAAAAACGCATGGGAGGCTGGCCAGGGTCTGACCGTAGAATTTATTTAAATTCTTACATAAATAAAAGGACTATTTAAATTGAAATAAGTATGTGTGCTTGAGCCAATAGAAAGACAGAATCAGCTAGGTTGCAGATTGACGGCTTCAGCACCATTTTTTTCTTCCTTCACTGTGATTAAAATATAAATTCTAACAGGAAAATTCCATTTGTCTGCTTTACAAAAAAAAATTGAATATGCCAAAAGCTACTGATCTTTTTTTCCGAAGCCAAAAAGAAAAAAAAAAGAAAAAACAAATAAAATGTAAATCAATGGCAATGTTTTAAGTGTCCGTATAATAATGGTATTTTGATTTAGCTCTCTCTAGGACTTGGCAAGCCTCCAGTAGGAACAACTGGGTATGCCCTGGCAAATATTATATACAAATGCCATATTTCCTGGATCTGTAGATATATTTGTTCCAGCTTTAATTTGCTATTTGCTCATGACTGGTATTATTCATGGTTGGATCCCAGGTGGTTTTGAGTAGTCCCCCGAGAAAATGAACAAGACCTTTTCACTCCCTAAATTATTGTATTAGCGTCATTTGATGCTGGCAGTTTGTGCAGCTCAGTGCAAATTAGTCTGCAGGCTTCACATTGAACTCCTGCTCAGAAAGAAAATTGCCATAGTTAGTTCTATGCATAGGTTCACAATGAACACAGAAAGTGAAGAAGCGTCTTTGTGAGACCTTTATGCTGGTACTATTATACGATATGCAATATTTTTAACTAGTCTTAAAGTGGTATTAAATTCAAAACCAAAAAGGTAATAATTTACAGTTTACCAATCCTTAGATGTGGTCGCTGCATTAATTTTCTTTTTTAGGCTTCTTTTCCCCTTGTTTTCACCTGGCGATCTGGCCAGTGACACATGTCCTGTATTAGGCTGGATTCACACTTATGCATTTTTAGTGCTTTTTGCCTTTTGCAGAATTGTACTACAGTCCATTTACCATGGTTTCCTATGGAACACGTTCTGTAGTGCAAATCTGCAAAATGCAAAAAGTACTAAAAATGCATAGGTGTGAATCCAGCCTTATGAGGCAAACACGCGGTCGAAATTTCCGATGGAAACAGTCCGATGGGAGCTTTTCATCTGATTTTCCGACCGTGTGTATGCCCAACAGTCTTTTTCTGTCGGAATTTCCGACGGACTTTGAATTGAGAACCTGTTCTCAATTTTTCCGACGGAAAACCTTTCTATCGGATTTTCCGATCGTGTGTATGCAATTCCGACATGCAAAATTCCGACACATGCTCGGAAACAATTCGACGCATGCTCGGAGGCATTAAACGTCCCTTTTATAGTGCTGTCGAATGTGTTTTATGCTGCTGTGTTATTGACCGTCGGAATTTGGTGTGATCGTGTGTAGGCAACACAGCTTGAGCGGAATTCCGTCGGAAAAACCGGCAGAGTTTTTTCCGACGAGAATTCCAATCGTGTGTACGCGGCATTAGAGTTCCTCCAATCTGGATGAAAGAGTACAGGGGCACCTTTAGACAGCAGCATTTTCAGTATGGGGGAGGGGAGTGTTAGATATACTCGCAGATTTAGATAAACTAACAAATTGAAGCCAAACATACTGCAGTTATGCAAGCAGTTACGGCAACATTTTTTTTCCTTTTGGTATAAATGTTTTACTAAAATAATTTGATCATTATAAGCACCCTGTGAGTGGTAAATGGTTTGTCTCAACACTCTAACTGCTATATTTGTGGGGTAGCTTGTTCTGTTGAAAAAAAAACACATACTTACTGGCTGGATCACCAGATAAAAGTAAAGGAAGGAAAGTCTAAAAAAAGAAAACGAATGTAGCCATCACATTTAAAAACTGGTAAATTGCAATACAATCCATGTTTGCTTTTGGGTTTAACACTGATTTAAAATATTGAACAAATCATTTCATGTTGAAAAGGTTTATTGAGTTTCTGCAATCTTATACTGTATATGTATCATATATGTTGCTTCACTAACATAGTAAAAATAAATTGCTCTAAACAAAAGTCCATATCGAAATGGAATCTAGCAAAGGTAAATAGAATTAATGAAATGGTCCAAATCCAATGTATGTCTTGAGAAAAACATTACTGATATTGTGCATAGATCGTGCTACTTCATTAATGTTGTCACCATGTGAGCCATCACCATTGTAAGAAATGCACTCTTACCAGACTGAAATGACCCCACCACAGAGTCTAATTCACCTGTATTAAACACTTCCACCGGGAGCATTCAGTTCACACCCATTGGCTCCAATATGTCAAGCTGGCTTCCTCTCCAAGATTAGTGAGGAGAATGGTGACCATATGTATAATCGATTATCCACATGAAATTAAAGCAAGGAAAGCCACATAGTGTAAATCGGCTAAAAACTTTAACAAAAACACATGAAACATTCTACTCACATGATAAAAAAAGTTAAGTGCATAAAAAAATCACAATTTTAAGCTGTACAGCAAAGGTTCTAACTTTAAAGTGTTATGCTTCTTTGGAGTTGGAACCGGTGACGAGAGTCACTTTGGGCGGGGGGCCCTTGGAACCCAGCTTGCCTTAGGGAGCTCTGGAGACACATTTACCAGCTCCCACAGGCCCTCTTGTGTGTAGATCACCCTGTGTCTATTGGGGCCCAGGGTGACCGAGAACCTCAGTAGGGTCTGTCCTAGCTAGACTCCCAGTACAACCACACCGGATTTAGCATTTCCTTTTTCCCCTGTTGTTCTGTATGTGTGGTTTGTGTTGAAAAAATTAAGGGGCTCTTTTGCTTGGGACAGTGGCGTTTGTGAGCAATGTCCCTCAAGAAATATATGAAGATGGATGAGTCCAACTTTTGGACTGCTAGAATATTATAGGAGTGTCTCATAGATCGTTGCTAGATAGTTTGGGGTGGAGTGGGGGTTGTTATGTGTTTGTTGTTGGGTGGCTTTATCCCATTGTTCTATTGTTTCTATCTGCCTTCGAAGCAAACTATTATGGGATGAATATGTGTATGTGGATTGACTTACAGGTTAATGAAATCACTGTCAGCTATTGGTTGCTAGAGGGGTGGGGAGATTTCTCCTGCCTGCTAATAAGACTGTCTACTGATGAAAGTTTGACCCTGTACCTGTGCCTCTTGTTACTGAATGTAGTTTACCCCACCCTGTGTCACTAATCAAAGAAGGGGGATTGTCCCAGAGTGTATAGTGAGTTATGGCTAGTGACTGGGTGGGCTAAGGGATCTTGGATCTTGCTAGTTTCGGGCAAAGGGAAGCTTATATGGCAGACATACTCTGCCATATACTTACGGGGTCCATTACAGAACCTTTTTTTATCATTTACATAGAATGTGTATCATGTGTTTACATTAAAGTTTTTTAACTGTGGCTTTCCTTGATTTGATTCCATGTGGATATTCAATTATACATATGGTTTCCATTGTCCTTACTAATCTTGGAGAGAAAGCCAGCCTGGCATATTGAAACCAATGGGTGTGAACTAAATGCTCCTGGTGTTAGTATTTATAACAGACGAATCAGACTACGTGGTGGGATCATTTTGGTCTGGTAAGAGTGCATTTCTTACAATGGTGATGGCCCATCTGGTGACTACATTAATGGAGTAGTACGATCTATGCACAATACCAGTGATACATTGGATTTGGACCATTTTGTACACTCTATTTACCTTTGCTAGATTCCATTTTGATATGAACTTCTGTTTTTAGCAATTTATTTTCACTATGTTAGCATGGCAGCATATATGATACATATGTTTATTTAGTTCGTCTTACTATCGGTTGCCAGCAGCTGTGTTTATTATCACTAATTACACCAGCAGGTTTTCTATTTTTGTTTGTCGTATACTGTATATGTTATACAGATCTATACATGTTATACAGAAATGGAAATTAATATTATCCTCCAAAATATTTATGTGCTGTTTGGATGAAAGAGCAATACAGAAAATAAATGTGTCTTTCTGTTCATAACTAGTGATGTACAAAGTTTTAAGATAGGTCACCCAATCCATTCTGTTTTTTGATTTTCAGTGGGTTTTCTCTGCTTATCTTCTGGGTTTATATGATGCTTATATGCTGATGCTGACTTTCTTGTGTTTATTTCTTTTTTTCTTTTTTTTTTTTGCCATTCTTTCAGTTAAAAAAAGAAATGTGGGGTTCCCTCCACTCAATTCTTTAAACCTTAAACACTCAGATTATATGGATCTAGCTTTGTGGGTGCAGGCTCATGCCTCAATTCCTTGATGTACGATGCACAGCAAATAACATTCTAATTTACCCTGCAACTAGCATTGCTATGTCATGGGGACCGTGTTTTTTTTTTTTTTACTAAAACTGGAGAAAAATCTGGTGCAGTTGTGCACAAAAAATCAGCTTCCAGGTTTTATTGTCAAAGCTTAATTTAACAAGCCGAAGCTAGGAGCTGATTGGCTACCATGCACTGCTGCACTCAGTGTGTTGGTAAAGTGGAGATAAGTGTAGCACTACCCCCACAGGAGCTGCTGGTGAATATGGTTATCTCCCACCCTGCACAGCCAAGCACATGAATTTTCCATTCAGTCTGGTCTGGAGTCAAGAAGCAGTCCTTGCAGCTTTGTTTTGTTTTTTATTTAGGGGAAATAAACTTGGATGGTGAAGGGTTGTTATGGGATGCCCACTTGATAGTAGAAACTCTTCAGGGACACAAACTATATACATCCGGTATATACACGCTCCTCTTCTTCTACCTCCATCACAGACTTGCTTGTAAAACTACAACTCCTAGGACCAGCACTGACAGGCTGGTCTGACAAGGGTGTAATCATACTATAGAAAATGCCCTTTGCAGACAGGGACAGCAGGCCCCTTTGGTCATGTAGCAAAAATAGAGGTCTTTGGTGCTAGCTGTCCTTTCCTGTGGCTACTGCTCCCAGTGCCACCTCTTCAGGCACTGCAAGGCTGCCTGGTTACTTCTCCACAGTCCTCCCAGACTGACTTTGCATCCACCCCAGACTGCTTGCACCCAGTCCCTTCAGACATACCTCCCAGTCTTCTGACTGTATCACACGTGGCTGTCTTCCTCCCTGGAGATTTTCCCTGTCTTCTCCTTGCTCCTGGTCAGGATCCCTCCATATGTCATGATAAGGGTCCCTTCTGCACCTAAGCTCAGGCCTGAGTTCGCCCCCCCCAGACTGGGGAGCTACTCTGAAACGCCTCGACAGCCTAACACTCCATCTTCCATCCAAACTCCACACTGCCCCAGCTGGGCTGACCAAGAGTATTTGAGGGCCCTGTCCCCTGCCACCCCTTCTGTTGAGGATTGGTCAGGGCCCTCCCAACTGCTTCTGAAACCTTCTTCAAGTTTCCAGCAAGCAGGGAGGAGTCACCAGAGAAGCTGCTGCTGAGTCATCCAGCCTACCTGAGTCAATCACCCAACCCAGATTAGCACACAGGCTTGGCTGCCAGTCAAGACTGACAATTTACCTAACCTAACAAAAAAAAATCTATCACTAGCTCTCTAGCCATGCTAGGGTGTGCTACACAAGTATCAAGCTAATTAACCTTCAAGAGTTATGCTGATACCCTCAATGTGCTATGGCAGCAGGCACTGGAGGGTGGCACTAAGGCTTCCAACAGAGCACAATGGACCACAAAACTCCCACTGCACTTTTCCCAGAGGACTTCCTAGGCACAAAACTGTGATGTTGATGTGATTAAGCCCAAGGATGGCACCCCACTGATTGTGGAGCTATGCAATGGTAGTGGATTTGTGGTAAAGCTGTAAATTATACTTTATACCCCAAAATAAAATTCCACGTGACTCTTCAGTAGTATAGACTTATCACATATGTACTATATTTGCTATAGTAGTGAAAAAAATATCGATATAGCTTTGTAGAAGATGCCTTACAGCAGTGGTAGAATATAATAGATCCCAGCCCAGTTACTTAGTCATCCCCTCTTGCCCTCCTCACCTTTTACTTATATTTCCCTCTGTCTTCTACACGCTCATCACTGTTGAATGAGGGCAGAAAAAGGTAACAACAGCAATGCATGAGGTTAACATAGAGAGTGTTGGTAACCTTTCACATTCTCCTGCCAGCCATTTAGAGCAGTCATGGGCAAAAAGACGATAGTCTTTTGAAATGTCAGGTGACAAAGGCCATGCCTTAGTTTCCAGTATAAAGTTAATTAGCCCCAGTGCTGAGACCCTACAGTCTACTATCTGAACCAAAGTGCTAACCCAATCTCATGGAGAAGCACCTTTCAGTAATTGTGGCCCTGACACCAAAGATATTAAAAACTAGTTTCCACTAACGCAGTAGAATTATGGGAAATTTTGTTTGGTGGTAGCTGAAGTATCAGGAATTGCACATTAAATCTACTATTAGGCAACCACATTTTAATTTCATCCAATACAAATGTGTTTATCCAGTAAGGTAGTGAACATCTATAATAACCAACACAATCATTACTCTAGTCACATGACTTATTTTATTACAGATAGCACTGTTTTTTTACATTACTGTAGCATACATATGGATCATTCAAATGTGGTTACCTAAGCAGCATTCTCTCCAGCATGTTAAAGTAAAGCATATGTACAGTATGTACGAATGTGAGTTAGAGACCTTAGATTGTAAGCTCCTTGAGGGCAGGGACTAATGTGCATGTACAATATATATGTAAAGCACTGTGTAAATTGACAGTGCTATATAAGTACCTGTAATAAATACATCAAATAAATAAACCAGCTAAATGGTGGCATTCCAGAAAGACAGTATGTAGTGTTCATTGTCATCATTAAAGGTTACCTTTAAAGAAATATGAAGGCATGAAGCTGTGTTTTGATTCTTGGGTACATGACACAAAAAAAACTAACTTAGGAACAATCATTTGAATGAACTAAAACACATTTTGCAAATGCAGTAAAGTATATGGACGTTATGTAATAAATGGGCCAGTAGCAACAGCCCGTTCCCCCTTACAGCCAATCAGATTTTAGATTTGAGCATTTTAAATGTAGTCAGGCTAATGAAAGATAATTTTCTATTGGAGTACTTGATGTAAGCTTCAACACTTTGCACATTGCTAATAAACTTATTAAACCTATACGCCAATGCAATGCACAATAAAACAATGTCTATTAAAGTGTAAAACCCGAGCCAGTTATAAAACTAGTGATCCTACTTTACAAGAGCTATTGCAGAACAATGTGAGTCGGCTACATTTTTATATAGTAACAAGTTTATCTTTCTTTAGGCTGGAAGATCCCTAGGAAATAGCAGAGAGCAACGCAGCTGGCTGCTTTAAGCTCAGTTAATGCTTGTAAATTAGGGCTCTGTAGCGTTAGAAGTGTGAAAGCATACAAAGTTCCAGGCAGATTGTGGTGGCCCACACAATCAGAGGTCAGCTTGAATTGCTGAGTGCTGCTACAAAGTGAGCGACACTAAAAGGGGATTTTAATTACAATTTTTCAAGCACATTCATTGAAAAGCACAGGAAGCAAAATATCATTCTCCACATGTTGGAAAATTTGATATCACCCACCCACATGATGTTCTAAGATTTTTTTCCTGCAGAAAATGCTTCTTTTCTTCGGAGCTATGAACACCAGAGTTCTGTTCTATTTATACAGATTCAACACTTCATTTGCAGGTATGAATACATTATATTTTATATCTTATTTATTCCTGCTCACCATGCTATAAATAAGACCTTATATAATTTGTGTGTCAGTCAACACAATTTGACTAGCTCCAACAATCTAATGAGCATGGTGACACATTACAAAAAAAAAAAAATTTCCCTGGGCATAATAATATCAAATCTGGATCCAACTTTTTAAATAAGATACTGTATATGGCATTATAAAAATTATAAACAGTGCTCTTTTACAACGCTTTCCCCAAAAGCTTAATGTTTATCCACTTGCTGACCACATACTGTATATATGTATATATACGTGATTCTGCAATTCTGGGTAGAGGCCACGCATGTGCCCACCTGGCTGTGCTGTGATTCATCACAGCACATGCCGATCACCAGGTTCCACCCAGTGATTGACATGCCAGGTTTTGCATTTAATGCTACTTTAATATAGATCTTAGTTAAAATTTTAACTGTCACCTTAATTCTTTCATGACCAAAGGTAAAAAACTCACTGTAATGCCCCGTACACACGGTCGGAAATTCCGACCACAAAATCCATCAGATTTTTTCCGACGGATTTTATCCGACACTGGTGTTGCATACACACGGTCGGACAAAGTTGTCGGAAAATCCGATCATTCTGAACGTGGTGACGTTCGTTGCATACGACGGAACTACGTAGAGGCTAGTAGCCAATAGCTTTGGTCTTGTAATTTGATCTGAGCATGCGTGGCACTTTGTCCGTCTGAATTCTCTACACACGATTGGAAAAAGTCTGATCGGATTTTGTTGTCGAAAAATTTGAGTGCAGGATTTCAATTTTTTTCCGTCGGAATTTCCGACGGAAAAAGTCAGATGGAGCCCACACACGGTCGGATTTTCCGACAACATGATCTCATTGGACATTTTCCGTCGGAATTAGTCCACCTGGTGTTTCCTGTCAAATTGGCTGCCACTCACCCAATGAATTAAATTCAAAATACTAACAATAACTTACAAAGCCATCCACAACTCTGACTCCCAGCTACATCACTAACCTAGTCTCAAAATACCAACCAAATCGCTTTCTACATTCCTCCCAATACCTCCTGCTCTCTAGCTCCCTTGTCACCTCCCATACTTGCCTCCAGGACTTCTCCAGAGTGTCTCCCATCCTTTGGAATTCCCTACTCCAATCTGTCCAACTGTTTCCAACTCTATCCACTTTTAGGCAATCCCTGAAAATTTTTCTCTCCAGAAAAGCTTATCCCACCTCCACCTAACAACTGTACTTTAATTTTCTCTATCAGCTCACCCCCCCCCCCCCCCACAGTTATTACCTGTTGTATCACTTGACCCTCCCTCTTAGATTGTAAGCTCTAATGAGCAGGGCCCTCTGATTCCTCCTGTATTGAATCGTATTGTAACTGTACAATGATGTACAGCAGGTGAAGGCAACCTAGCCAGCTTCATCCAAAGCCCCACCCCAATGTATTTGGGGGGGGGGCTGGCTTTGGATGAAGAGACGTAGAGGCTAGTAGCCAATAGCTTTGGTCTTGTAATTTGATCTGAGCATGCGTGGCACTTTGTCCGTCTGAATTCTCTACACACGATTGGAAAAAGTCTGATCGGATTTTGTTGTCGAAAACTTTGAGTGCAGGATTTCAATTTTTTTCCGTCGGAATTTCCGACGGAAAAAGTCAGATGGAGCCCACACACGGTCAGATTTTCCGACAACATGGTCTGATTGGACATTTTCCGTCGGAATTAGTCCACCTGGTGTTTCCTGTCAAATTGGCTGCCACTCACCCAATGAATTAAATTCAAAATACTAACAATAACTTACAAAGCCATCCACAACTCTGTCTCCCAGCTACATCACTAACCTAGTCTCAAAATACCAACCAAAGCACTCTCTTCATTCCTCCCAATACCTCCTGCTCTCTAGCTCCCTTATCACCACCTCCCATACTTGCCTCCAGAACTTCCCCAGAGCGTCTCCCATCCTTTGGAATTCCCTACTCCAATCTGTCCAACTATTTCCAACTATATCCACTTTTAGGCAATCCCTGAAAATTTTTCTCTCCAGAAAAGCTTATCCCACCTCCACCTAACAACTGTACTTTAATTTTCTCTATCAGCTCACCCCCCCCCCCCACAGTTATTACCTGTTGTATCACTTGACCCTCCCTCTTAGATTGTAAGCTCTAATGAGCAGGGCCCTCTGATTCCTCCTGTATTGAATCGTATTGTAACTGTACAATGATGTACAGCAGGTGAAGGCAACCTAGCCAGCTTCATCCAAAGCCCCACCCCAATGTATTTGGGGGGGGGGCTGGCTTTGGATGAAGCTGGCTGAGGCTGCTTTCACCTGTTTACTATTATTATTATTATTATCCAGGATTTATATACCACCAACAGTTTGCACAGTACTTTACAACATGAGGGCAGACAGTACAGTTGCAATACAATGGGACCTTTCTCTACGCATATCCAAAGGGTAGTAATGCTTAGATGCCCAGGCTATTTGTAGCGGCATTGGTAGGTGTCATTTAACTTTACAGTAATTAGGCTTTTGACAAATCTGGGTTTGTTTACTCCCTTGCTATATAAGCCAGCACACTCAAAACATTTTTAAATCAATCTGTCATGAAAGAAAGAAAGGGACTGCCTGCCTTTGGAAAATACTAGTTGTTTGGCTACCTCTGGCTTCTGTACATTTTTAGTCAGCAAAATGGAACAAGCACACAGAAACTAAAGCCAAAATGAAGTCAGAGCTCATGATATACATGCTTGTTTCAGGTCCGTGATTCAAAGTATTGAAGCCAATCAGCATGGAAACTAGTCAGCTAGTAAAGGAGAGATCAGCTATAGCAATCTATATATTTCTCACAGTACTCAAAACTGTAACTATAGCCATAGCAAACAATGCCATTCCGATGAACCCAGAAGCCCAAAAATCTATTCCAAAAATTTAATTTGTCAAATACGTTTGGATGAAGTAACAAATATATAATCTGGGCACGCCCCTTGCCCTTTTTCTTTCACACACCCCCACCACATCCCTTCTTTTTTTTCCATTTCTATCCCTTCCTCAATCCATTGTCTTCATTCTTATATGAATGCTATCAAAGCATATAATATAAGTTTCTCATTCATTGACAGACACAGCCTTCTGCTGGACAGGTAAACGCCCTAATATTAAAAGTCAGCAGTATTTGTAGGTGCTAACTTTAAATTTGTTTTAGGGGGAGCCTGGAGCTCCTCTTTAAATAGTACATTTCCATGGGTATCTGCATATCAGACCAAAAAGAGGGACAACTAAGGAGGAAAGAGGGACAGAGGGATTTTGGTCCAAAAGTAGTACATTCCCTGCAAATGAGGGACAGTTGGGAGGTATGAGTTATCGTCCTGACAGCACACATTTCTTTTTATATAAACTGTTGTTTTGTGACCTATTTTATAAAAACACATACACTCATGTCTCCTCTTACTTTTAGTTTTTATTGCTACTAACAAGCATACTACAGTGAAAAGAAGTTTGAGAAATGCTGATCTATAGAAGATGGAAAGCTAGCAGCTTTTTCACCTGTATCACAAAGCTAGGTGCAAAATGCTAAACACATATAAATAGATATAGTCCTGTTAACTAAAGTATTGAAACCTGAATTTCACTGCGTTGGGAAATTGACTGCAACTTCAGCATGTATGTGACAAGTACATTTACCTACACTAAAGACAGTATTGCCCTGGACAGGCAGAAACAATAAAAACATACAACAAGCACCTTCATTATTATTCTTTTTGTAGCAGAGACCTGGCAATGAAACCTGTGAAGCCCGCGTGTGATGACATTTCTACACTGAAATTACAGTGCTTGGAGAGTAGAAGCAATTTACTGTAGCAAGATGGGAAAACAGGTCTAATGGACTCTGGTCTCAACAACAGATTTTCACATCACATAGACAGGATCAAAACAGTCATCCTATACCATCAAACAAATAGGTATTTAATGCCATTACAGGTATGCCCTTGGTTCTTATATGTGTGTGCTATTATCAAAACATTCAGAAACAATCTATGCAAAACTGCTATTTCTTTACCTAGGCGGCTGAGTCAGCAGAAATTGTAAATAACTGAAGTGAGAAAAAGCCCATACCTTGCACTTATATTTAAAGGAGACATTCTCTGCAGGCAGAAAAAAAAAATTAAGCATGAAATATTATATAAAAACGTTATAATTGCGTATTGATTCGGTAAAATTAAAGTAAAAGCAGATCTTCTTTTAAGAATTATTTTAATGACAGCTAGTAGTAGTTTGTTACATTCGGCTGGACATGTTCTGTATTGCTAAATATGTTTTGCATCTTATCCAAACTAACCAGAGGCATAACTAGAACCTTCAGGGTCCTGGTGCAAGAAATCATAAAGGGTCCCCCTGATCCCTGGCCCCATGATGGCAAAACAGCAGGGCCTGATCGCAAAAGTGCAACCTTTGTGACCCTGGTAGTTCCACTGGTGTCAGTAGTTTTATTTTTGTTATTTTATTCGTTTATTAGTTTTGACCAATTTATTTTATTTATGTTTACAATTTTATTTTTTATATTTGAAAAATAATTTTTAGGAGCCCTGTTAGAGGGCTTTGGTGTGATATCAAGGGTCTAAACAGACCTCTAATGTTTTACCTTTGTGACAAAGAAGGAGAGTGAGGACACAGCCCTCAATCTCCATATCTGCAGTCTCAGCTACACAGAATGAATGGACAGGAAGAGCTCTGTACAGAGCTTCCGGTTCGTTTGAAGCATAGTAAACACAGTTTATTATAAGGAAGAAAAGGCAGATAAGCAAGGCTGCCTAAGGACCATAACCATTGAGCCACCGAAGTATGATTACTGAAACAAAATTCAACAAAATTAATTTGTTTTGTATTAAACTAGCACCTTGTCCCCATGTTGATGAGGACAAGGGCCTCTTCCCGACAACCCTGGCCGTTGGTTGTCGGGGTCTGCGGGCGGGGGGCTTATCAGAATCCGGGAGCCCCCTTTTATAGCCCCCTTTTTATTTAGCCCCCAGATCCCGGCCCCCCACCCTATGTGAATGAGTATGGGGTACATCGTACCCCTACCCATTCACCTGAGGGAAAAAAGTGTCAATAAAAAAAAACACTACACAGGTTTTTAAAGTAATTTATTAGACAGCACCGGGGGTCTTCTTCCGACTTCGGGGGTCTTCTCGCCGGGCTCCTCCGCTATCTTCTGCTCTTTTACCCTCGGCGTCTCGTCGGGGCTCACGTGGCTGGTTTCTTCGCGTGGCTCCCTAACGTCTCTCTTTCTTCTCCTAACTCTCTCCCTCAGCGGCGCTCCCTCTTCCTTCTCCTACCCTTACTGTACTCTTGTCTCTCTCTCCTCTTCGTCGGCGTACCCCTCGGTTTCTCCTCCTCTCTGGTGGATCAGTGCTCTCCTCGTTCCTCTCTCTTCCTCACTTCGCTCGCTGACTCCTTCCGTCTTTCTCCCTCGGTCTTGTTTCCTCCCGTCTGCGAAACTCCTCGTCGTTTTTAACGTCCCCCTTGTCTCTCGCTCCAACTACCGTTCACCCTACCCCTTTTCCGTCTCTTCTCCGAACTTTCGGTCCTCTGCTCCCGCGCGGCTCCGTGACGGCCCGGGTGCGAAACTTCCCGCCTTCTTAACTTCTCTTCTCCCACCTCGTTTGTCTCGCTCCGTTTCGCGCTCTTTCTCTTTCTCGGCTGGGCGCCTCCCCTGCTCGTCCGTACCTCCGCACCACTTTTTTACTAGCGGAGGAGCCCATCTTTCTCCTTTGTCGCCGCCGTCCGGGGGTCTTCTACCGACTTCGGGGGTCTACTTCTGACTTCGGGGGCCTTCTTCCGACTTCTCCCGCTCTTCGGTTCTTCTGCCAGGCTCCTCCGCTTTCTTCTTCCAACTCTTTTACTAGCGTTGGCCCGGTCTTCTCATTCGTTGCTGTTGCTGTCGCCGCCACCTTCTTCTTCTCTTCTTCCGATGTTGACACAATGCTCTCTCTTGCTGTAATGCCAGGGACAAGTTGCGCAACGACTTATATAGGCACAAGGGACGGGGTCACGTGGTGACCCTGCCCCTTATGATGTCACAGTCCCAGCATCCCCCGGGCTCGCTCGTCCCCACCCCCTTCCCTTTCTATTACTAGGGTAGGACCCACTAATTCGGGGTACTTTGTCGCAGTAAGTGGGCTTAGCACTATATAACCATATAGTGTGACCAAACCCCCGTATTTTTTGAATATGTTCAGGTATTTTTAACTAGCCCTGCAGGAAACGTCATTCTTGAATGTGTGCGCTGTAATATGTTCGCTATTGCTTGTTGGTCTTATGGCAGCACCATCTTGAATTTAAACGCATTGGTGAGTGCTTCCCAAATATGTCTTTGTATGTTGTAATAAACCCTGACCAGGTTTTTTTGGGTTAGAGCACCCCTCCCCCTCTTCATTACCTCTTATTTAGTGACCACCAGTGTATAGGAGGAATCCTTTCAGTTCTCCCACATAGAGGAGTTTGGCTCCCATGGTTGAGACGCAGGATCTTTCATTCTATTACTAGGGTAGGACCCACTAATTCGGGGTACTTTGTCGCAGTAAGTGGGCTTAGCACTATATAACCATATAGTGTGACCAAACCCCCGTATTTTTTGAATATGTTCAGGTGTTTTTAACTAGCCCTGCAGGAAACGTCATTCTTGAATGTGTGCGCTGTAATATGTTCGCTAAAGAAGGAGAGTGAGGACACAGCCCTCAATCTCCATATCTGCAGTCTCAGCTACACAGAATGAATGGACAGGAAGAGCTTTGTACAGAGATTCCGGTTCGTTTGAAGCATAGTAAACACAGTTTATTATAAGGAAGAAAAGGCAGATAAGCAAGGCTGCCTAAGGACCATAACCATTGAGCCACCGAAGTATGATTACTGAAACAAAATTCAACAAAATTAATTTGTTTTGTATTAAACTAGCACCTTGTCCCCATGTTGATGAGGACAAGGGCCTCTTCCCGACAACCCTGGCCGTTGGTTGTCGGGGTCTGCGGGCGGGGGGCTTATCAGAATCCGGGAGCCCCCTTTTATAGCCCCCTTTTTATTTAGCCCCCAGATCCCGGCCCCCCACCCTATGTGAATGAGTATGGGGTACATCGTACCCCTACCCATTCACCTGAGGGAAAAAGTGTCAATAAAAAAAAACACTACACAGGTTTTTAAAGTAATTTATTAGACAGCACCGGGGGTCTTCTTCCGACTTCGGGGGTCTTCTCGCCGGGCTCCTCCGCTATCTTCTGTTCTTTTACCACTTTTTTACTAGCGGAGGAGCCCATCTTTCTCCTTTGTCGCCGCCGTCCGGGGGTCTTCTACCGACTTCGGGGGTCTACTTCTGACTTCGGGGGCCTTCTTCCGACTTCTCCCGCTCTTCGGTTCTTCTGCCAGGCTCTTCCGCTTTCTTCTTCCAACTCTTTTACTAGCGTTGGCCCGGTCTTCTCATTCGTTGCTGTTGCTGTCGCCGCCACCTTCTTCTTCTCTTCTTCCGATTTTGACACAATGCTCTCTCTTGCTGTAATGCCAGGGACAAGTTGCGCAACGACTTATATAGGCACAAGGGGCGGGGTCACGTGGTGACCCCGCCCCTTATGATGTCACAGTCCCAGCATCCCCCGGGCTCGCTCGTCCCCACCCCCTTTCCTGACCAGCCTGGCTGCATGCTCGGATAAGGGTCTGGTATGGACTTTTGGGGGACCCCCACGCCGTTTTTTTGGCATAGGGGTTACCCTTAAAACCCATACCAGGCGACGGGCTCGCGAGGTGTCAATCTCGTAAAAAACCTGTAAAAAAAACCTGTAAAAAAAAATTTAAAGCATCGCCTATGGAGATTTTTAAGTACCGTAATTTGTGTAACATCATCTTTCACATTATACAAAAGAAATGTGTTGATTTTTTATTTTTTTACTAAACTTAGGCTATACCTATGTTTTCATATTGCAAATTTAGTACATAAATATGTATAACACCTGCAGTGTTCTTTTTTTAAACATATCTGACTACACAGATATTACTGAACTTTACATGACTATTCTCAGGTGATGATTCGCCCCTTTTTAACAAATAAACCACCAAGCTCCTCATTCACGCCCTTGTTATCTCTCGCCTTGACTATTGCAACTCCCTTCTCATTGGCTATCTCCTCTTCAGTCCATAATGAATGCTGCTGCCAGACTTATCCACCTTACCAACCGCTCAGTGTCTGCCAACCCTCTCCTCCAATCCCTACACTGGCTCCCAATCACCCAGCAAATTAAATTTAAAATACTAACCACAACATACAAAGCCATTCACAACTCTGCCCCGAGCAACATCACCAATCTTGTCTCCAAATATCACCCAAATTGTCCTCTCAGTTCTTCTCAAGAACTCCTACTCTCAAGCTCTCTCGTCTCCTCCTCCCATGCTCATCTCCAGGATTTCTCCAGAGCCTCCCCCATCCTCTGGAACTTGCTACCTCCACCAGTCCGGCTATCCCCTACTCTTGCTACATTCAGGCGATCCCTGAAAACTCATCTCTTCAGGAAAGCCTACCACGTCTCCAACTAATCTTTTACCACTTCCTTCAGCTCATTCCCCACAGTTACAACCTTATGTACCACCTGCCCCAACCTATTAGATTGTAAGCTCTTCTGAGCAGGGCCCTCTTAATCCTCTTGTATTTTATTGTATTATAACTGTATTGTCTACTTTTTATATTATAAAGCGCTGTGTAAACTGTTGGCGCTATATAAATCCTGTATTATAATAATAATAATAATGATGACACAAACCTTCACGAATTATGACCAGCTTCCTATTGACATACAGCTCTACAATAGAGACATTTGTATTTAGAGCAAAGTTTAATGTATGGCGTCATAAATGGTCTTGGTAATCAGAACACATAAATCCCTTATTCGGCACTACTAAACTGGGTCAGCATAGGTGGAGGGTATTTGAAGATGACGTATTGCAAGCATCTTACCAGTGTCTGTTTTCAGCTTTTCTCTCCTATAAAACATTACAAATCCATTGGGAGAAGACTTCATTAAAAGATGCAGTGTCCTGTTTAGCTGGAAAATGTATTTACAACACAAAAAACTGTAATCATAATGTCAGTACGGCGCTACTAATAGAAGCAGAACACGCTGCGGTGTTTGTAAACAAATGCATTATTTGCTGGAAAAATGAGTTTTCGCAAATAAGGGTGAAATTACATTTCCCTTTGTGACAAATAAATTAGATACACATTGAATATTTCAGAGTTCTCTTCCGCGCACACTGAGGCTCGCCTAATTCACCATTAAGACACAGAAATTAAAATATCACGTTCTTTTCCAGCCATATCTGCACCTGTACAGATTGTCTTGTACATACTGTACCTGTCACTTTTTTTAATTGAGGGAAAGAACTGAAATCCAATTTAAAGGTAGAGATATATAATATCCTTATTGCGCACACCGACACAGCAGATGTTAACAGATTTGTTCCACCAGCATGGAAACGGCTTCACATTTTACAAAGTAATTTGTTAAGCTAAAGAAGACCTGTCATGGAGAATAAAATAAAAAAAATGCCATTAAATGCAATTATCAGGGAAAGTAAAGTCAAGTACATAAATGGCAGTCATCTGTACCATCTTCTTTTTGTGGATGTTCAGTTTGGGAGGATAAAAAGAAAGTTCTATGTAAAAGTTTGATCCTGTAACAAGAACTGGAACTTAATGCTGCCTGTGACATTTCTTTTTGTTGTGAATGCAGACTAGACATTGTGCAAGTTTCTTAATAAGATATTCTATAGATGGATCTACAGAATACCCTAAGAGACTTGCACTTGTCATCGGCCCAATAAGTACAATGAAGTGACTAGCCTCAGGTGATACACACAGATGAAACAACTCCTCCTACAAAAGTGTTACCTGTTTATTTGCAGCCATCTCTTCTCTATAGCCTTCTAAAACACACAGATCAAAGGCTATTTGTCAGCTCCAGCAGGCAGGGACCTGACCTCATACACTGCACAGCATAGAGCAGGAGGCTGAGTGTAATCTGAGACCTAAGTGGAGGGAAAATACACACACCCCTCACCACAGTCTCTTTGGGAAACAGCCGAGTCAGGCCTTCTGTGTTCTAGAGGGGAGGCAGGGCCTCCCCCCGAGATTCTGTAGTGTGGATTTTAATGCTCAGAAGGGACTCATTCAGTTAGCAGGACGGAAGAGAAAGGAGACCAAAATTACAATTGGTGCTTTGGATTAAGGCTAGTACACACCACTAAGGTATATGCTCTTTTAAATTTCTATTTCTGAGATTTACAACCACTTTAAGTGGCCCTATTAGTAATAACTGCAAGTTTTTTGTTTTTTTTTAGACCTCCCTGTTTCTTTTGAGTACTCTGTGACATAAATAAATTACCTGTTGCTTGCAGCTAATAGATCTGTTATTTTCCACTTCTTTTAAGAGGTCAAACCATCAGCAAAAGTGTCAGTCACTGCATCATATTTTTTATTTTGCCCTTATTTATGCTTTGTTATTACATTTCAAACAACAAACACTGTACACCTCTATGTATTCTTTAAAACACCTTTCCTTTAAACGTGTTAAACTTTTCTATATCTGCTTGACTTTTGTCTAGCATCCAGCTTCAAAGGTAGAAAGAGCCAGATTTACTGTTAAGCACAGGAGCAAAGAGAATCCATATAGTTATTGGCCATATGTTTTTTTCCCATCAGCAGAAAAACAGTCAGACTATTTACACATTGCCACAGCATTGAAAGCCAGCTTGGCACCAGTAAAGCAAGAAAATGTTCTGTGTAAAGAAAAAAAGTGATCCAGCGGAGCGTTGCTGCTTTGGATGCCAAAGGTTGTGTGCCTACAGGCTCCAGAGAAGAGAATTCAGCCCTGTAAATGACAATTGGCCTTATAAGACTTTTATACAGCTGAAGCTTTGCTGCCCATGGCAGCAGATGGGATGTAAAATATTTTTCAGGCCACAATGACATCTACTGACAGTCATTAAATGTTCTTAGTTTCTTTACCACTACCGATTTCTGAATTTATCTTTTCACCAAGATACATGTTTTACCAGCTCAACTTTATATGTCCCTACCTGCAGAGATGTGATGAATTTGTTTTTATCTTTTCCATCCTTCTAGAAATGCACAAATACTTGCTTTTTGCTGCTTCGTCACAAAATCCTTCCTACAATGCATTTATCATCAGTATATTCCTGTATCAGCACGTGTTTGATAAAGATGGGACCCATGGTTTATATACCATATATTCATATAAAAAGAATGCTTATCACTGCATCACATTGCTGTTCTAATGCTGTTTTAAAATCAACAAACAAGTTGGTGAATTCTTCTTTACGGGTTGCGACATACTTTGTAATGCTCTGTTCACCTATAAATGTCTCCTTTTCCCTTGCTTTGTAATGTTGAAAACCTTCAATTAAGATTTATTGAAATGAAAATCAACAAACAAGTGATACATTTCCAATGCTCATAGGCCTTTCCAAGTGTTTACCTCAAAGAGAAACTTTGGTCTGTCTGACCTTCAAGTCCTAAAGTCTGTTTGGCATTTTCTTAACTCCTTTTTTACAGTTGGATATAATATTGGCTAGAATTTAAAGACACGGCTTTTAAGGGATATCCCTCTGTAGTTTACATGGTCTAGGGCCCAATGCTTAAAGATACAGCATCACCTTGATCATTCAGAGCACAGTAACAGTGCTGCACCAGTTATTACCAGCACACCCTTGTCTTTCCTGCTTCAGGCACAGGTGATGGCAAAACCTGGTGTTTCCAGGTTTGGGTTAACACGTGGTCTCCTTCCATGTGACAATTAGGGTTGCTTTACTAAAACTAGAAAGTGCAAAATCCGGTGCAGCTGTGCATGATAGCCAATCAGCTTCTAACTTTAGCTTGTTCATTTAAGCTTTGCCAAAAAAAAAAAATCTGAAAGCTGGGGCATAGGAAAGACACATATAAGGGAGGTAATAGTGCTGCTGCAAACCCCAAATAGTGAGATTTCCTTGTATTTACTGTTGAGTCTTAGGGGCACAAAGTCAAAGGAAGTCTCCCCAATAGTACACAGACATAAAAAAAAAATAACTGATCAACTAACAATTGTTATAGATTGTTGCATTATCAATAAACAACTTGATGATTCTGCGATGATCTGCGATCAGATGTCAAACATTGTTCTAGTGGTATAGTCTTAGCTAGCAATGGAAAAAAAAAAGAAGCAGCTCTTGCTGACACAACTTCCATGTTTACTCTCATCTTTTTATATAATCATGTTCGATTTAGTCAAAATATACTGTAGATAACAGTTTTAAAAGGTTTCACTTCCTTGGCAGTTAGTAAAAGAAATACCGTTCCTATAATAACTATAATGGTGGGATCAATAGACTGTTAGATTATAATTTTTTTTATTTTTTACTGTGCTCCATTTTGTTTTGTGCCGAAAAAAATATCAACTGCTTCCTCCTTTTTATGCTCCAATGCTTGATTGGTGACCATGCGTGTATAATAATAGGCTCAGCTCAGCTCTTGTCTGTGGGAATCCAATCAGTAAACCAAACAAAGCCACAAGCCAAGAGCTCTTCTTTAGACAACATTGATTAGAGACAATTTTCTTCTCTTGCATGGAGAAAAAAAAATCACTGAAAATATAATGAAAATTAAGAGTAGCCCAGCAGTACCCAATCAATGTTTCACCTGCTTCACTGGGCTTCTGTCTGTCTTAAAGGGATGTTTCATTTTCAACCTATTTCAAATAAATACTTATTTGAAAATATAATTGTGGTACTGTTCAAAAAAGACTTTCTAAAATTGGCCTGTCACCTACCAATAGTGATACTCATGGAAACTGATTCTTACATTTTTTCTACTTATTATGTGTGCATCCCATTTTAGTAATATCACTAGTGTCTTGGATTGGATTAAAGTGACTGTGCTACCTGTGTGTATATGTAGCCGACAGTGGACTAGTTACCTTGTTCCGCAGACCACCCCCCGTTATTCTCAATCTATTCCAATGTCCCTCTAGTGACTGATATCATATCTTGAGCCAAGCAGGGAGGATTATGGGACTAGTAGTCTCTTAAGCAGCCATTCTGATGTTGTGATATTACCCCTGGACTACACATCCCAGAGGTCCCTCTGCAACATGAACAGATACCTGGGAGGAACTATGAAAGGGCCAGCAGATCCGCCCGCGCTCTTTTCTTCCTGGGCCTGACCGAGTGAGCACCTCTCTGCTGCTAGGCAAGTGGGCTGTGGCTTACCACGGAGTGATTGAGTGACTCCAGCCCGGCCCCGGGGGGCCCAACTCTGCTTGCTGTTTGTGAGACATCCCCGCGCCATCATCTCATGAGACGGATCCAATGATCGCCCGTGTCCAGCAGCTGGTTGGTCACCTCTGTTCGTCTCCCAGAATGACATCTAATCCTTACCTGGTTATCTTGATTGAACACTGTGTACAGACACCTTGCCCATGGAAACACTTTATTGTATTACAAGCAGTGTGTGCTCCAGCAGGAAGACTAGAGGGACAGTGTCACCGATGTATGCATTGTCACTGCTCACCATCCTTGTGGCCACCCCAAATGGTGAGAGGACAGTGCATGCATTCTTGATCAGTAGCCACTGCGTGGCAAAAAGAAGCCAAGCTCCCCTGACTCTGTTTTGTGTGCAGCGGCTGCAGCATTGCCAACGTTGAGTTCCACCTAGTGGGAATATCACAAATGAGGCGATGGTGGGCAAATTGCATTCCCTGGCATTGTATGACCGGCTGAAATGACCACAGACTTTTCTGGCCAGCCTCAGGAGATCTTGTAAGCCTGGGTACCTGGTAAAGAAATGCTGAACCACCAAATTCAGGACATGTGCCAAACATGATGGGTCAAGTGTCCCTGTCTAAGGGCAGAGAGTAGGTTGGTGCCATTGTCACATACAACCATTCCTGGCTGAAGCTGGTGTGGTGTCAACCACCTCTGAGCCTTCCCCTGCAGAGCTGACAGAATCTCTGCCTCAGTGTGGCTCCTGTCCTCTAGGCAGACCAACTCAAGCACTGCATGGAAAATTTTAGCATGACTGCTTGCGAAGCCCCTTGAGCAATTACGGAGCACTGCTGGTTCAGAGGACAAATCTGCAGAAGAGGCCACAGAGGAAGAAGAAGAGGAGGGGGTGGAGTAGAGAGCTGTGGCAGAATCACCACTAGCATTTTGGAGGCGTGGTGGCGGAACAAGCCCCAACAACACTGAACCCTGTCCTGCATCCTTCCCAACTGCCAGCAGAGTTACCAAATGCGCCATGAAGGAAAGGTAACGTCCCTGCCCATGCCTGCTGGACCATGAGTCAGCGATAATATGAACCTTACTGCTGACCGCCCTGTCCAACGAGGCCAAAACATGCCGTTAGAGAGCCTGAATGGCCTTTGGTGAAAAGAAATGGCGTTTTGGAACCTGCCACTGAGGTACAGCACATTCCACAAATTCACAAAAGAGAGCAGAGTCTACCAGCTGAAAAGACAGCAGTTGCAGTGCTAGCAATTTGGCCAAGCTAGCATTTAGACACTGAGCATGTGGATTGCTGGGACCAAATTTATTTTTATGGTTCAGCAACTGGGGTAGGGAAATTTGCCTGCTAAAATCAATTGGTGGCATGCTGCTAGCAGATTGGCTGCAAGTAGTTGTGACACCAATTTCTATACCTTCATTCCTGCAGGTTTTTGAGAGGACTGGAGGTATAGTAGGTTTGGAGATCCCAGATGAGGAGCAAGGAGAAGTCCACCTTTTTCTATGATGTGGGTCTTTCAAGTGCTGTTGCCAATGGACTGCATGACAGGTTGTCATATGTCTGGTCAAGCATGTGATGCCCAAGCGGCTGCTGTTCTTGCCACGCTTGATCCGCTTCAGACATAGGTTGCAAACAGCAACGGTGCGGTCTGCTGCACACATGTCGAAAAAAGACCCACACCAAGGAACTTTTAAAAGTCAGCTGGGAGTCAGCAGTGCCCTGTACCTGCGGAGCTCTGGGGTTTGATGCAATAGGGTGGCTGCCCTTAAGCTGCCCCCTGTAGGACATCCTGCCTCTTCTCTCAGGCACCCAAGTACAGTCAGTGACCTCATCATTCCCTCCCTTCTTGTCACTGGAGCAAACTTGACAGTATGCTGCAGCTGGGGAACTTGACTGACAGTTTCTTGTCCTTCTGTGGCACCCTCTCTCTAAGCTCACGTTACTCCCTTCCTCAACCTGTGAACCAACATCAGAGCCTTCAAATCTCTGGGCATCCTCCAACAGCATATACCGACACTGTGGTTGAATATTTCTTGGGACTCCTTTGTGCATGATGGTGGGGCTACAGAAGGAGTGACAAGGAACCGGTGGATTAGGCCACTTTGGCAGCTGCATTGGAAGGCAAACTACTCTGAGCCTGGGTGGCAGAGGATGAGGAGGATGAAGACGGCTTTGTTATCCACTCCACCATCTCTTCTGCATGTTGTGGCTCAATAAAGAAAGAAAAAAAGGACAAACGTGCCCCAAGGCCACCTGCAAAGGTTGCACCATGTCCACGACCACTACTGTTGACTGTAAACATAGAGGCTGCTTGCCCCTTTTAGTGGCCTGTGAGCGCTTGCCTCTCCTGGGCGGCCTTCTAGATATGATGTCTTTTTTGTTTTGCAACACCACATTACACTGTATTATATACTGTGTACACCACCTGAAGTGTATTAGAAACTATACACCACCAAATGCACTGTAGATATAGGCTTGATTGAATGTAGAGTATATATTGTAAGATTGTGGCTTTCAGACTCAGTAGGTGCATTTTCCAGTGAATATGCCAGTACAAAACTGTATTTTTAAGGGCCTGGTAGTTCACAAAGACATCAGTACCCACGCAGGGTGGTTCCACCATTACTGTATCTTGCACACTCAATACTTTAGCCTCCTGGCTTACATTTTTCCCATACGGCTGATTCAGGCCTTTAGTCTGCTCCTCAGACCCAAAAGAGTTTCCTAGAGTTAAGCTCTATCCTAGCTCACTGTTGATCAGTGCCTTGCTGCTCTGTCACCAAGTATGTCTGCCTCCTGCAGACATGCAAACTCTGGCTGCCCCCTGCAGCCTCTGACTCCTCTTAGAGGAATGGGAGTCCACCTGACTCCCATGCACACACTTCCTGTCTGTTGGGTGGAACCCTGAGCCATAGCCAGGTCAAAACTAAATAGCCCAGCACACAGCTGTGCAATCAGCGTGCCTTTCTCTCCAAAATCTGGCGTAAACCAGCAATCCTCAGGTAGCACAGGGTCCTACCACCACAATACATATATTTACTAGACTATATATATATATATATATTAATACACCACCTGACGTGTATTAAAAACTGTACACCGCTGAATGCACTGTAGATATAGGCTTCATTGGAGGCAGAGTGAGTATATATATATATATATATATATATACTGGACTGTATATTTATATTAATACACTGCCTGAATATAGCGTAAACACTGAATAGTCTATGCTAAATGTAGAGTATATATATATATATATATAAACACTGTGTGTATATATATATATATATATATATATATATATATATATATATCAAATACACTGCCACTAACTGAATAACCTGCCTGCTTAATCTAACTCAACACTACACACGGCCGCTATGTAAGCAGCCTTATATAGTGTGGGGTGTAGACTTAGTCCCCATGAGCCATGATTGGCCAAAGGCCAATTATGGCTCTCTCAGCAGAGCGCGCTGTGATTGGCCAAGCATGCAGGTCAGGTGCATGCTTTGGCCAATCATCATACAATAATGCACTGCGATCATACAGCAAAAGCTCCGCCTCCATGGGAGGCTCCCGCCGAGTGATGCTTCTTCTCGATGACAGCTGTTATATAGCTGAGGGTCGGGCCACTCGGTGATGTAAACAGGCGACCCCATCTTCCTCTGGTATACATTTTGCTGTGGTATTGTTCTAAAAATGGGAAAACTGTGCCACTTTACAGGCATACTATAGACACCCCCCAGGCATTTTATTTAAAGGAATATTTAATTGTTATTGTTTCACTTTAAGCATTATTATCACTGCTCCCGAAAAAAACGGCCATTTTTAAAACTTTTTTTTGCATCGATACAAGATAACTTGCATATAAGCCTTTAAAATTATCACTTTTGATTTTTCATGTTCGTGTCCCATAGACTTTAATGGTGTTCTTGTGTTCGTAGAAATTTTTTGCCTGTTCGCAAGTTCTGGTGTGAACCGAACCGGGGGGTGTTCAGCTCATCCTTACTTATTTTCTATACAAGGTAGTCACAAAAGTCTTGCAGTAGTTATCCAAGGAAGTGTCACTTCTTTGGCAGTGCATGTTATAGCAACTGAAAAGATTGTAGGATTATGTAATTCACCTTTTTTACTGTTTTACAGATTATTGAACTACAAATAAAATACCTTTCTATGAATCACTAGTGAAAAATATGTGTGACCCTTTTTATTTAATATTAACAAAGCTATATGTTAAGCACTATGGAGAGACCAGAAATGTTTAAAACCTTTGCTTTTTTGGTGGTTGAAATAGAAAATGATCAATGCCACCATGAAGCAAATCTTTACCTAATCTAGTACCTAAGTCTATGTTATCTACTTACTCAGTGTTATTATATCAGATGCCCAGAATACATGAATCCTCTGAAATACACTTTCTTACTAAGTTGCCTAAGTAGGCAGCCTTTCCCCTACCCCTCCCAATCTCCCATGCTTCTCTAATGGCATGTAGAGCTGCCCATCCTAGAAACAAGTGAATGGTAAAGGCTAGGGAATTAGGAGAAGGCAGGGCTAAGCTCTTGACTCAATTGGCCCTTGATGTAAGTGTATTACAGAGCATTTAGACATTCTGGACATCCTGGATACATTCGCTGGGGAAGGACCTGATGGGCAGGCACTTGGAGGTACCTTCTGTATGCTGATTGCTAGCGCTAGTGCTGAGTTCTAGATTATATAACACACATCAGGGTTGTTTTAAAAAGAAGCTATATTGATTTGGGGTCATTAAAAACATACAAGAGACATCACAAAAGTTCATGACCCGACACGGAAAAAGTGACCGCACAGATATGAAACTTATCCTCACACTAAGTTATACTTCCAGATATCCAGCGCTGAAAATGGTGCATGTGCACCTTATGTTTTTCTTATGCTCCTTGTTAACAGTTGGCACCCCCCACAGTGCAGTTGAAAATGTAGAAAGTGGAAGAGTGTCCCATCAGTGAGAAAAGTGATGGCAACAGTCTTCTGGGATTCCAAGGGTGTGCTGCTGCAAGGAGTGCATACAAAACCTTATAGTGCACATGTGCCATTTTCATGGCTGTACATCTTTAAGAGTGGCTTGGTGCAGTGTAGACATGTGCAATTTGTTTAGTTCCGAATTCGTTTTTTAACAAATTTTGACAAATTCGTTAATTCCGAATTTTCGAATTTTTCAATTTCCGAAATTTCCGAATTTCCGAATTTCAAAATTTGCGAAATTACGAATTTCTGAAATTTCCGAATTTCTTTGAATTTACGAAATTACGAATTTCCAAATTTTGAATTTTCGGATTTCCGAATTTCCGAATTTACCAATTTTGGATTTTCGAATTTCTGAATTCCGAATTTCGGATTTTCGGATTTTTGGAATTCCGAATTTTCGGAATTCTGAAATTCAAAAATTTGAAAATTCGAAAATCAGAAAAAAAAGAAAGAAAATCTGTTTAATTCTAAATAATAACTAACTATTAAATTATAGGTATTGGAATTCCCTTTCAAATTTGTCTGTTATTGAACGTAACGAGTACGAATTTATCCGAAGTTACGAATTATCTGAAATAACGAATGCCGCATCTAACCAAATGGAACGTAACGATCTAATAATAATAAATAACAATAATAATAAAAAAAACTTAACAAAACAAGAAAATTCTGCGAGCCTTAAAGAACCCCCTACCAACCTGCCACTATCAAGCTGCAAACGTTAAACACGTCTCATACGTTTCTGCACATTAAACACAAAATTAAATATACGCTGCACTGGAATGGCTATGCACTAGATAATCTGTATCTTAATCTATGGTTATAGATCCACAAGAATATAACAATATGCATAAAATAGTAAACATACAACTGGTGTAAAGTGCAAGTGCAAAATATAGCAAAAACAAATAATGTGCACAAAATCTGTAAACGCACAACTAAAACGCATAGATAAATATAAAGTGCACAAGTGCCAAAAAAACTCTGTGAAGTTATATGGACCCTTTAGAGTTACAAGGTGCCATGCACAATAACACTCGAAAAAATAAAAGAAAATATCTATAATAATAATATTAGATGAAAAAAGTGCTAAATGCATACATATGTGATAGCAAACATGTATAAAAGATTTATAAAAAAATGCAAGTGCATAAACCACACAAGTGTCTCTATATTATTAAAAAAACAGTTCTTTGTGGCAGCCTGTCCTAGGCTGTGATAAGAACCACAAAATGTTGATTGATGTGAGACAAGATGCAGGTGATGTGATCATACTATTGACATGCTTGTTACTTCCAACCGTGGCTCTGAATCATGCATAGGTGAAATCCGGGAACCCCTTATGGTAATAAGCTCACCTCAGAGCGTGTGACCAGCTTTTACACTGAGTCAAAGCACGCATATGAACCACTATAGAGTTCTCAGCTGTTTCACTGGATCAGTAGTATCCTCAGTGCAATGATCTCAGAGGCACATGAAGAAAGAAAAAGACTAATAGTGCAATACCGTTTTACAAAATTTAATAGACAAGTTAAAAAACATTCCCCCGCCGGGGTACTCACATGTGTAAGGTGCGTCAGTGCACCATACTTCATAAGACTCAATAAAATACTGTAAACAGTATGGGTATGGCTTGTATCCCCTCCAGGCAGGTGTATTGTCTCTCGCTCCTTCCTGGCCCCTCCCCTACGCGTGTCGATACTCAGGGTGTGGCGTATCTTCCTCTTCTCCTCCTGAAAAATTATTATATTTATCCAATCTTTGTATTACAAATAATCATTTAATACATGGCATAAATAGGATTCCCTGAGCTGTAATGTTTTTCTAAAGAGAGCACAAAGCAGTAGAGATATTCTTTTACACGCATTGTTACTGAATGAAACTTCAGGCAGAACTGTAAAGAGGGAGAGTGATGTGGTTATCTACCCTGACTTATTCACACCTTTCCTTTAAACAGTAGGCTTTTCATATTAGAGACGTTAATGAAAATCATGGTAGTAAGCATAAAGCTTATTTTCCTGGCTGCGTAATATTCATGTTCCATATATTATACTTACCTGCCTAAAAAAGAAAAATATTAGAATTGTTTAGTCTTGGCCATAGAAAATAAAGAAATAAATTATGCACAAAACCACCACACATTTCTTTTTACCATTTCAAGACCGGACTATTTGACCTCCTTCCTGCACAGGCCAATTTTTAGTTTTCAGCGCGATCACACTTTGAATAATAATTACTCAGTCATGCACAGTGTTGGTCATCTTACTTTAAAAAAGTAATTTAGTTAAGTTACAAATTACTTCCCCCAAAAAGTAATTGCGTTAGTAACTCAGTTACTACATTGGAAAAGTAATTAGTTACGCAGCAAAGTAACTGACTTTTTTTTTTAAATATTCTATATGTGTAACTAAGGGGTGGGTCTAGTATTACTGTAACCAAGGGGCGCATTTATTATTGTTATATATCGTGTAACCAAGGGGCTGCTCTATTATTACTCTAACCAAGGGGCAGTTCTGTTATAGCGTGTAAGCAAGGGGCAGGTCTATTATTATTATATCGTGTAAGGGGTGGATTTCTACAGAAGAGGGCAAATGTTAAATTAATGGGCAGAGCTCGATATATAACAATAATAATAAATGCGCCCCTTGGTTACAGTAATACTAGACCCGCCCCTTAGTTACACGATAGACGCCCCTTGCAGAGTAGCACGAGCATCATGAGGGTGCGGCATCACCTCGTACAATTACATGTTAACTGCGCCTGCGCTGTGTAGAGTTCACTCAGAGCTGTTTAGGTTCGGCAATTTTCGGAAGCTCCGTAGTCCTTCGTACTGTGCAAGCGCTGCGCCTGCGCAGTACAGGGTGTCCTTATCCGGCGGGGGAACTTTTTTGGCAGGACACCGGAATTACACTACTGCCATCTAGTGACGGTAGATGTAATTGGGGTAACTAAGCCAAAGTAATGGGAACTAAGTTACCATGAGGGGAAAAGTAATCAGTTAGATTACTAGTTACCCTGTAAAGTAACTGAGTTACGTAACTCAGTTTATTTTAACTCAGTTACTTACATCACTGGTCATGCAACACTGTACCCAAATTAATTTTATATAATTTTTTTGAGACATATAGAGCTTTCTTTTGGTGGTATTAAAACACAACAACACCATAAATAATCTTTTTTTCATACATTTAGGACAGAATGTATTCTGTTAAGTTTCTTTGGTAAAAATAACCCAAATCAGTATATATTATTTAGTCCGTTTGAAAGTTATAGAGTCTACAAACTATGGCATATACAGTATTTTTAAATTGAACAGCCCTGATGTACTGACTGCCTACCTCATTTCTTGAGGCCCAAAAATGCTAGGACAGTACAAATATCCCCCAAGTAACCCTTTTTCAGAAAGTAGACAGCCCAAGGTATTTAGAACGAGGCATGGTGAATTTTTTGGGAAAATTAATTCATAAATACAATTCATTTTTTTTCACAAAGTTGACAGTTTAACCTATTTTTCACACATACACAGGCATATTTATACAACATTTATACAACAATGCAGGAAATATATATATATATATATATATTTCTTACATATATATATATATTTTTTTTTTTTACGCAAAGTTGTCATTTAAAACATTTTTAATACACACCATGGGCATACTTAGAATTACACCCCAAAACACATTTTGCTATGCCTCCCAAGTATGGCATAACTGTATGTGTGAGACTATTTTACTGCCTAGTCACATAGAGGGGCCCAAAATCTAAGGAGCACCTTAAGGCGTTCCAGGGGCATACACATCTAATTTCCTGACTACCTATCACATATTTGGAGGTGGCGGTGATTAGGACCACTGTTGCTGGTTGCACTGGTCTGGTGACACTGTGGACTAGTGTGGCAGCAATCAAGAACACTGCTTTTAGGAACACTGCTGATAATTTACCTTTGTCTGTTAATGCTGCGACTGATGTGGAGGTAATAAGGAACACTTTTGCTGGCATACACTGGTCTGGTGTGGTTGCAATCAGGAATACTGATTCTAGCTATACTGGTTTGGTGACACTGTAACTAATGTGGTGGTGATCAGAGGCACTGTGACTGGCTGCACTATTAGGGCTTATTCACACATGAGGTCGGGGATGGTTGGGCATGGGCCTTGCTGTAGAGCCACGGTTTTGTTGCCCCTCAACCACTAGCCCCTTTAGCTGCAGAGGCAATGGCCTTGGGGCAGAGGCAATGGCCTTGGGTGTACACATGCCACAGCTGCAATGTTTTTCTTTGCAGCTGTGGCAGGAAATACAGTATAACCCTGTAACCATGCTGATAGCTACCCATTCAAGTGAATGCTAGCAAAAATCCTCTTACTCTTCCAAATCCTCCCTCCTTCTCATGCTCAGAGGGAGGATGATGTCCCTTGAGTCATGGTGAAGAGCTGGGAGGTCCTGAAGTGGCATGCAGGGAGATAGTTCCCTCCTGATGTAGGTGCCAGCAAAGAGTTTCATCAGTTCCTAGCAACAAATGACTACAAAGAAGATTGAAGTGAGAAAGAGAGGGGGGGAACAGAGAGCCCAAGCATGTCTTGCTGACAGGAATGCTCACTGGGTGCAGTGTATGAGAGCACGTATTGCACCTATTGAGGATACTGCCACAGAGTGGAGCCCACTGTCAGAAATCCTGCCCAGATCTGTGGGACCAGGGACTTACTTGAAATCCCACGGAATCCTCTACAGTTTAGAGGTATGAGATTGTGAGGAGGGGGCTGACCAAAAAAGCAGTAAAGCTGACCCAAAAGCAATAGTAATGATAAACCACAAAGTAGCAAACAAGGTGTTTGTACCACAACAATGACTGGCCACATTTATAAATCTTTTGGCAAGTGAACTGGTAAACATATATGTATTTCAGCTGTGTGTTTACCTCTTTGTCTGGAGTTCAACTTTATCGTATTACCATAATTGGCACAAAACAAGATATAACATTTGTGTTTGTAAATTATCGAATTTGCATTTGTAAAACAACACTAATGGGGAAAATGGAGGCAACTAGGAGATCTCGCCTACTCACAAACAATGTCATATTGATCAGCTTTTTTGGCTTATTCCTGATTTGTTCTTATTGTAAATTCAGTCTTGGCCTAAGAACACAGGCAGGTTATAGACAAGAACAATGAAACCCCTGCGTCTACAAAACTGGTAATGTCCCAAATACATAAAAGTGTCTGCAGCATTGGGGAAACCTATGCTAGTGAGCTACGATGTGGTGAATAAAACAATCAGCCTTATGTTTATGCAAGCATTCAACAGGTTTATTGTAAAGGGAACCTGTCATGGAGAAAATTACCTTGTGTGAAATCTTGGATGGATGCAACCAGTATATGTCTCATGAGCCTCATACTTGTTTTGAGACAGTAAAGCTAAATCAATTATTTTTCCATGGTAAGGGGAAGGAAGCTCTCTTTTTCATTAAAAAGTGGAAGCAGAGAACAATGTCTATAGTGGAAAATAGCATTAGAAAGATCAAGGAAATTTTAGAACCATGTAAGGATACAGCTGATTTAAAAAAATCTGAACAAATAAAGAAATATATGGCACAGAAAGATAATGAGAACAAACAGAGGGAAATTGGCAACTTTCAAAGGGACTGTAATGATTATAAAACTAAGAAGGTTTTTAAGTGGCAGGAACAAATCACAGAGAATGAACCGAGTTCTACATACACCCCACCAGAGCGATTCACATACGCTGAGGTGGTGCAGAACACTCTAAAGACTCCTAGAGATAGGCAAGAACACCACAAAGAAGTTAATAAAACCTCAAATGTACCCACTATCAAAAACCTTATCATAACAATCAACCCCAATATAATAACCAACCATAAAGAGGACCTGGGAGGCCTCAATATAATGGAAATTACCATCAGGGTCACAATGGAGATGGAAGGAACTGGGGCTATAATCAAAACCAAAGACCATGGCAACCCCAACACGGAGGATACAAAAACACACAAAGACAATATGGAGGTAGGGGAAATCAGGGAAATTCACCCAGACCATGGAGACCATATTATAATGTTTACACTCACCCACAGAGGGATTTAGATAGACAGCTTAAAAAAAATAGGGATTTAGATAGATAGCATAAAAAAAATCATAGTGGACTGCCTTGGGTTTTGTTTAGGGCACAACTATTTTCGGTACCAGAACAAATATTATTTACAAATTAAGGGGGTTGTTATGGGGGTTAGATTTACCCCAAGCATAGCCAACTTGTATATGGCCAAATGGGAAGAAGAGGGAATATTACACAATCCACCCTATCAGTTGACACTATACAAAAGATTTATAGATGACCTAATATTGTTCTGGGAAGGTAATGAGGATGACCTAAACACATTTGTTTTGGGTATGAACACAAATAGTAAAAACATCACACTCTCATGGGAATTTAGCTACAAAAATATCCACTTTTAGGATCCCAATAATTAACCACTTCAGCTCCGGAAGATTTGTCTGCTTAATGACAAGGCAATTTTTTGTGATACGGCACTGCGTTGCTTTAACTGACTATTGCGCAGTCATGCGACGCTGTACCCAAACAAAATTTACATCCTGTTTTCCTCCCAAATAGAGCTTTCTTTTGGTGGTATTTTATCACCTCTGCGGTTTTTATTTTTTTTGTGCTATAAACAAAAAAAGAATGCCAATTTTGAAAAAAAACACAATATTTTGTACTTTTTGCTATAATAAATATCCCCAATTTTTTTTTTAAAAAGCAAATTTTTTCCTCAGTTTAGGGTGATATGTATTCTACATATTTTTGGTAATAAATATCGCAATAAGCATATATTGATTGGTCTGCACAAAAGTTATAATGTCTACGAACTATGGGAAAGATTTGTGGTATTTTTATGGCATTCTTCTTCTTCTTATTTTTTTTACTAGTAATGGCGGTGATCTGCAATTTTTATCGGGACTGCGACATTATGGCGGACAGATCAGACACTTTTGACACATTTTTGGGACCATTGACATTTATACAGCGATCAGTGCTATAAAAATGTTCTGATTACTATGTAAATGTCACTGGCAGGGAAGGGGTTAACACAAGGGAGCGATCAAGTGGTTAACTGTGTTCCCTCGTGTGTTTTCTAACTGTAGGGGATGGAACTGACTATAAGAGATGATAGATAGTGGTTCCTAGTTAGTAGGAATAGACAATCTGTTTCCCCTCTCCTCACAGAACAGGGATTTGTGTGTTTACACACACACGTTCCTGTTCTGGCTCTTGTGCTTGTGATCGTGCATGGCTGGTGGTCATTGCGACTGCCGGCCATGCTCATTGGCACCCCCACAGTGCAGCGGGCACGTGCCTCCAGCGGCATGCATGCGCCTGCTATCCCCACTTAAAGGGCCAACGTACAGCTACGACGGCTCGCGGGAACGTGCTGACCTGCCGAAGTATAATGACGGCGGCTGGTCGGCAAGCGGTTAATAATGAGAACAATAATATACCAACATAAACGTATTTTAAAATGACCGATAGAAATTCCTACTGTACATACCCCAGAATAGCTGTCACCACAGACCCTGGCTGGTGAATGTACCAAGAGGACAATTCCTCAGGATTAAAAGGAATTGTACAAAGGAAAATTACTATGAAGAACAATCTATGGAGATGGCTAGTAAATTTATCAGCAAAGGGTATGATTAAGCTGTCATAGAAAAAAATAGATATGAAGTTAGACAAATGGAAAGAAATCTATTATTAAGAGATAAATAAACACAAGAAAATAGGGAACAACCTTTAGCTATGATTATGGATTACAACCTCCAGTATAAACAAGTGGAAAGGATTATTGAAAAATATTGGGACATATTGAAACATGAAGATGCCCTCAAAGATCTCATCCCAGAAAAGCCCAGGTTCATATATAAAAAAGCTACCAATCTAAGGGATAGATTTGTAAAAAAAAAGGTAGTGGAACCCCCAACAGCTAATAAAATAACTTTGTTGGATGAAAAAGGCTTTTATGCCTGTAGTAGATGTTACAGCTGTAAAGCAACTACCAGCAATATAAAAAAGTGCATCACATTTTTTAATAAACAGAACAAAAAACAATACACACTACAGGGATTTTATAACATGCAATACGGAGGGGTTGTATATGCCCTTGTATGCCCATGCAGCATGATTTATGTAGGGAGGACAAAAAGGGCCATGCATGCAATAATTAAGGAAAACGTGTACCAAATAACAAAAGGAAAAAAGTAACACTATTTATACCAACATTTTAGAACGCAACATAATAGGCAGGTATCGGGAATTGCATTTTGGGGATTGAAAAAGTACAAAAGACACTGGTGTAGTAATGATATCAGGACACCCAGTCAGAGAGAATCATGGTGGGTGTATTAATTAGGTTCTTTAGTGTCCAGAGGTTTAAACAAGGAATTTGATTTAAATTTCTTCCTGTCCATATATTAATATTCCTGTTTAATCAATTTTAATGATATTTTTTTTAAATTTGAATACAATGTTTTTTTGTCACACCATATGTGTGATGGTGGGAATAATACACCAGTGAATACCCTTAAGTGCATATATCTGGAGGATGGTTATGATGCCGGAAAGCATGGGGTGTTTTTCCTTTTTATTTGTATTTTTTCTATTTCTGTTCCTACTTTAGATTATTCTCATATCCCATTTGTATTTACATGATCAGCTTGTAATAGTTGAGGCTAAAAAGAGTACAGCTGGACAACTGTGGTATATATATTGAATAAACTAAGGAAAAATTGCCACTTTTCTTTTAGGGAGGCTACAACAAAATGACAGCAATCGTTTTTATATGTATACCAGGATTTACACCCTGGAATATAAGATTAATAGGGAAACTACTGCTGGGGTGAATTAAAAAGGTCTGTGATTTATATTTACTTCATAAGTCAGGAAGTTACAGGAGTAAAGGAGACCAACAGCTGCACACAGACTGTGTGAGATGCCTAAGTAAAAACGGATGAGCTATATGAAGGAGGAGAATCGAAGGAGGCCAATCAGAGGAGTGATTGTGATCTAAGGCGCTATTAATAAGCCTATAAGGTGAGGGCACAACCGATGGTGGGGACACAAGGATATTTGTAGATGCACTGAGGTGGATAAATATGAAGATTGTATCTCCATGTACAGTGATATCACAAATCAACAAAAGGACTGTTTGTTTTTTTGCACTATCTATTGCAATTTATAAGGACACTGAGTGGAATATGGAGCACATTGCACTTTCTTGTTAAAAAATGTTTTTGATTATTGAATTTTTAGATTTAAATATTTTTATTAGCAATTTTTCATACAAAACAATAATAGTTGAGTGTGTATGTAAAATCACAGCAACAAAGTCTAGTACATCTTCAACAGGTAGAGAAAATGTGGATAAAAGTGGATAAACTGTAACCCAACTGAAAGGCACTGTAATCTTTGGGTGAACAGGACAGGATTATCAGGGTGGTCTAGTATGGATCTCTATTGATGAGATCCGCTAGTGGCTACTGATCTAAAACTGCCCTGTTTATGAATCAGTAACCGGGGGCACACTGACCACGACCAACCTCTTCCTAGGTGGCGCTACCTGCCCTCTGATGAACTGTCAGGAGCCTCTGTCCACCAAATTAAGGGTGAGTTTGAAGGAGATTAAATTGTTCTTGAGGGGATTTCAGGAGTGCAGTCTAGACCCTGATAACCTGTCCACAACTTATTAAAATATGAGTGAGAGCAGAGTGTCCCAGGAAGGAGGAAGGAAAAAGGTATGAAAAAGAAAGGGTGAGGAGTAGGAAAGGGAAAGAGTCAACAAAGGGTAAGTGCTTTCATTGTTCCCTGTGGTACTCCGGGAAGAATAGAAATATTACAGTACGTTGCCCAAGGTTCCCAAGTTTCGGTGAACTTTACTATTTGGTCATTAAGTTTTCACAACTATTTGTTCCTGTGCCATGATCCAAGAGACTTTTCTCCTGAACCCCCTGAAGGAGACTGTGGGTTTTTTTTCAGGCTTTGGCAATAGTAACTTTGGCTCCTAATAAAATGAAGTAGACCAGTGCTTGCGAGAATTTAGCTAGAGCCAGGATACACCTATTTAGTAGTGCGATTATTGAATTTTTTTGAGGATTGCACTGTACATTACGTATATATTTTTATGCACTTTTTGATATTTGTAATAGCGCTGCACTTATTTTAAATATTCTAAATCAATTCACTGCCTTGGGAATAAATACAGTCTGTTAGCAAGGGAAAGGGTGCTTCCATTAGATGCATTCCTCACAGGTGTTATTTTGGGGACAAAATCCCTCAAAGCCAAGTATTTTCCCTGAGGGAACAAGATAAAGTACAGATATTACCTTAAAGTCAATAGTTTCCTCATTGCCAGAATAAAATAAAGTATAACTCATGGAAATGCCCGGGGCAGATTTGGATCCAGGCAGAATTCCACAATGCAAACAGATGAGCTCTATAATCTGACTTTTTCCCCACTCTGTTCTAAGGAAAGATAATGAAAGTCATATGCCAGTGTTAAAACAATGTTTCCATGGCAACACTACACTTTGCTTCTTTCCTACTGCAGTGTCATGAAATATATTGGCATTTGTCTTGGTAAGTACAATCTACAACTACACCAATCAGTCAAAGTGGGTCATGACAAATGTAACAAGCGCAAAGTGTAAAAGAGGTAAATAAGGCTATTACTACTCATTCAGATTTAAGCAATGAGGCAGTGTAAAAAAGAATGGTGACATACAGAGTAGAGTTACACATAACAATGCCAGTGGATTGGCATAAGCCAAACCATGAGGTTGTGGCAGTGGAGTTACAGTGGAGCTGTGGGTGGAGCATATTTTTAGTCTTCTTTAACCACTTCCCGACCGACGCACAACGATGTACGTCGGCAGAATGGCACGGACAGGCAAAAGGGCACACAGGTACGTCCCTTTAAGATTGCCTTTGTGCCGTCGCGTGCGCGCCATCGCGTGCGTGACACCGGTGGCGCGCGATGGTCGGGACCCCCGCGAGATACCCGCGATCGTCTCACGGGAAAGCTGAACGGGGATATGCGGAAGTAAACAGCATATCCCCATTCTGCCTAGCAACTAGTGACACTGATCTCTGCTCCCTGTGATTGGAGCAGAGAACAGTGTTCACTAAAACATAGTTAGTAACACACCCCTAGGAACACTTAACCACTTACCCACTGGGCACTTAAACCCACTTCCTAACCAGACCAATTTTCAGCTTTCGGTGCTCTCACACTTTGAATGACAATTACTCAGTCATGCAACATGCTACCCAAATAAATTTTGTGTCCTTTTTTCACACAAATAGAGCTTTCTTTTGGTGGTATTTAATCACCGCTGCGTTTTTTATTTTTTGCGCTATAAATCCAAAAAATACTGAAAATTCTGTAAAATAAAATAAAATCTTTGTTTCTATTAAAAATTGCAGAGTATTGGCGAGTATTGTCAGAGTATTGGCGAGTATTGTCAGAGTATTGGCGAGTATTGGAAGAGTATTGGGAGAGTATTGGCGAGTATTGGAAGAGTATTGGCAGAGTATTGGCAGAGTATTGGCGAGTATTGTCAGAGTATTGGCAGAGTATTGCACAGTGTTGCACAGTATTGGTAGAGTATTGCACAGTGGTGGCAGAGCATTGCACAGTGGTGGCAGAGCATTGCACAGTGGTGGCAGAGTATAGCACAGTGGTGGCAGAGTATTGCACTGTGGTGGCAGAGTATTGCACAGTGGTGGCAGAGTATTGCACAGTTTTGGCAGTGTAGCTGTCACTGACCAGCGCTGTGGGCACTACACATCCAGCCCACAGCGCTGGTCCGCTTCTCCCCTCTCACTGTACCGATCGGTACAGAGAGGGGAGTATTGCACACGTGGTAAACGGCCGCTATCAGCCCGGCGGTCACGGATGTTCCCGAGTGCGGGAGCAAGTTTCTGGGAGGACGTCCGAAGGACGTCCACCCAGAATAAGCGGACCGCGCTGTAGACGTCTTTCGGCTATGGCCCGGTCGGCATGTGGTTAACCCCTACACTGCCACCCCCTGGTTAACCCCTTACTGCCAGTGTCATTTACACAGGAATCAGTGCATTTAAATAGCACCGATTGCTAAATAAAGGACAATGGTCCCAAAAATGTGTCAAAAATGTCCGATGTGTCCGCCATAATGTCGCAGTCACAATAAAAATCGCTGATCGCCGCCATTACTAAAAAAAAAAATATTAATAAAAATGCTATAAAACTATCCCCTATTTTGTAAACACTATAACTGTTGTGCAAACCAATCAAAATCGCTTATTGTGATTTTTTTTTACCAAAAATATGTAGAAGAATACGTATCGGCCTAAACTGAGGAAAAAAATTGTTTTTTTAAATATTTTTGGGGGATATTTATTATAGCAAAAAGTAAAAAATATATATTTTTTTAATTGTCGCTCTTTTTTGTTTATAGCACAAAAAATAAAAACCGCAGGGGCGATCAAATACCACCAAAAGAAAGCTCTATTTGTGGGAAAAAAAGGACGTCAATTTTGTTTGGGAGCCACGTCGCATGACTGCGCAATTGTCAGTTAAAGCGACGCAGTGCGAATCGCAAAAAGTGGTCTGGTCTTAAGCCAGCAACATTTTTCCGGTCTGAAAGTGGTTAAAAAAAATACATTTAGCTTTACACTTAAAAATAAATACGATGATCTCACCCAACTCCAGGTTCAACCTTCCCAGGACCTATCACCAAACTGAACTTTAAAACATTTTATGTATACAGTTGTAGCACTACCCCCAAAGGGATTGCATGTGACTAGGTTCCCCACTCCTGCACAGCCAGGGATTAAGTATTTTCCACACTTTCTCCAGACACAAGGATCAGTCTTTGAGCTTGATTTTTATGTTTTTCTTAGGGGTAATAACTTGGATGGGGAATAGGAATTATGGGATGCCCAACTTGATAGCAACAAAACCAGGGACAGCTTCCTCCTTATATACAATGCAGATTGATCTCACTCCCAACTACTGAAGTCTCTGATTGAAAAGATGCAAAAGCCCTTTAACCGCTTCAATACAGGGCTTTTAAACACCCTTCCTTACCAGAGCACTTTTTGCGATTCGGCACTGCGTCGCTTTAACTAACAATTGCGCAGTCGTGCGACGTTACACCCAAACAAAATTGACGTCCTTTTTTTTCCCACAAATAGAGCTTTCTTTTGGTGGTATTTGATCGCCCCTGCGGTTTTTATTTTTTGCGCTATAAACAAAAGAAGAGCGACAATTTTGAAAAAAAACACAATATTTTTTACTTTTTGCTATAATAAATATCCCATTTTTTAAAAAAAAAACAATTTTTTTCCTCAGTTTAGGCCGATACGTATTCTTCTACATATTTTTGGTAAAAAAAATCGCAATAAGCGTATATTGATCGGTTTGCGCAAAAGTTATAGCGTCTACAAAATAGGGATAGATTTATTGAATTTTTTTTTTTTTTTTTACTAGTAATGGCGGCGATTTGCGATTTTTTTTTTCGTGACTGCGACATTGCGGCGGACACTTCGGACACTTTTGACACATTTTTGGAACCATTCACATTTACACAGCGATCGTTGCTATAAAATTGCAATGATTACTGTGTAAATGTGACTGTCAGGGAAGGGGTTAACACTAGAGGGCGCTGGAGGGGTTAATGTGTGTCCCTAATAGGAGTGATTCTAACTGTAGGGGGAGGGGACTTAAGGGGAGGAGACCGATCATGTGATCCTCTGTACTGGGATCACATGATCGGTCTCCTCCCCGCTGACAGGACGTGGAGCTGTGTGTTTACACACACAGCTCCACGGTCCCGCTCGGTCCCGTTGTTTTAACGGGCAATCGCGGGTGCCCGGCGGACATCGCGGCCGCCGGGCACTCGCACCGGGTCCCGAGCGATGCCGCGGGCGCGCGCGCGCGCGCCGCCGGCGGCGCGCGCGCGCGCCCCCCAGGCGGCCGGGAATCCGAGGACGTCATATGACGCCCACCCAGGATGGTAGATCCACCTTGTGGGCGTCATATGACTATGGCCCGGTATTGAAGTGGTTAAGGACTAGGAAGTCTCAGTCTCTTTAGAAAGTAGCACAAAGTGTTGTAAGCTGCATCCTGGAGTACATCCAACTTCCTTGTAGACACTGGTCCCAGCTATACCGACTGCAGGAAATGCCAGCCCACCTGGCTGGTTCTTCACCAGTCTACCCAACTGCTCCAGAGTTCTCCCAGCGCAAGGTTTAGAACGATTCAAGCACACAGCTATCTTCCAGAGAGACCTGCTACGTGTTGTAGTCTCCCTCCTTGTAAGTCCCTGACTGTGCGGTAGTATTCACACTGTCCTTGCTCCGTCTTCCTCTCAAGGAAGACTCCCTCCAAATTTCTTCTGTTGTCAGGATCCTCCCAGGCCAGCCAGAGCTCCAGCCTGAAGCAGAGCACCCCCCCCCCCACAGACTAAGGGGTTTACCTCAAGGGCCACCAACAGTCCCCTCAGCACTCCAACTCCATCTTCCACCCGACTCCCCTGGCCAGCATGACTCATCCATACTTAAGGGCTGGCCCAACCACCCTGCCAGACCCACTGCCTGGGGACTGTCCAAGTTCCCCTGAGTATGCAGAACAACCCTCCAAGCCTCCACCCTCCAGTTTTCAGAATGTTCTCCAACTTTTCAGAACCAGGGGGAAGCACCAGAGGCTTGCCTACGTGAGTCATCCAGCCTTGACCTAAAGTAAACCCATGACCCAATTAACACTCACAGATTTAAGCATGAGTCTAACATAAGTTTCCCTGCACTCACAATAGTAGCACAATAGAGGGTGCTACATAGTACATACAGTACTTTAATTGCAAGTGTCTTTAAAACAATCATGGCCATTGTTGAACAAGCTTCAATGCCACATACATTGGCACTCACACATTGAAATATTTTCACATCATTCTATGCAGCATTACACTGTGAGCCCAGGCTGCCTGGTGATGCTAAGAACACAGGGTGTCTCACTGACAGCCAGGAATCACTGGGGGTAATTTAACCCAAATGTGGCTGTGGGGGTACAGAGCAAGAACGGAAAAGCAGCACTTGAGCATGGAGAAGATAAGTAGTGTTTTAACATTTTTCTTTTAAACACAGTAGAACTAAGTGATGGTATTATATTTTTTTAATCAGGTATTTTTAATTTAAACAGACAGTTCAGTTTTCACATGGGTTTGATCAAGGCATATATAAGGCATAGACAAAAAGAAAGAAAAAGAGAGAAGAAGAGAAATAGAAGCATAGCAAGCAGTTTAAATTATGCAAATATAATTCTTCATTGCCTTAAAAGTATGATAGACAATCAACATATGAGTAATACCAATGGTCATGACATACAGAAGGAAGATTGGATTATCTTGTTGCTGCAGACAATATTTATGTCATTATCGCAATGTTTTACAGCTGTCCCAATTCTGCTACCACATAGGCCAATCAAATATCATGATATTAGTTTGTGTACATAGGCTTGTAGGTCTGAGGGAACTGGCTAATTTACTGCAATAATCTATTTAGTGTATACATGGGGGGACTCTCTGTGCTGGTATGTGTTTCCCGCTCCAAAATAAATTGATGGAATCTTTACACTGGCTAATGGTGGGAGGGGTAGGAGCCTTTTTTGCGCAATCAATTCTGCTAAGTAGAGTAATCTTGCAATAAGTAATTAAAAGGATTCAGTTACAATTGATTCAGGGAGGACAACCCCCTCCCCCCAAGCCCTCACTCGATCCAGGGCTGTGCCCACATGTAGTGGCTCTTCCCACTCTCACAGGCTTTTCTGAGGCATCGGGAACTATTGGCTTTCGATGCTGTCAATAAAACCCTGTGACAAAGCAGTGGGGGTGGGGCCAAGCTGCACTGTCTATGTCTATGGATACAGGCAACACGGCTTGGGATTGTGCCTGCAGGTGTGCTACTACAGGTAGCGGCTACCTATGGTGGCACACCAAGAAGAGGAGGAGCCAGAAGTGCCAGACGAGGACCCCAGAAAAGGAGGATCAGGACCGCACTGTGCAATTCTATTAAACAGAGCATGTAGGTATAACATGTTTGTTATTAAAAAAAAAAATCTTTACAAATCACTCACTTTAAATTTACCAATGCTTATTTGGAGAGTTGGGAAAGGAATAAGTATTAATAGTTACCTTATTGCTTGCTTCCCTTTTGCCAACTGGTGCTCACTCCCATTGTCCAACACTCTGGAATGTGGATGGGACCTTGTTGTCCTCCTGTACAATGCAGGACCAGTGGTCCTGCAACAGAGGTGATGATTTAGACGGTGCAGTAAAGTAAAGCAGATTTGGGTCAAAAAAATAGAGGAGGAAGGCTGCAGGTACATGACATATATTATATATATATATATATATATATATATATACACAGTGGCAGGACAAGGTCATTTAGAGCCCAGGGAAAACATGCCAAATTGCCCCCCCCCCCAAGATGTATGGGCATTATGTGTCCCATCCCCACTCCCAACACAAATCCCCCCCAAATCACAACTCCTAGCACACCCTCCCTAAATTTGCCCCCCTAAAACTATTCTTACCCCCTGAAGCCCCTCAAATTCCCCTTTTTAACACAAATTCCCTCCTTCTAATCTCCTTGTGGTGCCCCCCCCACCTCACATGATACCACAGTGCCCAGGGCAACCGCCCCTCCTGCCCACCCCTTGTCCCGGCCCTGTATATATATATATATATATATATATATATATATATATAACTTGTACTGATTTATTTCCCCCTTAGCCAAACAAGTATTGAATCCATGCAGTATGTGGAGTGATGGGTACCCCAATGCATGAATAAATTTCGCAACAGCTCAGCTTTACATTTATGTTGTGTTGACTCTTATCTTTTATACAGGATACAGGGAGCAGACATCTTTTAAAAATATACAGTTGTATATAAAATCTTTCCTTAGACTCAAAGATAACCTGCCAGTGCCACCACCATAAAAAAACACCTGAACATTTGGCAATTCACTAATTAGACAACGTCACTTTTATTTATTTTTTATTTTTTTCTGCTGAGTCTGGCAGTGTCTGGATCAGAGTTACAGTGGAATAATAAATTCACTCTGATTGGTGCCATATTGAATAATACTCTGCAATGTCCAGACACAGATCATTGACAGGAGAAGAGACACTATACAAGTTCAATGAAACCGACAGGCTACTCTCTGCCAAAGTGTCAAAAATATAAATATAAATTCCAAAAGCTCAGATTTTCTGCTGCTGATTACATGGCAATGTGTTTAAAATGAAAAGCTATTTCTTCAGTGTCTCCTCCTTCTGTAAAACTCTGTGATCTTGCCTCACATGTGACAGTGGTAATTATATGCAGGTCACAAGCACACTGGTGTAATAATGAAGACATTTTTTCATGAACATTGAATACAATTATTAGCCTGCTTTTAAGAACAGATGTTGAAAACTGTAATGCATTAGCAAAGTGTTACTGCCTACACTGCCTAAACCACATTTGGCTTTGTCGCTAACCCTCCTGTGTAATGGTAAATAATTAGACATTTTCTAAGCACTATGTTTAATAAATTGCTAATTGTGAAAATTCATACACTGGCACTAAAAGCGACTTAAACAACTCCAAAAGTGAATGTTATTGTAAGGAACATCTAAAAAATAATTTTTTTTTTGTCAGGAATGCCTCCTGAATATTAGCAGTACACTTCTTTGTATGCGAGTGTGCCTAGGCACTTCTGTGCATACAACCTCATAGCTGTACAGTGTACCTGCAGTGTGAGATGTAAGGCACTACTGAATCTGACTTCTAGTCTCATGAGAGGTGATTTCACTACAGGGCTGCTCACCATTCTCCTTGCTGGAGTCATTGACATTAGGAAGCAAAGCCCTGCCTAATTTGGCCCAAAGTGTCAATATTATGTGTGGCCACAATTATTTTCCAGCACTGCCTTAACCCTCTTGGGCATGGAGATCACCAGAGCTTCACAGGTCGCCACTGGAGTCCTCTTCCACTCCTCCATGATGACATCACGGAGCTAGTGAATGTTAGAGATCTTGAACTCCTCCACCTTCCATTTGAGGATGCCCCACAAATTCTCAATAGGGTTTAGGTCTGGATACATGCTTGGCCAGTCCATCACCTTTACCCTCAGCTTCTTTAGCAAGGCAGTAGTCGTCTTGGAGGTGTGTTTTGGGTCATTATCTTGTTGGAATATTGCCCTGCGGCCCAGTCTCCAAAGGGAGGGGATCATGCTTTGCTTCAGTATGTCACAGTACAGGTTGGCATTCATGGTTCCCTCAATGAACTGTTGCTCCCCAGTGCTGGCAGCACTCATGCAGCCCCAGACTATGACACTCCCACCACCATGCTTGACGGTTGGCAAGACACACTTGTCTTTGTACTCCTCACCTGGTTCCTGCCCCACGCGCTTGACACCATCTGAACCAAATAAGTTTATCTTGGTTTTATCAGACCACAGGACATGGTTCCAGTAATCCATGTCCTTTCTCTGCTTGCCTTCAGCAAACTGTTTGTTGGCTTTCTTGTGCATAATCTTTAGAAGAGACTTACTTCTGGGACAACAGCCATGCAGACCAATTTGATGCAGTGTGCAGTGTAGTGTCTGAGTACTGACAGGCTGACCCCCCACCCCATTCAACCTCTGCACTCATATGTCTATTTCCCAAAGACAACCTCTGCATATGATGCTGAGCACATGCATTCAACTTCTTTGGTCCACCATGGCGAGGCCTGTTCTTAGTGGAACCTGTCCTATTAAACTGCTGTATGGTCTTGGTCACTGTGCTGCAGCTCAGTTTCAGGGTCTTGGCAATCTTCTCATAGCCTAGGCCATCTGTATGTAGAGGAACAATTCTTTTTTTTCAGATCCTCAGAGAGATCTTTGCCATGAGATGCCATATGAACTTCCAGTGACCAGTAAGAGAGAGTGAGCAATTTAACACACCTGCTCCCCATTCACACCTGAGACCTTGTAACACTAACAAGTCACATGACACCGGGGAGGGAAAATGGCTAATTCGTCCCAATTTGGACATGTTTACTTAATGGTGTACTCACTGTTGTTGCCAGCGGTTTAGACAATAATGGCTGTGTGTTTAGTTTTTTTGGGACAGCAAATTTACACTTTTATACAAGCTACAAGCTGTACACTCACTACATTACGTTGTAGCAAAGTGTCATTTCTCCAGTGTTTTCACATGAAAAGATTAGACATGTGCATTCGTTTTCGTCCGAATGCATTTTCGTCCGAATTTCAGGTATTTTCGTTATCGTTTTAACAAACGATAACGAAAGTGCAGAATCCGAAAAACGAAAGATCCGACATAAACAAATGCTTATTTTCGTTGTGACAACAGTTTGATATAGATAGGAGATTCGACGCTGACAATAACAATCTGTGTCCATTGAACCTATGGTCGAATGTGCCTAACCTTAACTCTATTAGTCCAAGATTATTCTACATAGAGAGAAAAGATTCGACGTAGAAAGGAAAGATTCGACGTAGAAAGGAAAGATTCGACGTAGAGAGGAAAGATTGCTGCTGGAATTGGGTGGAATTGCAGCTAAACTATACAGAGTCATACAGTTTAGCTGCTCCGTCGAATCTTCTTTGAACTTTCGACAGACACCATAAGCCTTCAATGACAGATTCGATCTTAATTCATTTGGATTTTCGGACGAATGCAATTTTTAACGAAAAACTAAATAAATAAAAACGAATTTCGGGAGTAACTAAATAAATGTATTTTTCGGACGAAAACGAAATTCCAAAACGAAATATTTCAGTGTGCACATGTCTAGAAAAGATATAATAAAATATTTACAAAAATGTGAGGGGTGTACTCACTTTTGTGAGATACTGTGTGTATATATATATATATATATATATATATATATATATATATATATATATATATATATACAGACCAGTTGCTTTTGAGTAATTATTTCTATATTCCCTTTATTTAATCAAAATTGCGTAATTTTTCTTTCTTTCAAATTGCAGTATAGTAACTGAAACACAGCACGTTTCATTACTGACACTGACGATGAAAAGATTTATTACCTGATATTAATATCATGTTTTAGTAGCCTTCATTTTATTATATTTTAGTTTTTGTTTTTTTTCAGCAGCCTTGTTTTGCCTATAAAAATAAATGATTGGTTTTATTTGGTTCTGTTGCTTGCTATTGGCCTTGAAGTGGTCTTATAGTATCACTGGTGTGCTTACTATGCTTAGTTCTTGTGTAAAGTCTTTATTTACTCTGGTCATACAAAATAAAGATCAAAATAAAGATGGCCATATGTCTCTGTGATGCTACGACTATGTCAACATCATAAAGCTGTGTTCCTCTGCATCTGCTCTTTTTCTTAAGTTACGTTTTAATGACCAGTGACTTAATCCTAAGGGGTCTTATAGGGCTATATTGGTATTGAGTTTACTTATGAATATCTTTCCCACACAACTAGGCTGTGTAACCAACATAATTAAAATTGACCTGCTTTAATACATAAAATGGGGAACCCTAACATAAGGTTTACTGACTCTGTTCTGAATAGTTCAGGTTATAGGGCACAGGAACTGATCTTCTTTAAATAGGCATCTGGCATTTTATATATAAATCACATATTCTTCATTTACTCTCACTTGGAAGGAAACATTGGGGATTTGGACCAAGATTTGGACATACAATGAGCTAGACAATGAGAGCCAAGCTGTGACTTGGGCTTTGTTTAATAAGAAGCTTTCCTTGAGTCTAATGTATGCCTCGATCTTCCTCCTAATCCTCTGACATTGCTTAGAGGCAAAACACATTATCTCCTTTCATATTGCTCATTTTCATTACACAAACTTTGCTTTAACAAATTATTTCAGGCCCAAAACAACTCTACTCACACTATGAATGTGTTTATCATATGAATTATAAAAAAGCACACAATGGGAATGTTCCTGCATTTTACTGAGACTTCATTGTCCATCACTTAATGAGGGCTTCTCACTCTGCTCTTTTAATGAGGGTTTCTCACCCTACAGATAACAGTTATAATGAGATAAATAACTTTGAAAAACTTCTGAAATGTTTTTGCCAGAAGAGAAATTTCTGGATGTTATAATTAATCCTTCTATCACTCGAGTGGATAATTCCTATTTACTGGATCTAAGATAGCCTTTTAAACCGGATTTAGCACTTCTTCTGAATCTTAAAACAGGCATTGTGGTCATTGTTTGCACTTTGTATAGTTCTTCCATTGCAGGAACTGATCTTTCTCTAACTGAAATTTCTGTGTTTAAAATAAAGTGCATTAAAGGTGAACCCTAGGCAACCCTACACAGATGAAAAGCATAGGGGAGCTGTTTTACCTTTTTTATTATTATTATTATTGTAATACAGGATTTATATAGCGTTGACAGTTTACACAGCACTTTAGAACATAAGGGCAGACAATAAAATTACAATACAGTTGAATATAGTAGGATTCAAAGATCCCTGCTCTTACAATCTAAGAGGTCAAGAGAAAATAAATGTACAGTTTCTAGGTGGGGGTCAGATAGGCCATACTGAAGAGATAAGATTTCATGGATTGTCTGAAAGTGAACAGAGCAGGAGATAGTGAGACAGATTGGGGTAAGGAGTTCCAGAGGATGGAAGATGCTCTGGATTAGTCCTGGAGGCGAGCTTGGAAAGAGGTGACAAGGGAACTAGAGAGCAGGAGGTCTCGGGAGGAACAAACAGAATGATTAGGATGGTATTTTGAGACTAGATTAGTCATGTAGCCAGGGGAAAAGTTGTGGATGGCTTTTTAAGCTGTTGTTGGTATCTTGAATTTAATTTTTTGGGTGAAGGAAAGCCAGCAGAGGGGTTGGCAGAGAGGGGTAGCAGACATTGAACAGTTTTTTTGGGTGGATGAGCCTGGGAGCATCATTCATAATGGACTGAAAGGGGAAAAGTCTATGTAAGGGTAAGCTAGTGATTAGTGAGTTGCAGTAGTGGAGGAGGGAAATGACCAGGGAGTGAATTAGAAGCTTTGTGATGTCATTGGTTAGGAAAGGGTGAATCTTGGAGATGTTGGCGAGGTTGCGGCAGCAAGCTTTGGACAGTGAATGGATGTGGGGCTGAAAGGATAGTTCAGAGTCCAAGATTACACCTGGAACCTTGGCGTGCGGGGACAGAGAAATCAGAGGAAGAAGCACATGGGGGAGGAAATATTATGAGCCCAGTTTTGGATAGATTGAATTTGAGGAAGTGGTGTGACATCTAGGCTGATGTGGCTGTTAGTAAATTAGTGATGTGTGAGAAGACTGATGGAGTGAGCTGAGGGGTAGAAAGATAGATTTGGGTGTCATTTGTGTAGAAATGGTATTGAAAGCCATGGGTGGCAATCAACTGACCCAGGGAGGAGGTGTAGATTGAGACTAGAGGAGGTCCAAGAATAGAACCTTGGGGAACCCCGATGGATAAATGAAGAGGAGAAGAGGGAGTAGAATTGTAAGTAAAACTGAAGGTGCGGTGGAATAGGTTGGATGAGAACCAGGGAATAGTACAGTCCCAGAGACCAAAAGAGTGGAGTTTTATGAGGAGGAGCGTGTGGTCAACTGTGTCAAAGGCAAAAGTGAGGTCCAGGAGTAGGAGTACAAAATAGTGTTCATTGGTTTTAGCCATTTGTACATCATTTGTGAGTTTAAGGAGAGCAGTTTCAGTGAAGTGTTTAGGGCGAAATCCGGACTGAAGGGTATCAAGAAGTTTGTTCTCAGATGGTTGTAGACTAGGGATGGGCTGTCTGTTCGGGTCAAACATGAGTTCGACTCAAACATTGGCTGTTCGCCCATTCGTGAAATAGCAAACAATTTGGGGTGTTCGCGGCAAATTCGAAAGCCGCAGAGAAGCTGGGAGTAAATCAAGAGTGCTAATTTTAAAGGTTAATATGCATGGTATTGTCATAAAAAGTGTTTTGGGACCTGGGTTCTGCCCCAGGGGACATGTATCAATGCAAAAAAAAGTTTTAAAAATTGAAGTTTTTTTCGAGAGCAGTGATTTTAATAATGCTTAAAGTGAAACAATAAAAGTGAAATATTCCTTTAAATGTCGTACCTTGGGGGTGTCTATAGTATGATATAATGTAGGTCCCTGGCGCTACTGTGAGTAATTGGGGTCAATAAGTGGTTATATAATAATGGCAGGTAGGTAATTTGCAGCAAAATGAGTAGTGTTCACAAAATACACAAATAAGCAATAGAATAGGTAAGGAATTTCGCGCAAATAGGGATAAATAACAGTAAAGTGCACCAGTGCAATGATTGCTAGCTGATTGTAACACTAATTGAGGTTAATGATCTGGAGGTAATAAATAAATACAGTCCTAAATAGGTGTAAAGATAAATACAATCCTAAATAGATGTAAAAATCAGAAATGCATATAAATATCACAAAATGGATGTGAAAATCGCATAAAAATATAAAAATCGCATAGAAAAATTAGTGGATGTTGAATCGCAAGTAAATCGCATAAAAGATAAAAATCACGTGGGTAAAATCAACAATGGTGACAATTGGCTAAAATTGTGAGTGCCCAGTGCTAAAAGTAGCTACAAAGTGAATCGCATGAGTAGCATAATTAATAAGCAAATTATCAAATAAAGTATCTAAAAGTGCATAAAGTGCATCAAAGTTATAATGCTATTGATAATAGTGAATAATGTGATAAAGAAGAGTGATAAATCAATGAATAGATGGTTTGATAAATAAATGGGTAAAAAAGTAAATAAATAGATGAATCAATGGTGTGATGAAAATAAATAAATAAATAGATGAATCCACTAGGGGCATAAAAATAGATAATATTAATATCAATAGTAGTCCAATATTGCTCCAGAGTGCTGTCAGATATTTCCGAGCATATATTCTATGCGTTTGGCTATGTGGATAAAGCAATTAGGTTTCATCTATTTGTGGGGTATCCTTGACTGGTCTCTCTAGCCTCTCACCTCAGGTCTGATTAACATACGCCTTTCTGGGGTGTCCTGTATCCCCAATATAGCGGTATCTGGAGATTTGCAGAGCCTCAAGCGTGTTGGGTATGTGCCTTTAAGGGGTATCTCCTGTCCGCACTGCTGGGGTATCCAAAGTCTGCAGAGTCTAGTGAATGCTCCGGTCAGGTCTTTCTCCCTTTAATGCCTCTGTGCTAAGTACCTACAGTGCTTAATGTCACTGGCTCAAAATGACATAACACCAGGGGAGGTAGAAAGGGGAACAGAGAAGCCTCCACTAGTGTAGTAAGTTTGTAAACAATTAGTTGAATTTATTTAAATAGTAAGATGTACTCGTACATTAAAGCAAACCAACAGTGAACAGGACGCGAGGAGGCGCTGAGAACGCCGGTGATGTTCAAAAAAATTTTTAACTCTTCATGCCATGTTTTAATTTCTTTAATGTACGAGTATATCTTACTATTTAAATAAATTCAACTAATTGTTTACAAACTTACTACACTAGTGGAGGCTTCTCTGTTCCCCTTTCTACCTCCCCTGGTGTTATGTCATTTTTGAGCCAGTGACATTAAGCACTGTAGGTACTTAGCACAGAGGCATTAAAGGGAGAAAGACCTGACCGGAGCATTCACTAGACTCTGCAGACTTTGGATACCCCAGCAGTGCGGACAGGAGATACCCCTTAAAGGCACATACCCAACACGCTTGAGGCTCTGCAAATCTCCAGATACCGCTATATTGGGGATACAGGACACCCCAGAAAGGCGTATGTTAATCAGACCTGAGGTGAGAGGCTAGAGAGACCAGTCAAGGATACCCCACAAATAGATGAAACCTAATTGCTTTATCCACATAGCCAAACGCATAGAATATATGCTCGGAAATATCTGACAGCACTCTGGAGCAATATTGGACTACTATTGATATTAATATTATCTATTTTTATGCCCCTAGTGGATTCATCTATTTATTTATTTATTTTCATCACACCATTGATTCATCTATTTATTTACCTTTTTACTCATTTATTTATCACACCATCTATTCATTGATTTATCACTCTTCTTTATCACATTATTCACTATTATCAATAGCATTATAACTTTGATGCACTTTATGCACTTTTAGATACTTTATTTGATAATTTGCTTATTAATTATGCTACTCATGCGATTCACTTTGTAGCTACTTTTAGCACTGGGCACTCACAATTTTAGCCAATTGTCACCATTGTTGATTTTACCCACGTGATTTTTATCTTTTATGCGATTTACTTGCGATTCAACATCCACTAATTTTTCTATGCGATTTTTATATTTTTATGCGATTTTCACATCCATTTTGTGATATTTATATGCATTTCTGATCTTTACATCTATTTAGGATTGTATTTATCTTTACACCTATTTAGGACTGTATTTATTTATTACCTCCAGATCATTAACCTCAATTAGTGTTACAATCAGCTAGCAATCATTGCACTGGTGCACTTTACTGTTATTTATCCCTATTTGCGCGAAATTCCTTACCTATTCTGGTGTCTATAGTATGCCTGTAAAGTGGCGCATGTTTCCCGTTTTTAGAACAGTCCAAGTAAAAAATGAAATTTCTAAAGGAAAAAAAGTCATTTAAAAGTACTAGCGCCGGATATAATAAATTGTCGGGTCTCTGCAATACACATAAAAGTCATTGAAAAAAACGGCCTGGGATTCCCCCACAGTGCATTACCAGGCCCTTTGGGTCTGGTATGAATATTAAGGGGAACCCCGAACCAAAAAAAAATGTGTGGGGGGTCCCCCTAAATTTGTAGGGGGAATTCCGCTTCCTCCTCTACGTAAACGGTTGACCCCGCCCCCTCTGATGGCATGGTGAAGGCCATAGGGAATTCCCCATGCGTCAGAGGGGGGTGGGGTCACCAGGTGGCCCCGCCCACAGTAATAAAAGAACTGTCAGAATAACAGAAGCTTCACACAGATACATGTCCCTGGGGCAGGACCCAGGTCCCCAAACACTTTTTATGACAATAACTTGCATATAAGCCTTTAAAAATAGCACTTTTGATTATTCATGTTCAGGTCCCATAGACTTTAACGGTGTTCGAACAAAGTTTTGCCTGTTCGCATGTTCTGCTGCGAACCGAACAAGGGGTTGTTCAGCCCATCCCTATTGTAGACCAGACATTCAAGGATTTTGGAGGAAAAAGGGAGTAAGGAGATCGGGCGTAGGTTGTTAAGATTGGTGGGGTCCAGTGAGGGATTTTTAAGGATGGGGGTGACTAGTGCATGTTTTAGAGTGCTGGGGAAGATGCCAGAAGAGAGGGAGAGATTGAAGATCTGAGTTAGAGAGTGTAGAATAGAGCCAGAGGGTGATTGTAGCATTTGTGAGGGAGTAGGGGGCAGGTGGTTAGATGAGCGTTAGAAAAAAGTTTAGCAACCTCGTCAATAGTAGCAGGGTTGAATGAGGGAAATAATGATTGTACCCGTGGACATGGGGTATTAAGTGGGGGAGGTATCTGCACATTGGAGATCTCCTCACAAATTGTATCAATCTTATTTTTGAAGTGATTGGCGATCTCTTGGACAATGAGTGAGTTAGTAGGTGGAGCCAGTGGAGGACAAAGAAGAGAGTTGAAGGTAGAAAAGAGTTGATGGGGACTGGATGAGAAGGTGTTAATGAGAATGATAAAATAGGTCTGCTTGGCAGTAGGAGGCAGGAGTAGTTTTGAAGGGCAGATTTATATTGGTTTAAGTCTTTTGGGACTTACGCCTCAGTCGCTCAAGAGCACGGCCATGTTTTTTGAGACTTCTGGTGTCATCTGTTTGCCAAGCTTGTAGGAGTCTGATTGTGTGTGTAGTGAGGGGGGCGAGCTTGCCTTGGTGTTGAAGGTTTCTACGGGTAACTGTTATGCCGCGTACACACGAAGGGACAATCCCGCGGGATTATCCGCTGGACTGAAGTCCAGCGGATAATCCCCTCGTGTGTGGGCGCCGGCGGACTTTTTGGCGCCAAAGTTTTAAGTTTTGTTTTAAAATTATCCGCTGGACTTGGTCCAGCGGACAATCCCGCCGTTAGTGGGCAAGTCCGCGGGACTTTTGAAATGAACGGACTTGCCGCTCATCGGCAAGTCCGTTCATTTAGCACGTGACTTCAGGTTACGTAGCTCGCGTAGGCAGTTACTGCCGCTGCGCTAGCTCCGTGACCTGGCATGGATTTAAAGGGAATCCCCACGCCGAAAAAACGTGGGGGTCCCCCAAATCCATGTCAGACCCTCATCCGAGCACGCAGCCTGGCAGGCCAGGAAAGGGGTGGGGACGAACGAGCGCCCCCCCCCCTCCTGAGCCGTACCAGGCCGCGTGCCCTCAACCTGGGGGGTGCCCTGGGGAAAGGGGGGGCCGTGCGGCCCCCCCACCCCAATGCACCTTGTCCCCATGTTGATGAGGACAGGGCCTCTTCCCGACAACCCTGGTCGTTGGTTGTCGGGGTCTGCGGGCGGGGGCTTATCTGGGAGCCCCCTTTAATAAGGGGGGCCCCAGATAACGGCCCCCCACCCTATGTGAATGAGTATGGGGTAATGTACCCCTACCCATTCACCTAAGGTGTAAAATGTAAAGTACAAAAACACACAGACTTTTGAAAAAATATTTTATTGCACTGCTCCGGGGGTCTTCTTGCGTCTTGGGGGTCTTCTCGCCGGACTCCTCCGCTCTCTTCTGCTCTTTTACCTAGCTCTTTCAGGAGGGGGGGAGTCCGGCTACCTTCGTCGTTGCCGCCGTCTGGGGGTCTCGATCCGCCGTCTTCTTCCGTCTTGGGGGTCTCGCCGGACTCCCCCGCCATTTACCAAGCTCTTTTACCGAGCGGGGGAGTCCGGCTACCTTCTTCGTCGCCGTCGTCTGGGGTTCTCGATCCGCCTTCGGGGGTCTCTTCTGTTCTTGCGGCGGTCGTCGTCTTCCGGCGCCTTCTTCTTCTTCTTGTCCTTCTTCTTGTTCTTCTTCTTCCGATGTTGACCCGACGCTCTCTCTGCCCGGATGCCTGTGCCGCTCTGCGCTCGGACTAGGGACATGGGGGACAGGGCCCCCTTGTGTTGTCACAGTCCCGGAGGATGCTGGGACTGTGACATAGGGGGCGGGGTCACCATGTGACATGAACATGTGACCCTGTCCCCCATGTCCCTATATAAGTCCGAGCGCAGAGCGGCAGGCATTCCGGGCAGAGAGAGTCGGGTCAACATCGGAAGAAGAAGAAGAATGGCGGGGGAGTCCGGCGAGGAGACCCCCAGACGGCGGCAACGACGAAGAAGGTAGCCGGACTCCCCCGCTCGGTAAAAGAGCAGAAGAGAGCGGAGGAGTCCGGCGAGAAGACCCCCAAGACGGAAGAAGACCCCCGGAGCAGTGCAATAAAATATTTTTTCAACAGTGTGTGTGTTTTTGTACTTTACATTTTACACCTTAGGTGAATGGGTAGGGGTACATCGTACCCCATACTCATTCACATAGGGTGGGGGGCTGTTATCTGGGGGCCCCCCCTTTCCCCAGGGCCCCCCCATGTTGAGGGCACGCGGCCTGGTCAGGAGGGGGGGGCGCTCGTTCGTCCCCACCCCTTTCTGGCCTGCCAGGCTGCGTGCTCGGATGAGGGTCTGACTTGGATTTGGGGGGGAACCCCCACGCCGTTTTTTCAGCGTGGGGATTCCCTTTAAATCCATGCCAGCTTGCGGAGCTAGCGCGGCGGCATTTACTGCCTACGCTAGCTACGTAACCTGAAGTTACGTTCGAAATGAACGGACTGCTCCGTGTGTGGGCAAGTCCGTTCATTTTCAAAAGTCCCGCGGACTTTTGGCCGACGGATTATCCGCTGGAGAAGTCCGTGCGTGTGTGGGCAAGTCCACACGCTCGGAAAGTCCAGCGGACCTAGCTGGAAGTCCCGCGGGATTGTCCGCTGGACTAGGTCCGCTGGCAAAAGTCCGCACGTGTGTACGCGGCATTAGGCTGTTGGTGGGAGAGGGGGTGGAAGACAGGGAGAGAGCGAAACTAATAAGGTGGTGATCAGAGAGTGGGAGAGAATTGTTGGAGAGGTTGCATGGAGTGCATAGATAGGAGAATACAAGGTAAAGGGTATTGCCATCGGAGTGAGTTATGCCGCAGACACACGGCCGGACTTTTAGACAGCAAAGGTCCGACGGAGCAAATCCGTCAGACAATTCGATCGTGTGTGGTCTCCATCGGACCTTTGCTGTCCAAAAATCTGACAGACTTTAGAAATAGAACATGTTTCAAAATTTTACGCTGGAACTTCGCCGGACCCAGTTCCTATTGAGAAATCCGTTCGTGTGTATGCTAGTCCGACGGACAAAAACGACCCTAGGGCAGCTATTGGCTACTGGCTATAAACTTCCTTATTCTAGTTCGGTTGTACATCATCACGTTCAAATCCTTTGATTGTGTGTGATTGTGTGTGGCCAAGTCTGTTCATTCGGAAAGTCCGTCGGAACTCTGCCGAAAGTCCGTTGGAACTCTGCCGGTCGTGTGTACGCGGCATAAGAGCCTGTATCCATTGCTTCACATCAAAAGAGGAGGTTAGACTGAGAAGTTTAGAAGTAGCCATGGTGTTAGCATTAACAGGGATGTTAAAGTCAAAGAGAATGATTGTGGGGATTTCAGAAGAGATTAAGTAGGGTAGCCAGGCAGAGAAGTCATCAAGGAAGGTTGATACTGGTCCAGGGGGCCTGTACATGACAGCAATACCTGCCATAATATTTTCTTTCAGTCCATTCAGTTGTGAGATTTCCACAGCCCTGCCACACAGCACTGCCCTATGCACAAAGCAAGGTTCATAAAGACATGGATGAGCGAGTTTAGGGTGGGGAAACTTGACTGTCCTGCACAGAGTTCTGACCTCAACCTGATAGAACACCTTTGGGATGAATTAGAGCGGAGACTGCGAGCCAGGCCTTCTCATCCAACATCAGTGCGTGACCTCACAAATGCGCTTCTGGAAGAGTGGTCAAACATTCCCATAGACAAACTCCTAAACCTTGTGGATAGCCTTCTCAGAAGAGTTGAAGCTGTTATAGCTGCAAAGGGTGGGCCAACTCAATATTGAACCCTACGGACTAAGACTGGGATGCCATTAAAGCTCATGTGTGTGTAAAGGTATTTTTTTTTTGTTGTTGTTTTTTTTTACATATTTTTTTCCCCTATTATGGTCAGGGCTAAAACAAAGTAATACATGTTAAATGTAGTCAGGTAAATATGAATTAGCAGTGAATACATTTATAGTGTATGGATAGTATTCTTCTATTCAGCCAGCAGAGGTAACTTTAGGCTCTTTTTCACGTGTTCTTTTATTTAGCTCCTTTATTGCAAAAGGGCAGGGCCACCTGAATCACAAGTTGACTAGTTGAACAGAACCCCATAAGGGAAGTTATATAGTTTTCACTTAATGTTTGGTTATGTTTAACAGTCAAATTGCTAACTACTACTAACATACTACATGTGTCAACGCTGAATCTATGCCTACAATGCCTGTTCCGAGTCCAGCTAGGGATCCCCAGAGGGCCCCACATACCTACTCCGGTTACTTAGACACCACGATTTGATGATGACATCTCTTAACGTTCTGTCCTGGAACACCAGGGGGTTAAACACGCCGGTTAAGAGGTCCCTGGTGTTCCAGTTCATCAAGGCCACCAAACCACATATATCTATTCTACAAGAGACCCACCTGGGGGGCAGCAGAACCATGTCCCTTAAGGAGCCCTGGATTGGTCATCACTACCACTCCACGTATTCTAACTTTGCGAGGGGTGTCAGTATTCTAGTGCATAAGTCTATCCCCTTCATGCTTCTGGACCTGGTGCCTGACTCGGAGGGCAGATATGTACTAATGCATGCTCAGGTGGGATCAATGAGGTGGGTCATAGCAGGCCTCTATTTACGTCCACCCGCATCATTGACTCTGCTACATCAAAGATTGCTGATTTTGCTAATGACAATATTCTTTTTTTGGGGGATTTTAACCTGGTTCCGGACCCCACCGTGGATAGACTGTCCGCCAGTGGGCAACCTGAATCTTAGATTGGTGGGGTGGGCAGAGACGTACGGACTGATGGATGTGTGGCGCTGGAGGCACCCTCAGACCAGGGCCTACACCTGTCACTCCGCGTCCCACCGCACCTTTTCCAGGATAGACTTGGCCTACGTGGGGGGGGGGCTGCCCTCCCTAGGGCAAAGGATATCAAGATACTTCCCAGGGGCAAATCTGACCATGCGCCGCTTCTGCTGACCATGGAACTATCCACAGCTCCAGAGTCCACGCTATGTCGGACGAGGCGGTGGATGGTCAGTTTCAGGGATCCTTCCGGGAATACTGGGCAACCAACCCTGGCTCGGCATCCCCACTGGATGTGTGGGATGCCTTTAAAGCATACACAAGGGGACAATACCAGCTTATTATAGCCAAGGTTCGTAGAGAGAGAAGGGCTGAACTGACTAGAGCATAACGAGAGGCATGCCTGCAGGAAGCTAGGTTTGTTAGAACTGGGGACCCTCAGGACTATTTTAGACTACAGACTCTGACTAGCAAGGTGGTACGGGTGCGCACTTCCCTCACTCAAAAACGTATGCTGGCTCAATCCCAGCGAATCTTTGAACAAGGAGAAAGATCAGGGAAACTCTTGGCCTGGCTGTCACGGGAGCAAGCAGGGACATGTGTGTCTTACATACAGGACCAAAATGTTGCACCTCTTTACACCCCTGACAAAATTAATGGGGGCTTTGTCTCCTTCTACCGCCTCCTTTATAGCTCCAGGACGAGATACACACAGAATGAACTGATCTCCTATTCAGACCCTATCAACATCCCAGTCCTGACCACAAAATACCGCGGCGCACTTGATGCACCTATTTCGGTAGAAGAACTGTTGAAGGCATTAAAAACTCTCCAATCGGGCAAGACCCCCGGCCCTGATGGCATACCAGTTGAATTTTATAAACAATACGCTGAAGACTTGGTGGTCAGACTACATTATATGTTACAGGAGGCGCATAAGACAGAGGAACTCCCGAGCTCCCTGAGTGAGGCGGTGGTGGTCATGATCCCCAAGCCTGGGAAGGACCCCTCTCTATGCTCCTCGTACCGCCCAATCTCACTGATTAATGTCGATGCAAAACTGCTGGCCAAAGTCCTGGCCAACAGGCTGAGCATGGTTATACTAGCTCTGATCCACCCGGACCAAACGGGGTTCATGCCGGGGAGGGGCACGGACATTAACATCAGGAGACTTTTCACACATATGGCCAGGGCTAGTCCAGAATCGGCAGGTGTGGTGGTGTCACTTGATGCGGAGAAGGCCTTTGACTCGGTCGAGTGGGGCTACCTATGGGAAGTCCTTTCCAGGTTTGGATTTGGACCCAGATTCAGGTTGTGGTTGTGAATGCTGTATGCTAATCCGACGGACAAAGTCCGCACAAATGGCTGCCTCTCGGACAGTTTTCCTCTGGGACGGGGTACTCGCCAGGGGTGTCCCTTATGTCCGGGACTATTTGCACTGGCAGTAGAACCCTTGGCCATAGCCTTGCGAGCGGAGGGGAGGGTAAGAGGCACAACAGTGGGAAAGGTAGAGGAGAAGGTGTCCCTCTATGCAGACGACACCCTGCTCTATCTTGCAGATGCCTCCGATTTGCTGGTAAGGGCTCTGGAGCTGTTTGACCAGTTTGAGAGATTCTTGGGAATCCGCATAAATTGGGACAAGTCGGTTCTGTTTCCACTGCACCCCTCCGTCCCTAGATCAGTCACGGGTACCCCTCTCAAATGGGTGGATGGATTCACATATTTGGGCGTTAAAATTTCTAACACGACGGAGACATTCCTGGAACAGAATGTCCAGCCTCTTTTGTCTTTGACTGACGGTTAAATACACAGCATGGCGCAGCCTTCCATTGACCCCAGTAGGTAGAGTCAATCTTCCAAAAATGGTATTTCTCCCGAAAATTCCTATATTTTTTCCGTAATGCCCCTTTTCATATTCCTAGGGCCTTTTTCAACGTCTTGAAGGCATACTGACTTTGTTTGTATGGGCTGGGAGGCCATCCATAGTGGCAAAACGCATACTGTACCTACCTCTTTCTGCAGGAGGCTTAGTGATGCCCAACTTCCTCATATACTACTGGGCGACAGTCCTGGTCACAGTCAGATGGTGGTTCTCTCAGCCCAAACAAAACCTGAGAGACGGAAACTTATGCCCTTCGCAGAATTGAACGACACATACTCACTCCCCAATACTGCAGAATTCAGATTCTGGCAACTAAGACACGCCATGAAGGCCCAATTCCCAGAGACACTGACACTCGAGTCTGACTCAATTGAGCGCCTGCTCATATCCAGCGTAATGGGAAAACCTCTTTCCACTCTTTGCCTATACCTGGCGGTAGCATACGATGCCAAACCTACACGCGCACTGGACAAATGGAGGGAGGACATCCCAGCCCTGGGAGAGGACGAATGGGAGGACTGTATATCAACCTTTATCCCATCCATGATAGCAGCCAAAGACAGATTTATCCAGTTGAAGTTCATACATAGAGCGTACTACACCCCGCACAGAATGGCTAACATATACCCAAACTTAGACCCCTCTTGCCCAAGATGCCATACAGAAGTAGGCACGTTCTGGCATATGGCGTGGGCCTGTTCTAAAATCCAGGCCTATTGGGAACAGGTTGCAGGGAAATTGAGTGACTTGCTGGATACACTTGTACCAAAAGAACCAATGGTGCTCCTGCTGAGCTATTTGGGGGAGGTTGAGGGGGACAGATATGCACATCTCTGCATCACCTTCTCACTATTTTATGCTAGGAGAGAGATAATGATACACTGGAAGTAAGCTGAACCCCCTACACTGAAATCCTGGCAAAAGGCTGTTAATTCAGTACTACCCCTTTACAAACTTACCTACGAGAGTAGACAGTACACGGCTAAATTTTACAAGGTATGGTCGACTTGGGTGGATGCGAGCGGGTGAGGGGCCGGAGAGGAGGTGGACCAACTGATGGATTAGCCCGGGGGCTATTCACCCCCACCTCACTCCGAGTGTCACCCGACCATATGGAGTAAGGAATAGAATACATGCAGTTGCTGGGCAGCGGATACATACCCCCACCTGGGAGAGACCGAATACCCTACAAAATGGAGGACGGGACCTAGAAGGGTATATGGTTGGGAATCTTCACCGGTAGAGAAATGTTAGTAATGTGGACATCAAGGATTTGTAGGATGTTATTTTCTGCAATGGAACTCTCAAACTGACACTGTAATAAGAAATATCTAATGAAGAACGTTGACTGTTGTTATTCTGAAGTGTTAAATAAAAACTTTTCTGTTAGAAAAAAAAAAGACTAGTTGAAACCTTTGACAACTGTTTTTATTTTTCACATTAGAATAGCTATATTCAGTATAGTTTGCTGAACAAAGCAGTCACAAAGGGCAAAGTAAAAGAAGTAGACAAGGTTGACCTATCAAGGACACGACTGTGGAGTACTACTGTACATACATATCAGTTATAGTTAGACCTTTTCATTCTTATTATGAACTGACCACTGTGAATGCAGCACTCAAGATACTCATTTTTATGTGACTATTGAGCCCTCCTATGGGCCAGAAAACGTATTATTGTGAATGCATGCTATATAAATCATCATGCTCTGCCTTTATTATCATGTGTGCCTTCTTTATTCTTTATATTCACCTCTTGGTTGCCTCAGTAGGAAAGCACAGTTGTTGCAGCTGTTTTACCTACCAGTCTCTATAAAAGTAAGCCACTAGACATATTTTTTTAATTATTCCTGCCTACATGAAATATATATGGTGCCATAAAACACTTATTTGCCAGATAGGCCAAGCAGTAATGTAAGAACTCTGGTAGAGTCAAGGAGCTAGAGAATAACTGCTCACTAGACAAAATACCTTTCTATACAGCTGTGCTGAGGTGTTCTCTATTGAGCACGACTAACAGTGGGAGACCTTTTAATCCCTTCCTCTGGAATTCATATTGATGATAAGGTGACACGTCCCCTGTCTGTGAACCTACATTATTAGGAACTCATTTGCCTGGTGAGTTAATGTTGCAAATGTTCTCGTGCGCTAATACAGTTGTTTGTTAGTCAAGCATTTATTTAGCAGTGACAGTGAGCGATGGGTTTTTGTTATCCACAGCTGCATTGTGGGAATTAGGATTTAGAATACCTTCCGAATATGCTTAAAGAGGAATTTTAGGCAAATGCAAAAAAAAAAAAAAAACACTTTTTTTTATTTTGAAGGATATGTACAAACTACTACTGTAGATTGTTGATAGTCTAAACAAAAAAAACTACTTGCAGACCAACCGCCCGCAATGTACTGGGGACAGGTGGTCCATACAAGCAGAGCGACGTACTGTACACAGCGTTAGTCTGTCAGCAGGGCAAAGCTCGTCAGGTATAAGTCAATTACAGCAGACTGTGGCAGTCCAAAAAGTAATAGAATTGAGCAAAGTTCTATGCAGTAGCAAACAGTTGGACAAGCTCTTCAGAACACTAGCCAGTGTTCCCTTTGTTCAGACCCTCAGCTGACTACATAGCACACAAGAAGGGGGTTAAAAGCACAAATCTACAGATCCTTTAGGTTGTCTGTACTAACAAAATGTCCAGGGACAACTGGCAGCCTCCTTCCAACTTCCAAGTGACACTCTATACCAGAGATACCAGACCAGATCTTGAAAAGACAGCCCCTTCAGCCAGCTCTCTGCAGAACCAGGGTCACTCTCACTAACTTCAGGCCCTCAGGATTCCCGCCTGAGGCTGCATTGTAGCACACTCTCTCAAATCAGGCCCTCAGGTTGCCCACTTGAGGCCACATGGCAGCAAGTGGCAGGGGAGGCAGTGCCTCTCTTCCAGCTGGTGCAATCCTCTGCTAGGAAAGGCCAAGAGCCCATGTGCTTCTAGAATATAAATACAGGCACCCAGAATGCATATGGGGCACCTATGTGCTACTGTATGAATATTCATTCTCCTGCTGCATGAATATTCATATTTCCATCTGCATGGTTTATGCCTATCATCCAGAACTTTCCTTAGTTGCTTGGATACAGGAGAAACTTCAAAACATCATGAGTAGCACCAGAGCACACTGATCAGACTAAACTAGCTGATCGAATCTCTTTGTTAAGCAGACAACAATTCAATTTATCTGTTAAGAAGAAAAACCAAAAACTATATTACACTAATCCTAGCACCTACCAAGGAGGGTGCTACAAAAAATGATGGTGTATTACATTTCCCTTATTCAATCCAAAACTAGAAAATGTTTTGACTTTACTTTCGTTTTAAGATAATTTATAGATATAATGCAAGGGTTTTAGCAAACTTTTCGGCAGATTTATATCCCATGTTAGCCTTATGCCGCTTACACACGACCGGACTTTCCGGAAAACTAGGTCCGATGGGATTAGTCCGTCAGACAATCCGATCATGTGTGGGCTAATCCATTTGTTTTTCGGGGGGAAAATCCAGCGGACCTAGAAATAGAACATGTTTAAAATCTATCAGACGGACTCAATTCCGACGGACTCAAATCGGGAAAGCTGTTTGTCTGTGTGCTGGTCCAACAGACCAAATCCGACGCAAGGGCAGCTATTGGCTGCTGGCTATTCTTTAGTCCCGTTTATGTCACCATTTCAAAAACGAACAGACTTTCGACCAGACCTAGTCCGTTCGTATGTGGGCAAGTCCGTTAGTTCGGAAAGTCCGTCAGAACTCCGCCGAAAGTCTGTCGGGAAGATCGTCTGACCTAGTTTGCCAGAAAGTCTGGTCGTGTGTACGCGGCATTACCATATCTTTTCCTATACTGATTTCTGAATGAGAGGGTCTGACTTTGTGAAATCCACACGAGCAGTCTCAGTGTTGTAATAAAAAATAAAACTTCTGGTGATTCAGCTTTTCTAGTTGAGGAATACTTAAAGACAGAAAAATGAAACTCATTTTCTACATGACTTCCATGTAATTTCAGACTTCTCTAATGGGCAGTGAGCCAATCACACAATAGAGTATCTGAGTATCAACAGAGCAATAAGTATTTTTTTTTTAAATATGGCCATTATAGCCAGTGTCTTTGTTCAATTGTTTTGGGAGAACGATCTATAATTACCCATAATCCTTATTTATATTAAGTTCAACTCCTACACACCATCAGAAATTAAAAGAATGAGAGATGTAGTAAATAGGAGGTGTTAAGAGTACACCAGCCCTGACAGATTGCTATTTCAGGGTTAGTTGGGAAGAAGCGCAGGCAGCCATACAGTCATGTCTCCAGAGGTAGGGCCGAAGTATATACTGAAATAGCTTAGCTAAGGGGTCTTAATCATAGGCGTTGTTTCTCTGCAGTATGTTTACTGAGTTGGGTTCCTCCCTTTGCTCAACAACAAGTGATGGGATTTTTCTGATTCCTATATGGAATATCCTGTCTTGAGGTGCAATTGTTCTGCTACCTCTTGTTTGAGATTTTAGTAGGCTAATCAATTTTACTAAAATAAGTAGAAACCCAAGTTTACTAAATCTATCTACCCAGTGGCGGAACATGACAGTTAAAAGCAGCTGTATGAATAAAAATAGCAGAGGGCGTGATCTGAGTGTAGTAAGGAAGGTACATTTGTTAACCGCTTTAATACTGGTCACTTTTTCCCCTTTTCTGCCCAGACCAATTTTCAGCTTTCAGCGCTGTCACACTTTGAATGACAATTGCGCAGTCATGCAAAGCTGTACCCAAATAAAGCTTTTATAATTTTTTTCAGACGAATAGAGCTTTCTTCTGGTGGTATTTCTTTACTGCTGAGTTTTCTATGTTTTGCTAAAAAAAAAAAGACAAAAAAAGACTGGAAATTTAAAAAGAAAAAAAAATATTTGCTTCTGTCAGCAAATTTTGTAAATAAGTAATTTTTCTCCTTCACTTATATGCGCTGATGAGGCTGCACTGATGAGCACTGATAGGATGCACTGATGAGGAGGCGCTAATATGCAGCACTGATGGACACTGATAGTCGGCACTGGTATGCAGCACTGATATGCAGCACTGATAGATGGCACTGATGGGCACTGATAGGCGGCACTTATGTGAAATGATAGGTTAATAATAGAAACCCCCTAGGAGTGGGATTTTAATGGCACTACCAAAACAGGTGTATATCATAAAATAATTATTTTATTATATATTGTAGAAAAATACATGAAAAATACTTTTTAATTACTTTTTTAATTACTTTTTTCCATTAGAAATGTCATTTTTTGCAGGGACTGTTACAGGAAACATACGCCACTTTACAGGCAAACCATAGATACCCCCCAGCTACAAAATTTAAAGGAATATTTCACTTTTATTGTTTCACTTTAAGCATTATTAAAATCACTGCTCCCGAAAAAACGTCCATTTTTAAAACTTTTTTTTGCATTGGTACATGTCCCCTGGGGCAGGACCCAGGTCCCCAAACACTTTTTATGACACTACCATGCATATAAGCCTTTAAAATTAGCACTTTTGATTTCTCCCATAGACTTTTTAAGGGTGTTCCGTGGCTTTCGAATTTGCTGCGAACACCAAAATTGTTCGCTATTCGGCAAACAGGTGAACACCCAATGTAAGTTCGACTCGAAAATATGGCTCATCCCTACTGGGTAGAAAAAGAATGGGTGCCCGGTTGTTAGTGCACGTGGAGGATATGCAGCTCAGCATGCGACTAGGCCACTACAATACACCAGTATATGGACACAGATTTTGGACACAAAATAAAGTTTTACATGTAATCACTGAAGCACTGAAACTGGATAGACAGAAAAAAGAAATTCCAGTTGCTTTTTTTTTTTATTATATACATGGGATTTTTGTAGTTGTAATAGAACATAAAAGCACTATGAAAGCGGTACCAAATGTATTCATGTCTTCTTCCCTATAACTCTTTTTAATATGAAGCAGGACTTGCTGTTCTCTAGGGGGAATTAGATGGCACTCTAGTGTTCCTACATTTTTTCCAGAATAACTGTCAGTTCCAAATTTCCAAACATTACTTAACAAAGACAATAGCATGGAAAAGACAGAGAAGAAGTGTGCCATGCATAGAGGAGAATGCAATGAAACAATCCCATGCACAGCCTATTGAGCAGCTGTTTATGTTGTAACAAATAAAAAAAATAAAAAATAACAGGAATTTCATTTGCTATTTTCCAGATACAAAACCTTTTGTAGAAAATTTATCAAAACCACCTTTGCAAGTGCTCCAAGTTTAATAGAAGCAGGTCTAGTGTTTTAGCACAATCATATGTACAAGGCCAAGATTAAATCCAGAAATTAAATACTATGTATTCCATTATTCCTAACATAAATAAATGCAATAAAGTAGGCCTTTATATGTTGCCAGCAATAAATAGTACTTTTATTATACACGCACCAGATGCTGTTCATGTGCCTGTTCACCATTGTCTTTTCATAAGGCTAAGGATTATTATGTCCATGTTGTCTGGTTGCTATATTGCCTCAAGATGTGCTTCTTCTACCTGTCTGCAGGTACACAGTGGTGGCATAAGAAGAAGAGTTTCAGTAGTCAAAGTGGTGGCTGGGTCAAAGGGAAAAATGTGTCAATCTTCCTCATTTGAGGAAGGGGTCATGTAATCCAAAAACATCATATATACTGTATTTCTGCCTGGATTCTGGGTCTCATTTTTGGGTAATCTCCTCATTCATGTTCTGTATGCACCTTGTACATGTTACTGAACTGCTGTATGTCACTTCTACCATAGTGAACGTATGGAATGTATACTGCAAGCAAGTGTGTAGTGTGCTAGTCCTGTGCTCGTTTTCTGGTTACATTCCATATCCCCATTTTAACTATCCCACTAAGAATTGTAAACCCATGGTCCGAGCTATGCTAAGAATTTGTGATAGTATGGTGTTATTGCGATAATGGTTTGCAAGTTTTTGGAGTGCTGACTAAAATGGTACCTATAGACCAGAAAATTAGTGGATGTCCTTGGGGTGTAGAAAGGAGCACAGAGAGCTGGAGATATGGTTATGACTTCCAGTGACTGGAAAGTCTAACACCACCTGTGCAGCGCCTAACCCAAAGGAGCTGCTGGATGTATTGGGTCCCTTGTTCTTGTGCCCACAACTCTGCAAATAGCACCACACATTCTGACAGACCTGGCTGGGTGAGGAATATTCACTGCAAATGTATCTGCAGTACCCCAGTAGCAAAACAGATATGACACAACAGCACTGATAAAGCAAACAGTTAAATTATAGCAAGGAATATACTGCAAATATATGAACTGTAGAAAGAAAAATCTCCTAAACCTTATACTGGGGCAATCCCAACTATATAGAATTACACCACTCTTAAGCCCCATACACACGCTCGGACAATCCGCGGACCAGGTCGGTCGGACTTTGTCCGACGTACTTTGTCCGATGTTGGTGTTGCGTACACACGGTCGGACTACGTTGTCGGAATATCCGGTCCGGAAGAACGTCGTTACGTAAGTCGTCGTCCACGAGATTACAAAAGGGAAGTTCAGCACCACGTCAGGCACCCGTTGGGCTCCTTCTGCTGATCCCGTGTTTATCGAGAGTTAGTGGAAGTTTGGTGACTTAAGATTCGCGCTTCTCAGTTTTCTGACTCAGATCGTTACTGCTCTTCAGTTTGTGCTTGTCGTGCGTATCTGTTTATTAGTGCGTGTAGTCAGTTCGCATTTGTTGGTCATTGCGGCCTATATCTTGATATAGGACGCTTTGATTTGCACTGCTTATTGTCTGCTCGTTGCTCGTATTCAGTTCGTTCTTTCAGGCCTTGCTGTTTATCGGTGCTTTCTGTTTGTCCGTTCTGACCAGCCGACCTTTTGTGACCTTCTGAGCGATGTTTCCCGTGCGTACTCGTCGCCGAGTTCGTGCTGTACGCGGAATTGGTGTCGGGCTTTTAGCTTTGACCCAAGACCCGTCCATGAACAGAGTGACGAGGAGTATGTGGACCAAGAATTGGTTGCTTCAGCGTGACCAGTTCTCGCACATGCCTTTGCTTCGTGAGATCCGGGAGAATAATCCTGATGATTTCAGGAACTTTCTCAGGATGACGGACCCGATTTTCACCGTCTTTTGGCTTTGCTGACCCCCTTTATCAGCCGGCAGGATACCTGCATGAGACAAGCCATTACTCCGGAGCAGAGGCTTGTTGCCACGTTGAGGTACTTGGCGACAGGGAGAAGTCTTCAGGATTTGAAGTTCTCTTCAGGTATCTCTCCCCAGGCCCTGGGACTCATTATTCCAGAGACCTGTTCTGCCATCATTCAGGTCCTGCAGGAGGACTATATTAAGGTAACATTTATACTTTACTATTCCCTTCTATGTATGCTCTGTTTGCTAATGTCTTCTATTTTTGACCTCCTTCCCTAATTACCATGATTGCAATATGTTCTAATATGCTGTGCCCCTTTTCTCCTTCATGCATTTTTCCCTTCACTTACCTCCCCAGCATGCTCTTCTGGCCCAATAGACACCTATGGCCAAGTCACTTAAGCAATGTCTTTTGTCTGCTGCATAGTATTGTTTGCCCCAAAACACCCCCTAAAATATGCACAAATGTTTGCTGTGTGGTTTACTTCATGTAGAGCCCCCTTTTTTTTTTTTATTTTGGTGGGGGGGGGGGGGGGCAAACTCATTAGGAACCCCCTCCCCCAACTGCTCTGTCAGATGGTACCAATCCTTTATCTGCTGGCTTTCCCAAGGTCCATACACACTATATACCTACCTCTTTATAGTGCGCATCTTTAGGGATGAATTCAGCAAAGCATGTAGTGCAAGGGGCTGCCTCCATACTTTCCATTTCCTATTTTTTTGTCTTCTTTCCCTCCTATTAGCTTGCTTGGTAATTTAATAATGTCACACTGTGCGTGACTTTTTTGGGGGGGGGGGGGGGGGGGGGTTGAAATGTTATTTGATCTTTCCTGTGGCCTGCCAATAGTGTTAAGTACAGAGGGTCTGGGCAAACTAGCCCACATTTTTGAGCCATTTGCCAATCAATGAAGTGCAGAGGGTTACCTGTCCACCACCCCCCCCCCCCCCCAAACCCAAGTTATTGCCAATGTCCCATCAGAAGTGGGGGGATTGATGGGGGGGTGAGTAATCTGTGAAGGGGAGCCTCTACTTTTCTGTGCAAATACTTTCCAGCCTCAAATTTTATACAATGCTCTTGTTCCAAGATGTTGATTGTCTAATCTGCTTGCAATGTTTAGGTGCAAAGTGACTAATTTTTTTTTCTTGTTTCACTCCACAGTTCCCTTCCACGCCACAGGAATGGCAGACTGTGGCCTCCCACTTTGCCAGCCGTTGGGACTTTCCTAACTGCGGAGGGGCAATTGATGGGAAACACGTCCGCATCGTCCCACCGCCCAACTCGGGGTCCTACTATTATAATTATAAAGGGTTTAATAGTGTAGTGATGTTGGCGGTGGTGTCGGCAACATACGAGTTTATGTATGTGGACGTGGGGATGAACGGCCGGATATCGGATGGTGGGGCCATTACGCACACGGAGTTCTACTGGCGTCTCCAAAGTGGCAGTCTGTGCTTGCCACCTCCAGAGGAGAATGCCGAAGGACTCCCCTTCGTCTTTGTCGCAGATGAAGCGTTTGCGTTGACTCCCCATGTGATGAGGCCGTTCCCGATGAGGACCCTCACCCCGGACCAGAGGGTCTTCAACTACAGGCTGTCCAGAGCCAGAAGAGTGGTGGAGAACACTTTTGGCATCCTGGCCAGCCGCTTCCGCCTGTTCCTGACGGCATTTAACTTGGCGGAATACAAACTGAACCACATAGTTCTTGCCTGTTGCATATTGCACAACTTCCTCAAAAGACATAACAGGAACTATGTGGTGCCCGTTGGCCCAGATGTGGAGGGCCCTCCAAATGCGGAACTCACAGCCCTTCGAGTGGCACGTCCAGGCTTGCCCCCTCTAAATGCCCGTGTGGTCCGGGACCAATATATGGAGTACTTTGTGGGTAGGGGGGCCATTGCTCTGCCTGACGATGTGTGAGAGGCATTTTTTAATAAATCAGATATTTTAACCAACCTATGATTTCTTGTCATTTCAGTCTTCTTTTTAGCTTATTTTACCTTGACATTTTTTCCCTTTGCCTTCGACAGTGGGAATGCACTTTCTGGGCAAAAGGAGGTAACAGTCTCTTCTTCCCAAAAAGATTATTCTCATGTTGTGTGTTTGCTACCTAATCTTTGGTCTAGAGAAGGTTTGTCCTGCATAACTGACACCCAAAATACTCCTTTTCAGCACCAGGTCTGACATGTGTGTATTCTCAAAAATGCTGTGCTCCGTGTTTTCGTACAAAGCACTGTGGGTGTCATTTACATAAGTCAAATCCGCTATGCTCGACAAGTGCATTGAAAAAGTTCCCAGGGAAAGAAAATTGGAGTGCAAAGTGGATTTGCCTTTAGTAAATAACACCCATTGCCCCCCATATCCTTTACATTTTACATACATAATGCATTGTGTTTTTTAAATAAAGAAGCCACACATTTAGAAAACTAAAAAAGTTTACTAGGAAAACATTCACAAGTGCGTTTACAATCTTCACGCCAAAACTGACAACATCTTGTTTATTTACAACAGTGTTTACAAACATTCCGCAATTGGTAAAACCAGGCATGGAGCAAAACAGAACCTATGAACTCGGAAAGTTCAACTTTGTAAAGTGAAGACAAGATCAGACATGACTATATGTTCAAAGTGTGTTTGATCTTGCCTTCATCACATGGGGGGGTCACCCCCGGAAAGTGGAAATTTAGAACATGCACACAATTTGGGTCTGAAAATGGACATTAGATGGTAAAACACATGCCTAGAAGCTTCAAAAGTGCCATTTTCCATCATGGGGATGAATGGACGTTTTTTGGGGGTGCAACCCCTTCACCACAACCACTTTCGTAGTTCGTAAAGTGTTTGCACCCCCAAAAAAAACGTTGGCATTCATCCACCATGATGGGAGCTAGCAAATGTGGACACAATGTGTGCATGTTCCAAATTTCACACAGTTTTTAAGTTGCAAATGTGTTCAGAAGCTGGCACAAATGTGTGTTAATTACTTGGTGCGTTTTCATATTTTTCCTAAAACATCAATGATGTTCTTCAATTTTTGTTGAACATCATTGATGTTTTGCTTTATGTAATCTAGATCTCGATTGCAGACCATTATCTCTCCGATGAGTACGTGGGCACTCTCTGTGGTAAAGTGCGATTTTTCTTCCACAACATCCACGTCACCTAAAAAACCACAAACAAACAAAAATGGGGTGTTGGAAATGAGGCAGCCATACATGGATTAGCTTACCAGTAGCTGTGTTCTCCCACACTCACCTGTTGTGGTGACAATTTCTCCAAGTTCGATGATCTCTCCTTCCTCCTCCTCCTCCTCCTCCTCTGCTTCTGCTCTTTCCCCTTTTTTGGGAGGTGTTGGTTTGGGGGTTTCCTCAGACGGCCCAAGTTTTCGCTCCCCTATGAGAATGTCCAAAAGGAAGATTTAGCAACACAAGCTATTGAGGGCAGAAATAGGAAATGACAAACATTGCTTGAAAGTGACGGACACTATTTTAGTTTGGCCAGTTACAAATGTCAACTACATGAATGTAGTCACTTTGTAAAGGTGCTAAACTGACTAGCTTTTTGGTAGAAGTTTGTGTGATGGAGACCCCCCTCTAGTATCCACTGGAGCACATGTGTGGAAAAGCATAATAAAAAGGGGGTTTGGGTGTCCCAGCACTAGTGCTCTAGAGTCCAGATGGGTAAACAGCTACTGAGTGACCTCTCCTTTACATTGACAAAATTTGGTTTACGCTCTTGCTGACATCTCTAGTGAGAACAAACTTCCTTTCAATAAAAACTTCACCAAACCTCGTATTATAAGTGGCCGAACGATCGAGGTTGCGTACGATCGAATGGACACACACATGACAGTGGCAGAAAGATCGAGGCTGAGTACGATCGAATGCACAGACGAACCTGAAAGTGGCCATTTTGGAATGTCCAACTTTGTCAAAATCAAACCACAATGGAGCAGTATGCAAGCAAGAAATCAAACACAAAACACAACTACTTACTTTTTAGAAGAATTCGCTTGATCTTTCTGTACTGATCGGCCTCCCTCAGTTTCAGGTCTGACCAGCGTTTCCTCAGTTGCTCCTTGGATCGTTGTACCCCAAAATGATTGTACAGCCTCCTCACAACTTTAGACATGATCTTGGCCTTGCGGACATTGGGGTTGAGGTAAGGCCCATACTTCCCATCATAGTCGCTCCTCTTTAATATGTCCACCATCTCCAACATTTCTCCAAATGACATATTGGAGGCCTTGAATTTCAGGCTCCGGGATCGGGACGTTTCTGCCTCCGGACTTTCCTCGTCCTCCTCCTCGTTGGTGGGATATTTGTGGCGCACCTGCTGTGTCCCCGCCATGTGCTCTCCCCACTGCGCCGTAAAGAGAAGGGGTGGGGAATAGACGAGAAAGATCGTCAGGGGCGGGCGGAGTTTGAAGCATGCGCACTGTATATAAAACGTCACACGCCTGTGTCGTAGCCACGATCTGGGAGACGAGGGGAGAGAAAACTCACACGAGACGATCGCTACAAACGAAGGTACAATTTGACGTTGGTACATAACTAGCCTAGACTGATTTGAACTTGAGGCTTCTTTATGGAGAAGATTAGGAGAGTTTAGCCTGACATAATTTATAGGGTTTTGTGTGGTGTTGTGTCTTGCAGAGATTTATATGAAGGGATTCAACGACATGAGTTTTCTCCCCCTCTTCATTGCCAAATACAGGGATTTTCCCATATTGTGGCAGGGTATACACCCACATTACACCAACAAACCAAAGAGGCACGCAGCCCTGGAGGAACTTGTGGAATTTGTCAAGCCAAGGTTCCCCACGGCAACTGTTGATGATATAAGAAAGAAAATTGGCAGCCTGAGGAGTGCGTATATCAGGGAGCGGAAGAAGGTCGTGAAGTCTGAGGAAACTGCAACTTCAGCAGATGAGGTCTATGTGCCCAAGCTCTGGTACTATCAGAGTCTCCATTTTCTGAAGGACCAGGCTGATGTCACGGAGCCAACCTCAACTCCTCCTTCCACGCTTCCTTGCGCGCAGCCCACCCCTGATGAGGCTTCCGAGGAGCAACCTGGGCCTTCCAGTCTGGAAGAGGTGGAGGAGCCCAGCTTGTTCCAGGTATAGTAGTTTTGTTACCATTTATGGGAATAATGAATGATGTTCACTTAATTCAGGATCCCCAATTGCTTAGTTCCTAACGTGTTTGACATATCAACAGACAGTGGTGTGGGAGACATTTGGGGCCAGAATCTAAACTGCAGGGCTGAGAATTGTATGGTTTTCTATTTGTAAACATTTTGCACCAGTCACTAGATGAGAATTGTGTGTGTTTGATGAACAAATAACTGAAACTATGTCCCTTTTTCATACACAGGAAGACCTCAGCCAGGAGGTGGCTGTGGAAGGTGGCAGTCAGGAAGAGGCAGGGGTTAGTGGCAGCCACCAGCTGGGTAGTGGCAGCCAAGAGGGGGCTAGGCCGCGGAGCCTGACTGACACCCAAACCCCTCCCCTCCGCCCTCCGTACAAAAGGGCGAGAAGGGGGGGTTATGCGGCACAGTCAGCGCTCCGCATGATCAGAGAGGCTTCTGACTCCCTACATGCCACACCCGCCGACGAGGAGACCTTTGGCTCGGTGGTTGTCACAAAAATGATGGGTATGGAGGTGGGGCAATGCAACATGTGTGAGGGGCTCATCCTCCATGTCCTAAATAAGGGTAGGGCTGGGGAGATGACCCCAGTCACACATGTTTGCCATAGTTACCATGCTCCGCCTCCTCCTCCTCCTCCTCCTTCTGCCACCCCACCAGCACGACAGCCACAGCGTGGAAGGAAGCGTGGAAGGAAGACCTGAGAGTGACGACCTGGAATCAGTCTGGTCTGAGAGAAGATGGAGCCTCTTGTAGTACCAGAGCCTGGGGACCTAGATGGCATCTGCTGCAGTTCCGGATACTTTGGACTTCACGACCAGATTGCACTCCCCTTAATATACGTACTCCTCAGGCCCCCAATTTTCTACGCTTGAACAATGATGGTTGCCGTGGGGGGCCAAGACTTTGCAAATTCCCCAAGTTTCACCATGGCTGCGTTCCTCTTTGGTTTGTTGGTGTGACCTAAATAAAGGTTTTTTTGATTTGAAATAATCATTGACTATTGTGTTTTACTTTGCTACAATGACAGTTTTTCTTTGAGTAAGCAGGTACATTTCACTAATCCTAAAGTAGAATTAACAAGGGGCACCAACAACAAACAACCTCCTAGTAAATTTAAGCAAGAAATACAAATGTTAATAATGTGTTTTTGGTAATTTGAGACACACAACCCCCCTCCAAAAAAAAAAAAAAAAAACATTCAAATATGTATTCCCCAAAAAAAAAAAAAAAAAAGACAAATCATGGTAAAAAAAATAACAAAGATTCTTTTCCGTTCAGAGTAAAAATAAACATGTAGTGTATAAATGCTGCAAAGTAAGAAAGAAGTAAGTTTGTGAGAAGTGCGGGTGAATAGGAGCAGCTAAAAGATGTCATTCTTGTTGCATTGTAAAGAAAAAGAGAATGCGCTGCATTAAAGACATTTTAACATTGCAGCGTGACGAATGTGCTGTGTCGATTAGGAAAGGTAGTTTTACCTGACCGAGCGCTTCCGTCACAGAATTTCTTCTGAGCATGCGTAGCACTTTGTCCGTCGGACAAGCGTACACACGCTCGGATTTGGTGTGATCGGACCGGGTTGACGGCAAATCTTTCCAGCAGGAGATAAGACTTTGTCCGACGGACAAACCGACGAACACTGTCCGATGGTGCATACACACGGTCTGATTTTTCAACAACCTTGTCCGATCGGACCAAATCCATGAAAAAGTCCGACCGTGTGTATGGGGCTTTACTGTTAAGCAGTCTGTAATGTACTGTCTTCTGCTAGCCAGCTTGTTGGGCCCCAAATGTTATGTTTGAGCACTTAGGATAATGTCCTTTTAGGCACTCATGATGATACTCACTCTGGTCCCTTTAAGCTCAGATAAAACCATTGGCTCTGTGATATTTGCATGCTATCCCACCAGTGTCAAAGTGTACTGTGGATTTGGCCAGTGGTATCTCACCAACTTCTTGTATAAGCAGGCAGTGTCTCTCTGTATGCTGGTTGAAACACAGCCTGTCTGTGTCTGCAGCGTCCCTACCACTTGATCAGGCAGCAAGCTCTATTAGCATGCATGGTTCTTTCTAAAGTTCCAGAATGTCTGTCACTGTGCCTCTCTCCCTCTCAGGTGCAGGTTTGAGTAGTCTGTTAGCAGTCTGATGGACACTCAGTCATCTCGGAACAGCCTCCACACTTCTCCTTAACTCGGGAAAACAGCAGGGAACCAGCTCTCCTCTGTGCCCAAGTGCCTTGTGGGATTTGCAGTTCACGTCATCCTGCTCACCCAGCCATCACAGTCTGTCAGAACTATACCTCCCATAGTCCTTGCTGTCCAAATCCTGGGTGCTTTCCTAACGGGCAGAGCACAGGCTCAACACTGGCTGTACATAGCTCTACAATAAGAGCCCCCTACTGTAGCTGTGCCTGTGTAAATGTCTCCTCTGCTGAGGAACACAAGGTCCTTTTCCTTCCAGAGCTGCAGAATGGGCTACACCTGCATTCATTTACAGAAGTAAAAATCCATTTTTGACTGGTTAACTGAAACAGAGAAATCTGTTAGTCAAAAATGCCTGCTTTGTCTAAATTATATATATATATATATATATATATATATATATATATATATATATATATATATATATATATATATATATATATATATATATATATATATATATATATATATAACGTGCAGCACTGGTATATTCAGTGTACAATAGTTCAAACAAAGCAAAAAATCTAAAATAATAGTGCAAGTATTCATCAGTAATTTACATATAATCATATATTGAAAAAAGTCCCTATTCAAAGATGAAGTCATGTGAGACCATGAAGTGGAGGATATTACTGTGGTAACTCAATATAGTGATGAAATATAAACAGCTGCTACATGGAAATATGACAAAAAAAAAGCAAAGGATGGTATAAATGTAGCGCTAAACCATAAAAATGAAATAATGTGACACAATAATATATAAAAGTGATCAGAACTAAATAGTGAATATCAGTCCCAAAAATAAGTACAACAAAGCATATGAAAAATGGGTGAAAACACAAATAAGGAAGTACCAAAGGTGAAAAAATCTTGTGGAAAACATATAGAAAGTCCACCGGAGAAAATTGTTGTTTAGAAGTGGGATACAGAGGCCTCAGCAAGCACGTAAAACTTCAGGGATAGTGTGTCCTTCACCCAAAGTAAGGGATGTATACTTTTACCAGAACAGGTAGACTCGAATTTCAGCGACAACGAGTCAACAAGGCAAGGATAGCCGAATTGACAGATGGCCAAAACTATCCAGGAAATCCAGGGGAACTCCAAGGATGGATCCAGGAAATCGTACTGATGATGGTAAGGTTGGAACTCAGCAGTTGGACTGCCAAACTGGAAAGCCAGAAAAATTCTCATCCAAAGGAATATAAAAAAGAAAAATGCCTCCATATGGTGTAGGTCAAAAAGAGTGGGTTTTATTGAAAAAAAACAACATACATCGATAGGATAAAAAATGTGATCACAGGATAAAAGCAATGTTGGAAGCAGAAAGCCAAGCCCTAAGAAAGCCTAAATGACTTCACCTTTGAATTGGGACTTTTTTCAATATATGATTATATGTAAAATACTGATGAACACTCGCACTATTGTTTTTGTTATTTATCACTTTGTTTTGTTTGTACCATTGCTCACTGAATATACTGGGGCTGCACAGTTTTATTTATATATTCATTTAAGTTAAGTATACTGCTTGTATGCGACAGCTACCATTTACTTTTGAGATCACATGAAATTCTTTGCTATTATTTTTGTCTAAATATATGCTTGCAGACCCATACCTCCCAACTTTTTGGGATGAGAACGAGGGACGCCTATTAGCAAAAGTATGTAGGCATAGGACACACCCCCTGTCATGCCCCCTTAACCACTTCAGCCCCGGAAGATTTGGCTGCTCAATGACCAGGCCATTTTTTTGCGATTCAGCACTGTGTCGCTTTAGCTGACAATTGCGCGGTCATATGACGATGTACCCAAACAAAATTGATGTCCTTTTTTTTCCCACAAATAAAGATTTCTTTTGGTGGTATTTGATCATCTCTGTGTTTTTTTTTTTTTTTTGCACTACAAACAAAAAAAGAGCGACAATTTTGAAAAAAACACAATATTTTGTACTTTTTGCTATAATAAATATCTCAATTTTTTTTTTTAAAAAAAGCCAATTTTTTCCTCAGTTTAGGCCGATATGTGTTATTCTACATATTTGTGGTAATAAAAATTGCAATAAACGTATATTGATTGGTTTGTGAAAAAGTTATAGTGCAAAATAGGGGATAGATCACTGATTACTGTGAAAATGTCACTGGCAGGGAAGGGGTTAACACTAGGGGGCGATCAAGGGGTTAACTGTGTTCCCTGACTGTGTGTTCTAACTGTGGGGGGTGGGGATTGACTATAGGAGATGACAGATCGTGGTTCCTAGCTATTAGGAACTCACAATCTGCCTCTCCTCTCCTCACAGAACAGGGATTTGTGTGTTTACACACACACGTCCCTGTTCTGCATCTCGCGCCCGTGATCACAGGTGGCCGGCGGTCATCGCGACCGCCGGCCACGAGCATCGGCACTCTCGTAATGCAGTGGGCACGCGTGCCTGCTATCCCGCTTAAAGGATCCGGTACAGCTACAGTATAATGACAGCAGCTGGTCAGCAAGTGGTTAAAGGAGAATTATACCCAAAAAATTATTAGTTAAACCGACAAGTTCTTTTTTTAATCACTACAATTCCTTTATACTGGCTTTTGAAAGTTACAAATGCAGCAGTTTAGAAATTGGATGAAAGGTTTAGCACTGGAAAACACTTTTTGAAAGATACAAAGTACATTTTATATACAACTATATAGATCAGACCAAAATGAGGGACAAATGAGGAGGAAAGAGGGACAGAGGGACTTTGTTCCAAATCAGGGATAGTCCCTTGAAATCAGGGACAGCTGGGAGCTACAGTGCCTTGAAAAAGTATTCACACCCCTTGAAATTTTTCACATTTTGTCATGTTACAACCAAAAACATGATATTGGGATTTTATGTGATAGACCAACACAAAGTGGCACATAATTGTGAAATGGAAGGAAAACGATAAATGGTTTTACATTTTTTATAAATAAATATCTGAAACGTGTGATGTGCATTTGTATTCAGCCCCCCTGAGTCAATACTTTGAAGAACAACCTTTCACTGCAATTACAGCTGCAAATATTTTTGGTGATGTCTCTACCAGCCTTGCACATCTAGAGTGACATTTTTGCCCATTCTTCTTTGCAAAATAGCTCAAGCTCTGTCAGATTGGATAGAGAGCGTCTGTGAACAGCAATTTTCAAGTCTTGCCACAGATTTGAAATTTGCTTTAGGTCTGACTGGGTCATTCTAACACATGAATATGCTGCTGAAGAAAAGCATCCCCACAATATTATGCTGCCACCACCATGTTTCACGGTGGGGATGGTGTGTTCAAGGTGATGCAGTGTTAGACGAAGACGAAAGTCAGGATATGACGAAACGCGTTAGTTTGGTGGCCTCCCGGAAGTGACGTCTGCGCCTCAACGAGTACGTTCCAGCCAGCCGAATGACCAGGAAGCCATCCGCTGTTCTATACAGTGAATATTCTGCTCCTTTCTGGCGGACAGAACAACCAAATAAGGCACAGTGCACTTTACTATATGCTTCATTTTACTTATATTTGGTACGCATATTTGTACTTGGGGAGTTGTGGGCTATTATCAATAAAATTGTGTAAATGGGATTACGCTATGTGGACATTGTATTTTTTCACATGTATACCCGGAGCCCTGGTTTAAACAACTCTGACACCTAGTGGTTGATGGGAGATGAGCAGTGGAAAAGTGGATATATTCTTGAGATATCAAGGCTTTATATTATCTGTGGTCTGGTGAGTGCATCCCCAAAGGGGAGATTCTGCCGTACGTGGTGAAGTTTTGGTGGAAGCTTTGTATAAATCACAACAGAGGCTCTTCTTTTTTACGCTTACCTTATTTTATTGACTATATGGATGTCTGCATTTGAATGTGGACAAAAGCGCTGCTGCAATATTACAAAAGGACTTGCATTGGAATTTTTAATATTGTAATTTTTTTATTTTGTTTACAACTAAGTAGCTGCTTTTGATACAATTTTACTAACACACGTAAAACTATAAGGTGATTGGTCCAAAGACCGCAGAGGGGTGTGCATTGGGGCATTTTTGTTGCTACGTCCTTTATTTCTAATGTTAGTTTTCCGCCTCACAAATCGATTTGCTTTTAGGTCAAAAAGTTAAATTTTGGTCTCATCTGACCAGAGCACCTTCTTCCACATGACTTCTTGCAAACTGTAAATGAGACTTCTTATGGCTTTCTTTCAACAATGGATTTATTCTTGCCACTCTTCAATAAAGGCCAGATTTGTGGAGTGCACGACTAATAGTTGTCCTGTGGACAGATTCTCCCACCTGAGCTGTGGATCTCTGCAGCTCCTCCAGAGTTACCATGGACCCCTTGGCTGCTTCTCCTTGCCCAGCCTGTCAGTTTAGGTGGACGGCCATGTCTTGGTAGGTTTGCAGTTGTGCCATACTCTTTCCATTTTTTATGGATGATGGATTGAACAGTGCTCTGTGAGATGTTCAAATGTTGGGATATTTTTTTATATCCTAACCCTGCATTAAACTTCTCCACAACTTTATCCCTAAGCTGTCTGGTGTGTTCCTAGGCCTTTATGATGCTGTTTGTTCACCAAGGTTCTCTAACAAACCTCTAGGGGCTTCACAGAACAGCTGTATTTATACTGAGATTAAATCACACACAGGTGGACTCTATTTACTAATTAGGTGACTTCTGAATGCAATTGGTTCCCCTAGATTTTAGTTTCAGAGTATCAGAGTAAAAGGGGCTGAATACAAATACACGCCATACTTTTCACATATTTATTTGTAAATAAAAATTGAAAACCATTTATCATTTTCCTTCCAATTTCACAATTACTGTATTTATCCGCGTATAACACGCACTTTTCCCCCCTTAAAATCGGGGGAAAGTCGTGGGTGCGTGTTATACGCCGATACCCCCTAAAAAAGTGACAAAAATAGAAAAATAGCGAGCCCTGCTGAAAAAAAACGAAGCGCCGCCGGAAAAAAAACGAAGCGGCGCCGAAAAGACCGAGCCGACTGTTCGGCTCCATTCGTAGTCCAGCCTCCCTGCGCTCGCTCCGGAAACAGCAGGGAACAGTCGGCTCGGTCTTTTCCGGCGGCGCTTCGGTCTTTTTCGGCGGCGCTTCAGTCTTTTTCGGCGGCGCACGCGCGGTCTGTCTCGGCGGCGGGAAATTTAAATGCGGGCAAGGCTGAAAATGACGCTGGCAAGCTACAATGACACTGGGCAAGCTACAATGACACTGGGCAAGCTGCAATGACACTGGGCAAGCTGCAATGACACTGGGCAAGCTGCAAATGACACTGGGCAAGGCTGCAAATGACGCTGGGCAAGCTGCACATGACGCTGGGCAAGCTGCAAATGACGCTGGGCAAGCTGCAAATGACGCTGGGCAAGCTGCAAATGACGCTTAAATGTAAGGTTTTTTTTCCCTAAACTTCCCTCCTAAAACTTTTTTTCCTTAAAATGCCCTCCTAAACTTGGGGTGCGTGTTATACGCCGATAAATACGGTATGTGCCACTTTGTGTTGGTCTATCACATAAAATCCCAACAAAATATATTTACGTTTTTGGTTGTAACATGACAACATGTGAAACATGTCAAGGGGTATGAATACTTTTTCAAGGCACTGCATTGCTGGCTGAGCACACAGTGCTTTTTAGATTTTCCACTTGCAGAGATGTAAGGAAGTTACTTCTGACCCTTCAAGGGAGGTAACTATTGGATCCTGGTTGGCCAAAAGAATATTTGAGGATTAACTTCTTAGACACATAACCCCTTCCACTGTAGTCACATGTACGTTTTCAGTGGGAGGGGTTGTTTGCTTGGGAATTTTAGGAATACAGTATTTATTTATTATTACAAGAATTTAGATAGTACCATCAATTTATGCAACACTTTACATATACAGTATATATTGTACATTCACATCAGTCCCTGCCCTCAAGGAGCTTACAGCTAAGGATCATAGCTCACATTCATACATACACATACTAGGGCCAATTTAGATAGGAGCCAATTAAAGTGGAAGTAAACCCCCCTATCGTTTTCTGCCAAGGAAGCTGCCATCTTTGCCTCTGTTTAATCTTCAACTGCCACAGTGCTGCACATGTGATCCGTTATAACACCAGCAATTGGATGTTTTGACTGTTTGGTTGAGAGCACAGCCAATGTGCAGTTAGCATTCATGGCATGCCTTTTTTTTTTTAGACTGTTAAATCGATGGGTTTACTTCCGCTTTAACCTACCAGCATGTGTTTGCAGTGTGAGCGGAAACCAGAGTACCCGGAGGAAACCCACACATGCACAGAGAGAACATGGATGCAGGTGGTGTTGCGGTTGGGATTAGAAATTGACCACTCTAGTTCTGTCACTTCATTTTTCTATGAAATGTTGACTTTGCAGATTCTAAAAATGTGCATGCATATTCACACAATTCTAAACAATTCTCAGATTTTCTGATGTGATTATCGAAATTATTCTCTGACCCTTTTAGTCCTAGTGGTACAGAATTACAGCTGGACAACAGTAGCACAACAAGATGTAGGTAGGAATAATGCAGAAATGTTGACATATAAATAAGAGCCCGATGTCCATCATGAGCCTTTACACTTGCTGCACACATAGCACACCTTTACAATTGTCCTTGGTTCTATAAAGAGATATACTGTTGCAAAGCATACTTTTGCTTTGGACCATAAAGCTGCTATGAAAGTGGTAAATACATCATTCATACTCTTTGTGGTATTTTAACGACTGCAGTTACGACTGCGTAAAAGTACAGTTTAAGCTAGTGCAGTATATGAGTATTAGGAAACTCCAGGTAGGGTCACAGTTTTTTGCTGTTTTCATATTTTGATTACCAGGGAGTTGATGACTTGGAATAAGTGCTTGCTATAGAAGCAGTGGAAAAAGTAACTGGGGATTTAAAGCATCATTGAGTTTGTTAATGCTTTGCAGACACCTTGCCATATTAGTTTAATTTTGCATCATTTTGAAGGCACAAGTGGTACATTCTTAAAAATGTATTACTTTGGCTAAATGAGTTCTTTCCTCATTTAAAGGTAAAAATAAAATAAAAACAGGTTGCAGCCCAGCTGTAAGGGAGCTGTGACTTCCTGATTGTTTTTTTTTTTCAGAGGATTAGTCTTCTAAAGGAAGACTAACATTAGAAGAAGTGTTTTATTAAATGTAATCATAAAAGCACAGTTTGAGTTTAAGAAAAGGTGTTAATGGGGAGTTTATACATTTTCACTCTATGCTTCTGTAACCACAAAAATGTAGCACTTGGGAACCCCACAGATCTAAAATTCAAACTTTGTTTTGTAGATGTCTAAGAACAAATGACATGGAATTTGCACAATTAACATGGTACATAAAAGTAACAGTGACTGTAGAAAGTTCAACGTACTGTACAAATCACATGACCTCACAACATTAAGACACTTCCGTTAAAACAGAACAACTTGTTCTCGAGCAGACAATATTTATATGCAAAAGACAATAGAATGTCAAATATGTGAATATATGAGTTACAGAATAGCAAATATGTGCATATACAGTATGTGTTACAGAATTTCAAATATGTACATACTGTATATGTATTAACAAATGTCAAATATGTGCATATATGTATTATAGGCTGTCAAATAAATCCATATATGTATTACAGAACATCAAATATGTACATATACTGTATGTATTACAGAATGTCAAATATATATATTGGACATGTGCATTCGTTTTCGGCCGAATGCATTTTCGTCCGAATTTCGGGTATTTTCGTTATCGTTTTAACAAACGATAACGAACGCACAGAATCCGAAAAGCGAAAGATCCGACATAAACAAATGCTTTATTTTCGTTTTCTTTGCAACAGTTCCATATAGATAGGAGATTCGACATGACACTGACAATAGCAATCTGTGTCCATTGAACCTGTGGTTGAATGTGCCTAACCTTAGCTCTATTAGTTCAAGATTATTCTACATAGAGAGAAAAGATTCGACATAGAGAGAAAAGATTCAACATTATAGAGACAATAGCAAAAAAAGGTTTAATGTGCCTAACCTAACCTATTAGTCCAAGATTATTCGACATAGAGAGAAAAGATTCGTCATGAAGATGCGACGAAGCAGTCGCCGCGAGCGGACATTTATAGTCAAATGCTCCGCCCATAGGCTATAGAAGAATTCTAATGTTGGTTGACTAGTAATAATAATTAATAAATATAATTTCTTACTAGTGTCATACAACATTAGAATTCTACCAAAGCTTGTAAGCGGAACGTTCGAGCGAAAATGTACGATTGCAGCGTCGTACAGTTTAACTGCTCCGTCGAATCTTCTTAGAACATTCGACAGACACCATAAGCCTTCAATGACAGATTCTACCTTAATTATTTCGGATTTTCGGATGAATGTATTTTTTAACGAAACAAAATAAATAAAAACAAATTTCGGGAGTAACTAAATAAATGTATTTTTCGGACGAAAACGAAATTCCGAAACTAAATATTTCAGTGTGCACATGTCTAATCTATATATATATATATATATATATATACAGAATATACATCTATCAGAATATCAGATATGTACATATGTATTATGTGAATACGTATACAGTATCTTGCAAAAGTGAGTACACCTCTCACATTTTTGTAAATATTTTATTATACCTTTTCATGTGACAACACTAAAGAAATAACACTTTGCTACAATGTAAAGTAGTGAGTTTACAGCTTGTATAACAGTGTAAATTTGCTGTCCCCTCAAAATAACTCAACACACAGCCATTAATGTCTAAACCGCTGGCAACAAAAGTGAGTACACCCCTAAGTGAAAATGTCCAAATTGGGCCCAATTAGCCATTTTCCGTCTCCGGTGTCATGTGACTCGTTAGTGTTACAAGGTCTCAGGTGTGAATGGGGAGCAGGAGTGTTACATTTAGTGTTATCGCTCTCACTCTCTCATACTGGTCACTGGAAGTTCAACATGGCACCTGATGGCAAAGAACTCTCTGAGGATCTGAAAAAAAGAATTGTTGCTCTACATAAAGATGGCCTAGGCTATAAGAAGATTGCCAATACACTGAAACTGAGCTGCAGCATGGAGGCCAAGACCATACAGCAGTTTAACAGGACAGGTTCCACTCAGAACAGGCCTTGCCATGGTTGACCAAAGAAGTTGAGTGCACGTGCTCAGCATCATATCCAGAGGTTGTCTTTGGGAAATATACGTATGAGTGCTGCCAGCATTGCTGCAGAGGTTGAAGGGGTGGGGGGTCAGCCTGTCAGTGCTCAGACCATATGCAGCACACTGCATCAAATTGGTCTGCATGGCTGTTGTCCCAGAAGGAAGCCTCTTCTAAAAATGATGAACAAGAAAGCCTGCAAACAGTTTGCTGAAACAGACTAAGGACGTGGATTATTGGAACCATGTCCTGTGGTTTGATGAGACCAAGAGAAACATATTTGGTTCAGATAGAGCCAGGCATGTGTGGTGGCAACCAGGTGAGGAGTACAAAGACAAGTGTGTCTTGCCTACAGTCAAGCATGGTGGTGGGAGTGTCATGGTCTGGGGCTGCATGAGTGCTGCTGGCACTGGGGAGCTACAGTTCATTTAGGGAACCATGAATGCCACATGTACTGTGACATACTGAAGCAGAGCATGATCCCCTCCATTTGGAGTCTGGGCCACAGGGCAGTATTCCAACATGATAACGACCCCAAACACAAGATGACCAAGGCTGCTAAAGAAGCTGAGGGTAAAGGTGATGGACTCGCCAAGCATGTCTCCAGACCTAAACCCTATTGAGCATCTGTGGGGCATCCTCAAATGGAAGGTGGAGGAGTGCAAGGTCTCTAACATCCACCAGCTCCATGATGTCATCATGGAGGAGTGGAAGAAGATTCCAGTGGCGACCTGTGAAGCTCTGGTGAACTCTATGCCCAAAAGGGTTATGGCATTGCTGGAAAATAATGGTGTGCACACAAAATATTGACACTTTGGGCCCAATTTGGACATATTCACTTAGGGGTGTACACACTTTTGTTGCCATTGGTTTAGACATTAATGGCTGTGTGTTGAGTTATTTTGAGGGGACAGCAAATTAACACTGTTATACAAGCTGTACACTCACTAATTTACGTTGTAGCAAAGTGTAATTTCTCCAGTGTTTTCACATGAAAAGATATAATAAAAAATTTACAAAAATGTTAGGGGTGTACTCACTTTTGTGTGATAATGTATGTATATATATATATATATATATATATATATATATATATATATATATATATATATGTGAGATACTGTATATTATACACACATACGTACACACATACGTACAGAATATTGTGAACACCAGTATCATAAGGCTTATTATTTGTGTAGGCTACATTGAAAAAAGTTGTGATTATCTTTTGTTTATCATTTCTTTCTCTATGCCAGGAGTCTCCAAACATTCAAAACAAGTGGCTAGTTTACTGTCCTTCAGACTTGGGGGGGGGGGGGGGGGGGGGGGGGGGCTGGATAGTGGAAGTATAAAATGTCCTGGTTTCAGTGGCAGTAAACAATTCCACATCTTTGGTGGGAAGTACAATGCCCTATCATTGGTGTCAGAGGGAGGAATAATGTCCCATTGTTGGTTATAGTGGGAGGAATAGTGCCCCATGGTCGGTGTAAGTGGGAGGAATAGTGCCCCATGGTCGGTGTAAGTTGGAGGAATAGTGCCCCATAGTTGGTGTAAGTGGAAGGATTAGTGCCCCATTGTTGGTGTAAGTGGGAGGAACAGTGCCCCATCATTGGTGTCAGTAGCAGGAACAGTGGCTCATTGTTGGTATAAATGGGAGAAATAGTGCCCCATCATTGGTGCCAATGACAGGAATTCTGCCCCTATTGGTGGTGTCAGTGGAAGGGATAGTGCCCCATCATTGGTGTCAGTGGGCAGAAGGGTGCCCATCATTGGTATCAGTTTGAGGAATAGTGCTCCGTTGTTGGTGTCAGTGGCAAGGATTATGTCCCCATTATTGGTCTCAGTAGGAGTAACAGTGCCCCAAGGGCCAGATGAAAATGAGCAAAGGGCTTCATCCAGCCCCTTGGCTGCAGTTTGGAGACCCCCTGATTTATGCGATCCAGCTTGCATGCCAGGGTATTACATATAATGTTCAGCAGTGGTTAGTAAACTGGGTGACTTATCAGCCTTGCAAAGAAGACAAATCATTTGAGCCCCTTTAGCTGGAGCATCTGTAACCATAAAAGCCACATTGTTTGGTGTTTCAAGAACAGCAGTTTCTACCATTATAATTGCATACCTAAAGCATGGCAGGACTCCATCTGCAAAGAAAAATAGTCTCTGAAACCTGAAATTTGATCGTAGCAATGATTTGAGCACTTGAAGCTTTCGGCAGGCTGCTTTTGTAGAAACATGATCTTTAAGATAGATATTGGATTCTGCTGTAACTTTTGTTGCAGAAGTTCTGCTTTGTTTGGGCACAGTCCTTGTTAGTGTTTGATTATCTTTATCAACAAAGATGAATAGTAGCTAAAAACGACATTGAGTGACAAAGTCTTGCCATGCTTGGTGTATGCATTCATAGCCATGAAGGCTGCTTTTCTCAAAGCACCAATTTTCCTAACTAAATGGGTTCCAATGATTTGTCCTTTTTGGAAATCTGACAAGTCATAGCTTTACTGGCCACCCTTACTTTCCACTGATAAACACAACATACAATTATCTTGTATAAAACCTAGAGAGCATAGACCAATAAAAGATAAACAAAAGCTATTCACAGTTACAGCTTAGGCAGAACTTACCCTCTGGACATTGTGTGGTGCCGACAGTTGCCTGCCCCCCTTTGACTCAATATATAGAAGGGAACCCAAATGCATTCTGTAGGTACCGTATTTATCGGCGTATAACACGCACCGGCGTATAACACGCACCCCAAGTTTAGGAGGGAATTTTAAGGAAAAAAAGTTTTAGGAGAGAAGTTTAGGGGAAAAAAAAAAACTTACATTTAAGCGTCATTTGCAGCTTGCCCAGCGTCATTTGCAGCTTGCCCAGCGTCATTTGCAGCTTGCCCAGCGTCATTTGCAGCCTTTCCCAGCGTCATTTGCAGCCTTTCCCAGCGTCATTTGCAGCTTGCCCAGCGTCATTTGCAGCTTGCCCAGCGTCATTTGCAGCCTTTCCCAGCGTCATTTGCAACCTTTCCCAGCGTCATTTGCAACCTGCCCAGCGTCATTTGCAACCTGCCCAGCGTCATTTGCAACCTGCCCAGCGTCATTTGTAGCTTGCCCAGCGTCATTTGTAGCTTGCCCAGCGTCATTTGTAGCTTGCCCGGCGTCATTTGCAGCTTGCTAGTGTCATTTGCAGTTCGCCATCGTTTAAATTTCCCGCCGCGAGAAATACCGCGCATGCGCGGCCGAAAAAGACCGAACCGCGGCCGAAAAAGGCCGAAGTGCGGCCGAAAAAGACCGAGCCGACTGTTCAGCTCCGCTCGGAGTCCCGCCTCCCTGCTGTTTCGGGAGCGAGCGCAGGGAGGCGGGACTACGAGCGGAGCTGAACAGCCGGCTTCGGTCTTTTTCGGCCGCGCTTCGGCTTTTTCCGGCCTTTTTCGGCCGCGGTTCGGCCTTTTTCGGCCGCGGTCGCCATTTTTCGGCGCCGCAACCGATTTTTGTCATTTTTTTTTTTGGGGTATCGGCGTATAACACGCACCCACGACTTTCCCCCGATTTTAAGGGGGAAAAAGTGCGTGTTATACGCCGATAAATACGGTACTCATGTTTATTAAAGAGCTAAGTTAAGCATAGTTACATATGATAGTTTTAAATTACACAATGGTTTTCAATCAACTTGAGGCTTTCTCAGGAGAGTAAATATATACACTCTAGTAACAAAGTGAAGCTTTAAGCTGAAAACCCACATATGATGCACCAGAAGAGAAACATGAAAATGTATGTTTTAATAAAAGTAATTGTCAACAACCAGGACATTTGTTAATTTACTTACATATCTGGGACATTCACTTTTCCAATTGTTGACACATGTTTGTCAGCTGAACTTTCAGACTCCTTTCTGGACTACATGCCTGTAGCACTATTTGCCAGTGTACTCACACCCAGTTCATTAAAGTGTGTTTTTTGACGTGTGCCAACTTCCTGTCTTGCTCTCTGTTTTTTCTTCATAGATTGGTGGCTGTGCTAGACATATTTGTGCCTGCATCCACATGGGACATTATTTTGTTCATACATGTATTGAAGGTCTATATCATTATGGCAATTACTGTCTGTACATTATCTCCATATGATACTGTATATATTTATGTTTGTTATAGAGATGTAACTATATGTCTTTTCATTCTTTGTAGACCATATTGCAGACTGAATCATAGCGGCTCTGGATTGTAATTTATATAATCAAATCTAATACATATAATCTAATATATAATCAAAATCCTGAAGAAGCGGAAGGTCTGCAAAAAATGTTAATGGCATCCTATGTCCATCATACCTAGGTTGCAATACCTGGATAATTGTTACAACTGTGGTTACCATATTATGCTCAGCTTCTAAGTATGAGAATGGTTACGTGATTGAATGTGGTTTTAATATGTATTACCATATTTATCGGCGTATAACACGCACTTTTTTCCCCTTTAAAATTAGGGGAAAATCGTGTGCATGTTATACGCCAATCCCCCGCCGATTGTGAGCCTCTCGGTCATTCTCGGCCATTTTCGGCTGCTCTCGGCGGCTTTTGGCTGCTTTCGGCCATTCTCGGCAGCTCTCGGCTGTTCTCACCGGCTTTCGGCCGCTCTCGGCGGCTCCAGCGGTCCCGTGTGAGCTGCCGAGAGCGACCGAGTGCGGCCGAAATCGTCAGAGATCTGCGGGGAATGACCAAAAGCGGCCAAAAGCAGGGGTTGTGTCGAATACTGTCCCCCGTCGGATAGTGTCTGCCCTGCACTGCGCTTGCGCAGTACGGAGGACAAGGAGACACCGAAGGTCTCTGAAGATGAATGGCGCCTGCACAGTGAGTCGAGGTTCAAGCCCCACCATCCAAGTGGACTTAGAGTTACAATAAAAAATAGCCGAGCGCAGCGAGGTTGTCCCCGAAGTGTGGCGAGCAAAGTGAGCCCGCGAGGGATCCTGTTACTATGTGCTACCATATGTTCACTTGGATGGTTGGGCTTGCACCTGGACTCAGTGCGCAGGCGCTTCGGAGACTTTCGGAGTCACCTTGTCCTCCGTACTGCACAAGCACTGCACCTGCACAGTACGGGGCGGACATTATCCGATGGGCGGACAGTTTTTGGCAGAACACCTGGCGAGAGAAGCCGAGAGCTGCCGAGAACAGCCGAAAGCCGGCGAGAGCAGCCGAAAGCCGCCGAAAACACCGAGAGCTATCGAGGTGATACTATCCTTTCTAGGTCTCTGAATAAGGATTTTAAAGCTATGGCCTTCATTAACTGTAACAGTAAATTTGTTATTTACGTGGTTACGTGTGAACAATGTTGCATACAGTATGTTGGACGCACAACACGAAGACTGAGAGACAGATTATATGACCACCTCTATGACATTTCCAAAAACCACCCCACTAATGTGGAGAGGCACTGGAATCTTTGCCATGATAAGGATGTCAGTGGCTTACGCATTCAAGGGGTTTAAAAAGTCACTTTATCTAAAAGAGGGGGTGATAGGTTTAGTCTGTTGTGCAAGAGGGAGGTTTATTGGATATTCCATCTCCACACGAGGCAGCCTATGGGCCTTAATTTTGAGTGGGACATTTCATTCTTTTATGAGTGAATTCTCCATATATTGACTGCCCATATTGACTAAGCTAATATGTATGGCTCCCGTTTCACTGGTTGTCGGTCTGGTGCTGATAGGTTTTTTCATCTGGTTCTGCTGGGCTCATTTTATTATGTTTCTGCCAGAGTTTATTCACTATTTCCCATTTATTATAATTGCTTTACATTGAGGACAGGCTAATTATTCGATTGAGACTGTTTCTTGAATAGGGCTGTATGCACATATTGTAGCATTTTTATCTGCAGTGATTATGAATATCAGTATTTTATGTGTTAATTAATATCCTATTAAACATATTTGTTATTCGTTTGATGATCACACACCTGATATATTATATTAGGTGTGTGATCAACTAGTTGGGTATTTACATCAGCTCCCCATACCTGTCGTTATAAGGATATACACATTTAATTTGCCTTTGGTCTTAGAATATTCGGTTTTGATTGTTCATTTGGTCTATTCCTATATTTATTTTTATTTTTTATCTTTCCTATCTATGCATTGTATCATAGGAGAAGGCCTAAATTTACACATCCAATAATGAGATATTTGCAATCTTTCTATTATGCAGCTTTTTTTGGGATGTGTAATTTTTAGGGAATATTTGTGTTTTTCTCTGGCGGTTCTGATATTCAATGAGCCCCATGCATCGACATGTACACATATTGAGAGTTTGTTTCTTTCTTTTTTCTGTGTGTCTGCCGATGCGTGCGATTTTTTACATACAAAATGAAAAATGTTTTTACATATGTCATTTTTTTTTTTTTTCAGGTTGCACCTGTACCTTTTCACCTAAAGATAAGATTCATCATGTTATTTATTTATTACCATTATGTATGCTTTCAACATGTCAGCTTGATTTAAGTGTTTTAGGTGAAAAAGGTTTTTTCCTTCCATCCATTTAAATGTTAACCTTCAGATTTTGGATGTTCACAGTGCTTCCCCAATTGCTATCTTGTTATACACGTATTTTATTCATTTGTTTAATTGCTTGTGTGTGTATATAGCTTTGTATGTATATTCTGCTCATTAGCTATGACTAGGCACTGTGTTCGGTGTAAAACATGTCAGCGGCTGTGCAGTTAGTCTGAATACAAGCCTAGATGCTATGATCTTATTATTATTATTATTTATTTATAATACCTTTGACAAAGTGACGTGGACAGTGACGATACGCATCAGGTTAGTGAGCCGGGTGACAGAGCGTGTCCTATCTCGGCCGGGATCAGTCACAAGTTTGTACTACCGCTGTTTTTCATTCATTTAAACTGTAAGTCATTTTATTATATTAAAATGTTGTTTAAACTCACTACATTATGGAGTGCTTCCCTATCTTTGCCCTCATATTATGATTGAGTGCCTGGGGGGATTGATACGTTTTGGAGCAGCGTCAGCAGGGGAAGCCCAGAAGCAAGAGCAGCTAATGGTTATAAGGTGATTTATACCTTACCTTAAGGTAAGAGGCTGGGGAAAACACTTTTTATCATCACACTGGAATCTGCATGGAGGGGATCACTGGCTGCAATTACTGAACTTTAATACACACCGAACGGAGCTCAGATACAGGAAACCCATATATGAGACCGTGCTTCACATTAGGAATTCTGAGGACTGTTTATTTGGAGCACTGTTTGGACAATTCCTTTATTTTTATTTTTTTGCTTACATATTATTTTTTTAATATATTTTTTTTATATTTTGCTTGGACATTAAGCATTATTGGGTTATTTTTGCACAGTGCTTGGCACAGTTATAGTATACACTGGCATTTTTGCACAGGCATTTTTTTGCTTAGTCGCCGTTCACACTGGCATTTTTGCACAGGCATTTTTTGCACAGAATTTTTCCTCTTTCTCTTTTTATTACTTGATTTGTGTGTGAACACTTTATCAATTATTATATGCACTTATTGCTGCTGTATTTATTTTCACACATGAATTTTCACATTATTTGCACCTTATCTATATCTATTTATTGATGTAATCTATTGATTTATATTCATATTTTAACTGGATATATTTGTCTATTTTGCATGGATATATATTCGTGTTATGGGAGTGTAATCGTGGCTCCGTGATCAGTAGATGCCCATTTAAGTTTTTGCTTCAGCATTGATATCTATCTCTAGCTGTGCAATCTGATTGAATAAATCAATATTAAGGACGCCGTTCTGATCTGTCCTTTTGGGAAGATTCCAAAGGATGTGTGTGTATTGGAACTAGCAAGCGCCACAATATATTTTATACTTTTATATGATTTTATTACATTTTTGAAATAAAGTTGAATAATTTGGAGTGCGGCTATCCAGCTACATCTTTTCTACTTCAGTTCCTATTGCAAACAGAGCCGCCACCCTGTGGGATTGTGGAGACAGCTGTTTTGGGACAAGTCATTACCTTGGAGCGGTGATTTTTTTGTATTTTGGAGATCTATCGAGCGCCACCGACATACACAGGACATCTGGCTCTGTATCTCGGTGGCCCCATTTTTAAACGTAAATGACACTGGGGCAAGGCTGCAATGACAAGGTTGCAGATGGACACTGACAAGGTTGCAGATGGACACTGACAAGGTTGCAGATGGACACTGACAAGGCTGCAGATGGGCACTGACAAGGCTGAAATGACACTGACAAGGCTGCATTGATGGGCATTTAAATGTAAGTTTTTTTCCTTAAACTTCCCTCCTAAAAAATTTTTCCTTAAAATTCCCTCCTAATCTTGGGGTGCGTGTCGTTGGTGTGGAAGTAATCTTGGAGGGCCTGTTTGAATATGTGGGGGCTGCGTCTGTATTTGTCCCAAGAGTGGATCTAGGGCCATAATAGAAGGTCTCCCCCCCAGTATTAAAAGGCCCTCCCTGAAAACGTAGTAGCTTTCAGGAGAGTATTTTTAAAGGAAGGGATCCTGCCCGTGATGGGACAATATACATTCGCCAGGGTCACAGGTTTATCTCTCCAGGTGCCCCTTAAGAAAGACATATCTTCCCACAGGATCGATAAGCTTGGTCCGTTAAGTTGGAACTGCAGGGATTCCTGGCCAATAGAATGGATACCCCCTTAGATTTGGAGTCAGCGCACGTCGCATGATAAACTACTGGGACGTCTGTCAGATAGTCAGAGCACTAAGCCCCTGTCCCTTGACAGGTTTCTGTAGGAAAATAATTTGTGCCCTGTTCTGGGTGCTTTAGCTAAAACACTGCTGGGCGCTTTTTCCGGTACATTCTTGGCCATTTAGGAGAGAAGACTTTAAGGAATAAGCGACACTGAAGACTGTACTGAAGCAGCCATTGGTAGGCCAATGCAAGTGGTAATAAAAAGGAATCCAACTCTTGCAGGCGGAGGGTGGTATGATCCGGAGGACCGGGGGGATGTAAGGGGGAGGGAGGATAGGAAGAAAGAAAAGAAAAGAAATAGAGGAAGAGGGGAAAAAGAAAGAAAAAAAGAAGGGGGGGAGGCTAGAAGGTCAAAGGTTGGGATATGGTCGCGGGGAAAAGAAGGGAAGGAAGCCTACTTCCAATATCCCTTGGGAGTCCCCTAACCGTGGTCTGATGTTATGCCCCTAACGTGGGCAGAAGTGTGAAGCCACACCGGGGGTGGGTATAGTCCGGCTACCCCCCTAGGAAGATAATACTGGGAAAAAAGGTGCAAGAAAAAAAAAAAACAAAGGAAAAAATATTCGGAAGTTGTGTCCAAAGAAGGGCCTGCCTCTTTGCGGTGGAAAGAGAACCTAACACTAAAGTATATCTGAGTGTAGTCCCTCACCCAGAGTCATCCGCGGGTAGGTTCAATAGGAGTGGGATATAGCGCACACCTAAAAAAAAAAAAAAAAAAATAATCTAAGGGGTGTCCGACCCCTTCCTACGTCAGCTCTATTCACGTCCTTAGTTAGCCGCAGACCTCATCCAAGGGGGACATGACCAACTGGTACATTTCTGCATGGTGGGATGAAGCGAGTCGATTTCGTCAGATCCCTTAATTAAGGAAATAGAAAACAGCATACATAAGATATAGCCTAGGTCACTTTTACCATTCCTGTTCATGGGCCCTGAGTCCTTCCGGTCTTAAAAACTACACCCGGATCATCCAGGGTCCCTGAACCTGTGTTCCGATGTGTCTTACATCTTCGACCCGGCTGACAGATGTAGTTTAACCGTCTATGACTTCCAGAGCACGCCAAGGTGGCCCAACCAATCTACCCACTCTTGTCTTGCTAACTTTCACGGGGCTGGCTTACCAAGTGTTTAAATACCCAATAATCAAGTGTTTGACAGTTAACAATTAACAATAGAACCCTTTGGGAGCGAGATTCAAGGGGTCCCTGGGGAGCCGCCTACAAGCTGTCCCCCAGGGACTCCTGCCCTCACAGGTCTGGGCGTCCTAGTATGACAAACCTGGATGAACCCCATCTAGCAGTAGGTCACCAGAGTATCTCACAGTTCTCACCGCATGCAGGAAGAGGCGTCCAGTCTCTGCCAGTCCCAGGAGACAGCCATTCAGCCAGGTAACTTGTGTATCGAATGTTCGAAGCATTTTCGTATATTTCCTTGGGCAGGTCTTGCAAGGGGTTGCCAGTTGGCAGCCAGTACTTGTTGCAACCTGCTGGATTGCTGCCCCAATGTGTCATGGCCGCTGCTTCAACATGTTCCCAGCCTGGATGCTACTGCTTTAAATGTCCGTTTTTTCCAGGTCAGCAATGGCAGCAAAAAGCGTGCTTTTTATGTCTGTGGCCACTAGCTGTAGGTCTGCCAGGCATAGTAGGGAGAAGGGAGAGGGCCGGGGGTACTTGCCGGTGCGGAGGCTCCCGGAGCGTCGGCGGCGGCGGAGGTGAAATCCGATCCGAGGCCTGAGATGCGGCCTGTGAGTCCACGTGCTGCGTGCGGAACATAGCCGTGGTATGGGTTATGCGGCTCAACTGTGTGGGATTCTCCAGGGGGACCGGGCTTGTCGGCGGCTCCTCCCGGTCATGTTCCTGCTAGTTGGGGCGATATATCCCGCTGATTAGCTGTGCTTAGGAGGCTTGGGGTGACGGAGCTGAGCGACTAAGCGTCCATCTTCCTCCGGTGCTAGGCCACGCCCCCCGGCGGCATCTGAAATGACACTGACAAGGCTGCATTGATGGGCATTTAAAATGTAAGTTTTTTTCCTTAAACTTCCCTCCTAAAAAATTTTTCCTTAAAATTCCCTCCTAATCTTGGGGTGCGTGTTATATGCCTGCCAGTGTTGCCAACCGCCAGTATTTTTACTGGCAGCCAGTAAAAAATTGACACTTTTCTCCTGCCAATAAATGCCAGTAAAAGAAAAAGGTTGCCAGTAAAAAATATGCCTGTGACGCTTGGCCGAAACCATTCGAGTGCTTGCTACAGTGTGTTCGGACTGTGCTGGCAGTGTGTCACGTGAAGTCATGGTGCCATGGAATGGAGCAGCCGGCGCCTCATGTGCAGGTCTGTGGAACAGGAGGAAGGCAAGCCGGGAGTGGACTGAAGGGACCACCTGGCATGGAGAGTGAGGGTCACTGTGACTCCCCATGCCAGGAGGGGACGTGTCATGTTGGTGAGGTGCCATCATCTGTGCTGCTGCACACTGCCGTCAGTGTCACTGTGAGAGTCAATTTCATGTGTGTGTGCCGCCCATTCTACTTATTTACTATATTGAAAATAAAATAATATGTTTTTGCCTTAATATCTACCTTAAATCACTTTGCTAATTGCATATTGTACTTGTTTGTAGCCTAAATACTGAAATTTGCACTTAAAACTGTAATTTTGTATGCCAGTAAAAACTTGACAGTGACAGTAAATTTTGGGTGTCGTGTCAGTAAATTTCAATCTGGTAGGTTGGCAACACTGATGCCTGCTTGTGTTATACGCCAATAAATACGGTATATGTTGAATACTGATTCTATATGCAATTAAATACATTTATTTTTATATATTATTTTTATTTTTTGACTATTTGTGTTGACTATTAAAACCCTGTGAATTAGTTCTGGTTGTTTTAAAAAGAATGGGTATGGAGCAAGAATTATATTTACAATGAAAATCTTGCACAGTCATTAACTTCTGCTTGTGATTATGGAGTCAAAATGTGTGTTATCCAGATTCTCTATTCCAAGAGAAAGTAATATTGAGTAGTTAATCATACAATATTCTACTGTCTGTTCCTCATTTATACTTTTGTAAAGTAGTAGTGTACTATGTAAGAGAGTTATTACTAAGTGATTTCTAGAGCAAACTGATAAATAAGCCTCACAAAGAGAATGTTCTTTTGTTTCTGTAAACTGACCATGTGCTAGGAGTGCTACAGTGAAAACACCAGCCCTAGCAAACATCACATTAATGCTATAAAGGTTAAAGTGTATTCTTTTTGAGTTCAAGGTCCGAGGCCACAAAAATTTGAATTACTTTATGAGCAGAGCATTGGTTCATTATTATTCTTAAATTTCTTTTTTCTCTTTGCCGTAACCGCATACTATAATGCATTTGAAATTTGCAACCGTACCATAATCTACCATTTTAATACACCCAAGTTGTGAAGGGAAATACTGAAGGCATGCCAGAGGCTCTACCCAAAACAGAGAAAAATAGAAACATTTTATGATTGTGTTATAAATTATATCCATAAATGCCAGCTCCCTAATGGAACATTGGGTTTTCATCTGAAATAAAGTAAACTCTTTCAGCAGTGGTTATTTGAACTCTCATCTGTCTTCACATGGTAAACCAGAGTTCTTATACTGCAGTCAATAAAATATAAGTTGCACATTCTCTTGTTCTTTAAAGTAGCAGGGGCATTTACAGACCTATATCTACATTAGCACACAGCTTAAAAGGAAACACAGCAAAAAACAGTAAAAGTACATGATGTGCCATCAGAAGAAGAAAAGCATGTGTGTTTCACCTAAGCTACTGTAAATAAAACCTTTGAAAGAGCTATTTGGCAAGAACACATTTAGTTTTAAAGCTATAGACAGAACTCTGGTACCTGCATAGTGGCACCCGTTTTTATCAATGCAGCTTTATTTTAATATAATTTAATTCTTTTTGTTATTTGCATTAGATAGCTGGCACAAGATATGAATATCACGCACTGATGTAAAATTGGTAACTCAAACGCAGCATGTGAGCCTTCAGTGAACTCTCTGCTTATTTGTTTTGCTCTGCATGCTGTTAAATATTACTACAGTCCAATTCAGTAAAAGTGGGAGATTGTTTAAAGCGTACCTAAAGTAAAAAAAAAAATTCTCAGTTATTTCCTCTAGTTGCTTTAAAAATGTGTGTACATTTAGGCCTCATAAATACTTTAGAATCATTTTAGAGAATCTCCTCTGCATTCATTTCCCCTATGTGGTTACAAATGATCCTGTCTTTTTTACCCACTTACAAGGACCCAGCCCTTTTCTGACATTTGTTGTTTACAAGTAAAAATCAAACACACAGATCCACGGTGCCGCTGTGTTACCGGGAAATCGCGGGTACCTGGCGGACACCGTGGCCGCTGGGCACGGGCATCCCCTTTCTGTGGCCTTTATAAAGCTACCAGACTTAAAGCAAGATAGCAGCCACAGCTGCAAGTAACATATTTTCAAACAGAGAAAAAATATTTTAAGAATACTGATAATGTATTTTTATTCAGTGAATCTTGAAGTATAACTAAAGGCAAACCCTTTTTTTAGTTTTGAATGGAGTGGAGATGGATTAGAGCACCTGTCGGTTTTTACTGCTGTCTGTGCCCCCATTAAGGAGATTCACCCTCTCTATTTGTCCTGTTTACCAATATCATTGAAAATGAAAGTAAAAGAAAATCCCAATTTTTGAGTTGTCACAAGAAAAGTAATAGAGGGGAAATATTCCAATGGGTACACTAGTTCTGGTGATCTGGGGTCCCCAAGGGATTCCCTTAATTTGCAGGGACTTTGCCCATCGCTCAATTCCTGTTTGGCTATGGGACAGGAAGTGAAGGGTGAAAAAAATCTGACAAGGATTATAATCTTTGTTTACTCTATCCAAAATGTAAAACAAGTTTTGCCTATAGTTCGACTTTAAGTTTAACACTTAATGTTAGGAATGCTACTTTAGTTCTCCTTTAAAGCAACTCTTTACAGAAAAAAAAGGTGCCCTCTACATGATAATACACACTCGAAAAAAAACTTGATTGAAAGTTTTCCAATTTCCAAACTATTACCGTACATGTATTTAGAATATATTCTGAGACCATGGATTGTGAAAATAAAACAAGGGACATGCACGAGAAATTTTGACAGAGAGATTACCCTGAATGGGTGTTCTTCCCAGAGCACAGAAAAAAACCTTATGGGAAGCTATTCAGTTTTTATAAACTTTTAAGCATTGGATTGTGCATAACAAACCACTCAATCTCAATATTTTAAAAGCTGATCAAAAGCTTCACCCATGAGTTAAACAGGCCCTACTTTTTGTTTATAAAACTGGTAAAACAATCAGATCAGCTCTTGCTCAGACAGATTCAATCCAGAAATATGCCCAGTCAACATTCAGGTTTACCTGAATTATGGAGAATTACAGATGTTCAACTCAACCCACACAAATTCCACACTTCCATCCACATTAAATACCTTGGTATAAGATATAAACAAAATAAAAATAATTAAAAATACTGCACTATACCATTGAATAATCCAATACATGTGATTAATACTGTGTGAAATTTTTTTTATATATCATACTATCTAAAAATATTTATACACATCGGAAACAATCATTGATTAGGATAGCAAGTACCTGTGTAAGACCCCTGTCCATCGGGATATGGATGTGTATATGTATATATTGATAGGTTAGTAGGTATCAGATTTCAAAGGAATAAATCCGGCCTATCAGGGAGACCAATAGGTGAATTTAATGTCCAAATTGCATCATGACTTTGAGCAAACAGAATCTGTTGAATCTGAATTGGCATCGGTTTTCTCTAACCTAAGTCAAACTGGTGATCCCGTCCCCCTCTGACGTCATGGGGAAAGCCATAGGGAAGTCCCCATGACGTCCCCGTGCATTTTAAAGGGGGGGCGGGGTCACCAGGTGGTCACCGACTGGCGCAGTGCATTGTGGGCCGTTCGCATCACACAAATTTGATGCGAACGGCCCACATAGTTCTGGGCTCGACGAGCGGACGAACGGCCGATGTTCGATTCGAACATGGGTTCGAATCGAACACCAGGCCCATCCCTATGACTAATAAAGAAGCTTGCAGTAGTATATGATGTGCTGATGATCCACAATCTTCTGTATAACTTTGCAACAACACCATCCATGGCTGATCACTGCAACACTCAAGCATTGAAGGTTCAATATAATATGGAGTGCACTACATCCCCCTGGGAGAAGCAGTCAACCACTTAGCAGATTAGCGATGTAGGGGATTGTTACTACTGGACCACTGATATAATCATTATAACATTTACATTGAGATTGTTTTTAGTAAGTAGCTTTGATTTTCAAGTGATGGGAGCTTGGTAGCTATCTCTGTCAAAACGTCTTCCTCGCTTGCAGGGTATTGTGGTAAATGCAAAGCACAATGTGTACACAAGGTTCCATCTTCTGACTGGTACTTTGTAATAGTAAGTCTGTGTGTTTTAATACTGAGTTCTATATTGAATTTCTGCCAAAAAATACGGGCCATATGACACAATGTGTGTTTAAGAACAAGGGCATGGGAGGTTAGCTCACTGACAAAGGATGAAAGGAGATCACTCAAACATTTTTTTTTCTTAGGGGCACCATGCCAGAATTTTGCACAGTTCACCATATCTTCCAATGAACAACCGAAAGATGTCTCAGCACCCAATCCATCCAGCCAGAAGAAAGAGCCTGACTATAATCAGTTTCTAAAATATTGATTAAATACACAGCTCTCCAGTATATGCATTTGTAAATACATGTGATGTTACAGTGTCATGCCACCTTTGAAAAGTGTGATCTGGGGAATTCATTCCTAGTTCATATGCCGTGAATTGACCAACCCACACACAGATTTTTTTTATAGTTATGATTTATCTATATAACCATTGTTTGGTGGTAAAAAAAAAAAATAACATTTTGTGTCATTATAAATAGAACAGATCTGGAATAAAGCAGGTTCTTTGTATCTACAGTTGTTTTAAAGATAACACTATTCAAAATGGAAAATTGTATTTTACCCCTACCCAACTCCCCAAAAAACAATATACCGTATATACTCGAGTATAAGCCGAGTTTTTAAGCACATTTTTTTTTGTGCTGAAAGTGCCCCCCTCGGCTTATACTCAGTCAAGCACTTTTCTGCAGCAAAAAAAAAAAAAATTCCGACCCGACTTTGGGGCCCCGTATCTCGGGGTCACTTGGGTCTAGGAGTCCCAAATTTGGTGTTCCAACCCAGTGGACCTAGCACTATAACATATCCAAATATGGGGTTCCTAGCACTAAGTGGCCCCGAGATACGGGGCCCCAAAGTCGGTTCGGAAAATGTCATTCTCTGCTGCAGAAAAGTGCTTGACATTTTCTGACCCGAATTTGGGGCCCCATATCTCGGGGACACTTGGAGCTAGGAACCCCAAATTTGGCATTCAAACCCGGTTGAACTAGCACTACAACATATCCAAAGATGGGGTTCCTAGCACTAAGTGGCCCCGAGATACAGGGCCCCAAAATCGGTTCAGAAAATGTCATTCTCTGCTGCAGAAAAGTGCTTGAGATTTTCTGACCCGAATTCGGGGCCCCGTATCTCGGGGACACTTGGTGCTAGGAACCCCATATGTTGTATTCCAACCCAGTGGAATTAGCACTACAACATATCTAAAGATGGGGTTCCTAGCACTAAGTGACCCTGAGATACAGGGCCCTAAATCGGTCAACTGTGTCCATCTGCATGGGCACAGTGAGGCTGCAAATGGGCATCATTGACCCTCTTTTCCACTTACAGTAGCTGCGCATTTCTCACCCTCGGCTTATACTCGAGTCAATACGTTTTCCCAGTTGTTTGTGGTAAAATTAGGTGCCTTGGCTTATATTCGGGTCGGCCTATACTCGAGTATATACGGTAGGTATCCCTAAAGAATTCTAAGTAATGGCAAATGCCAAATCAATAGGATTTTATCCGAAATATAAAAATAGTATAAATTATTATGAATCTGGAGTTTTCCTTTGGGCAATGGGATTACGTAAAAGGCAAACGTTTTCTCTTTTGGTAGAAGTGTTTCTAAAACTATAATTCAATTATGTAATGTGGTGGTTTTCCATTCAATCAATGGCTAGATGAGTTTTTTTTTTCAAAAACATCAGGCTCATTCAAAAAATGTGCTACATTTTCAAGCAAATAAACAGAAGTGTTTATTTACTTTTGGAAGAAAGGATTAACACTTTACAGTTTTTTCTAAATAAGTGTAAATCTTTAAATCTGGTGTTGCTTTTGAGTTGCATTAAGTCCGCTTTATTACATAAGTCAGTATTTGCCTTGTGGCCACAAGTGTGAACATGGGAAGTGGTGTCCAGAGGGAGGCCAAGCTTTCTATGTGTCAAAAAGAAATTTCCTTTGTTCGCTGGGGAAAACTGCAATGTGTTGAGAAGGTCTCTTGGCATTACGACTGGTGTGCTGGCTTTCCAAGAAAAACAAGCATGACATCTGTTGTTATGTTAATGGAAAAAACACAGTAAATTATAACTTTAGGACCGCTCACCTTTCCTATTGACTTGCTCTGTAATGAAAGAGGTTAAACCTGACGTGATCCCCTGCAAAACAGTCACTATATTCATTCTTCTTATAACACTGGATGTGTGCATATTGTTTTCCTGCGCTTGGATTTAAAATCGGCCTCATATGTTCACTGTCTGTCAATCTTTATTGGAGATTCTCGGAGGAAATTAGCACATCTTTCACAAAAATCTAAAACACATGTCCCTTGTTGCCGATCCTTATTAGTTTTGGACGCTGAAGAATCATAACAGAATGTGAATATAATACATCCAGAGAATTTGTGCTGCAACATCACTGGACCTGCTTGATGTGGTGAAAAGTAGGGAGAGAAAGTTTAATGGGGCATGAAAACCTTTAATACAGAGGGAACCAGAATGAATCTCACTGCACATTATTTAGTACTTAGAAAAACTAGTCATTTGTTAAACCTAGCACTGCAAGATACTGTACACCAGGGCAGTCAAAAAAAAGCTACAGTTATTTTCTTGAAGGAAACTCGTTATAAGAGAAACACAGAGGATGATATTTCTGACCTCTGCTGATTTTTATGCTCAGTTATTGATCTAGAAAGCATGAAGAAAAGGGTTTCTGACTTTTCCCCAAACTTTGTGCTCTATTTACTTGTTCTGCATGTGAGACTAAAGCCTACTCATGATAGGATTTTCCGCTGACAAAACCTCAGACTTTTGTCAGAAGGCGTGTGCCTGGATTTTGTCTTGCATACAAACGGCAAGGAATTGTCAGCCAACAAACACAAACATACTGACGTACTACGTGGTTTTTCAATTCTTAAGCGCCACCCTTTGGGCGCCTTCTGCTAATTTCGTGTTAGTAGAAGTTTGGTAAGTGTTGGTGAGTGTTGATTTGCGCTTTTCATTTTGCTCTTTTAATTTCGTGCTTTTCAGTTTGTTTCTGAACGGCCGTACATCAACCAGACATGTTGCGTAATCGGAGGAGATAACGTGTTATTTATTATTGGCCTTGGAGATATTGCTTTGACCCAAGTCCAGTCCAGGAACAGGAGGAGTTCTTGGACCAAAAATTGGTTGCTTTATTAATCGTGACCAATTATGTCATATACCATTGCTGCGGGATAGGGATGAGCCGAACACCCCCCCGTTCGGCTCGCACCAGAACCCGCGAACGGACCTAAAGTCCGTGCGAGCTTTCGAACCCTATTAGTTATAATGGATGCGAACGTTCGAAATCAAAAGTGCTAATTTTAAAGGCTAATATGCATGTTGTTGTCATAAAAAGTGTTTGGGGGAGTGCGCATGCGCGGCGCTTCCAAGATGGCCGCCGCCATCTGAAGCTCCGCTCCACCACAGCCCGCCGCTGCCCACCGGAGCTAACAGAGGGCTCGAATTCCGCACAATTCGAGCCATCCGTACAGGGGAACACCTCAGGAACCTAGCGGTATACATACCGCGGCCCAGGGGGGCTCCGTCGGGCCATATACCGGCCGTTCCCGACCCCCTCAGAAGATCCAAAATGGCCGCCGGCGTCTGAAGCCCCGCTCCTCCACAGCCTGTCACTGCACACCGGAGCTACCAGAGAGCTCAAATACCCCGCTCTTTGTGCCATCCGTATAGGGGGACACCACAGGGACCCAGCACTTACTATACAGCTGCCCAGGAGGGCTCCAGTGAGCCAGATGACGGCCGTTCCCGGCCCCCTCAGTTATGCTAAGATGGCGTCGGTGAGGAGATTGTGCAATACATTGCTGACCAGGACCAGGATGGGCATCTTTATTCAGGTACTGAATTCCCCCCCTGCAGGCAGTCAGTTCTCCCTCATCTACGGAATCCCTGCTAGGGGGATTATGCCCAGGCTACCCCACAACCCCTATGATGGATCCTCACACAGGCATGTTGCTCACAGTCAGTGAAGCACAGGAGGACATACCTACCCCCACTGACTTCCCATCTATGATGGCAGCTTTTTCCCAAATGTTATCTAAAAGTCTGACCCTGAACGCTGCTCAAATCACTACATCTATACAGGCATCTTTACATGCTGACCTGCAGCAAATAGGGCTGAGGATAGACACCATAGAACAGAAGTCTGACCAGGCAGTGGCTCAGATTAACCAGAACTCTGCCAGACTGCAAGAAGTACAAGATCAATTGGAAACGGCATTCGCCAAAATCGACGACCTCGAGAATAGGTCGAGACGATATAACTTTCGGTTAAGGGGGCTCCCGGAATCTGAAAAGGACGTGCATAAAGCGGTTATATCCTTGATTAAAGGCCTTATCCCTGGCATCCCTGATCACCGTTTGGAGCTTGATAGAGCTCACAGAGCGCTGCAGGCTCCCCGCTCTGACGGACTGCCCCGAGATATTATTGTCAAACCACATCATTACTCAGTCAAAGAAGAAGTTATGAGAAAAGCACGATACTCAGATAATCTCACTTTACTCGGGCACAAGATTCAGATCTTCGCTGACCTTTCCCCTTACACAGTACAAAAGAGGCGATCTTTCAAACCGTTGCTGCAGGTGTTACTAGATAAAGAAATAGCTTACAGATGGTCTTTCCCGCTTCGCTTGAACTTTTCCTACAAAAAAAAAAGTTTCTGCTTCTCCTCTTTCCAAGAAGGCGAGCGTCTCCTCACTCATCTTGGCCTGATTCAACTGGAACCTGCACCTGCACCGCCCGTCAGAGGACCCCCTTCCTCATCTAAAAGACCCCCGCCAGCGAGCCCTTTGCAAAGATCCTGGATGAAGCAAGGTCCCAAACGCACCAAGGAAAACGTACCGCCTTGAGCAATCTCCTTCCTCCTCCATGTGTTCTTCACTGGACTTCCCCCCCGGTTTTGGGGCATTACTTGGGGCGAAGGACTGGTTAGGACTCTCTCTTCTTCCCCTCTTCCTTATAGAGGGAGGATTTGGGGGGTCCACCTTCCCCTGCAGTAAAAACTGCCATTGTTCGTGGTTCAGCTCCAATGCATACTGACTTTTTCTTTTCTTTTTCTTTCTCTCTTATTATTTTTTTTAATATATATTTTCAGAGCGCTGCCTGCTTCCATGTTTTATGCATTGTGACCTGGTCCCCTCTCCACTGAGGGCATGCTATACTTTTTTTTTTTTGGCAGTACATGGCCTCGGTCTCTGGGGCCTAGGTGATTCTAGACTAGTTACTAGTCTTTTCTGCCATTAGACTTTCTATACACAGGTGTTTTTTTTTTATTACTCATGTAGTAGCCTGCCTGGTCATAGGGCATTTTTCTAGTTCTAGGTTGTAACTATGTTTTACCAAGTTTATTGTATTTCTTTGGATACACTTCAATCTACCCGGGTTCAGGTACACTCAGGGTCGCTCTGGGGGATTCGCCGGGATATAGGGGCTAACTGTATGTTCTAGATATTCCTTTTTTACTTCTTTTTATATATATTTTTTATTCTTTGGAGTCTGGCTCGGTCACAGGCTCGTACACCTGTGGGGGGGCTGCGGGACGGGCCAGACCAAAGCGAGTCGCACGGTGTGACTCTGACACGTGAGGTATTTTCTAGGTGGTAATGGAGCTCACTCCCCCTGGGAGCGCTCTGGCAATTATTCATAAAGGGACTTCTTGGACCCCTAAGACACTACTGAGTTGAGATGGGAGGGCTGTGGTGGACCCAGTGCGCCTCAATTGGATCAGGAGCCCATTTGGCATACCTGAATCCTCCTCCGGATTTTCCTTGCTAGGAAAATCCGGTACTGCAGGGTTTAGAGTGGGTTTGGAGAATCCAAACCGACTTGGGGTTGGGAAGGGGTCGGGGGACCTCTCTGTTTTCTTATGCTTTGAGTCTAATGTTGTAATGTCACATCAGCTTGTTACTAATTTTTTTGTTTTTCTTACTTCTATCCTTTTCCCTTTCATCTCTTTTCTCTCCCTGTTCCCGGGTGCCTTAGGCGGAGTTCGTGGATCTCACAGTCTCTTCCAGTCGTCGCTCCCAGGTTCCAGGTACTTCTCTATATGCTCCGGGGGTTATACTCGGTCTCCTCTCCTACGCTGGCAGGGTAAGTCACAAAATGTCTGTATAGACCACCCCCTTCTGATCTATGCCTGATACACCTACCTTGTCATCTACCCTAAAAATCATCTCTCACAACACGCAAGGTCTCAACTCCCCGATCAAGCGTAGGAAAATCTTCCAATTTTATCACTCATTGCATGCTGACGTCCTCCTGCTTCAGGAGACACACTTCCCCCCTACATTTAGACCCACTTTTTTACATCAACGCTTTACACAATTTTTTTTAGCATCGGCTGAGAACAAAACTAAAGGGGTTGCGATTTGTTTTGCTAAACACATAAACCTCTCCCACACGAACACTATAGTCGATCCCCAGGGACGCTATATTCTAGTATCCGGCTTTATAGATGGGGAACTCTATACTTTTGTGTCCTATTATGCGCCGAATAAGGGTCAAAAATCCTTCTTAGAATCCCTGCTTACTAAACTACATACGCATCTTAAGGGGACGGTTTTCCTGGGTGGGGACACAAATATGGCCTTCGACTTCTCTTTGGACAAGCTGGCTGACGGAAAGTCCAAACCCAAACGCCCTACTAAGCAGAGTGTTAAAATTGCTAAAATGCTCAATGAGGCGGACCTGATCGATATCTGGAGGGAGACCAACCCACATGTTAGAGACTACACACATTTCTCAGTTCCCCACAACTCCTTTGCCAGGATAGACCACATCTTCACCCGTGCCACTACACTCCCTCTCATTAAGTACTCCAAGATCATTGACACGTCTCTTTCGGACCACTCCATTGTATCCCTATTGACAAGTAGACCAGCGGGCACTGACAGCCGTCCACGTTGGCGTTTACGGGAAACCCTATTGAACGACCCTGTACAATGTACGTTACTGGAAAATGCTATACAAGAATACTTTACTTTAAACTCGACAGGGATATCTCCTGCTACCATCTGGGCAGCTCACAAAACTGTTATCAGGGGTAAACTGATTCAATTATCCTCTAAACTCAGGGCAGAACATAGTCCCGACACAGTGAAACTTACTGAGGAATTCGGTAGATTATCTAAGGAGCACAAACGTAACCCCAATGCTAACTCGCTAGCAAAATTAGATACGGCACGGGCCCACCTAAACATGTCATTGACTACTTCGGCTGCCCAACACCTTAAATGGACTGGGGCCAAATTTTACGCGCAGAAGGATAGGATAGGATCCAGACTGGCGGCTAAACTTTCCCCTAAACTACGCACGCAGGCCTTCCCCAAACTAAAAGTGATCTCCGGGGAACTTTCACAGAATCCGAGCAAGATAATGGACACCTTCAAACATTTTTACACAGATCTTTACAAATGTAATCCCAGTACCTCCACAGCTCTGAGGGATAATTTCCTCAATAACCTCCCTTTGCCCTCCCTGGAAAAAGATCACGCTGAACTCCTGGAGAGCCCGTTCACCCATGAGGAAGTCCTGGACACTATTAAACGCCTTAAGCTGGGCTCCTCACCGGGTCCGGATGGCCTCTCCACGGGTTATTATAAGAAATTTGGACACTGCCTAGTACCCCATTTAGCTAGACTGTTCAACTCCCTCAGGGATGGAGCCACTCTGAATCCGGACTTGAACTCGGCTTACATTTCAGTCATACCGAAACCAGATAAGGATACTAGTGAGGTAGGCAATTACCGCCCTATATCTCTTATTAACAATGATATTAAAATAATGACTAAGATTCTGGCCAACAGACTCTCCAGCTTTATCTTATCATATGTTCACAAGGATCAGGTAGGCTTAATCCCTGGGAGACAAGGGCCGGACCAGATCAGGCGAGCGATTGACATTATATCACTGCTCAATTCTCAATGGGATGGGGGTCCCGCACACAAGGGTTTTATACTTTCAATTGACTTACACAAGGCGTTCGATTCAATAGATTGGGCATACCTGTCTGAAATCCTACGGCGCTGGGGATGTGGCAAATATTTTCTTAATCTTATTGATTCCCTTTATTCCGCTCCTACGGCGCAGGTGGGCCTATTAGGCAGATATTCAGAGTCCTTCCCTATAGGCAGGGGGACCAGACAGGGGTGCCCTCTATCGCCGCTTTTATTGGCGATAGCAATAGAAACTTTAGCCATTGCACTGAGAACAAACCCAGACGTTAAAGGGGTTAATTGTGGCCCCCTGGAGCACAAATGTGCACTATATGCAGACGACCTTCTCCTCTTTGTCACTTCCCCCCTGACTTCAATGCCAGTGATCCTTCGGATTCTTCGTGAATTCAGTGGGATCTCAGGTCTACGGGTTAACATGAATAAATCACTGGCCTTGAATATAACTCTCCCTCCGGATCTTCTCAAACAGATCACGGACAATTTCTCTTTTGCTTGGGCACCTCACCAGATTCCATACTTGGGTATCAAGCTTACCTCAAATATAGGAGGTCTATTTCAAGCAAATTATCCCCCCATGGTACAGAAATGTAAACAGGATATGGAGAGGTGGTCTAGATGTGCTCTATCCTGGCTGGGCAGAATTCATGCGGTCAAAATGACACTGCTACCAAAGCTCCTGTACCTTTTCCGCTCACTACCAATCCCGATACCCAAACGCTTTCTTACGAAACTGCAGTCAGACATATTACGTTTTATTTGGGGTAATAAAGGTTACAGGTGTCCTTCTATTACACGCTATAGATTAAAGACGTGGGGGGGTTTGGGACTACCCAACCTGTGGGAATATTATCAGGCAGCTAGACTAGCACAAATATCCTTAGCCTACTCGTGTCATGACAAGCCAGATTGGCTTGCTATGGAACGACATTCTGTCCCATTGAACACGATAGATTTCCTTTTAGGCTACGCGCCGAAAGACAGACCGGCCATACTGGCACCCACTCTTTCTCACTCTATAGCACTTAGCTCCAAACTTTTCTCCCTTAGCTCCCTAATTTTTCCACTGAGACCCCTAACACACATATTTCACAATCCTGACTTTCCCCCTGGGATGAACATTGAAGCGTTTAAATGGTGGACCGACAAAGGCCTATATCGTATTGGACACTTTTTTTCCCCTGCAGGACCCCTCTCACTGACACACTATAAGAAGAAATTGGATTTACCTGACTCAGAACTTTTTAGACATGCACAAATCTCCCACTTTATACACTCCATCTGGAACACCAAACCCCTGCCCCCCAATATTACTCCTTTTGAACACTGGTGTATCAATACGGAGGATCAGAAGGGAGGTATCTCGCTGATTTATATGGCACTTATGACTAAACAGTCCAAAGCCTCTTATGTCCGAGCCTGGGAGCACGACATGGACGAGTCTTGGGATACTACGACGTGGTTTTGCGCCTCGACGAGAGCATTTAAAGGTATTCTTAACATCTCCCTTATCGAAGCAGGTCTAAAAGTTCTAACACGATGGTACTATGTCCCTTCCAGGCTAGCGACTCTATTCCCAGGCACATCACCGATATGTTTCCGAGGTTGCGGATTGGAGGGCTCAATGATCCATATTTGGTGGACCTGTCCCCGCATACGATCATTTTGGCACAAAGTTTTCCGCACTATTAGCTCACTGACGGGCACTACTGTTGTACCACACCCTCGGTGGGCACTATTTAATTTTCAGATCCCGAAGCTATCCAAAGCCTCCCAGATGTTGTCCTTGTTCTTATTCTTAGGTGCTAAAATGACTATCGCCAAAGCCTGGAAGACACATATCATCTCTTTTCGGATGTTTAAAAGAAAGGTTACATGGGTCATGGTACAAGAACAAATTGTTGCTAAACTCAATGACAAAACTGAGCAATTCAGGGACATTTGGGAACCTTGGGCGACCCTTTGTAATATCTCCCTCATTCCTGGCGTACCCCCGGGAGCTATGAACTCCCGAAGCTCTAATAGATGAGTTTGGCATTGCTTTCCTTCCTTCTTTCCTGTCCCCTCACACGTTTTTCTCTCCCCCTTTTATTTGTTTTGTCGCCTCTCTTGGCGAGTGCATTCGCCTTCATGCTATCTTATGGATTGGACTCTTGACACTTTATCTGAATCTGTAGCTTTATGGTGACTATTACACCACCACTTCCGCTCTGACATTGACCCAGGGTTCATTTTGCATGGGATAGCTCTGTGTCCTCGACTCCTGGGCTGCAGCAGGATCCCAATTGGGGCTCCTAGGAGCATGGGGTTCTCAGGGTTCTTCTAGCCATGGCTCACTGTCACGGAAGGTTGGGCTACAATGGACCTTTACATATTGGCCTGCAGGGATGGATACCCGTTGATTGAGATGACATCCACGGTTACTTTGACAAGCTGCTGTGATGCTTTTATTTATCTGTTCAATGGCTCACCTGTATAATTTTTTTATTGTTGTATATATTTGTTATTTTGATTTTTTTATTGTTGTATACGTTACACTTGTTCTCTCTTTGTTATGTATATGATAAACCTTTAAATTTAAAAATAAAAAATGTCATTCATTGAAATTCATTCATAAAAAAAAAAAAAATTTATAAAATTTTTTTTGGTTGAATAATATTGATTTGATTTATTTTCTATATTTTTGGATGTATAGAATGTACTTTTTGGTTAAGTTCGATTGGCAGATAGCATGTCTAATTGTATTTATTTTCTTTTTTTAATGCACAATAAAAAAATTGGGTAGAATAATACTTGGCTATGTGTTTTACTTCAAATGACAGTTTGGGAGTAGGCAGTTACATTTAAAAAAAATACAATGTAAAATTAACAAGAGACACCAAATAGTTAATAGCAAAGGAAGGAATCTGCAACAAAGGTTGTTATAATCCTTGCAATGTACATAGATCACCCAGAGGGGAATGTTTTTTTCTCAACAAAAGTGGAGTTACTCTTTAGAGGATAGGTTCACCAAAAAAAAAAAATGCACATATTTTTGCAGGTAAAAAATTGTAATTTATTATTTTATTTCTCAGGAACCTGCAGAGTATTGAATCCATGATCAGTGGATCGCGGGTACAATGTCATGCTCCTGCGCTCTTCCTTTAGCTATGTGTCCGTACCCAGGGCCGGATTCCCCACAAGGCCACAGAGGCCAGGCCTCGGGGGCGGCAGTGGTGCAGGGGCGGCGCCGCTTCTGCTGCGACTTCTCTGCTTTCGCTGGAAACTCCCACCCGCTAGCCAGCCCGTTTTGTCGGCACTGCTGCTTATTTCAAGGGGACCGATCGGGCTTGTGTATTCCCACTTCCTGGTTACTGAAATGCACCATAGGGCGGACGTGATGTCATCCGCCGGAAATGATGGGTGGTGTGTGTGTGTAGGGGGGGTGGCATTGAAGGACCCGGCCTTGGGGTGGCAAAGGGAGTAAATCCGGGCCTGTCCGCACCTCTACACAGGCTGTCAGTTCAGAGCTGCAGGAAGAGTGAATGGACTATTGCACATGCAACCCATTAAAAAACAACAAGTCTGTCTGCCACGGTGGCACCTGGGACTAGTAGTTTCTTCATTCACAGATTCCTCCACGCAGCTGTGCTGTTTTTAAACTGTGACAGTAAGAACGGGGAGGAAATATTCCTTAGTTCATCAGGAATTTATTTTACAGTGTTTAGAATATCTTTTGACACACACTTATTTCATGTTCGATGGGGACTTCTACCTCCAGAGATGCAGGCCTCTATGGGGGCTAAGTTTTCACCCTCTCTTGCCAACCTTTACATGGGTTGGTGGGAGAGGTCCCACATCTTTGGAGCTGGGTGTCCCCATCATTCTCTTATAAAGTTTTTTCGCTGCTATATTGATGACCTATTATTCATATGTACCAAAGAAATAGGAGGGTTGGATGAATGGCTGACTTTTTTGAAAGACAATGACCTTAATTTACACTTCACTGGTCATATGGATCCCCCTTCTATTGACTTTCTTGATGTCACATTTATGGGTATTGATGGTGGAGTTGAGTCAAAGCTCTATAGAAAACCTCTTGCAGGTAACACACTGTTGAGGGCCGACCTGTAAAGCAGTTTCTCAGACTAAGACGAATATGCAGTAACAATCCAAATTTTCAAGTAGAATCTTTAAACATGAAGGAACGCTTCAGAAAAAGGGGATACCCGGAATCTGTTTTAAATAGAGTCATTAATATAGTTAAATATTATAAAAGAGATGCTTTGTTAAGCGATGGAACAACTACTTTATACAGGAAAAAGAAATCAACTGCAAGTGGTGTCCCAGTGTTTTCAACACCGTATAGCATCGAGTTCAGGAAAGTTGAATCTACCATTAAGAAGTATTTACTCATGCGCAAATTCTATCAAATGACATCAAAACAGTTTCTCGTAGGGGCCCTACTTTGGGTTGAACCTTGTCCCCAAGTTTATACACAAGTACACACCATCCTGCATATTGGTTGCAATTTAAGGGCTCATTCCGATGTGGAGCAAATAGCTCTCCATGCTGTTTGCATATTAAGAGGGGTGATTTGATTAATTCGATGACTACTCACAAAGATAGTAAAATGTAAACGTAGTATTCCCGCGCTATGACGGAAAATAATGATGTAAAAAAGGTATGAGGTGCAGCGAACACCGAAAGGGTTAAAACGATACCCAATTGGGAGAAATGGAAAAAATCAATGTATGGTGTTGCGCTCCTGAACTGATGTCAGTATAAAAATCGCATACAGTTGCTGTTGTGTCTAATCAGCAAACAGGGAGTGGTATGCAAATTAAAGTGACTGTGTGCATCTCAGGCTAAACCATCAGTGAGACAATCAAATACATATATTGCAATACGCTGGCATCAACTGTAAGGCAACAATAAATATAAGAAAATGCATAAAATATATACGTATATATATAGAAAGTGACTAGTGTGCAAAAAACATATAAAAAAACACACTCAAGTGCATACAAAGGTTTCTATGCAGAACACAAAGGTGGATGAATAAAGTGACTAAAATAAATAGTATTCCTTAGGTCGCTGTGAAGCGGTGAAATAAATAGTAATAAAAATTATAAAGTGATACTAAGTGGTTCAGGTTTATGGAAATAACCATAAGGTATAAAACCAAAGAGATGCAGGGAGTAGTGAAAACCAATAAATTATTGGTGGATGTGATAGCAGCAATTAAAAGTGCTGGTATTAGCGACCAATGTGAACAGTGGTACTACAAAATTGCAACGAACGAAGGTAACGATAAATACAAATGGTGATTGTGGTGTGATTGTGGTGTGATGGGAGAGATCAACCCACACTAAACAAAAGGTAGCAGTCCATATGGCATATGACTCTATAAACAACGTGGAGGTGAAAATGACAGCGGTGATCCAATCTGGGCTGCACTCTGGTGCCAAGTGCCAAGTGGGGGTGGGTGGTGGTGGATGGCTTGCCCAGGGTGATGATAGTGCTGAGTTCTTCGGTGCTAATGATGATTGATGATGATAATTACCTTGTTGCTGCAAGGTAAGCAGCGTATGTGTAGATGCCAGGATGGTGGACTCTCTCTGGGGGGTACTTCAATGGTCTCTCAGGGGGATGTTGCACATGGGTCTCTTTCACGGTAGTAGTGTGTTTTTTTATATGGTTTTTGCACACTAGTCACTTTCTATATATATACGTATATATTTTATGCATTTTCTTATATTTATTGTTGCCTTACAGTTGATGCCAGCGTATTGCAATATATGTATTTGATTGTCTCACTGATGGTTTAGCCTGAGATGCACACAGTCACTTTAATTTGCATACCACTCCCTGTTTGCTGATTAGACACAACAGCAACTGTATGCGATTTTTATACTGACATCAGTTCAGGAGCGCAACACCATACATTGATTTTTCCATTACTCACAAAGATACCAGGATAAAATCCTTCATTAATTAACTGTAATACCAGATATTTAGTGTACATTATTACATGTAAATTATACTCGCTCCAGTATGTTGGTTGCACAACTTGCAGGTTAAGAGATTGGTTATATGATCATTTATACAATATACAAAAGAACCATGCGACAAATGTGGCCAAACACTGGGATGAACATCACAATAAAGATGCAGCAATTTGTCCATACAAGGAGTAGAAAAAGTTACAGTACCAAAAAGAGGTGGGGACAAATTCAGAATCTTATGTAAAAAATAAGTACTCTGGATCTTCAACTATAATACTAGACAACCGGGGGGGGGGGGGGGCGCTGGTGAATGGCCACCTAGAACGAGTGCTTCACCAGCCAGAGGGAACTACAGAGCAACAAAGCCCAGCATCTACAGCCATCCACATCCCACACAGTGCTGGAGATCCGGAGGGTGATGTCCGGCAAGCGGAAAGGCGAATACAGGCTGAAAAAGCTCACAGCCTTCTTCCTGAAGCCAGCACGCAGGTTAGTGGGAACCAAAATGGCGCCGGCGCAGCCGCCACAAGTAATGCATACACAGACCATCCGGACGCCATCCCTGACGATACTGACGGCATCCAGCCCCTGGTATACCCAGTGACCAGGCAGAAGGTAGCCCAACTTCAGGCAGCCCTGCAAAAGCTAGGATGGGGATGGATACCCCTCCATCCGCCAAACAAGCTGCGGCCCAGCTACTTAACCCCCTCCAGTCTAATCAGGCCCTTCAATCATCTATAGCAGCATTTCCTAGCACAGGAAAGCATGTATTAGACACAACATTAAAGGATATGCTCCTATCTCTTCAATCCTTCCTGGTGACAGATCTCTCCTCCTTAATCTCAAAATTCTCCTCAGACATGTATACCATGGGAGACAGAATTACATACATTGATTCCAAAATGGAGGACAGCACCATCACTATCAATGATCTTGTAGACGCATATGAGGATGTGAAGGAGGAGCAACACTGGATCAAATCTAAATTGGCAGATTTAGAGGATAGATCCCGTAGTAACAATGTTAAATTAAGGGGGTCCCCGAATCTGTTCCACCAACAGCTCTCCATAAATTCGCCCAAGACCTCATGTGCGCTATTATGCCTGATGCTATCCCGCTTGAAATCACTATAGACAGGATTCACAGAATTGCCAAACCGCCCCAACTGGCCGCATCTGTGCCCAGGAAAGTGCTTATGAGAGTGCACTTTTTGCACGCTAAGGAAAAACTCCTAACAGCCAGACACAAACCCGCTCTCCCAGCTCCATTTGACAGGATCCAACTTTTCCCTGACCTCCCCAAATACACCCTCCAATTGCAATGTCACCTGAACCTGGTGACAAAAGTCATGAATAACCACAAGATACAATACAAGTGGAGGTACCCTGCGACCATACTAATCACCAGGAATGGAAACTTTCACACTATTTTTGCCCTATCCGGAGGGATGAAACTACTCCTCACATGGGGAATTAGAGTAGATCCTCCACAAGACAACGACCCATTCTCAGTGACAAAATGCCCGCTACAGCAGAAGGAAAGGTACTCTGACAAACAACAAGGCAAACAAGGCTGACACCATTGCCCAAAGGGCTTGTAATCCTGACAGGAATGTTCTCTCAGGCCTCAGGCTCACACAACCTATTGTTGTACTTGACTGTTTACCCCCACAGAGAATTTGCTGATTTCAGCCTATTTTCTCTGTTGATTCCCATACTACGTTTACATATATGCCCCTAACAACCACCAGATGCAGTTTTTATACAAAGTCATGTGCTTACTCAAGCCTATTCAACAAGGCCACCTCATTGTTTGCAGGGACTTTAACCTGGTACCCGATACGCGCCTAGATTCCACATCAACAGCCAAAAGGAAGGAATCTCCCCTGCAAAAGAATTTCTTCACACAAGAACTCTATGATGCAGTGGCGTAACTAGAACACTCAGGGCCCCGATGCAAGAAACCATGGAGCCCCTCCCCCGACCTCCGGATAAAGCTCTTTACTCCGAGCCCGATGACGGAACACCAGGGCCCAGTCACAAGTGGGTGGCTGCATATAAAGGAACCGATTTCTCCATTTCCCCCTGCTTCTCCTCCTCTCCCACCCACAGGCATTCAGCAGCTGCAGGAGGAAAATGGAGAGATTGGTTCCTCTATGCAGGTCTTTCACAATCTTTTTCCAGTTAGGGCACCCTTGAAGTATACCCCTAGGTGAATGGGGCTGCACTGCAACCCCCCTGCAACTGTGTGCATTGCATGCAGTTGCAGCATAGTGATGATGCATTTAAGGGGTTAAAACAGGTGGTAAGTAGGCAACATATTGCCTCTCTACCTGCTGTCAAATACCTCTGAAAAGCAATCTGAGCATGGATCGCTTTTCGGAGGAACAGCATTTTACATAAAATGTGCATACATACATGTAAACACATACACATATATAAACACACACACATATATAAAACACACACACACACATAATATATATATATATATATATATATATATATATATATATATATATATATATATATATATATATATACATATATGTAAAGAAACTTGGAGATACGGGACTATCAAAGGTACATAAATATTGAAAAGATTTTTTGTTTATATTATAAAAAAATATATTTATTTAGAAAAGACATAGTTATAAAACCAACAAGTAAATAGTAAATAATTTTGTGCAAAACATGATATACATTATAGTTCAAGGTCTATGCATACAGCCTCTAATGAACAAAATAAATATATACTGTAGTTAAGTGCACAAAATATGCTTGTCCATTTGTTCGACATGTTTCGCCGATGTGGCTTCTTCAGGAAAAGGACGTAAAGTGTATATTTGAAATGATGAAGATATAATTCGTTCTAGATATGCATATAGAAACAAAATAGAAAAATAATTAATATGATATTATATAGCTGTAGTTACTACAGATACGTAGTCATATATCTCGCATAGTTGGCAGAAATTTTCCCATTGGGACCCGTGAATAACATACATCCTCCTACCTCCAAAAATAGAGGATATGAGCGTCACCAAGTTCCGATAAAGAGAAAAAAAAAATTCCCCAGGGAGCCTCATCAGATCAGCATCAAAGGTTGAACCACAAATATGGCTGGGTGCCCATAGAGAGGGATATCATTTCTAAAGAACCTTTTGTAAAAATGGTAGACCTGCAATAGTGTAAAACACTTATGTAAATAGTATATACTATATTAAATACACTGAGGGCAGGGAAGCAATTCAACATAGGCTCAAAATGCTTCTGAATTACACCTAGCTCACAGCCAAAAAATAGAGTTCTAAACAGTTCAGGGAGGTCAGGTGTGCGTTTATGGAAAGCGCAAATATCTGTCTGTGGATAGTGCGTCCTAACGGATGCTGCATATATTCTGTAAAATAACATTGGCTTTCCAATGTTATTTTACAGAATATATGCAGCATCCGTTAGACAGTTTTTTTCTCACACAACATGGGATCTGTGTGCGATCCCGCCATGGTGTGGTAACGTGCACAAGGCATATATCAGAGGGATTTTGATACAGTCGGGAGCACGCAAAAAGAGGGAGAGGACACAGCGTATTGGCTCACTTATGTTCCAGGTCACTGATCTGGAAAAAAATAACAAAATTAAACCCCAAGATTCCCACTCAATAAAGATCTTGAACCTTAGACAGGAACTATGGTTACTTCTCCTAGAATCATTTGACAAATTGCAACATAAAATCAAAGCAGTATCATACGCTACAGCCAACAAAAAAGCACTAGCATGCCGCATTGCCTTTATCACCCCCACACAAAAGACAAAGTAATAGACCCACACCACATAGCAGACGCATTCAGTGCATACTACAGCGATCTATACAGCGATCTATACAATCTCAGTCACGACCAATCCACACATCAACCTTCCCTAGAAGACATCAATACCTTTCTTAACCATGTTAACCTTCCCACGATAACTACCGAACAGGAAAAATGCTTAAACACACCCTTCACGACCCAAGAAATACAATCTAGTATAACACAACTACCTGCAGGCAAATCTCCTGGCCCTGATGGCTTGACAGGAGAATACTACAAGCAATTCTCACACATCTTAGCCCCACATATGAGGAAAATTTTAAACAACGCTGCTTCCTCCTCCTCTTTCTCATCTGAAATGCTCCAAGCAACAATAATAACACTCTCAAAACCAGGGAAGGAGCCAACCTCCCCATAAAATTGTAGGCCCATTTCCCTTCTCAATCTAGACATAAAAATGTATGCAAAATTATAGCAACACGACTACATGATATACTACCATCCCTCATCCAGAATGATCAAACAGGATTCACAAAAAGAACGCCAGGCATCAGATGCCACCAGAAGACTCATTGATATTATCAAATATTAATTAATGAATGAATTAATTAATCATTGCAAATATATTTATGGGAAAATGGGAAGAGGAGACGCTATATTCAAATCCCCCAAGTCAGTTAATTCTGTTCAAGAGATTCATAGATGACTGTATCATCATATGGCAGGGAGACCAGAAGCCTCATAGAGTTTTTTGAGAAACTAAACAATAACCAAAAAAACATTAAATTGACATATGAGATCAGTAATACAAGTGTAAAATTCCTGGATTTGGAAATCTCACTAGAGAAGGAGAGTTTTTCAACAAAAACTTTCTTTAAACCGGTAGAAAGGAATAGCTATATTCCAACAGATAGCTGCCATTATGACCCTTGGCTCATCAACATCCCGAAAGGGCAATTAATTCATATTAGAAGGAACTGCAGTAGTAAAGATATCTATATGCACCAGGCAGATGCAATAGGGAAGAAATTCATGGAAAAGGGGTACGGTCATCTTCCTCCAGGACACAGAGTGCTCCCAGTTGGGGTGCCCAGAAAGAGAGTTACTGTACATTAAGCATTACTCTATTTCAGGATCTGGTTAATAGTGACAAACTACATACATAGGGGGTTATTTACTAAAGGAAAATCCACTTTGCACTGAAAGTGCACTTGGAAGTAAAGTCACTGTAGATCCGAGGGAGACATGCAAGGAAAATAAAAAACAGCATTTTAGCTTGCACATGATTGGATGATAAAATCAGCAGAGCTTCCACTCATTTCAGATCTACCCCTTAGATTTAGAGTGACTGCACTTCCAAGTGCACTTTCAGTCCACTTTCAAGTGCACTTGCAGTGCAAAGTGGATTTGCCTTTCATAAATAACCCCCATTGTGTTTTTTTCAAAATTGTCGCCCTTCTTTTGTTTATAGAGCAAAATATAAAAATGCAGAGGTGATCAAATACCACCAAAATAAAGCTCAATTTGTGGGAAAAAAAGGAGGTCAATTTTGTTTGGGTACAGCGTCGCACGACCGCGCAATTGTCAGTTAAAGCGATGCAGTGCCGTATCACAAAAAATGGCCTGGTTATTGAGCAGCCAAATCTTCCGGGGCTGAAGTGATTAAATTAATATTAAAGGCACATTTTTTAAATAAAAAAGATGTTAAACTTATCTGCTTTGTGCAGTTCCCATCCACCTTCTAACTCCTATACTAACTACCCTGTAAAAGGAAGCTGTATATACTGATGTATGCTCAGAGTGCTCCAGTCCAGTAATGTGATTTCCCCAGCAGCAGGCTTCAGGAGAGAGGAGAGCGCATCAACAATGGATGGAATGCCTGGGTAATGATGCACCCATAGGCTTACTGTGGGCCATCCATTGTCAGCTGTTCCTTCTCTCCCCTGAAGCCAGCCACTGAGAGCCAAACACGTGACTAGACCAGAGTACTCTGAGAATAGATAAGTATAAGCATCTCCCATCTACAGGACAGTTAGTATAGATGAAAGAAGGGGTGGGGGATGGGAGCAGGTTTAAGCTTAGTTAGTACTGGCCTGGAAGCCTCAGTACTGCTCCTTCCTTTCTGCTGTTATGAATAGATTTTTTATATATAGAGAGGATGTCTTGTTTGCAAGCGCATTTGTTCGAACACGCGAACACTGATAAAGTCTATGGGACTCGAATGTGAAAAATCAAAAGTGCTAATTTTTAAAGGCTAATATGCAAGTTATTGTCATAATAAGGGTTTGGGGACCCGGGTCCTGCCCCAGGGACATGTATCAATGCAACAAAAAAGTTTTAAAAACAGAAGTTTTTTTTCGGGAGCAGTGATTTTAATAATGCTTAAAGTGAAACAATAAAAGTGAAATATTCCTTTAAATTTCGTACCTGGGGGGTGTCTATAATATGCCTGTAAAGTGGCTCATGTTTCCCGTGTTTATAAACATTCCTTGCACAAAATTAAATTTCTAAAGGAAAAAATGTTATTTAAAACTACTTGCGGCTATTAATGAATTGTCGGGTCCCGCAATACAGATGAAAGTCATTAAAAAAACGGCATGGGGATTCCTCCCAGTCCATTACCAGGCCCTTTGGGTCTGGTATGATATTAAGGGGAACCCCGAACCAAAATTAAAAAAAAAAATTGCTTGGGGGACCCCCCAAATTCCATTACCAGGCCTTTCAGGTCTGGTATGGATATTAAGGGGAACCCTGAACTAAATTTTAAAAAAATGGCGTTGGGGTCCCCCTCAAAATCCATACCAGACCCTTCACATCTGGTATGGATTTTAAGGGGAACCCCGCGTCAAAATAAAAAAAAAAATGGCGTGTGGTTCCCCCAAAAATCCACACCAGACCCTTATCCGAGCACGCAACATGGGCCGCAGGAAAATAGGGGGGACGAGAGAGCGCCCCCCCTCCTGAACCATACCAGGCCACATGCCCTCAACATTGGGAGGGTGCTTTGGGGTAGCCCCCCCAAAGCAAGTTGTCCCCATGTTGATGGGGAGAAGGACCTCATCCCCACAACCCTTGCCCGGTGGTTGTGGGGGTCTGCGGGCGGGGGGCTTATAGGAATCTGGAAGCCCCCTTTAACACCCCCCCATGTGAAATGGTAATGGGGTACATTGTATTCCTACCATTTCACCTAAAAAAGTGACAAAAAAGGTAAAAACACACACAGCTTGGCACAAGCTCTTTAATAAAAACAAAACAAAAATATAATTCCACCGATGTAATCCTTCTACGATCCATGCACGATACAGCCTCCTCCATAGGGTGACCCCGCCCCCCTCTGATGCAAGGGGAAATGCCAGGGTTACCCTCTGACACAACTGGGATTTCTCGTGCCGCGTCAGGGGGGCGGGGTTACCCGTACATGTCACTGGGTAACCCCGGAATTTCCCCTTGTGTCAGAGGGGGGCGAGGTCACCCATCCACACGACACGGGTGGCCCTGTCCTCGGTTATTTAAGAACTGTCATCTTAGTCGCACATCATTCTGCCGGGCGGCTCCTGTGGAGGAGGCTGTATCATTCATGGACGTAGAAGGGGGGCTTCCAGATTCCGATAAGCCCCCCGCCCGTAGACCCCAACAACCACCCGGCAAGGGTTGTGGGGTTGAGGCCATTCTCCCCATCAACATGGGGACAAGGTGCTTTGGAGGGGCTACCCAAAAGCACCCTCCCAATGTTCAGGGCATGTGGCCTGGTACAGTTCAGGAGGGGCACTCTCTCGTCCCGCCCTCTTTTCCTGCGGCCTGCCAGGTTGCATGCTCAGATAAGGGTATGGATTTTTGGGGGGAACCCCACGCCATTTTTTTTAAATTTTAGCGCGGGCTCCCCTTAAAATCCATACCAGACCTGAAGGGTCTGGTATGGATTTTGAGGGGGACCCCTACGCCATTTTTTTTTAAATTTGGTGTGGGGTTCCCCTTAATATCCATACCATACCTGAAGGGCCTGATAATGGAATTTGGGGGGACCCCCACGCAATTTTTTTTTTTTTTATTTTGGTTCGGGGGTTCCCCTCAATATTCATACCAGACCCAAAGGGCCTGGTAATGGACTGGGGGGAATCCCCATGCCGTTTTTTTCAATGACTTTCATCTGTATTGCGGGACCCGACAATTCATTAATAGCCGCGAGTAGTTTTAAATTACTTCTTTTCCTTAAGAAATTACATTTTGTGCAGGGACTTTTCTAAACACGGGAAACATGCGCCACTTTACAGGCATACTATAGACACCCTCCAGGTACAAAATTTAAAGGAATATTTCACTTTTATTGTTTCACTTTAAGCATTATTAAAATCACTGCTCCTGAAAAAACTGCAGTTTTTAAAACGTTTTTTTTGCATTGATACATGTCCCCTGGGGCAGGACCCAGGTCCCCAAACACTTTTTATGACAATAACTTGCATATTAGCCTTTAAAATTAGTACTTTTGATTTCTCCCATAGACTTTTAAAGGGTGTTCAGCGGCTTTCGAATTTGCCGCGAACACCCCAAATTGTTCGGTATTCGGCAAACGGCGAACAGCCAATGTTCGAGTTGAACTCATGTTAGTATAGACAAAGGGTCACAGCACCTGATTTCAAATTGTGGGGAATCTACAGTCAGCAATACTTGGTGGGGGTCAATTCAGTCATCTATTGGATTGCAGAAATAGTGATACCTTGCCATTACGTAAGGTTAGCTTTTCTATTTAAGTTCTTATACTTTCAAATTACATGATTGAGGCTCTTAGGGGATTTTTATTTGCTTGTAGAGTGGATTCCTGGACTAAGAACCTTGACAGTATACTTCACTAAAACAACCTTCTATTTGACATGCTGAAGCTGGTGTGCTCATTGCTGTACTTCAGACATTTTATTAGAGTAAATTGCTAGAACTCAAAAAATGAACTCAGCAGCACCCTTCGGCAAGTAAACCTTATACCTGAAGGGCTGAAGCTGCCACGTGTATGCTTCAGCTATGTCAGCAGTTGAGTGTGCCTTGATTATGCTATGCCTTTCTAGGTCAAATTAATACTCTTCTGCCCCGTACACACGAGTGGAATTTCCATTGGAAAAAACTTGGATAGTTTTTCCGACGGAATTCGGCTCAAGCTTGGCTTGCATACACACGGTCACACAAATGTTCTCTGAACTTTTGACCGTTAAGAATGTGGTGACGTACAACACTACGACGAGGCGAGAAAATTAAGTTCAATGCTTCGGAGCATGCGTCAAATTGTTTCCGAGCATGCATAGGAATTTTGTGCATCGGAATTGGTACAGACGATCGGAATTTCTGAAGAACTTTTTCCGACCAAAAAATAGAGAACCTGCTCTCAATCTTTTGCTGGCGGGAATTCTGCCAGCAAAAGTCTGATGGAGCATATACACGGTCAGAATTCCCGACCAAAAGCTCACATCAGACTTTTGCTGGCGGAATTTTCGCTCGTGTGTATGGGGCATTAGAAGTACCCTGTGTTTCTGATATTTTTCATTTGTTCTAAAAAGAACAGTAACGATACATTTATGTCTAGAGCACACAGTAGATAAGAGAGGGAAAAGTGAATTAGTACAGTTGCATTGGTTCTGGAAAACAATGCCTGTGGCCACTGAGGCCAGCTTTTCATCACTGGAGAACTCAACTTTTGGTGCCCTAAGTATCACCTCTCTGCTGCATTCACATCCCTTTTAGAAAACATTAATTTGATTTAAAGGGGTTGTAAACCCTCAAGGTTTTTCACCTTAATACATTCTATGTATTAAGGTGAAAAACCTTCCGTCATGCAGCAACTCCCCTGAGCCCCCCTTTTACTTACCCGAGCCCCATAATTCCCATGACATGTTTCTCGTGTCCTGATTGGATAGATTGATATCAGCACAGCCATTGGCTCCAGCTGTTGTCAATCAAATCCAATTATGTGGACCCTGGGGGGCGGTGACAATTCCTGCTGTCTGTGTCAATAGACGCAGCAGCAGGACTCGAGAGCGTGCCGTATGGGTGTCCCAAAGGAGGGCGCTTCTCCGACGGGGTACTCAAGAAGAGGAGGAGCCACCAGCGCTGCTGAGGGACCCCAGACAAGGAGGATCAGGACCACTTTGTGCAAAGCCAACTGCACAGAGGAGATAAGTATGATATGTTTGTTATTAAGAACAAAATAACTAGGGTTTAGTATTCCTTTAATGGTCCTAACTTGACTTAGAATATTGTGATACTGTATCAAAAACCCCTTTATAAGAAAAGTAACGGATAATAGACTAAAAATGTGTTATCAATAACTATACAAGGTAAAGCCACCCCTTTATCTTGACTAAGGCACAAGCCTACTGTGCCCAATGGTAAATCCAACCCTGGCAGCCATATAGCACTATGAGGTAGACAGATCACAAAAGTATGAGTGTCCCTTTAAACATTGGCAGTAATTTTATGTGCTTTCACAGTGCATTTAGCTGTCTGGCTGGAGTTGCCCTTTCATCTTATTAATTGGCATGAAAAGAATACTGGGGATGGAACAAATCTCTGCAGTAGAAAATGTCTGCAGTTTTCAATTCCAAAGTCTTCCCAAATTTTATACTGTGGCAAACTCTATAGCAATTTTCCACACCAATCATGGACTCTATCAACATTCTCCAATCTCAGGTCTGGATGCTGGCTAGCAAAACCCCTGACTCCAGTACTTTTTTCAATGGATTTTAACACAGGTTAGATCAAATGGGCATTGTCCTCACCTCATTGTTTTGTTAGTGTTTCATTTTTCTAAACTGTCTTTGTTTTTAACATCTTTAAAATACCCCAAATTTTTGGTATGTGATAAGCTATCCTAATGTTAGACAAGCATGTGGAGGATCATCTGATAAAACCACAGGTGACTCCAACAATGCTTTGCTCTCTTAACCAATGGGAATTACTGTGCTTCCGTTGTACAGAATGTCTGTTTTCCATATAACAGGACCATGGGGGTCTTCCCTTGTAGCATGCTAATAAGTAATGCTTTGGCCTTGAAGAAGGGTGTACACCCCAAAAGCTTCTACTGAAAATTTGAATGTTAGTGCAAATAAAAAAGTATCACGGATGGTACTCAATTGTTCATGCTGGAAGTGCACTAATATGGCTACAATCACCTCTAGCATGCTATTGAAACAGTTCATTCGAGTTTTAGGAAAGTACCAGATGCAGTTTAATTATCTACCAAGTGTGGCCTTTTTGGGCTGAATTTTCCAATTGAACAGTTCAATATCTTGTGTTACTGAAAATGGATATAATCAAAAAACAATGCTTATATTTTCTTGTGTGAGCCGCGCGATTATTTAAAATCACTGGTCCAATTTGATTGCCAGTTCTTTTTTCATAGTGGAATTAAAACAGGCATTAATACCCTTTCATAAAGCTGGAAAGAAATGGGCCTATGACCAACAGTAAAAATAAATAAACATTCTAATTGGCTACATGGGCAACAGCTCCATTTTCTTCTGCAGGCTTTTTGAATCAGCCCCAATTTAATAGTCTGTCTGCCAAATAATGCACAACAGTTGTCGGGTAAATAAATAGCTTCAAACATGTTGAAAATCTTTTTTTAAGACATTTCCTATTTTATTATGAATATAAAGTCCTGATGAAACAACAATTTTATTGTGAGCAGACAATAGTCTTGTAAAAACAATTTTCTTGTAAACGGACATAAGAGAAGCAGGCACAGTGCTCCTAGCCTTTTCCTACATTGACCTCTATATTTCATACCGGCTGTAGTCTCCCTTTGGACTTTTAAAGCATTATACAACGTACTACAAATCAATCAAGATCCAGCAGCTGAGGCTGCATGACTGATACACAAAAAAACTACAGGCTGTTTTTTATTAGGCAGCTCAAGCAAAATGAGAAATGTTGTATACTTTTGTGTTATGGAGCATTTGAAAGTAATGTGTAAAAATGTACTTTTTTATGAGCACTTGAGGTGAGCGGCCCACTGAAGCACTGAACACATAGAGCTTGGGAATGGATTGCCATTGCATTGCATTATGGTGTCTCTTTATTGCTCTACAAAACTTCCCTATAAGTTTGAATACAACTTTATAATAAGCTTACATAATTCATTTTTATTTCACTGTCAACAAGTTACTTTTATAATAAGCTTAAACTGTTTTATTTCACTGTCAGCAAGTTACTGTATGCATACTCAAAGGATAACTATAGTCAAGTTTTTAAAAATTATATATAACGAACAGATGAGTTTAATGTAAGTAAGGTAATTAGTTTTAAAACCCTTGTTTGTCTGGTAGTTCTTTTCACTTCTATGTGTACTTGGGGAAAGGCATGTTTACTGATTACATATACAGACTTTGCTTCCTGCTAAATAGTGCTGCATAGTGTTATGTCTTGGTGATCCTCATATCTTACTAAAGCTCTACCAGGCAGGGTTTGTCTAGAGAAAAGGTGATAATGTAATTTGCGCACAGCTGTTTTCCTTTGGTAAAATACATAAGATTACTATCAGATGCCACTAAGAGGAAACCTCAGCATCCATGCATTGAACAGCAAAGCATTAGACAGACCGTGTTCTCCTAAAATAATTCCACATTAAAGTGGGTGTATAGTCATTTTTTTAAACTTTTACCTATAGGTAAGCTTATAATAAGGCTTACCTGTAGGTAAAAAGAATTCCCCTTGCAATGAGCCGCTGACTTCAGCGCGGGAGTGACGATATCACGGCTCCGGCCACGGCTTTGCGGCTCCGGCGTTGTGAGTGGCCGGAGCCGCAAAACCCAGAAGACACGCCGAGGCAAAATATCAGCTCCCTCGGTGTGGACCGGGTGAGATACCGACATCTCGTTCTAAGGTAAGTATTTCATAATGAGCTAGTATGCTGTGCATACTAGCTCATTATGCCTTTTGCCTTACAGGTGTAGAAAAAAAAAAGTCAGCGGGTTTACTACCACTTTAAGGGCTTTCCTACCAGGGAAATGGGTCAAAATACAATTGACAAAATATGTGGTGTTTTACCTGGACTCAAACAAACAAACTAGATGCAAAAATTTAATTTAATGTTGTCTCTCAATATACGGTACTGTAAAATGAATCTTTTTCACCACCTGCTTCCCAGGCCTATTCTGACATTTCTGTCCTACAATTTTTTATGTCACATGGTATTTTCGCAGATTTTTTTTTTTTTTAGACACGTTTTTTGGGAAAAAATAAAATGTAATAAATTGTAGTGCACACAAACACAATATAATACCTATTTTTGGTAAAATATAAAAGAAGATGTTACACCGAGTAAATAAATACCTAACATGTCATGCTTTAAAATTGCATACGCCTGTGGAATGGTGCCAAATTACAGTACCTAAAAATCTCTATAGGCAACGCTTAAAATGCCTTTACAGGTTACCAGTTTAGAGTTACACAGGAGGTCTGGGGCTAGAATTATTGCTCTCACTCTGACGTTTGCCATGCTACCTCCCATGTATGGTGTGATCGCTATTTACTTATGCTTTCCGGGCCAACGTGTGTTTTCAACTTTGTGCGCAAGCACTGGAGGATGGGGCGCTTTCATTTTTTTTTTTGTATTATTGATTTTATTTTAATCTTTTATTTTTACACTATCCCTTTACATTTTTTAATCACTTTTATTGCTGTCACAAGGAATGTGAACATCACTTGTGAAAAAATTCAGCAGTGACAGGTCCTTTCTACTAAGACAGCTGGGGGTCTATCAGACCCCAAGTGTCTCCTCTGCCCTTAATGACATAGTAAACTCCCCTGCCCAACTTTACGCCATGTAAATCATTATAAAATCACTTACATATAGGTGGATGTAGTCCAATGTTTGTGTCAATGACTTCATTCGGGCATGCGCATTTTGTCCCCCACTGATGGAACACATTGTGCCGTCAGCCTATACATCTATGTGCTGTACCTCTGATAACACTATGGAATTGCAATCCCGTGAGATCCCTGTGTTCCTGAAACATCCCATGGGACTAGTTATGTCATAAGGGGTATGAACAACTGGGAGGAAATGTACAGTTGTGCTCATAAGTTTACATACCCTGGCAGAATGTATGATTTCTTGGCCATTTCTTAGAGAATATGAATGATAACACAAAAAAACATTTCTTTCACTCATGGTTATTGTTTGGCTGAAGCCATTTATTATCAATTAACTGTGTTTACTCTTTTTAAATCATAATCACAACAGAAACTATCCAAATTACCCTGATCAAAAGTTTACATACCCTGGTGTTTTTGTACTGATAACATGCACACAATTTGACACAAAGGAGTTTGAATGGCTATTAAAGGTAACCATCCTCACCTGTGATCTGTTTACTTGTAATTAATGTGTGTGTATAAAAGGTCAATGAGTTTCTGGTCTCTTGACAGACCCTTGCATCTTTCATCCAGTGTTTCACTGATGTTTCTGGATTCTGAGTCATGGGGAAAGCAAAAGAATTGTCAAAGGATCTGCGGGAAAAGATAGTTGAACTGTATAAAACAGGAAAGGCATATAAAAAGATATCCGAGGAATTGAGAATGTCAATCAGCAGTGTTCAAACTCTAATCGAGAAGTGGAAAATGAGGGGTTCTGTTGAAACCACGGTCAGGTAGATAAACTAAACTTTCAGCCACAATTGCCAGGAAAATTGTTCGGGATGCAAAGAAAACCCACAAATGACTTCAGGTGAAATACAGGACTCTCTGAAAACGTGGTCAAGATGCACAATAAGGAGGAACTTGAAGAAAGATGGGCTGCATGGTCGTGTCGCCAGAAAAAAGCCATTACTACGCAAATGCCACAAAGTATCCCGCTTACAAAATGCCAAACAGCACAGAGACAAGCCTCAAACCTTCTGGCACAAAGTCATTTGGAGTGATGAGACCAAAAATTAGCTTTTTGGCCACAACCATAAATGCTACATTTGGAGAGGAGTCAACAAGGCCTGTGAGGAAATGTACACCATTCCTACTGTAAAACACAGAGGTGGATCGCTTATGTTTTGCGGATGTGCGAGCTACAAAGGCACAGGAAATTTGGTCAAAATTGATGGCAAGATGAATGCGGTATGTTATCAAAGAATACTGGAGGAAAATTTGAATTCATCAGCCAGGAAGCTGCTCATGGAATGTACTTGGACATTCCAACATGACAATGATCCAAAACACAAGGCCAAGTCGACCTGTCATTGGCTACAGCAGAATAAAGTGAAGGTTCTGGAGTGGCCATCTCAGTCTCCTGACCTCAATATCACTGAGCCACTTTGGGGAGAACTCAAACGTGCAGTTCATGCAAGAAAGCCCAAGAATTTACAGGAGGCTTTTTGCCAAGAGGAATGGGCAGCTTTACCATCTGAGAAGATAAAGAGCCTCATCCACAAATACCACAAAAGACTTCAAGCTGTCATTGATGTTAAAGGAGGCAATACACAGTGTAAACTTTTGATCAGGGTCATTTGGATAGTTTCTGTTGTGATTATGATTTAATTATAATTTAAAAAGAGTAAACCCAGTTGATTGATAATAAATGACTTCAGCCAAACACTAACCATGAGTGAAAGAGAAAGTTTTTGTGTAATTCATATTCTCTGAAAAATGGCCAAGAAATCATAAATTCTGCCAGAGTATGTAAACTTATGAGCACAACTGTACATGTGTATACTTATTGGTTGGCAGGGCTTTGTCACCAAGGCAACAATATATTAAAACAAAGCTTGGTTATCCTTTACTGAGCATGCACAAAATCCCGGCTTTGACAGGAAAGGGCAGCAGTACAGTTGAGGCTGGAATCGGACGACAACTGCAAATATGGCACCGGCTTCAGCTGGAACAGATAAATGGAAACCAAGCTACAGAAAGAGTAAGAAAAATGATATGAGACTAATTATTAACCTTGTGTGTTTAGAAATGTTAAACATAGTGGCCTTATGATTGCTGGAAATGTTTTCTCTATGTTTAGTACTGCTTTAACTGCATCAGATCAGACCAAGATCGTTCTGATCTAATGCCTGTAAAAGCTAGTAATAGCTTGTAAACAAAAGACCGGAACCGAAAGTGGCAAAATACAGGTTGATTCTGGTTCCTAATACAAGAGGAGGTGATCACAGATGATCTGGTCTCTGAAAACCTCTATGGTAAGCCGCTGCAACCTGCGGCTTCAGTGCTGGGCTCCCCGATCGCACAGGAGAGACACAGAGCCAGCTGGCCAGCCGCTAGAATGGCTTTTACATTAAGGGCAATAGCTGGCAGAAGTAAAAAATATCAGGATGATGCCTGTAGCTGCAGACATCATTCCAGCAGAACCACTTCAACCCAAGGATGTACGAAGGAAGTTGTTAAAGTTTTATTAAACTCAAAACCAAAAATGTAATATATTGTAACTTACTAATCTCTAGATGTGGTGGCTGCCTGAGTTTTTGTTTAGTTTTTTTCCCCTCTGTTTTCACCGGGTGATCTGGCCAGTATCACACCTCCTGCATTAAGCGCCTATACTCTGGATGAGAGAGAGCAGCATTATCTGTCTGGCAGGAGGGGAGTGTTATTAGTACTAGCAGATTTAGATACACTAAAAAAAATTAAGCCAAAATCCAGTTAACACTTTAAAAGCAGTTACAGCAAAAGTTTTGTTCCTTTTGGGATAACGTTTTTACATAAGTAACCAAAAGCTCACCATTGTAAGCACCCCTATCGGTGATACATGGTTTGTCTCAACCTTCTAATTGCTACATCTAAAGGACAGCTTGTTCTGTTGAAAAATAACAGACTTACTGGCTGGATGTCCAGGTAAAAATAAAAAAAGCCTAAAAATAAAACTGATGCAGCTATCACATCTAAGATTTGTCAAGCTTCAATATACAAATATATTTGCTTTTGGGTTTAATACTTCTTTAGGTGCTTTGTTTGCATCTCATGTTTTATTTTTCTCTTATGATTAGTAAAGTAACTTAAAGCAACTTGAGCCCTGGTTCACATTGATGACAGTACTTTGAAATTGCGCTACTTCACTTAAAGTAGTAAAGTAGCAAGGTCAGCATGATTTCAGCTGCTACTTGATAGACATCTGTGTGGATTTATGCACAGGTGTATTTTGAATTAGCACCTGAAATCTGCAAAAGTATTGCAGGAACTACTTTTGCAAATCAGTGCGGCGCCGCAAAATTGGTGTCGCACCGATTTGAACAGTGCCATTGCCTCCATTAGGCTGTGACTTGTCATGCAATTTGATCTCTCAAATAGCATGACAAATCGCTCCAATGGGAACCTAGGCTATAGAAGCTTAATGCAACTCAGGGGCTAATTATCTTAACTTAGAAGCAACCTGAATGCATTCGGAATTAGACTTGCCAATATACCTGAGCCCTACATATGCTTAAGCCCAGGTTCACACTACAGCGGGAATGAAATCGAGCAAGTTCAGTTGAACTTGCACAATTTCATTCCCGCATGTCAGTACTGACTTCGGGGGAATTTTCAGAGACATCTATGGAAATTGCACCCCAAAGTCGCCAAAAGTAGTACAGAAACTATATTTGGGAACCGGCGTATATATATGTCTGTTTTGTGTATATTTGGATAAAAAGCTTATTTACAAATTTGTGGATCACAAAAATTGCCACCGGTAGCTTCCAAATATAGAGATTGTAAGACCCTGTTGCTTACATTTAGCTTATGAAGAAGGTGATACATCCAGGGGCGTAACTAGAAATCACAGGGCCCCATAGCAAAATGATGTATGGCCCCCCCTGCAAACAGCACCCCCCCCCCAAAAAAAAAAAATGAACTAATGCCATTGAACAACAGATTACCACACCCATGTGGCACAGTACCCAGGCAACAGCTTATATTAATTTTGAACAACAAAGTATGCAGTATACTGTATGCAGCCCCTGAAGGACACACATTGCTGACCTCCATGTCTTCTAACCAATTTCTGTTCTGTTATATAAAATTTAATAGTTCAACTCACCATAATGCAGAATCAGTGGGAGCCCTGAGTGTGTCACTTGTCACTGTCGCCTGCCACCAGATGCAACTTGCCACGGAATGTAACTTGCCACATCACCTGCCACACATTGGGGATTGTCCACTTGCCACGTCGCCTGCCACCAGATGCAGATTGTCACTTGTCACACATTGCGGAATGTCACCTGGGGAAGATCCTTGCTATCCTGGTCCAGTAAAAGGCTGGTGACCTGTTAATCTATTTCTCTGCATAACGGTCTCCTGCTGTCTGTTACCACATAGGCTCTTGTAGTAAAGTCCAGCTCTAGGCATTAATTATAAAAGTCAGGTTTAAACAGAGGGTTGGTTTACATTTGCTTACCCATCCGTTTCTGAAGTTAGTGGTCGGTTCTGCGTCTGACAGATGACGGGGACACTCTCGGGCTCTCGTCCGTCTCCATGTCACCCCTCATCCTCGGTGGCGGGGAATGCGAAGATCTGCGCCTTCTTTGTCTTTGCCTCTGGGATCTTGGAGTCATGTCGGGCTGAGTAGGGATCCAGGGGTCAGGTTGCATGAAGGCGTTGTACCAGTCGGGGACCTCCACAGGTGGTATGCCCAGGGTGTCGCAGAAGGGTTGCAGGTCTGCAGGGGTCCTCAGGTGCGCTGTGCGATTTCCTGCAGTTGCTTGTAGGCAGAAGGGGAACTTCCACCTGTAAGGGATGCGTCTTTCACGAAGGGTTTGCAGCAGGGGACGGAGATCTCTCCTATGCTGCAGTGTGATAGCAGATAGGTCCTGAAACAATTGTATACGTGCCCCCTCATGTTCCAGGCGATCTTGATTGCGCGCAAGCCGCAAAATCTCCTCTTTTTGGGTGAAACTGACGAGGCAACAGACTGCATCCCTGGGGGGGTCAGTGTCTCTCCCTCTCGGCCTCAGGGCTCTGTGGCATCTTTCCATCTCCACAGGGGCGTCAGGGGGCCTGCCCAGCAGGGTGTTAAAGATGGCCCAGATGGTAGCCTGTAGTTGGGGCCCCTCCACTGACTCTGGAATGCCTATGACGCTTAGGTTATGCCTCCTGCCCCTGTTATCGAGGTCTTCTAAGTGTCTGTGCATATCCATCAAGTGCTGTGCATGGACGCTGGTAACTTGTTGCACCTGCTGGATTGCTGCCCCATGTGTCATGGCCGCTGCTTCAACATGTTCCAGCCTGGATGCTACTGCTTTAATGTCCGTTTTCAGGTCAGCAATGGCAGCAAAAAGCGTGCTTTTTATGTCTGTGGCCACTAGCTGTAGGTCTGCCAGGCATAGTAGGGGAGAAGGGAGAGGGCCGGGGGTACTTGCCGGTGCGGAGGCTCCCGGAGCGTCGGCGGCGGCGGAGGGTGAAATCCGATCCGAGGCCTGAGATGCGGCCTGTGAGTCCACGTGCTGCGTGCGGAACATAGCCGGTATATTGCGGCTCAACTGTGTGGGATTCTCCAGGGGGGACCGGGCTGTCGGCGGGCTCCTCCCGGTCATGTTCCTGCTAGTTGGGGCGATATATCCCGCTGATTAGCTGTGCTTAGGAGGCTTGGGGTGACGGAGCTGAGCGACTAAGCGTCCATCTTCCTCCGGTGCTAGGCCACGCCCCCCGGCGGCATCATTTTTAAACGTAAATGACACTGGGGCAAGGCTGCAATGACAAGGTTGCAGATGGAAACTGACAAGGTTGCAGATGGACACTGACAAGGTTGCAGATGGACACTGACAAGGCTGCAGATGGGCACTGACAAGGCTGAAATGACACTGACAAGGCTGCATTGATGGGCATTTAAATGTAAGTTTTTTTCCTTAAACTTCCCTCCTAAAAGTTTTTTCCTTAAAATTCCCTCCTAATCTTGGGGTGCGTGTTATATGCCTGCCAGTGTTGCCAACCGCCAGTATTTTTACTGGCAGCCAGTAAAAAATGGACACTTTTCTCCTGCCAATAAATGCCAGTAAAAGAAAAAGGTTGCCAGTAAAAAATATGCCTGTGACGCTTGGCCGAAACTATTGGAGTGCTTGCTACAGTGTGTTCGGACTGTGCTGGCAGTGTGTCACGTGAAGTCATGGTGCCATGGAATGGAGCAGCCGGAGCCTCATGTGCAGGTCTGTGGAACAGGAGGAAGGCAAGCCGGGAGTGGACTGAAGGGACCACCTGGCATGGAGAGTGAGGGTCACTGTGACTCCCCATGCCAGGAGGGGACGTGTCATGTTGGTGAGGTGCCATCATCTGTGCTGCTGCACACTGCCGTCAGTGTCACTGTGAGAGTCAATTTCATGTGTGTGTGCCGCCCGTTATTTACTATATCGAAAATAAAATAATATGTTTTTGCCTTAATATCTACCTTAAATCACTTTGCTAATTGCATATTGTACTTGTTTGTAGCCTAAATATTGAAATTTGCACTTAAAACTGTAATTTTGTATGCCAGTAAAAACTTGACAGTGCCAGTAAATTTTGGGTGTCGTGTCAGTAAATTTCAATCTGGTAGGTTGGCAACACTGATGCCTGCTCGTGTTATACGCCGATAAATACGGTATATGTTGAATACTGATTCTATATGCAATTAAATACATTTATTTTTATATATTATTTTTATTTTTTGACTATTTGTGTTGACTATTAAAACCCTGTGAATTAGTTCTGGTTGTTTTAAAAAGAATGGGTATGGAGCAAGAATTATATTTACAATGAAAATCTTGCACAGTCATTAACTTCTGCTTGTGATTATGGAGTCAAAATGTGTGTTATTCAGATTCTCTATTCCAAGAGAAAGTAATATTGAGTAGTTAATCATACAATATTCTACTGTCTGTTCCTCATTTATACTTTTGTAAAGTAGTAGTGTACTATGTAAGAGAGTTATTACTAAGTGATTTCTAGAGCAAACTGATAAATAAGCCTCACAAAGAGAATGTTCTTTTGTTTCTGTAAACTGACCATGTGCTAGGAGTGCTACAGTGAAAACACCAGCCCTAGCAAACATCACATTAATGCTATAAAGGTTAAAGTGTATTCTTTTTGAGTTCAAGGTCCGAGGCCACAAAAATTTGAATTACTTTATGAGCAGAGCATTGGTTCATTATTATTCTTAAATTTCTTTTTTCTCTTTGCCGTAACCGCATACTATAATGCATTTGAAATTTGCAACCGTACCATAATCTACCATTTTAATACACCCAAGTTGTGAAGGGAAATACTGAAGGCATGCCAGAGGCTCTACCCAAAACAGAGAAAAATAGAAACATTTTATGATTGTGTTATAAATTATATCCATAAATGCCAGCTCCCTAATGGAACATTGGGTTTTCATCTGAAATAAAGTAAACTCTTTCAGCAGTGGTTATTTGAACTCTCATCTGTCTTCACATGGTAAACCAGAGTTCTTATACTGCAGTCAATAAAATATAAGTTGCACATTCTCTTGTTCTTTAAAGTAGCAGGGGCATTTACAGACCTATATCTACATTAGCACACAGCTTAAAAGGAAACACAGCAAAAAACAGTAAAAGTACATGATGTGCCATCAGAAGAAGAAAAGCATGTGTGTTTCACCTAAGCTACTGTAAATAAAACCTTTGAAAGAGCTATTTGGCAAGAACACATTTAGTTTTAAAGCTATAGACAGAACTCTGGTACCTGCATAGTGGCACCCGTTTTTATCAATGCAGCTTTATTTTAATATAATTTAATTCTTTTTGTTATTTGCTTTAGATAGCTGGCACAAGATATGAATATCACGCACTGATGTAAAATTGGTAACTCAAACGCAGCATGTGAGCCTTCAGTGAACTTTCTGCTTATTTGTTTTGCTCTGCATGCTGTTAAATATTACTACAGTCCAATTCAGTAAAAGTGGGAGATTGTTTAAAGCGTACCTAAAGTAAAAAAATTAAATTCTCAGTTATTTCCTCTAGTTGCTTTAAAAATGTGTGTACATTTAGGCCTCATAAATACTTTAGAATCATTTTAGAGAATCTCCTCTGCATTCATTTCCCCTATGTGGTTACAAATGATCCTGTCTTCTTTACCCACTTACAAGGACCCAGCCCTTTTCTGACATTTGTTGTTTACAAGTAAAAATCAAACACACAGATCCACGGTGGCGCTGTGTTACCGGGCAATCGCGGGTACCTGGCGGACACCGCAGCCGCTGGGTACGGGCATCCCCTTTCTGTGGCCTTTATAAAGCTACCAGACTTAAAGCAAGATAGCAGCCACAGCTGCAAGTAACATATTTTCAAACTGAGAAAAAATATTTTAAGAATACTGATAATGTATTTTTATTCAGTGAATCTTGAAGTATAACTAAAGGCAAACCCTTTTTTTAGTTTTGAATGGAGTGGAGATGGATTAAGGAGATTCACCCTCTCTATTTGTCCTGTTTACCATTATCATTGAAAATGAAAGTAAAAGAAAATCCCAATTTTTGAGTTGTCACAAGAAAAGTAATAGAGGGGAAATATTCCAATGGGTACACTAGTTCTGGTGATCTGGGGTCCCCAAGGGATTCCCTTAATTTGCAGGGACTTTGCCCATCGCTCAATTCCTGTTTGGCTATGGGACGGGAAGTGAAGGGTGAAAAAAATCTGACAAGGATTATAATCTTTGTTTACTCTATCCAAAATGTAAAACAAGTTTTGCCTATAGTTCGACTTTAAGTTTAACACTTAATGTTAGGAATGCTACTTTAGTTCTCCTTTAAAGCAACTCTTTACAGAAAAAAAAGGTGCCCTCTACATGATAATACACACTTGAAAAAAAACTTGATTGAAAGTTTTCCAATTTCCAAACTATTACCGTACATGTATTTAGAATATATTCTGAGACCATGGATTGTGAAAATAAAACAAGGGACATGCACGAGAAATTTTGACAGAGAGATTACCCTGAATGGGTGTTCTTCCCAGAGCACAGAAAATAAAGAAAGTAGGACCTAGGAAAAAAACCTTATGGGAAGCTATTCAGTTTTTATAAACTTTTAAGCATTGGATTGTGCATAACAAACCACTCAATCTCAATATTTTAAAAGCTGATCAAAAGCTTCACCCATGAGTTAAACAGGCCCTACTTTTTGTTTATAAAACTGGTAAAACAATCAGATCAGCTCTTGCTCAGACAGATTCAATCCAGAAATATGCCCAGTCAACATTCAGGTTTACCTGAATTATGGAGAATTACAGATGTTCAACTCAACCCACACAAATTCCACACTTCCATCCACATTAAATACCTTGGTATAAGATATAAACAAAATAAAAAGAATTAAAAATACTGCACTATACCATTGAATAATCCAATACATGTGATTAATACTGTGTGAAATTTTTTTTATATATCATACTATCTAAAAATATTTATACACATCGGAAACAATCATTGATTAGGATAGCAAGTACCTGTGTAAGACCCCTGTCCATCGGGATATGGATGTGTATATGTATATATTGATAGGTTAGTAGGTATCAGATTTCAAAGGAATAAATCCGGCCTATCAGGGAGACCAATAGGTGAATTTAATGTCCAAATTGCATCATGACTTTGAGCAGAATCTGTTGAATCTGAATTGGCATCGGTTTTCTCTAACCTAAGTCAAACTGGTGACCCCATCCCCCTCTGACGTCATGGGGAAAGCCATAGGGAAGTCCCCATGACGTGCCCGTGCATTTTAAAGGGGGGGCGGGGTCACCAGGTGGTCACCGACTGGCGCAGTGCATTGTGGGCCGTTCGCATCACACGAATTTGATACGAACGGCCCACATAGTTCTGGGCTCGACGAGTGGACAAACGGCCAATGTTCGATTCGAACATGGGTTCGAATCGAACACCAGGCCCATCCCTATGACTAATAAAGAAGCTTGCAGTAGTATATGATGTGCTGATGATCCACAATCTTCTGTATAACTTTGCAACAACACCATCCATGGCTGATCACTGCAACACTCAAGCATTGAAGGTTCAATATAATATGGAGTGCACTACAGCCCCCTGGGAGAAGCAGTCAACCACTTAGCAAATTAGCGATGTAGGGGATTGTTACTACTGGACCACTGATATAATCATTATAACATTTACATTGAGATTGTTTTTAGTAAGTAGCTTTGATTTTCAAGTGATGGGAGCTTGGTAGCTATCTCTGTCAAAACGTCTTCCTCTCTTGCAGGGTATTGTGGTAAATGCAAAGCACAATGTGTACACAAGGTTCCATCTTCTGACTGGTACTTTGTAATAGTAAGTCTGTGTGTTTTAATACTGAGTTCTATATTGAATTTCTGCCAAAAAAATACGGGCCATATGACACAATGTGTGTTTAAGAACAAGGGCATGGGAGGTTAGCTCACTGACAAAGGATGAAAGGAGATCACTCAAACATTTTTTTTTCTTAGGGGCACCATGCCAGAATTTTGCACAGTTCACCATATCTTCCAATGAACAACCGAAAGATGTCTCAGCACCCAATCCATCCAGCCAGAAGAAAGAGCCTGACTATAATCAGTTTCTAAAATATTGATTAAATACACAGCTCTCCAGTATATGCATTTGTAAAATACATGTGATGTTACAGTGTCATGGCACCTTTGAAAAGTGTGATCTGGGGAATTAATTCCTAGTTCATATGCCGTGAATTGACCAACCCACACACAGATTTTTTTTATAGTTATGATTTATCTATATAACCATTGTTTGGTGGTAAAAAAAAAAAACATTTTGTGTCATTATAAATAGAACAGATCTGGAATAAAGCAGGTTCTTTGTATCTACAGTTGTTTTAAAGATAACACTATTCAAAATGGAAAATTGTATTTTACCCCTACCCAACTCCCCAAAAAACAATATAGGTATCCCTAAAGAATTCTAAGTAATGGCAAATGCCAAATCAATAGGATTTTATCCGAAATATAAAAATAGTATAAATTATTATTAATCTGGAGTTTTCCTTTGGGCAATGGGATTACGTAAAAGGCAAACGTTTTCTCTTTTGGTAGAAGTGTTTCTAAAACTATAATTCAATTATGTAATGTGGTGGTTTTCCATTCAATCAATGGCTAGATGAGGTTTTTTTTTTCAAAAACATCAGTCTCATTCAAAAAATGTGCTACATTTTCAAGCAAATAAACAGAAGTGTTTATTTACTTTTGGAAGAAAGGATTAACACTTTACAGTTTTTTACAAATAAGTGTAAATCTTTAAATCTGGTGTTGCTTTTGAGTTGCATTAAGTCCGCTTTATTACATAAGTCAGTATTTGCCTTGTGGCCACAAGTGTGAACATGGGAAGTGGTGTCCAGAGGGAGGCCAAGCTTTCTATGTGTCAAAAAGAAATTTCCTTTGTTCGCTGGGGAAAACTGCAATGTGTTGAGAAGGTCTCTTGGCATTACGACTGGTGTGCTGGCTTTCCAAGAAAAACAAGCATGACATCTGTTGTTATGTTAATGGAAAAAACACAGTAAATTATAACTTTAGGACCGCTCACCTTTCCTATTGACTTGCTCTGTAATGAAAGAGGTTAAACCTGACGTGATCCCCTGCAAAACAGTCACTATATTCATTCTTCTTATAACACTGGATGTGTGCATATTGTTTTCATGCGCTTGGATTTAAAATCGGCCTCATATGTTCACTGTCTGTCAATCTTTATTGGAGATTCTCGGAGGAAATTAGCACATCTTTCACAAAAATCTAAAACACATGTCCCTTGTTGCCGATCCTTATTAGTTTTGGACGCTGAAGAATCATAACAGAATGTGAATATAATACATCCAGAGAATTTGTGCTGCAACATCACTGGACCTGCTTGATGTGGTGAAAAGTAGGGAGAGAAAGTTTAATGGGGCATGAAAACCTTTAATACAGAGGGAACCAGAATGAATCTCACTGCACATTATTTAGTACTTAGAAAAACTAGTCATTTGTTAAACCTAGCACTGCAAGATACTGTACACCAGGGCAGTCAAAAAAAAGCTACAGTTATTTTCTTGAAGGAAACTCGTTATAAGAGAAACGCAGAGGATGATATTTCTGGCCTCTGCTGATTTTTATGCTCAGTTATTGATCTAGAAAGCATGAAGAAAAGGGTTTCTGACTTTTCCCCAAACTTTGTGCTCTATTTACTTGTTCTGCATGTGAGACTAAAGCCTACTCATGATAGGATTTACCGCTGACAAAACCTCAGACTTTTGTCAGAAGGCGTGTGCCTGGATTTTGTCTTGCATACAAACGGCAAGGAATTGTCAGCCAACAAACACAAACATACTGACGTACTACGTGGTTTTTCAATTCTTAAGCGCCACCCTTTGGGCGCCTTCTGCTAATTTCGTGTTAGTAGAAGTTTGGTTAGTGTTGGTGAGTGTTGATTTGCGCTTTTCATTTTGCACTTTTTATTTTGCACTTTTCAGTTTGCTCTTTTAATTTCGTGCTTTTCAGTTTGTTTCTGAACGGCCGTACATCAACCAGACATGTTGCGTAATCGGAGGAGATAACGTGTTATTTATTATTGGCCTTGGAGATATTGCTTTGACCCAAGTCCAGTCCAGGAACAGGAGGAGTTCTTGGACCAAAAATTGGTTGCTTTATTAATCGTGACCAATTATGTCATATACCATTGCTGCGGGATAGGGATGAGCCGAACACCCCCCCGGTTCGGCTCGCACCAGAACCCGCGAACGGACCTAAAGTCCGTGCGAGCTTTCGAACCCTATTAGTTATAATGGATGCGAACGTTCAAAATCAAAGTGCTAATTTTAAAGGCTAATATGCATGTTGTTGTCATAAAAAGTGTTTGGGGGCCTGGGTCCTGCCCCAGGGGACATGTATCAATGCAAATTTTTTTTTTTAAATCGGCAGTTTTTTCAGGAGCAGTGATTTTAATAATGCTTAAATTGAAACAATAAAAGTGTAATATTCCTTTAAATTTCATACCTGGGGGGTGTCTATAGTATGCATGTAAAGGGGCGCATGTTTCCTGTGCTTAGAACTGTCCCTGCAAAAAGTGTAATTTTTACAGGAAAGAAAGCTATTTAAAATCACTCGCGGCTAATGTTAATTGACGACTCCCGGAACACAGAGAACAGTCATTCATTGAAAGTCATTCATAAAAAAAAAGTCATTGCGCGACTGGCGCAATGCATTGCGGGCCGCTCGCATCACACGAATTTGATGCGAGCGGCCCAAATAGTTCTGGGCTCGCCGAACGGGCGAGCTCCAGGAGAATAATCCAGGTGATTTTTGGAATTTTCTCCGGGTGACGGACCCCTGCTTTCACCAACTTTTGCCATTGTTGACCCCCTATATTAAGAAGCAGGACACATACATGAGGCTTTTATAAAATTTTTTGCTTGAATAATATTGATTTGATTTATTTTCTATATTTTTGGATGTATAGAATGTACTTTTTGGTTAAGTTCGATTGGCAGATAGCATGTCTAATTGTATTTTTTTTTTCTTTTTTTAATGCACAATAAAAAAATTGGGTAGAATAATACTTGGCTGTGTGTTTTACTTCAAATGACAGTTTGGGAGTAGGCAGTTACATTTAAAAAAAATACAATGTAAAATTAACAAGAGACACCAAATAGTTAATAGCAAAGGAAGGAATCTGCAACAAAGGTTGTTATAATCCTTGCAATGTACATAGATCACCCAGAGGGGAATGTTTTTTTCTCAACAAAAGTGGAGTTACTCTTTAGAGGATATGTTCACCTAAAAGAAAAAAAAAAAAATGCACATATTTTTGCAGGTAAAAAAATTGTAATTTATCATTTTATTTCTCAGGAACCTGCAGAGCATTGAATCCATGATCAGTGGATCGCGGGTACAATGTCATGCTCCTGCGCTCTTCCTTTAGCTATGTGTTCGTACCCAGGGCCGGATTCCCCACAAGGCCACCGAGGCCAGGCCTCGGGGCGGCAGTGGTGCAGGGGCGGCGCCGCTTCTGCTGCAACTTCTCTGCTTTCGCTGGAAACTCCCACCCGCTAGCCAGCCAGTTTTGTCGACACCGCTGCTTATTTCAAGGGGACCGATCGGGCTTGTGTATTCCCACTTCCTGGTTACTGGAATGCACCATAGGGCGGACGTGATGTCATCCGCCGGAAATGATGGGCGCGTTGCCACCCATGTCTTGCATCACTTAGGGTGGATGACATCACGTCCGCCTTATCGTGCGTTCCACCGCTACCAGGAAGTGGTAGTAAACAAGCCTGATCGGTCCCTGTGAAAAAAGCAGCGGTGCCGGCGAAACGGGCTTGCTAGAGGGCGGGAGTTTGCCGCCCCCCTGAATGTGCCCCTGAATGTCCCCTGTCCACAGAGTCCCTTCCTCGTCCAGACACGACAGTCCACAGACAGTGGGCATGAGCATCAGAGCTGCTGTTAGAAATCATGGGGCCCTGTACATCCTACCTGACCGTGCCCCCTTCGACCCGGTGGCAGGCGTAGTGGCAAGTGACACCCTGCATCTGCTGACAAGTGACGTGGCAAGTGACACCCTGCATCCGCTGACAAGTGACGTGGCAAGTGACACCCTGCATCCGCTGACAAGTGACGTGGCAAGTGACACCCTGCATCCGCTGACAAGTGACGTGGCAAGTGACACCCTGCATCCGCTGACAAGTGACGTGGCAAGTGACACCCTGCATCCGCTGACAAGTGATGTGGCAAGTGACACCCTGCATCCGCTGACAAGTGACATGACAAGTGACACCCTGCATCCACTGACAAGTGACGTGGCAAGTGACATGCTCAGGCTCCGACTGATTCTGCTTATGGTGAGTTCAACTATTTTATTTTATTTAACAATGTAATAATAGAAATATTGCACTTCAATCATTTTTTTGCGATACGGCACTGCGTTGATTTAACTGACCATTGCGCAAATGCGATCTATTGTAGCAGTCATCGATAAAGGACGAGAATGGTGGTGTGTGTGTGTAGGGGGGGTGGCATTGAAGGACCCGGCCTTGGGGTGGCAAAGGGAGTAAATCCGGGCCTGTCCGCACCTCTACACAGGCTGTCAGTTCAGAGCTGCAGGAAGAGTGAATGGACTATTGCACATGCAACCCATTAAAAAACAACAAGTCTGTCTGCCACGGTGGCACCTGGGACTAGTAGTTTCTTCATTCACAGATTCCTCCACGCAGCTGTGCTTTTTTTAAAATGTGACAGTAAGAACGGGGAGGAAATATTCCTTAGTTCATCAGGAATTTATTTTACAGTGTTTAGAATATCTTTTGACACACACTTATTTCATGTTCGATGGGGACTTCTACCTCCAGAGATGCAGGCCTCTATGGGGGCTAAGTTTTCACCCTCTCTTGCCAACCTTTACATGGGTTGTGGGAGAGGTCCCACATCTTTGGAGCTGGGTGTCCCCATCATTCTCTTATAAAGTTTTTTCGCCGCTATATTGATGACCTATTATTCATATGTACCAAAGAAATGGGAGGGTTGGATGAATGGCTGACTTTTTTGAATGACAATGACCTTAATTTACACTTCACTGGTCATATGGATCCCCCTTCTATTGACTTCCTTGATGTCACATTTATGGGTATTGATGGTGGAGTTGAGTCAAAGCTCTATAGAAAACCTCCAGGTAACACACTGTTGAGGGCCGACCTGTAAAGCAGTTTCTCAGACTAAGACGAATATGCAGTAACAATCCAAATCTTCAAGTAGAATCTTTAAACATGAAGGAACGCTTCAGAAAAAGGGGATACCCGGAATCTGTTTTAAATAGAGTCATTAATATAGCTAAATATTATAAAAGAGATGCTTTGTTAAGCGATGGAACTACTTTATACAGGAAAAAGAAATCAACTGCAAGTGGTGTCCCAGTGTTTTCAACACCGTATATCATCGAGTTCAGGAAAGTTGAATCTACCATTAAGAAGTATTTACTCATGCGCAAATTCTATCAAATTACATCAAAACAGTTTCTCGTAGGGGCCCTACTTTGGGTTGAACCCTGTCCCCAAGTTTATACACAAGTACACACCATCCTGTACATTGGTTGCAATTTAAGGGCTCATTCCGATGTGGAGCAAATAGCTCTCCATGCTGTTTGCATATTAAGAAGGGTGATTTGATTTTTGATTTTGATTCATTCGATGACTACTCACAAAGATACCAGGATAAAATCATTCATTAATTAACTGCAATACCAGATATTTAGTGTACATTATTACATGTAAATTATACTCGCTCCAGTATGTTGGTTGCACAACTTGCAGGTTAAGAGATTGGTTATATGATCATTTATACAATATACAAAAGAACCATGCGACAAATGTGGCCAAACACTGGAATGAACATCACAATAAAGATGCAGCAATTTGTCCATACAAGGAGTAGAAAAAGTTACAGTACCAAAAAGAGGATTCAGAATCTTATGTAAAAAATAAGTACTCCGGATCTTCAACTATAATACTAGACAACCGGGGGGGGTGGGCGCTGGTGAATGGCCACCTAGAACGAGTGCTTCACCAGCCAGAGGAAACTACAGAGCAACAAAGCCCAGCATCCACAGCCATCCACATCCCACACAGTGCTGGAGATCCGGAGGGTGATGTCCAGCAAGCGGAAAGGCGAATACAGGCTGAAAAAGCTCACAGCCTTCTTCCTGAAGCCAGCACGCAGGTTAGTGGGAACCAAAATGGTGCCGGCGCAGCCGCCACGAGTAATGCATACACAGACCTTCCGGACGCCATCCCTGACGATACTGACGGCATCCAGCCCCTGGTATCCCCAGTGACCAGGCAGAAGGTAGCCCAACTTCAGGCAGCCCTGCAAAAGCTAGGATGGGGATGGATACTCCACCATCCGGGGCTGAAGTGATTAAATTAATACTAAAGGCACATTTTTTAAATAAAAAAGATGTTAAACTTATCTGCTTTGTGCAGTTCCCATCCAACTTCTAACTCCTATACTAACTACCCTGTAAAAGGAAGCTGTATATACTGATGTATGCTCAGAGTGCTCCAGTCCAGTAATGTGATTTCCCCAGCAGCAGGCTTCAGGAGAGAGGAGAGCGCATCAACAATGGATGGAATGCCTGGGTAATGATGCACCCATAGGCTTACTGTGGGCCATCCATTGTCAGCTGTTCCTTCTCTCCCCTGAAGCCAGCCACTGAGAGCCAAACATGTGACTAGACCAGAGGATCAAGGTTCATACATAAGATTGACAAACATATCATACAGAATATAGGGGTTCATTTACTAAAGGAAAAATCCACTTTGTTGCACTGAAATGTCACTTGGAAGTAAATGAGTCAACGTAGTATCCGAGGGAGACAATGCAAGGAAAAGAAAACCAACAGCATTTTATCTTGCACATGATTGGATGATAAAATCAGCAGAGCTTCACTCCATTTCAGATCTACCCCTTCGATTTAGAGTGACTGCACTTCCAAGTGCACTTTCAGTCCACTTTCAGTGTCAGTGCAAAGTTGGATTTGCCATTTCATAAATAACCCCCATGTGTTTTTTTCAAAATTGTCGCCCTTCTTTTGTTATATAGAGCAAGAATATAAAAATGCCAGAGGTGATCAAATCCCACCAAAAATAAAGCTCAATTTGTGGGAAAAAAAGGAGGTCACTTTTTGTTTGGGTAAAGAGCGTCGATCTCCCTCCGGGGGGGGGGGCGACCTTTTTTTTTAAATAAAAAAGGCAAAATTGTCAGTTAAAAAAAGCGATTGCAGTGCGTATCACAAAAATACTCTGAGAATAGATAAGTATAAGCATCTCCCATCTACAGGACAGTTAGTATAGATGATAAAAGGGGTGGGGGGTGGGAGCAGGTTTAAGCTTAGTTAGTACTGGCCCGGAAGCCTCAGTACTGCTCCTTCCTTTCTGCTGTTATGAATAGATTTTTTATATATAGAGAGGATGTCTTGTTTGCAAACGCATTTGTTCGAACACGCGAACACTGATAAATGGGACTCGAATGTGCAAAAACAAAAGTGCTAATTTTAAAGGCTAATATGCAAGTTATTGTCATAATAAGGGTTTGGGGACCCGGGTCCTGCCCCAGGGGACATGTATCAATGCAACAAAAAAGTTTTAAAAACAGAAGTTTTTTTTTCGGGAGCAGTGATTTTAATAATGCTTAAAGTGAAACAATAAAAGTGAAATATTCCTTTAAATTTCGTACCTGGGGGGTGTCTATAATATGCCTGTAAAGTGGCTCATGTTTCCCGTGTTTAGAAAAGTCCT